>CP139502.1:169579062-170266245 GCA_021014915.2 Artemisia tridentata subsp. tridentata | reverse complement strand
GTATTGCGGGTATGGTCGTTATGGGATAAATTGTTGTTGTTGTGGGTAAAACTATGGTTGGGGGATTTTTATTGTTTTTGCATGAAGTTTGAGGGGAAGATGAAGATGGTTTTTATTTTTTCTGTTGCAGGTTTTGGGGTTTGAGCAATGAGTGCAAGAGGATCATGTTGCTTTTCTAACTTCTCTTTCCTGACTGCTTTCCCTTTTGCCGGGTTTTTTGTTTGGGAAAAATTCATGAGCTAATCATGGGCCCACCTCGTGAAGGTTTTTGGGTTTGTTTAAAAATTATGACATACCTTCCCCATTCTTTTTGGAAAATTGTTAATAAATTTTGTTTTTTTGGCAATGGGTTTGGGTGTCAACGGGGTTTTGATGAGATCATTCATTAAATTGCAAAACCTGGTGTAGTAAGATTAAAATTGGTTCAGCTGGAGGGGGATGTAAACTTCCCCCAATTCAGTGAGCGGGCTTGTTTTCAACATCTTGTTGCCCAATTTTTTTGCCATGACAAAATCTTCAAAATTTTCCCAAAATTGCATAAGCTGAATCACAACTGTCGACAGCAGCAAAAAATTTCTCGTGGAAAACCCAATTTTTAAATTTAAAGTGCATTGCTAATTTCGTCTGCTTCAACTTCCCTTCCAATCCTTTTGCTGTGTTTTTTCCTCTTCTTTTTTATCACGAAAGGATGGTGGAACGGGGGGGTTGCAATTGGGTCACCAAACTTCTTGGGAAACTTTGGGGAGGCTTTAATGGTCCTTTTTGGATTGAGTTTTGCAGGAGTTACCTTGCCATTTGGTTTGGTTTTGATATATCGAATAAAACGAACGTAAAGGGAAAATAACCACCTTTTTTTAAGCATTGGAGGACGGTTTTCTGTAAAGGGGGTTTGGGAAAGTCTTGTTGAGTAAATCATTTTTTTATGTTTTGTATGATAAAGTTGATGAAGGATTGTTGGAACAAAATAGGAGTTGAGGTTGTTGAAGGTTAAAATTGAGAGTTGTTGATGTGAAGACTTGGTTCTTTGTTGATGATCGTTGAAGTTACTTGCAATTTGGATAAACGTAGCAAATTAAATAAAGTTACTAAATTTGACTAGACTATAATTTAGACAAGATCAAAAAATTCACAAATTCGACAAGGTTATGTAAATTACAATTTAGATAAAATGACAATTTCTATAGAAATTTCAATTTAGACCAAAATTTGTACAAATTATAGTAAAATTTCAATTTAGATAGAATTTATCTAATTTATATAAATTGGTAATTTATATAAAAATCTAACTATTTTATACAAAATAGTAGATATCCGATTGTCGAAGTATTTTTCACACTTATACAAGTGAGAAAATACCGAGTTCACTTTTGGTGTTGTAGAAATTACGTTCGAATCAAATTTATAAAGTTTACTTAAGTTGTTGAGCGTTTAAATCAATTGCGAGGACCAAAGTTGCCAATTGCGAAAACTACTTAAAATTGTCTCAATTGCGAAAGGGACTGAAACTGCCAATTCTGAAAAGTCTGAGGACCAATTGTGAAAAGTACCCAATTGCGAAATGAAGAACAATTGCGAAAGCTTCTATGACAATTGCAATAAGTGATCAATTGCAAAACCTTTTTGAATTGTGAAAGCTTGATCAATTTCGAAAGCTTCCAATTGCGAAGGATAAGCGAATTGCGAAAGCCAACCCAATTGCGAAAGAATTCCAATTTCAATAAAGCTGTGACAATTGCGAAAGCTATTTGAATTGCGAAAGTCAGGTGATTTGCAAAAGCTAGCAATTGCGAAAGCTGGCAATTTCGAAACCTTTGAATTGCGATACAGGGCAGTTTACCAACTTCTACCAACTCTTGACTTTTTGAACCTTATCCACTGATTTACCAACTCTTGTATGATCTAACCACTTTTACCTACTCTTGTCAATAATTCTTACACAAGAATTATACGCAAGAAAAAAGGATGAAGATCCAAAAACAAATCTTACACAATCTTGTTTAATTTGTGTCGATCTAATCACTTAGAACACCACAAAAAATCCAACATTTAAACACAAGATTCGAGTGAAGAACTGTCAAATCGACACAAACCAACTCATTAAATCACTAACAAACACAACCTTGAACCTTGATTTTTGCGTACGATTCCAAGAGAAAACACAAAATCTAATGTTTTTATGAAACAAAAAACGCGACAATGGGTTACTTTTGAGCACAAACCGAACACAAATAAACTCCTACCTTGTTGTATGGCGTGTTGATACCACTTGTTATAGCTCGAAATCTAACTCTATCACGCAACTAATACCGTGACACTCAAAAGAACAATGTAAGAAATAGATGAAAGATGTATGGATCGTATATGATGAAACTTGGTCGAATGATTATTAAACTTTGAAAGTAAAATAACAAACACACTTTGAGTACACACACACTCTCACCTTTTCTACACTTTGAGGCACACCTTAAATGGGTGAGAGTATGTGTATATATGGTAAAAGATGGGACGCCCTAATCCTTGTGGATGGGCTTTGTTTGAGATTCGGTTGGGCTTTTGGCTCATGGGCCTTTATACATTAATTCGTACATATAAGTTTAGCCAAAAGCCCACCTTCATATCCTTAGACATTCACACGACACACTAATTCTAATGCTTACAAATGACCATCACTTTCATTTAATAAATTAAATGCTAATAGTTGTTTTAGATGATACATATGTAGAAAGCCCTTATTCTAGTATTTACTACCGAATTTAATCTTTCTTTACCTAAAAGATTCACAATATAACTAGGAAGACGTTTCAAAGACCACACATGTACTACCGGATATGCGAGTTTGATGTAGCCCATTTGATATCTTCATATGCGAGAATCAACAAACTCGACTCCGTATTGCTCTAGCCTATTGAACTACAATCCCAAGGAAATAAGAAGAGATCTAGCAGAAAATTTAGATTCTTTTTTTTACTCTCTTGTCTTGTATCAGGTATTTCTTAAGAACAAGAGGGTTATACTATCTGATAGTAGATAGGCGACGTTTGGTTACAATTTAGAATCTGCTATTATATGTTTGCTCTGGTTTTTGTTGTTTTTTATGTTGAAACAGTTTTTCTTTATCCATGGGCAATGAGTTTCGATGTATTAGGTAGTCCACTGGTACCAATAGGCAGCAGAATGGAAGAAGCACTACACCTAGGAATCAACAACGTAGAGATATTGATAACACACAGAGTTAATGGTATTTCATAACTAATTGATTGAGCAGCAGCTCGTAGACCACCTAAAAAAGAATATTTATTATTGGAGCCATATCCTAGAAGTGCTACTGATAATAATGATCTACAAGGAAGAGCCGCAAAGCTCAATATCATCATACTTACGTGCATTATTAACCATTCCGATTGTAGAGCAGGTACTAATATTGTGGGTTTATGTATTTCATTTAAAAGACCCGATGTAGCAAAGCCTTGGGTAAAAATAGTACTTGAGGCAGTTATTGTTGTTAAATAATTTTTTCTTATTTTGAAATAAGGATAAGGAACTATATGAATAAGGGAGAAACTCCATGAAAGAAAAATTAAGGATTCGTATAAATCACTTAGTGGAAAATGGCCCGAATAAATCCAACGAGTTATTAACAATCCTGTTAGACATAAAAAAGTAGCTATCATCCCCTTTTCTGAGGAATAATATGGTTTGATAATTTGATTGCCCAATAAGCTTATCAAATGAATTGTAATTACAACTACAACAACGCACTTTCAATCAGTATTGGAAAGAGGTGCTAAATAATTTATTTCTTCTTTTACTTGTTGTTTGTTGATGTAAAATAATGTCCCATTCAATAGAAAATTATTTCATTTAAAATAATCTACTTCTCGCCATTATGAGTTTAGGGCTAGAAACTGAGGATCAGGTAAAATCTGATAAGGTAGTTTCTAATAATTCATGAAATATATTAGAATATTCCCACAATTGTAAGTAGATGTGAGAGCTAAAAATATTTTTTATTCATAGTTGTAGAACGCTTTTTGTTGGAATCTTTTTTTCTTTTAAAGAATTGGTTAGTTGTCCAGTAACAAGTAATAAATAGGAAATTTGATTTGATAAACGAAAAAGAATGAAATAATTGGAATCACTAATGCATGCATTGTTGTAATTGTTCAAATATGCAAAACAAGAAGTTACAATTGGTCAAATGATATAACCAAGTGATCCGTTGCCAGAACCAAGGGGTCTTTCTGTGGAAACCCCCACGAACAATCGTCATTTTTTGATGGTTTTTTCGCTTCTCACAGCTGCTCTTTCCACACCTCCGGATATCTGGTGCCAAATCGTCACCCCTTTCCTTATTTTTTCGATAATAGAGTTGGCTATCTCTGTGGCATCGATTGTTATCATGGATACTAATAGGAACTTAACGAGTATGGAAAAAAAAAAGTTTGATTCAGAGGGAAAAGAAGAGGCAAAAATTGGAACAGAAATATCATTCGATTCGCCGATCCTTTTCTTTTGAGGATCGGCGAATCGAATGAACTTTCTGTTCTAATTTTTGACTCTTCTTTTCCCTCTGAATCAAACTTTTTTTTGCCATACTCTTTAAGTTCCTATTAGTATCCATGAAACAAGTCGGATCCTAGATGGAGGGTTCAAGTCCCTCTATCCCAAAAAAGACCGTTTGACTCCCTAATTCTTTATTGTATCCTTTTGATTTATCTTGTTTTTCGTTAGCGGTTCAAAATTCCTTATCTATAAATAAAAAATAAAGATATGCACTAACTTATTTAATAATTTATATTTATATTAGTATTTATTCTGAGTCTTTTCAAACTTGTTCAAATATGCAAAACAAGAAGTTACAATTGGTCAAATGATATAACCAAGTGACATATAAAAAAGTATTAATTCATTCAGTAGAAACGAGATATAATTTTTTATTTAATTTCAAATAAAATAAATAGAAAGTCAATAACTCTAGGGGTTCCGTTCCATATTTCTGTAGCCATATTTGAATATTATTTCGAATTGGTAAGCTTATGGAATCTTTCAATCATCCCTATATTATTAAATGTTGACCAAAAAATTCATGAAGTATTAACATTCTTTTTTAACTAGAGGAGAAATCAAAAAGAAGCGAAAATATAACTCATTTTTTTACATACTTTGTACTTGTATTGTATGTATTGTATGTATTTGTATGTATTGTATAATAAACTCTTTACGCCTCTATAAAAAGGTATATCTCTAAAGACCGAGATGGATAATATGTATTATTATCTATAGTCTTAATGAATAGGTATTCATATCAATTAGTAGAATAGAGACTCATACAAATTAATCCTGTGTCAGAACCAGATTTGAATTGGTGACACGAGGATTTTCAGTCCTCTACTCTACCAGCTGAGCTAACTATAGTGCAAAGTCGTATCTCTTTGGTTAATAAGGTCCAAAAGGTTTATCGATCCCAGGGGGTGCAGATACATAATCGGCATATAGAAATTATTGTACGTCAAATAACATCAAAAGTATTGGTTTCAAAAGATGAAATGTCTAATGTTTTTTGGCCCGGAGAACTTATTGGATTGTTCGAGCAGAACGAATGGGGCGTGCTTTGGAAGAAGATATCTGTTACCAAGCCGTCTTATTGGGAATAACAAGAGCATCTATGAATACTCAAAGTTTCATATCCGAAGCGAGTTTTCAAGAAACCGATCGGGTTTTAGCAAAAGCAGCTCTCCTGGGGCGTATCGATTGGTTGAAAGGCCTGAAAGAAAACGTTGTTCTGGGGGGGATGATACCTGTTGGTAGCGGCTTCAAAACACCATCAAACGAACCTAACAACATTCCTAACAACATTGCCTTTGAACCCCAAAAAAAGAATCTATTAGAGGGGGAAATGAACGATATTTTGTTTTACAACAGAAAATTATTAGGTTCTTGCCTTTCAAAGAATTTCCATGATACACAAGAACAATCCTTTTTTTATGATTTAATGATCCATAAGAGCAGATTAACCCCTTTCTTTTCTTTTTTAAAAGGATCCGTTGGTCCAGTCATTTGATTTGGTAATAGTAATAAAAAAAAATAACAAATAGAAAAGAATAATGACTTGAACTGTGTATCGACGCCAATCTACGGTAGCAGAGAAGGTTCCATCGGAACAATTATTTATTTCAGGGTACCTCTTCGCTTTTTTTTTCAAATCAAAGGGGGGAGGCAGTGTGGGGAGAAATGACAAGAAGATATTGGAACATTAATTTAGAAGAGAAGATGGAAGCAGGAGTTTATTTTGGCCATGGTACTAGGAAATGGAATCCTAAAATGGCACCTTATATCTCTGCAAAACGTAAAGGTATTCATATTATAAATCTTACTAGAACTGCTCGTTTTTTATCAAAGACTTCTGCAAGATGCTCGACTTTTCCATATAAATTTATTCGTTCAATAAGGGCTCCAGAAGATGTTGATCGTAAGTGAGAAGACTAGTTACGGAGAAATAGGAAGCCAGATTCATATTCACATACATGAAAAGTATATAGGAAGAAGAATAATCTGTTTTTTCTTTTTGAAAAAGAATAACTTTCTTTGAATTTGAATTAATAAGACTATCCCAATTATGACACTCATGGAGAAAGAATCTTAATAAATGCAAAGAGGAAGCATCTTTTATCCAATAGCGAAGAGCCTGAACCATGATTTCCAGATGGGCTGGGCAAGGTATTAGTATATCTAATACATAATTTAAATGTGCAAAGTTGTCCTCTAAACAAGAAAATATTGAATGAATTGATCGTAAATTATCGAATTTAACTAACCCTTTCTTTTTCTTTTCTAGGGAAGATATTAATCCCAGAGACAATGGAATTTCCAGAATAATTGAAGAAACCTCTGACATTACTTGCGAATAAAAATTATTGTTGTGCCCCAATTGTTTAGAATCATTAACAGAAAGAATAAAATGATTCTGTTGATTTTCCAGTGAAGACCAAGCAAAACTTCATTTATTCCGTCTTCTTTATTATTTTTATTTAGATTTTATGAATTCCTTAATTCAATTATGCCATAAATGAAATGTGAAATTCTTGAGTAGTCTACTTCCCCTTAAATGATGAATCCCGTAATTCTTAATTAAAGAGAATACCATGGAATTCATAAGGAATTTACTTATCTATGTACTGTTTCATTCGATCTTTTAGGTCCCGACTTCACCTCGACGGTTAGGCCACGATGCCCTTAAAGTCTATATGCGATAGATAGACTCTTGTAACCATGACATCTTTTCTATTTGCTATTTGAACATAATTTCTTTCTAAAAAAAAGAACTGTTTAATTCCACAAAAGAAAAAGTCTTTTTTTTACGAGGTATAACTATAAATTCTTATGAAATCGACCATAGATTAATTACCTTTTTTGGGAGCATCTTGAATACATCCCTAATTTTGAGCTTCATGTTACTCCTACCAAGAAACATGTCAGGTACAGGGCATCCCGATTCGATTAAATGGGATGACAGTTTCTCATTTCAAATCTGTAAAATCAGAATTTCGATCAAATCATACACCGCGGTATACTAGGTCTTCTAATTTGTTAAGAGGTTTATCTAAAAGATTCACAATATAACTAGGAAGACGTTTCAAATACCGGTGGCACTTTCCATTGTACAAGCAAGGTTGGTTGGATTAGCCCACTTTTCTATAGGTTATATATTTACTTGTTATTGCTTCTTATTAGTTTTCAACCAGCAATTGACGCGCCTCGGTTATTACCTCATTAGCTGTGGCATTGCCCCAAGCGCAAAGATTTGGTATTGCTTCTTGATTGCCTCTACATTAAGGAAATTTGGTTAATATTTTTAATTGGATGTTTTGTATCTGCGATAATCTCATTTCTTTCGATGAAGAAGAGATCCACCTTCTTATCTTATATTTCTCCATCTAGGATCCGACTTGTATCATGGATACTAATAGGAACTTAACGAGTATGGCAAAAAATAAAGTTTGATTCAGAGGGAAAAGAAGAGGCAAAAATTGGAACAGAAATATCATTCGATTCGCCGATCCTCAAAAGAAGAAATAAGCAAAGTTCGATCGTTGAGTGACAAATGGGAAATTTATGGAAAGTTGCAATCCCCACCGCGGAATAGTGCACCTACACGCCTTCATCGACGTTGTTTTTCAACCGGAAGGCCAAGAGCTAACTATCGAGACTTTGGACTATCCGGACACATACTTCGTGAAATGGTTCATGCATGTTTGTTGCCAGGGGCGACAAGATCGAGTTGGTAAGGATTAAAATATCTCTTTATTTCATTTCTATGATTGATGATCATAGACGGCCCCTTTACCATTCTGTATAAATAGGCTATTCTATTTGTACAGATATGGTAGAGGGGCCCATTCAATCCTTGCGTATCTATTAGTTTTCAGTTCTTCTCTTCGGCGCGGGGTAGAGCAGTTTGGTAGCTCGCAAGGCTCATAACCTTGAGGTCACAGGTTCAAATCCTGTCTCCGCAATACTTTTTGTCAAAAAAAATTTATGTTTTACTCTAGTAACTAGTAATTAGTTAACACTTTTCCTTTTTGGGTAGAAGGCAAAAAGGGGAGGTGTAGACTCACTATTAGTCTACTCTACAAAATATAGGTAGTACCTAATTAAGAATCATCACAGTTTTTCTTTATCCATGGGCAATGAGTTTCGATGTATTAGGTGTATCTGTATTTGTAGAAGCTTTAATTTTCATGCTTATTTTAATTATTGGTTTAGTTTATGCATGGCGAAAGGGGGCATCAGAATGGTCTTAGCTCCTGAATATTCAGACAATAAAAAGAAAAAAGGAAAAAAATTAAGATAGTTACGAATTCCATTGAGTATCCCTTATTTCATCGAACAACCCAAAATTCAGTTATTTCAACTACATTAAATGATCTTTCAAATTGGTCAAGACTCACTAGTTTATGGCCACTTCTCTATGGTACCAGTTGTTGCTTCATTCGTATTAACATTCGTATAAATTGAATCAGAAAGAGAATATATCTTTCGTTTTTGTTGACAAACTGTTGTTCCCTTTACACGATTAGAGTTAACTAGAAAGTTAATCTATTTGTGTTTATGACTAATACAATGTTTAAGATTAATTCTAACGGTTATAAAACGTGAATATAAAAACAACAATATTTTTCAACGTTTAAATACTTATTAGAAATAATTCCAAGAATCTATTACCCAAGTGTTTTGCGGAACAAACACTTGGGATTGAATAGACAAGGGTATGGGGTGTCTCCTATCGAAACTCAAGTTTTGCTTGAGTGGTAACAATATACCCACTGAGCTATCTCAGTGAGTTGTATACTCTTTGTAGGAGAGAAGTTACTTTGCAAAAGTTCTAAGCTTTCAATATACAAAGCACACTTTAACTTCTCTCCTATCTGATCTATTTATACACAAGTAATCTAAGTATAAGTGATTAAATATAATACAAGTTGTTGAGGTTGCGTGTCTGACAATTACAAATAGTAATTGTCATTTCAAGAACCAATAGGAAAGGGCTAATAAGACTTTCGGAGTTGTTGGCTGACACTCCATGACTTTTAGCCGCAATAGGGAAGGTTGGATCTGACAAGAGAAGAGTGTTGGGCTGACACTTTTATCTTCTCAGATCTTTTCCCTATTGTTCCCGCCTTTTCTTCAGGCGTTGGTTCCTTAGTCTTTCAATCACTTTGTTGGTTGAGGAGACTGGGGTTCAGTGAGTTCTTGTCCAACACTCACTGAACCATCATCTTCTTCTTTGGCTTAAGTCCTACTCAGGGAGTACCGCCTTCCTGAGTAGTGAATCCTTCTTCTTGAATTCGCCTTAAGCATCCTGAAGATGACTCACTGAGAGGCTGTTCTCTCAGTGACTTGAATTATTTTCGGTTTAAGTTAACACTTAGTTAATTTGTGTCCAAATCATGTTTGAAGCATTCTTGGGTTTTTCATGACCCAACAATCTCCCCCTATTTGGATATAAATTATTCCTAAGTGTTTTGATCAGATATGAGTGAGCTAAAGACTTCTACTCATACTGAATGTACTAGAATGTAAATAAGGACACTGAAATAATAAAAAAATCATCTTATTGATATCATTGCAAGTCCTATCAAAACTAAGTACAAAAAAAGGGATAGTGGCGGGTATTCAGGCAGATCAATCAGTTCAACTTGATTCTAAGGGCTTCAAGCTTGGGCTTCTTTGACTGCAGCTCTTGTTGGTCAGGATGCTCATTGATTTTCCTTTTCAGATCTTGACAAAACTTCACATTTTCAGGACTCTTGAGTGGAGAGGCCATCATTAGAAAGCCAATCATAGCTTTGATCCCTGACAAATAGATGTCACTCCAACTTTGGAAGGCTTTGTCTCCGAACTCATCAATGAAGAACAAACCTCTTTCAGGTTGTTCAATGACCATATTGTTCCTGAAAGGAACACCTTCAGGGAGAGCCCTATTGTAGTCAAGACCAGGAATCTTGATCTCAGGCTCAGCTTCTATCTTCTTTCTTTTCCTTGAAGAAGACTGGGAGGGAGCTAGTTGTGCTGACTCAGGAAGAAGAGATGGAGTACCAAGTTCCTGAGGTGCTGCTGCCAATCTTTCGTACCTCAGACTCAAAGACTTCATCAGATTAGGGACCGCAACATTTGATTTCTTTACTATTAATGGACCCAACTCATCCAATTCTGTGATCCCGAAGTCAGCGAATCTGAAGGGTTTATGAACATCAAAGTTTCTCATGTCAGCACCTCTGTAGACAGTGACCGCAGCAGGATTGGTGTTTCGATGAATATGAACATCAGTGATTGGTTCTGGCTTCAACCTGTCAGTCATATACCACTGATATTTCTTAATCCTGTTCTGCCTGATCTCTTCAGCCCTTTTATTCCTTTCCTCTCTTTTCTTCCTGAGAGTGATCATCTCCTCAGACTGAGCTTTCACAAAGGTCATACCACCCTCTCTTCCTAAGAGATCCTTAGCCTCAAGACCAATTTTCTCAGCCTCTTCATGAACAACCTTAATTATAGCAGGCTTGCTCACTTTCTCTTCCTCCTTTAACTTCTTCTTTGCTTCATCTTCCTGAAGATAAGCACTGAGTTCATCAGCTGTGAAGTGGTGAATAACTCCATCAATTTCATATGGGATCCTGAGTGGTGATTCAGGATCCTTTGCAACCGAGATCGGTGCTGGCTGAGGCTCAGGTTCAGTGAGAATGCCTTTGCCTTTATCTTGATGGGTGGAAGAAGCTTCAGGAATCTCCCCCTCAGAGTGAGATGGAGGTTGCTGGGTTGTGGAAGCTTGAGGGACTCCAGTGTCTTTCTCCCCCTCAACTGTTGCTTGAGCCATGGTGATAGCAAGAGTTGGAGTCACTGGAGCAGCATAACCCTTGAAGGCCTGATAGATCTCAGTCATCATTGATTTGATGTCCGATGTGTCTTTCTGAAGACTTGAGATCTGATCCGCCAGAGATGCCTGAGAAGCTTCGATGCTTGACATCCTTGACCCAAGAGACCATGCCAAGGATGTTGAAGATTTGCCCAAGTACCCAAATGTTTTTCCTGATGACCCAAGGAAGTCCTGATTGAGTCCAATGAAGAGGTAAGACCCGGAATCTTAGAATCCTTCAGTAAGCTGAGAAGATCACTGATTTCAGCTGATTGCTTCTGGTAAGTCTCAGCAGCCTAAAGGACCTTCTTGGTGAGTGCGGGGTCATCCTTGACAGCTGTTTGAATAGTTCCAAGGCTGTTAGTGATGCCTTCAAGAGTAAGATTGAACTTCTGGAAATGAAGATCAATAGCTGTCAGGGAGTGTTTGGTGTCAGATTGGATTTCGATCACATCATCATGAAAACTTTCAACATCTGCCTTCAGGTTGGCATAGTGAACAACAGCTTCAGTGTGATGATCAAACATCGCATCAGTGAGACCAGTGAAAAGAGCTCTATTGGTCTTCAGTAGGAATTTGACCAATTTTCTTTCAGTGAGGGGAAGAGAGTTATCATACTTTTGGAGGATGTCCCCAGTATCAGAAGAATCAGAAGATTGAGAACCTGACTCTTCACTTTGGCTTGGAGATGACTGATGTGATTGTTCAGGTTGTTTAGGTTGTACATCAGTTTCCATATCCTCACCAGCCTCAAAAATTTCCTCTTCACTCTCTTCCCTGAGCTCTTCATCAGCCCTCAATAAAAGCCTGAAAGTCCCCTATGGACTCAATACCCAAAAAATCAACCGGCTCCTCTTTATAAAAAGACTTGCCTTCGGTTTGGTCAGGTCCTGACCCCGTTGTCATAATAACTGAGTGGGTTTGCTCATCCTGACCAGCCATAATAACTGGGTTAACACCAGCCTGGCTTTTGGGGGCAGTTCCTGAGAGAAGTGGACCGCCTGAGGGGTTTATGGGTTCCGTATCAGCGGGTTGTTTCTTTCCCTCTGAGTCTTTGTCCCCCTTAGCACCTTCAACCACTGATGGGTGTTTTCCAGTGGTATCACTAGGTACTGATTGTGAAAGTTTGTGGACCCCCTTCCCATCAGGATTGTGTTGTCCTTTAGGGGATTTAGAGTCCTTTTCTCCCTGAGATCCTGAGGGTGATTGCTCAGGAACGTTAGCGGGATGTGAATGTTTGTGGGTCCCCTTCTCAGTAAGGTAGTGTTGCCTTACCAAAGGATTTAGAACCCTTTCCTCCCTTGGGAACTGATTGTTTTTTTACAGTTCCTTCATCGGGATGTGAGGAGGGAATGCTTCCTGATCCCTCTGACTTATTTATGTCAGTTGAACCATGTGGAAGGGGTGCGCCTGAGGTCACTAAGGATGATTGCTCAGTGACCTCCGTTGGCCTTTGTTTTAAGGTCAAGAGGGTCTCAGAAATGGGTGTCTCAGAGGTCTCGGCCTTTTTCAACCTCTTTTTAAGGTTGAGTTGGTTTTGAGGATCAATCTCAGTGGCGAGTGGCTTGGGTCTAACCACCTGGCTGGACTGACCCTTCTTTGTCTTCTTCACCTTTTTGGTCGGTGAAGGAACTGGAGAGATAGCGTCATTACCCTGAATGACTGATTGCATGTATTCAGTCAGGGCAATATGTGTAACCTCACTGATGCTACTAGTGAAGTTTGACTTGTGCAGGACGTCAGGCTTCGTACCTTCTGCATCAGGCCTCACATAGTCAGAACTAAGTAGGTCCTGAAGCACACAGGAAACAAATCTAGGATAGGACATATGCCTTTGCCTATGTTTTCCTGAGAGCTTAGCAACAAGGTCTCGGAAGATTATTCCTCCGATGTCAATTTTTGTACCCTCAAGGAGACTGAACAACATCAATTGTTGTGATGAGTTCAACTGTTCCGTAGAGGATTTATTTCCACCCAGGACCTGAATGACAAATGTCATCAGTATCCTCCAAATAGGATGGAACCATGTTTTGACTACTGGAGCCTTCTCCAGTAAGCCCCCAGCAGACGTTGTAGGACGTCTGGGGTCGTGGGGTGCTAGAAAGATCAGTTCATTCTTTATATCCTGATCAGTAGGGTTGGGTGCAAACTCTTCAGCAAAGTCAAGGCCTGTGGCTTTGATGAAGGTTGAGTAGTCAAAGGAGTGGGTTCTACTCCCATTCATCACCGTGAAGGTGATGATTGACTCTTTGGTGTCTTTGGGGCTGGTAGCCACATCCGTACACCAGAATTCCCTCAAATAGTCATGGTAGATGACTGAGGGGGTGTGGGTGAAAGCCTTTGCAAGAAAACAATTACAAAGAAATTTCATAACGTTCTTGTAGGCTGGGTAGATTTGTGGATACGAGAAATTTCCCACCACATTGTTTTTGGTTAGGTCTACACCCTCCATTGTGAAATCCACATTAGGGGCGTATTTCACAGCTTTAGAAGAAGCCATTTGTGGGTAAGTCTGGTTTGACTAAGGTTTATGGGTTTCTAAAGCTTAAGAATACACACACAATTTGTTTTTGAGAATTAAAAATGGCAGAGTTTTGCTTAAGATTCTATAAAAACATGTGTGTGTTTCTTTTGGTTGGGGTATTTATAGGAAAGTGGAGATGAGTGTGTTTTGGACATTTGAGCGATCTTAATTTATTCAAAAAGAATTATTGGAAATTGTTTTGAATAATATTTTTTGGGATCCGCATTTAATGCCAACACTCCACTTTCCTGGTTTGGCGCAACAGTCAAGGTGAACAGTTGAGCAGTTCTGCAAAAGTGCAACTTGCAGAGATGAGTCATCACATATTTGTAATGTGATTGGAGAGGCATTTAATGCCAAATGGGAATGTGGTGGCCCAGAGGTGGAAGCCAGAAAGGCAAAAAGAACAAATATTCTTGAATTAAATATGAGTTCAGTTACCAACCTCGGACATTTACTAACTAGATACTTAGAGCATTTAAGTCAGTATTTAATGTCTCTTTTCAGGGCCCTGAATGACTTTTCATTCAGTGATGGTATATCAGGGACTTGGGATTAGTCACTGATGATTCAGGAATATGGAATGATTCCTGAGAAACAAGGATTCAGGAACTTGGGTTTAGTTCCTGAACCCTCAAGATTTCAGGAACTTGGGTTTAGTTCCTGAGGTTGAGGATTCAGTGAGATGTTTTTCACTGATATACACATTGAGTCAGGGACCTGAGGTTTTAAGAATTTACACTTCAGTTGGAAGGATTTCAATCAGTGGACTGATTTTCTATATCCAACATTCCTAATTCAGCTTTCAACCTTGTGAAAGTTGGTTCATCGAAAGGTTTGGTGAAGATATCAGCCAACTGATATTCAGTAGGGATGAAGTGTAATTTAATGTCACCATTCATGACATGGTCCCTGATGAAATGATATCTGATATCAATGTGTTTTGTTCTTTGATGAAGAACAGGTTTGTTTGAGATTGCAATTGCACTTGTGTTATCACAAAAGATGGGTACCATCTTGTACTGAATTCCATAGTCACTGAGTTGACTTTTTATCCAGAGTACATTTGCACAACAACTAGCTGCTGCAACATATTCAGCCTCAGCTGAGGACAAGGCAACTGATTGTTGCTTCTTGGCACTCCAACAGACTAATTTCCCACCAAGTATTTGGCAAGAGCCTGAGGTGCTTTTTCTGTCCATGTTGCATCCAGCATAGTCAGAGTCTGAGTATCCTTTGAGATCAAGTCCTGAGCACTTTGGATAGTATAATCCAAGGTTAGGAGTGCCCTTCAGGTACCTGAATATCCTTTTCACAGCAGTGATATGAGATTCTCTTGGGTCAGATTGATATCTGGCACATAGACATACTGAGAATTGGATATCAGGCCTTGATGCAAGTAGATACATCAGTGATCCTATCATTCCTCTAAAGAGAGTTTGATTTACTGGTTTACCAGTTAGATCAGGACCAAGGTTGTTTGGGGAAACCATGGAGTTTGACTGAGGCACAGTCACTGAGATCATACTTCTTCAGTAGATTCTTTACATACTTCTCTTGACTGATAGTGGTTCCTCTATCAGTCTGCTTGATCTGTAGACCAAGGAAGTATGTCAGTTCTCCCATCATGCTCATTTCAAACTTCTTTGCCATTAGTTTTTCAAATTGTTTGCAAAGTTTGAAACTTGTTGAGCCAAAGATGATGTCATCAACATACACTTGTACTAGTATGACATCATTATTTGTCTTATAGATAAACAATGTGTTGTCTATCTTGCCTCTGACAAATTTGTTTTGGATTAAGAAGGCTGAGAGAGTCTCATACCATGCCCTGGGAGCTTGCTTCAGTCCATAAAGGGCTTTGTTAAGCTTACAGACATGATCAGGAGACTCATGGCTTTCAAATCCAGGAGGTTGCTCGACATAAACTTCTTCTTTCAGTAAACCATTTAAGAATGCACTTTTAACATCCATTTGGTACACCTTGAAGTTCATGTATGTAGCAAAAGCAAGGAAGATCCTGATGGCTTCCATCCTTGCTACTGGTGCAAATGTTTCCTCATAGTCAATGCCTTCTTGTTGATTATAGCCTTTGGCTACAAGTCTGGCTTTGTTTTTAATGACTATGCCATTTTCATCAGTTTTGTTTTTGAAAACCCATTTCATGCCAATGACTTAGACATTCTCAGGACATTTGACCAAGGTCAATACCTTGTTTCTGTCAAATTGTTCCAGTTCATCATGCATGGCCTGAACCCAACTTGGAAGTGTAAGAGCTTCTTTATCACTTTTGGGTTCAATTGTGGAAATGAAGTCCAAAAATAGGCATTCATTGGATGAGGCTGCTCTTAGACTAGCAGCCATGCTCCTGGTGAGCATGCCTTCAGTAGGCTCTCCAATAATATTGACAAGTTCAATGTCCTGAGACCTAGTCCAACTTTCTTGAGGTCCTGGATACTGATTTGAACTTGTAGAGGCCTGATTGGGTAGAGGGGTTGGTTCTGGAGTAGACACATGATCATTGATTGGATCTTGAGTATCTATCAGCTCACTGAGATTGTTTGGTTCTTGAGTATTTTGAACTGACTAATTGATATCATCAGTGAGTGCATGTGCCTCAACAAACTCAGTGATGGTTGGGTTAGGTAGGTTGTGAGGGATTATGTAATAGGAGAGATTAGCATCATCTTGATACTGAGTAGAAGGATTGTTTTCAGAAAGATATTCATCAGGAGGATATCTTGAATAATTATCAATTCCTATCTCTTCTACTGAGGCAGTTAAGAACCTGATTGCATCAGTGCTCTCATCAAAGGTAACATGAAATGTTTCCTCAGTCTGTTGTCTCCTTGTGTTGAATACTCTGAAGGCTTTTGAGACAAGTGAGTATCCCAAGAAGTATCCATCATCAGCTTTTGCATCAAATTTCCCTAAGTGATCCTTGTGATTATGAATAAACACAGGACACCCAAAGACATGAAAGTAGGTGATGTCAGGGATTCTTCCTTTGAATAACTCATATGGGGTTTTCCCATGTCTCTTGACAATGATGGATCTGTTTTGTGTATAATAGGCAGTTTTGACTGCATCAGTCCAAAAATGGTTGGAAAGGACTGATCCACATAGCATTATCCTAGCAGCTTCAATGAGTGTTCTATTTTTCCTTTCAGCAACACCATTTTGTTCAGGTGTGTATGGAGAGGAAAAGTTTTGGGAAATACCTTTCTCATCACAGAAACATTCAAGTTCATAATTTTTGAACTCAGTCCCATTGTCAGTTCTAATCTGTTTGACCTTAATGTCATTTTATTTTCAATGTTCCTGACAAAGGACATGATTGTTTCAGCTGCCTGACTCTTTTTGATCAGGAAGAATACCCAGGTGTATCTAGAGTATTCATCCACAATGACCAGAGTATACTTCTCATGATTAGTAGACCTTGGACTGATAGGTCCAAATAGATCCATATGGAGAAGATGTAGGCAGTTCCTGATGGAAAAGTTGGTTTTGGTTTTAAAGGATGCTCTGTGATGTTTACCTTTTTCACAAGCTGAGCATGGTTTGTCCTTTGAAAACACAAGTGATGGTAAGCCAAGGACCTTGTTTTATTTTACAAGATTGTTTATGTTTTTAAAGTTCAGGTGGGTGAGTCTCTTATGCCAAAGCCAGTTGAGTGTATCAGTGGCTTTAGAAAAGAGACAAGTTCCATCCTGAGTTAGACTGGACATGTCTAGTACATAAACATCTTGTCTTCTTGGTGCAATGAGGACAATTTCCTTATTTGCATTGAAGATGGTTCCTTGCTTATCATCAAACTGAACTATGTATTTCGCATCACATAGTTGACTGACACTGATCAGATTATACTTAAGACCATTTACATATGCTATCCTAGTAAAGACAATACCATTGCAGTTTACTGAACCATATCCTTCAGTGAGACATGATGAATTATCAGCAAATATCACTTTGGGTCCTGATTCTTCCACATATTTGTGCAGGCATTCCTTAACACCAGTCATGCTCCTTGAACATCCACTATCTAGATGCCAAACAGGGTCCCTGGCATGCTTCTGCAAAAATAGTAAATTGGGTCAGTTCTTTCTAGGACTCCATTTCATGGAGGGTTTGGTATTGTAGGTCTTTATGAAAGTATTAATTGATTCATGGTCAGAGGTTGAGTGGACTGAGCTACCACATGTTTTGCATTTAATTGCAGGGGTAGCCTTAGTAGTCTGAGAGGATTGTTTATTCTTTCCTCTTTTTAACTGAATGACCTTCTCTTTTCCTGAGGATTTCTGAGTGGTACTTTCACTAGATTCACAGTGTTTGTCATTTTGACAATCCTCAGGATGATGGTCATTGAATCCACACAATGGGCAAGGTGGAAAAGGCTTGGCCTTTTGCTTCTGTTTCTGCTTAGAATCAGAAGGATAGTTCAGGCACTGAGCCTTAAGTCCTGAAAAGTTTGACATGACTAAGCATTTTTTATGATCAGAGGTTCGGTGATCTTCCTTTTTGCAAATCATGCAGTAGAGGACTCTATAGCAGTCATCAGTGAGATGATTTGTATAGTTGTACAGTTCACACTTTTTCAGGGGTTTGGTTGGTTTGGATTTGGTCTTTGAGGAGGCTAGTTTTTGTTCCTTCTTTAAATGAGAAGGTTTTTCAGAAGATACAATCTTCTCACTTAGCTTCCTGACCATTTCAGTCAACTGATCAATTCTTGGATCAGGACTTTGAGTTGCAACTTCAGAAGGGACTGAAGTTGACGAGTCATTAGTATTAACTGAGACTTCAAGGGGTGGTCTTTTCAGGAGGATTCTACCTTTTCCTGATCTTTCCCTTGGAGAGTGTGGGGAGTAGACCAATGGTGGGAGGTCTGAGCTTGGTGCAGCACCCTGAAGGGTATTTAGTGGAGGGAGTGGAGAAGTTGATTCAGATTCAGGCTCACTGATTGGATCAGAAATACTGAGTTGGTCAAAGAGTCCAAGCATACCTTTCAGAGCCTGACTTTCAGGGAGCAAGATGTTTCCAGTCTCAAAGTTTGGCAACTTACTGACTGGGTTGTCCCTAACAATCCAGTCATTTGACTTGGGTTCCATCTCTTGCTCAAAGGATATCCCAGCTGGAACAAAGGTCATTTCACTGGGACTCTCACTGGAGGTTTCAGTGAGGTGGTCAATTCCTATAGTTATCAGAGGAATTAAGCCCACAGAATCAAAGACCTTAGGGTTCTTTTTGGTCCAGCTTTCAATGACAGCTTTTTCTTTCTTAAGTTCTGTTTGAAGGGCTTGGTTTTGTTTCAAAATTTCAGTGTTCTGAATTTGTAGAGTGATGGATTCTAGTTTGGCTTGTTTCAATGCAAGCAGTTCATCTCTACATTTATTCAATTCTGACACAATTTTGTTATATTTTGAAAACAGGTCAAGCCTTTGTTCCTCAACAAACTTTAGATCAACACAGATATAATTCATGTAAGATTGCCAATCAGAATCATCATCCATAGAAAGTAAAGTATTTACCTTTTTCATGGTGATGTTGACCCACTCTCCATTCCTAGCATGGCTTTTTCCCACAGCCACCTGATCCTCTTCAGAAAGTGCCATCAGTGCACTAACTCTTATTTCCTCATCTGAGGAAACCTCTTCTTCATCCCAGTCATATGCTTCTGCAACTAATACCTTGTTCTTTTTCTGAATAGGTTTAGATGTTTGAGCATCCTGAGACAATATGGGGTTAGTTTCAAGAAGTGCAAGTTTAGCTTTGATTTTCCTATATTTTGTTTCAAAATCCTTTTGACCCTTGTTTTGAAATTGTTGGGTGGACTGAAACATTTTAGGTTGAAACTTGCTAGTTCCTGAGGAACTGTTTCCTGAGAACTTGTAAGAGGGTTCTGAGATAGTTTTAGAATAACAGTCCCTAGCAAAATGACCCTTTTTACCACATTTAAAGCATTCAGTGGTCTCATTTGCTTTTGGTTTTGTAAAGTTGGACTGATTTCTTTTGATGAAACGTCTTGAACTAGCAAGGAGTGCCCTTTCTTGGAATTCCAAGTTCAAGTCATTCAGGTACTCCTCACCAGTCCTTTCATCAATTTCTTCTTCAGAATCCTCCTGGATATCCTGCACAACACCATTAGAATAGAAAGCAGTTGATATAGGTGTTGAGGTTAAGGCCTTTTTGGACTCAAGAGCTTTTGAGTCAGGGTATCTCCTTGAGATCAAGTTGTCCTCATAGACAAACTTCCCATAAATTTCAGGGAGCTCAAGGTTCTGAATGTGGTTAGCATTCCTCAGGCCTTGTGAGAAGTTGAGCCACTTCTCAGGGAGACTGTTGACAAAGCCAACATTTGTCTCATGCTTAGACAATACAACACCATCATTTGATAATTCATTTATCAAATTCTTGTATCTGGTGTAGGTCTGTGAGAGACTTTCAGAGTCTTTTGCCCTGAAAGTATTATACTCATGTTTAAGGTCCATGACCCTATTTTCCTTGGTATCTGAGGGACCCTCAAAGCTGTTTACCAAGTCATCCCAAGTTTGCTTGGCTGTTAGACAGTTGATGACTGATTCCATTATATCGTCAGGAAGACATGATATAAGGATGCTTTTCAGGCGTTGGTCTTGATTGACCACCCTCCTCTCATCAATGGTCCATTGGGCCTCAGGCTTATTTAGCCCTGCGGTTGTCTTAGGGACAAATGGGTCATCCCTGATACAGGTGATGTAGTAGGGTTCCATACCAGTAAGATAGCAAATCATATGCTTCTTCCATTTGCTAAATTTCCCAGCTTCAAGTCTGGTTGCAACAGCGGAGTAGCTGCCACCCTTTTTGTCGACTAGCTGGGGTACATTGATATTAGCCATAGTAGGATCTTGGTTTTAAAAACCTAGAGCACTCTTGGTTAGTTTAAAAGATTTTATAAACCAGAGGCTCTGATACCACTTGTTGTTCCCTTTACACGATTAGAGTTAACTAGAAAGTTAATCTATTTGTGTTTATGACTAATACAATGTTTAAGATTAATTCTAACAGTTATAAAACGTGAATATAAAAACAACAATATTTTTCAACGTTTAAATTCTTATTAGAAATAATTCCAAGAATCTATTACCCAAGTTTTTTGCGGAACAAACACTTGGGATTGAATAGACAAGGGTATGGGGTGTCTCCTATCGAAACTCAAGTTTTGCTTGAGTGGTAACAATATACCCACTGAGCTATCTCAGTGAGTTGTATACTCTTTGTAGGAGAGAAGTTACTTTGCAAAAGTTCTAAGCTTTCAATATACAAAGCACACTTTAACTTCTCTCCTATCTGATCTATTTATACACAAGTAATCTAAGTATAAGTGATTAAATATAATACAAGTTGTTGAGGTTGCGTGTCTGACAATTACAAATAGTAATTGTCATTTCCAAGAACCAATAGGAAAGGGCTAATAAGAATTTGGGAGTTGTTGGCTGACACTCCATGACTTTTAACCGCAATAGGGAAGGTTGGATCTGACAAGAGAAGAGTGTTGGGCTGACACTTTTATCTTCTCAGATCTTTTCCCTATTGTTCCCGCCTTTTCTTCAGGCGTTGGTTCCTCAGTCTTTCAATCACTTTGTTGGTTGAGGAGACTGGGGTTCAGTGAGTTCTTGTCCAACACTCACTGAACCATCATCTTCTTCTTTGGCTTAAGTCCTACTCAGGGAGTACCGCCTTCCTGAGTAGTGAATCCTTCTTCTTGAATTCGCCTTAAGCATCCTGAAGATGACTCACTGAGAGGTTGTTCTCTCAGTGACTTGAATTGTTCTCGGTTTAAGTTAACACTTAGTTAATTTGTGTCCAAATCATGTTTGAAGCATTCTTGGGTTTTTCATGACCCAACACAAACAACCTGAGTTAAATGATTTATTGAATAGAAAAAACCCACATATTATAGAAGCGACGATCTTTTATATCACATTGGAGAGGATCGAGATTTTTATTCATACTGAAGTTATTCTTTTGCCAAATTATAGGACCTGGATGAGGCTTTGTAATACCCTTTCAATTGACATAGACCCACGTTGTATAGTAAAATGAAAATGAGGATGCGACATCAGGAATAGTTGGGATAACTCAGTTGGTAGAGCAGAGGACTGAAAATCCTCGTGTCACCAGTTCAAATCTGGTTCCTGGCACAGGATTAATTTGTATGAGTCTCTATTCTACTAATTGATATGAATACATATTCATTAAGTCTATAGACCTATGAAGTCGATTGCTTGTTGAACCCTGTGAATTGTGTGAAAGTAGGATACTCCAAATTCGGGAGTCAAATAGTTTTATAAAACGTTCTTGGTGGAAAAAAATGTGAATGAAAGATCCCACTGAATTGAATTGGGTCCAGGAATCTAAGAAATAGTGAGAATTCTTGATCTCTCTCAATATCTCTCTCAATTCTAAAATCCATGACTTGAATTCGTGTCCTGTCATTAAATTCCTCCTGATTTATTAGAACTAAAAGAATTCCAATTAAGCATCTCATTTCTTTAGTTGAAAGATTCCATTTGAATTGGAATCTGGTCATTCACTATGACCCGCTAAGCATCCATGGCTGAATGGTTAAAGCACCCAACTCATAATTGGCGAATTCGTAGGTTTCTTAATCTATTTCATATATTCCGTGTTCCAGATAATAGAAAAAATATCCGACGAAGTAGAACCATCTCTATAAAGATGACAGACCTATTCTCTGTACTATCAATAGGATCAATTATAACAAGTCACACACTCATATTCCAGAAATACAAAACAAAAAAATTCCACGGTCGAACTACCAAAATTAATTTGATAGATTATACCTATTTACACAAATACCCCGACGATTTCCCCTCGTTAAGAAATAGAGTCCACTAAGCATATCTTGAGTTGGTGCAGAAATGGGATCTCAAATAGTTGGAGACAAAAGATTCATATGAGAAAACATAAGTAAATGTGCCTCTGCTTGAGCCTCCAAAGATAAAGGCACATGAACAGCCATTTCATCCCCGTCAAAGTCTGCATTGAAGCCCTTACAAACTAATGGATGTAAACAAATAGCACGCATTGATCAGTTTAATACTTTTAATATAAATCATTTGTTATATGCAGGTATCGAATAATATTTATATTAGATTATTTAGTGATCCAATTTTTATTTATAACATTTCATAACGAATCATTCATGATTGGCCAAATCATTGATACAAATAATATCCAAATACCAAATCCGCCTTCTAGATAACCTTCGCGAAATAGAAGAAACTCTCAATACCCCTATGAAAAATTGATTACATCCGAGCGTTTCCGCGGCCGAATCCACTTTGAATTTGATAAATGCATTGCTTGTGAAGTATGTGTTCGTGTATGTCCTATAGATCTGCCCGTTGTTAATTGGAAATTGGAAACTGGTATTAGAAAGAAACGATTGCCCACTTGTACTAAAAAACAAATAAGCGTAATTCCCCCTAAAAAATAAAATATGTTTACGTGAGGAGGAACATATTTACTCGGTCGAAATTTTTACTTTCAACCAAAAATTGACTCCAATTTTTTATCTTCTTCTCCTTGGAAAATGTTTTATTTCTATGCAAACCATTCTGATTCTTTAAATTCAAATTGAAAGATGTTAGCCTTTAAAGTTTGTTATAGTCGGGAATTGCAATAGCATTTAAGTACAAGGGCTAGTTTAGACAATAAGGCTAAGTTAGACTTGTATTATTGTAATAAATACCTTCCTAGTCACAACTAGGAAGGTGGGATACACATGTTACATGGAGGTGTGTGTGTTTTTTTTACTTTCTCTCTCTAGAAAACATACACACCTCCCCCAATCAATAAACTAGTTCTACCATGTTTAATCTTTATTTCGTGTTTCCCCGACCTCCTGAACGTGATCTTGGTCTCTACAATTGGTATCAAGAGCTAACCGGGGGCGAATCGTGGTGTCTTTGAGGTAAAAAATGTGATTTATGGTGTGTTTTATCTCGTTACTGTTCTTCAGTCGAGTTTTTTTGAAGTTTTTGTGTTCGGTTCTTGTTCAAAATAATACATACTGTTGTGTTTTTGTTCTTCAAAAAACGTGACTGTTTGTGTTTTTCTTGGACATCGTACACAAGATCAAAGGTAAAGGTTGTGTTTGTTAGTGATCTAACGAGGTGGTTTGTGAAGGTTTGCTAGTTTATCACTCGAATCTTGTGTCTTTAACGGTTGGATTTTTTGTTGTTCTAAGTATTTAGATCGACAATAATTCAAAAGGGTTGAATACGATTTGTTTTTGGATATTATTGTTCAAGAATGATGATTGATTTGAAAGGTTGGTGAAAGTTGGTAGTTCTTACAAGCATGGGCATGGCAGTGGGCAAGTGACTAAAGGACAAGGAGTAGTTGAGCTGCCATTTGTCGAAATTTAGAGGAATCTGCCAACTATCGCAATTCATCATAAACTATCGCAATCTTGTAAAGATTGCGATAAGGGCTTTTATCGAAATTGGAATTTGATAATTCTGTCGAAATTGCAAAAACTGGACTTTATCGCAATTCAGAAGTTGTGTTTTTATCGCAATTCAAAACTGTGGTTTATCGCAATTCAAACTTGAGGAGTTTATCGCAATTGAGCTTTGACAGTTTTATCGCAATTGGCCTTTATCGCAATTGCTGACAGACAACCTTATCGCAATTGTGTCCGAGAACTCTATCGCAATTATATATCGAACATCTTATCGCAATTAAAAAAAAAAAAAAAAAAAAAAAAAAAAACGAGTTTTTTGGCGGGAAAATTTGAGTAAAATTTAAATTTGAGGAATGACTTAACGGTCAATTTTTACGCGATATTCAAATTCTGGTACAAGAGTGAAAATTTTGGCCCAAAATTCGAATTTTTCGGGGAATTTTTGGCGTAAAAATTTCTTAAACTCAAAATTTTCCAGCATCATTAGAATGTCATTTTATGGCATATTTCACACCAAAATCACAAATGATATTACTGGTATACATCCTCAAATCCTACCACGAATAGCCGAAAAGATCCTGGTCAAGATTCACAATCAAATGACAATGGCTACAAAATTGATTATTATCAACCGTGACTACAAGGATGATGATTCATTATTACTTATTTGAAGTTGAAGTGGAATATCTCGGGTACGTGTACTTAGTATCTTGAAGATATCGAGGTTGGTTGGATGCATGATTCTTCGAGATCCTTGCTCGATCTTAAACGGCTCACAGAGCATTCAATGATTAAGTCTTGATTTATCTAGTTTTCATAGGTCAAGGGGTGGATGGACGAAGACCTAGTTAACTATCACTTAAAGGAGATACGTTGTAGTACTCAGTGGCACACAAAGATGTGGATAATTCAAGAGAGGTTCATATACAGCTAAGGAAGGTTGGATGGGTATATGAAACGACCTATGCTTTAAGGAGTTACGTTGTAGTGCTCAGTATAGGTACTTAGTCATACAACAGTGCAAGTTTAAGTCACAAGTTTGGATATTTTATTTCAGTCTCAAGTTCGTCATAGTGGGTTTTCTCTATCAGTAGTCACTACATGAAGCCGTTGTTTTTTATAAAGGAGGTTGATAAAGAGTTAGACATTTTAGATGGTATTATTAGTAGATTGGGTATATCGACATCTTCTCACGGGCTGATATGCTTCCTGATAAAGGGCTTCCAGTTTGTATTTCACGTACACATAAGTATACTGATTCCGATGAATCGTAATCATCAGAGGACAGAAATGTGTACATCGAGGACGTAACTGGGATGCATTTCTAGTTTTACGAGTTGTTGGTGGTTTTTGATCGAGAAAAGATGGCTACAAAAAGGTTGTGAATTCAATCCTCATCATAAAAGCGGTTTTTATCATCTTTCTTGTATAAAAATTGTGATAAAAATGATACTTCCATCTACTTGAAAAGAGTGGTTTTTCGCAATTGTTTCTCGGACAAAGACTATCGCATTTGGTGAGATGAAGATGTTGATACTCTATTCCCCCAACAGATTCGGGGCACTCAGGGCACTCATAAAATGAGGTTGTCAGTTTGGGGGAGAGCACTAATTAGGGGAGAGCACTTAGGGAACTCTGAATTAAACCCTAATTAGATTTGCTCACATGGTTCGTCTGCAAGTAAAGAAATGACAGCTGAGAAGATTCTGCAAGCTGAACGAAGTAATGAAGTTTGAAGACCTTTCTCTGTGCTTATGGTTTACATTTTACTTGTAGGGAACGTTCTAAGCAATTCCCGTATAACTTCACTTTGGGGAGAGATTGTTAGCCTTTAAAGTTTGTTATAGTCGGGAATTGCAATAGCATTTAAGTACAAGGGCTAGTTTAGACAATAGGGCTAAGTTAGACTTGTATTATTGTAATAAATACCTTCCTAGTCACAACTAGGAAGGTGGGATTCTCATTGTTACATGGAGGTGTGTGTGTTTTCTTTAGTTTCTCTCTCTAGAAAACATACACACCTCCCCCAATCAATAAACTAGTTCTACCATGTTTAACCTTTATTACGAGTTTCCCCGACCTCCTGAACGTGATCTTGGTCTCTACAAAAGAAATTAGAATTCACAATTCTCTACGACGTCTAGATGATAAAAAAATTTCAGGAACAAGCAAATCATAATTATTTTTGTCTTTATTTTGAGTTTTTCTTTTATGTCTTGGAATGGATCCATCAAAATTATTCTTAGCAACATTTTGGGGGTTTCGGTATCTTTGATTACTTTGGTGTGCATTGCTAAATAGAGAATGTTTTGGAAATGGTTTGGGGACCATGGTGGGGCGTACATGATGACATAGGAGGGGGGATCACAAAGGCTTGGACTATTAGTTGAAAACTTTGATTTATGGTACTAGTTTGTTATACATAATGACAAGCACAAAGGCATGCGTGCATGAATCCGACCCAATACATGTATAAGGGGAGAACTTTTGTAGTTAACTCTCTAAAATGAGTAGTGGTGTGAGTCGTGGTCATTTACTTGGTCGTTTGGTGCTAAAACCGTGCACGCGTGACCTAAAATGCACTTTATGTGCGTTTAAAAATAGCGCGGATTGTAAATAAAATCAGACCATAATACTCTAATAGAGTGTTAATGTGTTTATTTAATGTAGACCATGCCCGGTCTAGTGTCGTTACGCGTTGAAAGTCGTTTTTCACATTACGCGAATTCACCTCACGGTTTTAGGTTTAAGTAAACACGTAAGGGTCAAAAGTAAATGTTTTGAGTTATTGGTCAAATACTGACTTAGAAAATTGACAGTTTACGAAAAATGTCGCTTTCGGGTTTACGCAGTGTAAGTTTACTGTTACGCGTAAAGGTAAATCGGTAACTTTCAAGTTAATAGTTTTAAGTAAAAAGGTAATAATGACCTGAAAAGTGCGAGTTGCTACATTTTTTCTTTTGTACCTCGATTTACCACCAATCCAACATGTATGTAGGTTATAGGATCAAGTGCTTCTAGCTTGATTGAGCTTGGTTAAACCGAGAATCTCTAGGTGTAAGACTTGTGTCTATGCGGAAACTAAACACAAGAATATAAAGAAGAAAACAACTAACAAGGTTTTGATCCTCTATGGATCGGATTATGAACTAAGAAATTGTTTTTCTATTGATTGAATCAATTAAGAGATACAAAGCTCATAGACGGGTGTTTCTTTTATACTAACAATAAACCCTAACCCTAACCCGTCATACAAGAAAACGTGTGAAGAGATATACATCAATCTCTTCTAAAAATAAATCTAACAAACATTCTAAACTTACGGGATAACAATTACTAAAACCCGCAGTAATGACTACTATCAGCAGAAACAAAAATAAACTATCGGCAGTAATGAACTTCAGCAGGAACCATAAACTATCGGCAGGAACCAGCTCATACTACCAGCAGCAATGAGAAATCTTTATTTCCCAGAGATCCTAACAATCCTCCCCTAATCTTGAAGTTGACTAGGTTAACTTGCAAGATTCCCACGTGATAGAGCTTTAACTTCTCAGGCTTGAGGATCGCATTTGAGCAGCAGCAATAGGAAGTAACCAGCAGCAACATCTGTAACTTCCAGCAGCAACTTCGATAGTTCAGCAGCAAAAGGAAATCATCTTCAAAATAATAAGCTGGTCACCATGTCATGCACTTGAGCTTGACTGCTACTATGACAAAATGTACATCAAATCACTTAAGTTTCATACTATTCTCATCACTTCCATGTGTGTTAACTCCTGTGAGAGGTGAATCATTGAAAATTAATGGATTTGATGTCTCTTTACCAATAGCCATCACTACTGGAGTAGCCAATGTTTAGGTGTGTTAGACCATGGTACATTGATAACCATTTGATTTTTAGTAAATCAGCAACTTTAAACGGATTTGACTTGTCTTTACCTGTAGCCGTTTGCTCAGGACTAGCCAATTCTTAGGTTGAAGATAACCTGCGGCGAATTGAATACCAAGTATGGAATTCCAACTGCCTTTACCACAAACCATACACTTGTGGGCTAGCCAATTCTTTGGAAACCCCAAAGGAGTAAAATCCATGGTGAATTGAAAACCATTTCAACTCTCAAGAATGAACCATGGGTGAGTTGAAGTACCCTATAGCTTTGAGCAAGCTATTACAGCTATCAACAGATTTGACAATCACACCAGAGCTGTACCCTCATGGTGAGTCAACTCTTTCTTGTCTGTGAAACATGGTGAGTTGAATACCACTTGCTGTGTAGGTGTAAACACCAACACAGTACCTGCAAGGTGTTGCACAAAACCATACAAGTTAGCACACAAAATATAAATTTTTTTTTTTTTGAACTAAAACTATAAAAAAATAAACATAAAGAAAAGAACATAAGAGAAAATAAAACAGAAAGAAGAGAACAAAGAAAATGAAAAATATACAAAAATAAGCCAAAAAGATACTCTGATCAAGCAGATGAACCACAGGCGGCAGCAAGTTGATTTCTTATGAATCTGATCAATTGTTCTGTTGTGGTCAAGTCATTCCTGACTACATATTTGCCAACTTGCAGCTTACACTTAAGCATCCTCTCCATAAGTTCTATGGATAAGGGATAGGGAACATCCACAAACATGCAAAGCACTTTCCCAGTAACAGTCTCCAAAACATGAACCTGGGAAGTAGAATACAATCGCCAACTGTGTACTCTCCAAGATTGTTGATCAGCCCACACAGAATGAGCATTGCCCCCTCCAGAGAATCCATTAACACTTTCAAATCCCCCCAAAGAATAAGACCAATCCCTGTAGCCTGATGAGTTTCATAGTGCTTAGTCACCATACCATAGAGATGTATCAAATCTTGTTTGTCCACCTTATTCAAAATCTCCCTAAGGAATGTGAAATGTTTTGTTTTCCCATCAAGGGTGTACAAGGCATGGATTTCTCCTTGAGGTATAGAAAGAACCTCCCAACCAGCAATATGTGACCAAGGGTGAGGAGAATCACCTTCAGAATCACTTTCAAAATCAAACTGAATCAATTCCTGATCATTCATTTCTGCAAGAGTCTTGGATGAAGACTTCATAGCATGACTCTTCTTTCTGGTCCTTGGAGTAGAAGAGGATGAGTGAACAAAGGAAGGTTTCACATCAGGCAAAGGAACATCAGAAGAAATGACTGTGGACTGTGTATCAACCTTATCAGCAGGATTGGAAGACTCAACATGAACAGCAGGATCAGCATCAGCAATATCACCAGCAGACTTATGCTTACCAGCTGTATTACCAGCAGGAGTAGAAGAAATAGATGGTGAGACCACATGGAATGAAGAACCCTGAGGTGTGTCAGCAGTAATGGAAACCGAGGGATCATCAGACCTCAACTTCTTGGGTACTGCAGACTCTAAAACTTGTGTTTTTCTCTTCATGCTCTCTGTAGAACAAGATTTTGTGGAGAATTTTCCAAGGCATATATTTCAAAGAACTTATGTTGAAGTGCATCATATGTCCATCCCTTAAAATCACTCAATCTGTAAGATGCATGATTTTTCAAATAATGCCGCATGTCAGTAGCTTTTTCTGCTTTGGTAGGCAATTTTGTCTTATATCCTGACTTTTGCCTTTCTCAGATTTGATTCATGAATCCATCCCAACAATCCTGACAATGTGTTTTCAGGATATGTGATACAAGTTGAGTTGATTTCTGTTCTTCATTCAACTCAGGATCTTTAACAAGCATAAAAGCATGAGCCTTGATCATTATCTCAGAGTCCAATAAATATTGAAGTTGCTCATTGAACTCATCTGAGGTAAAATCTACAGACCTTTTATTGCTCATGAATCCAACTATTTTCTTGTCAGTTTCAGCAGCCACTGTCTTTGAATATTCCTCATCCTGAGCAATCTGCTGAGCAATCTGAGCTTGTCTAGCTTGTGCATCAGCTACTTCCTTTTCATGAATCTATCTTGCTATCTCAGCATCATGTTGTGTTGCATCAGGGGGAATGGTGTCACTGCCAGCAGCAATGGATGAGCTACCAGCAGAATTACCAGAAACCTTAGGATCAGTGGAAACACTACCAACCCCAGCAGGAACATCAGAGGCAACACCAGAGACACCAGCAGCAATGATGGATTGAAACTTCTCAAAAGCTAACACTCTTGAAGGCTGCTTGATCCTTGTTCTTGTGAAAGCCTGAGGGTTAGTAGTTGTAGAGGGCTCAGAAGAGGTAGGTACTTCAGTGTTTGCACTATCAATGGAAACAGAAGCCAACACATTTAGCCCATCAAATGCCATATCAACCTGATCATCCTCAGACTCAAAGAGCACAACCCTTCTTTTCTTTTGTGGATGTTGAGCTTCTAAAGTGCTAATTCTTTCATTTAGCTGTTGGATAGACCCACTTAAAGTTTCTTTGGTATCCATGAGCTCCTTTTCCAAAGACTCCACCTTCTCACTAAAATTCCTTTTGGTCTCCTTAAGCTCATACTCCAATGCTTCAATTTTCTGCATATACCTGTCAAGTAACTTGGACATAGAAGTGAGATCAGCAGCATCCTCAGCTCTACCAGCAGGAATGCCTGAGGTGTTAGGAGCTTCATTGGATCTAGGTGAAGATACATGAAATTCTCCACCAGTATGGGTGTCATCACTAAAAGGCTGCCTAGTAGGACTAGGAGTTGAAAGCCTTGAAGAACAAGGCATATCCATAGAAGGTGTTGGTTGGTCATCAGTTGAGGTCTGTACAATAGGCTCATCAAGGACAACTGTTTGAGGTGTTGTAGGTCTAGGAGATTGTGGCAATGGCTCATCAGCAGCAACCGATGCATTTGCATCAGCAGCAACTGAAGTCCCTTCACCAGCAGCATTGGATGCACTGGCATCAGCTGCATTGGGTGCTGATGGAATATTTTCATTACCAGCAGGATCTGGATTTCCAGCAGGATTGGCATTGGGCAACATTGCAGGTAATAATGGCAAGAGTGGGCCTGCAAAATTCATCTTCATTGTGGCAAACATTTTAGCAGTCAACCTAGCCACAATCTTATGGGTTGGGTCAATGGTCTGTACACCTAAAATAATTTGAAGAAACCTAGGGTACATTAGAAATTTGGTTTTCTCTGCAAAGACATTGTCAACTATCCCATCAAAAATGTATTTTTCCCAATTGTATACCCTTCCCTGTGACAAACAAATAAGGTCATATGCAATAAGACTAGAACATTGGTCCCAACCACCTGTCTTAATACTAATGCACTGAAGCAAGGTATGAACAAGAAATCTCCATTGAGGAGAGAGCTTACTTTTATAAAAAGTAAAATTACCAGTGACAGGGTAGCCAATGGCTGCCATACCATCCAGGATTTCTTGCTTGGTAAGATCATACACTTCATTTTCAGCAGGAAGCTGAAGTTGCGTACGGACCAATCCCTCAGTGACAATGTGTTCACTACCATCAATGGTTGCTACAATTTCCTGCTCTCTTCCCACAATATTTCGCACTTCAGCAGTTGCCCAAAACTGCTTAATGAGAGAGTCGTACACTGTAGCTGGACAATGAGTAAGGGAATATTGAATAGAGGACCCACGCAGAAAAGCCAGCACTTCGTCATAACCTTCACTTCTATCAAAGGACTCTAAATGTGCAACCTTGTTGTGATCATCTTTGTATCGAAGTGTTGCCATTGTATTAGATGATTGAACTAGGGTTTGAAAAGAGAAAATATGAGCTAGGGTTTGAGAGGATATTGATGATTTGAGATGTGAGAAGTACAATTTTAGGTCAGTTATGATGTTGCTATATAGTTGCCAAATTTAGCGATTTAAATTGTAGGAATTTAGCGCACGTATCTTTGACCGATTTAACTTAACTAACTTTCCCAAATTCAATGAAATCAGCAGGAACCATTAGTCAATCAGCAGGAATGGAGTGGTTTGACCAAAGTCAACATTGTAAATCCAGTTATTAACAATAAATCACCCAAATTAACTCCCAACACCAACCAACAATTAATTCCCGCTAATTATCTTCTCACTATAAAAGGTCTTTATCCCCAAATCGAATTACTTCATCTCCAACCCTAACCAAAATCGACATAACAAACAAAACCATGAGTTCTTCAAAAACACCCATCATTGAAATATCATCCGACTCCTCCTCCTCCTCTGAATCATCATCAGGGTGGGGAAAATACTTTCCCCCAACTACATCATCTTCACAAACCAAGGGCAAAGCTAAGGTCGAAGAAGTTTCATCCGACCCTCTTCCATCTACTCCTTCTTCTTTTGAATACTCCAGCTCTGATGATGATGCCTCTGCTTAGCCAAAGTCCCTGACGTACTATAAAGGTGAGTGGGAAACATATCCTCCCAATTTTCCCATCTCTGATATGCTAAGGGAAGAAATGGAGAAGACTGTGGCTATGCTTAGCGAAGAGATAGAGAAGACTGTAGCTGCCTTCTACGAAATGCCAGTACCTAAAAGGAATCAGGCAACCCCAATGCCAACCCATCCAACTCCTGGCCCAAGCCAACCAACTCCTCAGCCAAGCCAGCCAACTCCTCAGCCAAGCCAACCAACTCCTAGGTTACGCCCTAGATCAAGTCAGTCACTCCCTCCCCAAAGGCATTCAACTCCAAAGAAAGGTCGGCCATTCCCTGAACCAAGACTGCCAATCCCAGTGGTCTTGGCACTTCTAGCCCCAAATGTGTATGAAGGAATAAGTCATCAGAGGGGTAGAAGGTTCATGCCCAATAGCAAGGGCAAAGGGAAAGGGAAGATTGAGTAGATGGTTAGGTTTGGGTGGAGTGGTGGTGAGGGATGTGTGACTGAGTAGGTTGGTAGGTTGTTTATAGGTTCTTGATGATGTGAAGCTTATGTGTTTTGAATCTGAATGTAATCACCTTTATGAATATGAATTGAAGTGACTCTCTTTTGATATTATTCCAAGCATTATGAATAAGAGTACTGCAAAACAAAGTTAGAACACACAAAACATAAAACGTAAAAGAATGAGAAAAATGACAAAATAACAAGCATTAGCCTCCCCTTAGGCTAATGCCTCCCCTCAAAACTAGCAAAGAAATGTACAACAACATGATTAGACAATCAAGACCATTACCAAGGAAACCATGGATAGTAATACAATCCCTCTTCAGGAATTGGCTCATAATAATCAGACCTATTTTAAAAATAATGGCTTGAGGTTCTGTAAAATGGTTGAGCAACATTCCTCTTCCAACCAGCAGAATTGGTTTGACCAGCTGGAACTGGATTGTCAGCAGGAATGGTTGCAGGATTGCAATGCCTACCAGCAGCAACCGGATTTGCATTTCCAGCAGGAAATCCTGCTACCTTAGGCACATAAGGTGGAATTTTATTCACATTATTCCACAGAGGTCTTGTCACTTGTCGCCTAGCATACACACCCATTCTCTTCTCATGATAATCACAATCTTTGATGAGATGAACTTTACTACCACATACAAAACATGACTTCCTCTTAACAGACTTGTTCTTAACATACTTTCTCTTATTACAAACACTGTTGTCACTACTGGAACTAGAGACACATTTGTTTTTAATAGAATTACTTGAGCTGTTGTCTGAGAAAGCTGTTTTAGAAGCAGATTTATCATCAGTTACTCTTGAGGACTCATGGGACTTAGGTGTGGGTAACTCTTCACTTGAATCACATGAAACAAAGTCTTTGGACTCTGCTTCTGAGGACTTGACACTTGTGGAACAAGAGACAAAATCATCAGGTTCAGGTAAGTCTTTGGACTTTTTACCATAAGCCATTTGTGACTCATCTGAGTCAATGTCAGAGAGAGAGTGGACAGGGGTAGGCATAAAAACTCCTCTGATAGGTGGAGGAACAGCATTCATTCCTCCTTCTTTTACAAACTTTACAGGAATTTTATAGTCAACAGGTTCAGGGTCAAACAAACTATACTCATTAGGGTCATAGACTTGATCTTGCCCTATGTAGTCACCAAACCCTAAACCACGTTTAGTTTTTACAGACATAGAACTATCAACTAACTTTTGTAGGTTTTTAGATGAATCTTTCCATTTATCAAACCTAGCCAAGGAATTGTCTAGCTTAGTCTGCAAATCCTGTTTTTCTAACATGACCTTAGCATTTTGAGATTCAGAATATTTAAGCTCATTAGCAGTGTTTCTTAAATCTCTCTGTAAAACCTTAATCTTTTCCTCATAAGCTAACTGATTCTTTTGGTACCAAACCTTTTGTTTTTCTAAGGTTTTAACAGCATTATCATAAGCTTGTACCTTAATAAAGTATTCATTATACTTAGATTTCATGTCATCATATTCTTTATTAAGAGTTGAGTATAATTCATGACAGGCAGGATTACATTTTTGTACCTGAGATGGGAATCTCATTAGTGCATATTCTTCCAAGTTTTCCTTTGCCTCATAGGATTCATCATTTTCAGTCAGCTTCGCCATAGAATCATTATGAAACAAGGTTCTAATCTTCCTTGCCCACATTTCAAATTTATCTCCTGATAACGACATTGTGAAAAAGGTTCAAGAGAGAAGATTTAGAAATGTTTTCTTCTTTATCAGAGATCCTAACCAGGCTCTGATACCACTTGTAGGATCGAGTGCTTCTAGCTTGATTGAGCTTGGTTAAACCGAGAATCTCTAGGTGTAAGACTTGTGTCTATGCGGAAACTAAACACAAGAATATAAAGAAGAAAACAACTAACAAGGTTTTGATCCTCTATGGATCGGATTATGAACTAAGAAATTGTTTTTCTATTGATTGAATCGATTAAGAGATACAAAGCTCATAGACGGGTGTTTCTTTTATACTAACAATAAACCCTAACCCTAACCCGTCATACAAGAAAACGTGTGAAGAGATATACATCAATCTCTTCTAAAAATAAATCTAACAAACATTCTAAACTTACGGGATAACAATTACTAAAACCCGCAGTAATGACTACTATCAGCAGAAACAAAAATAAACTATCGGCAGTAATGAACTTCAGCAGGAACCATAAACTATCGGCAGGAACCAGCTCATACTACCAGCAGCAATGAGAAATCTTTATTTCCCAGAGATCCTAACATATAGGGGTGGCAATTTCCGACACGACACGAAACCCGACCTGAGACCGACACGAAAATTAGCAGGTTAGGTTGAGGATAAATAAATTTTGGGTCATTTTTGGGTCGACCTGATTGACCCGTTTATTAAACGGGTCAGGTTCAGGTCGAGTATAATTAAATCGGGTCGACCTGATAACCCGTTTAACTTTTTTTTAAAATATAAAAAAAGTAAATACACATTACTTGAAAACTGAAAAAGTCAAATCTTGAGAACTGAGAAGCCTGCAAATCTTGAAAACTGAAAAAGGCAAATTAGTATATTACTTTTGTCGGTCATAAACTCATAATGTCATATTACTTTACTTTTGTATATTACTACTTTACTAGTGTTTAGTGTTTACTACTTTAACTTTACTAATACTTTATCAGATAAAGTTTATCTCTTTCTATTAAATTGTTTATGTCACGTGCAATCGTGCACATCACATTTTATCCGCAAAACACTTTTGAGACTTCACATACATCAAGATCTTTATTCTCTGGGTTGTTTAATCCATCACACATACCTTCTTTTTTGTTCTTAGCAACCATATATAAGTTGAATTTCTGGGTTTGCATTATTCAAACTCATTGACTCCCCGATACCCACCAAGATCTACTCCAGTTTTGATTTCGGGAAAATCTCAAATGGGTATCTCAAATATGTTTAATTAATCCATAGGTTTGCTGTAAGTTCAACAATTCATGTATATCCATAGGTACTAAATGCATTATTTTGTGTTTCTATGGTCTGATTTTTTCTTTTCACCGATCAGTCACTTCAACTCTTCGGGTTATATGGGTCGGTTCAGGTTGACCCGAATCAAGTTAGGGTCGAGATTACTGACCCGTTTATATAATCAGGTCAGGTTCGGGTTGAAGGTTTCTGACCCGCGAACCCACGAACCCGAACCCGCGAACCCGGACCCGACCCGAATTGCCACCCCTACTAACATAGGTCCTCGTCGTTATCTCTATACAACATGAAATCATTTGGACACACCTCTATTTTATCAATTTCCATATCCATCGGGCACATCAAATTTTTGCTTGGTATGTTGAAATAGGCAACTTGGATTTTGGGAACATTTCATGCATCGCTTTTAGTAGAGTTGTGAAACATGTGTCACTCCAACCATTAATTGTTTTAATGTTCATGAGCCTATAAACCGCATATAGTCTAGTAAAAATCCTCACGACCTTCATACAACGGTGTTTGTGAGTCGACAAACAATTGTTGAAATTGATCTTGATTTTTTTCAGCAACATTATCCTCCAAATCATGTAACATATGATTTAAATTATCACGATCATTATTATACGAATCATTTTTATGTTCTACATTACAATTAGAAATAGACGTGTTACTTTTAGCTTTGACTTTTGCATGAAAATCCCAACAAGTATACCTTTACATAAGCCCTTTTTTCTATAAGATGGCTTTTAATAGTTTTCAGATCGGTATAACACACCCAATTTAAACAACTTTTACAAGGACAATGAATTCTTGATTTTCTCTCTTCACCTGATCATCTTCGGCAGCTTTTTGGAAATGAGAAAAATGTTCAAGGTATTCAATGGTAGCACGTTCTATCTAGTACATCCATGTACTACGATCCATCTTTCTTATATAATACTCAATATGATAATACACATTCACATCCTAAATGAGACAAGGTATTTAAAAAGTAGTCCCAAACGGGGACAATCCGAAATTAACCTCTATTAGGTTTTTCCGGACGGGTATTAGATTACCGGCGCATGAGTTGAAATAAATTTAAAATACATGAATGTTGCATAAAATAATTGTTTTCGTAATTCATTTAGAAAATACCTTACTTCCACGGGTTAATGAACCTAACAATGAATTTCGGATACCATACAAGGATGATTTATGTAACACCCCAACCCGACAAGGGTAAAGATGTCACGCAAATGGTTTCATATCAGATATAACAAGCATACCTTCATAAGTAATACAAAGATTCTCAAAGGTTACAAATGAAATACTGGAATTACAAGGTTACAAAAGCGAATACAATTTCTAACAATAGAATACTTTCTAATCATCTCTAGGCCGAAACTATCAAGTCTTCTAAGTCCAAAAGTATCTTCACTCGTACCCATCTTCCAACTAAAACCTGCCGCACACGAAAAGAAAACGTGCGGCTGAGCTTAAAAAGCCCAGTGAACAGATACATAATACAAGCAAAGATAACGAAACGGTAATATAATGAAGTACTGGAGATGTCATAAGGTATAATCAAAGCGAAAGAGAAATAAGGAAATATAGGATAGTCATCTACCACGAGCCCATAACTCAAAGTCATAATCTCAACATCAGAATCTCAAAGTCATAATCTCACAATCAGAGGGGATACCTCTCAGGCAACCAGATAATATGAGGGGTGGCCTCATGTATCAAAAGGGGTGGAGTAGCTAGCTCCCAGAAATGTGAAAGGCGTGTATTGCACACAGCACCAGTCACCTCAAAGTCATACTCAAAGTCATAGTTAAATCCACTAAACATACATGCCTAGGATTGCAATCCATACGCCCCCACTCAAAGTCAATCTCAAAGTCATACTCAAAATCATAGTAGCCATGGCAGATAATATAAAAGGGGACGGCGTGAGAAATCACTCCCCCACACAGGAGTCATGCCAGTGGTGCATCACAGACATGGCCAGGTTACCTTCCTGGCTAGGAAACAAAAAGGTGGCTCGGGTATCAAACTAAGAGTCAGGTCTCAAAGTCATGCAAACGGGTTCATCTCAAAGTCATATCAAAGCATATCTCAAGGTCATGTCAAAAGTGAATCTCAAAGTCATATGAAAAGGTTCATATCAAAAGGTTCATAGCAAAAGGGTCATAGCAAAGGTTCATAGCAAGGTTCATAGCTCAACATCGAAGCATAGGTGATAAGACACCCTTTCTTAAAAGGGTAGAGTATCCGTACCTTATGACGAAAGCACAAACAGAAACAAAGCACAGAAAAGTAGAGAACAGCTCAAAGTCACTCCTTCTTCACACCTAAAGGGGTAGAAGAGAATTACAATCTTTCCCATTTAAGTAACTTTCCATTTATAGCAGGTGTCCATCTTTAGTAAGTTTCCATTTTGAGAAAGTTTCCTTATATAGAAAGTTTCCATATTTAGAAGTATAGGGTAGCATAACTTAGTTAAATCATTATTAAATGAAATAAGGTCTCTTTGATAAGATTTACACATTTAGTCCTTAGGGTTTCATAATTTACACTTTACACCCCTTTCATTACATAAGTTACACTTTAAACCTTCAAATATTCATAGTTACACATTAAACCCTTATTTTATCAATTTTACACAATGAGTACTTATTTTAGTGAGTTATACAAATGAACCCTTAATTATTCATAATTTACACATTAAGTCCCTCAAGTTATCAAAGTTACATATTTAGTCCTTTAATTTACAATTTCAACCTTTAATTATCAATAATTACATATTAAGCCATTAAATTACCAAAATAGCACTTAACCCCCTGAATATAATTAATTACTCAAATCAACCTTAAGTTTCCAGAAATTACATATTTAGTCCCTCTATTTTAATTATTTTCAAAATCGATTTATACTTTATCAAATAAACATTTTAACCCCTTTAAATATAAAAATTACACATGGGACCCTCAACTTATATTTTATTAGAAATGTTCACAGCCCAAAATAAGTTCCAAACATACCCCTTGAGTTTTAAAAGTTACAAAACCTACCCTAAACATTTTAAAACAAATCGTTAATCCTTTTAAAATCATGAAACCAAACCCTAATCTTTCCAAACCATTTTTAATAATCACTATATCATTAAACACTAATTATCATCATACAAACAAGCCCTAATTCTCAGATTCTCAATCGAATTCCATTTCTTCCATTTTTCTCTTATTAGCCGATTTTAACTTAATTCAAAAATAATTGTTCTTGGCCTCAATAATTCGAAGTATCATTTTTCCAGGTCTAATATGATTGTATAGAGTCCAAATAAAATAAATATGAAGCCTCAAAATTCCGAATTTAATTATTTAGGGTTTATGCATGTTTTAAAGATTTAATTCACAAATATTGTATAAAGCATGCATGGATCGACTTATACATTTTATTTGGTTTTCATATGATGTTAGGGATCTGATAAAATTACCAAACCAAAGATCGAACGTGTAGAATGGGTTGGACGAATTCTTTGATGCGCGTATGAACAAAACGAACCAATATTCCAAAACGACTCCAAAAGCTTCTCCACAACCTTTCCATCATTTTTCCTAGAGTATACACGATATAAGGATTGTGAGAAAAATCATGAACGAATTTTATAGAGCTTGATCGAATTTATTTATAGAATACCTTAAAAATAGGCTCGATAAACCCAATAATTCACAAAACGTGATTCCGGCCAAAAACAGCTCCAAATCTATTTTTCATGGATCAAATATGATACAAGGAACATGAGAAAAATGAAAAACGAATTTTTAGAAGGTCGCAAGATTTATTTCGATTCATACCTTTTTTTGTTCTAGCGATAAAGAAAGAATTCACCAAGATCGGACCAAGCTTCAAATAATTCGAATGGTATTTTTCCTAGCTTCTTTGGATGATGATTAATCACAAAAAAATGGTATAGGGATTTTAGAGTGTCGATTTGGGGCAATAAAAATTGTGTGTGTGGTTTTTGTTCTAATCGGCAATTTAGGGTTAAGAAGAAAAAGATATGGATTGATTTTAAATAGGAAAATGAGTCAAATGGGGAGGAATAACCAGGAATTTCGTGATTATAGGTGTCACATTCATTGGATTGATTATTTCCTCAATTAACATATTTTATATCATTTATATAATATCATAATAATTATTAATATTACATTCGGCTCCTATAGGGGTATTATGGTAATTTCATAGCTTGTATAAATGTTAAATGAAGTTCTTAAAATTATTTGGGATCATAACTTGTGCATTTCCAGAAGTTTGGAATTTATTTGATACTTTATAAGCCTTTAATTAAATTTTTAACTTGTAGGGGCAGTTTGGTCATTTTACAAGCTCGACGGATTTTAGGTGTTACAACTTCTTCCCCTCTAACAGAAAAATTTCGTCCTCGAAATTTGCAAAGAATTAGAAATGAAAGGATCGGAAACAAACAAAGACACACTATGCCGAGTGCGAATCCCAAAGATAACGTACCAATATACGGATGATAATCGAGTTCTCTAGGAAGAGGTACAAACAAAACGTAGGTTTTACATCGAATTGATTAGGCGAATTAAATGAGAATACATCAAATCGTAGCAAACATGAGGTGGTGCAAACGTAACTCTTCAGCTTTTCAAATAGTCTCGGCTTCAGAAGAGCCTTCCAAAGGTGTTCTTATAAACAAACAGGTCTTGTTTTCTCAGAATCCACAACCTCATATCTTAACTCATAGCAGATCAAAATGAACAAATTTAATGAATGCGGAACGTATACATAGCGGAACAGATTGAACCCATACAGACAGGAAGCACATCGTTAGACATCATCAAATGGCAGAAGGCCCTATAATAGAATCTAAGATCATTATCGGAAGTGCAGAGATCAGCAAAACGCTCGTCGAGCATCCCAACGTATCAAGTCGAATATCAAAGATAGCAGATCGACTGGGTAGGTAGAATGAATCCAAAGTTTCACTAACGCGGATGATCAGATATCAGAAATTCTAAGGTTCTAAGGCACTCCTCGAAATATCCTATGCCCACAACAAGTGCACGTTATATGATGTAAGTATTATCACGTTGATCAGGCGTCATAATAATAACGTCATATAAATATGCCCCCATGATGGTCATACTTTATCTCAAATCGTGAACAACACAACTTATCTAAATCCGCCTAGTCCACCTACAGTCTAGGGTCACCAGAGTCAAACATCATAACTAAGAATACGAAATTACTCGAAGGGTACCGAAAATCCAAAAATGTCCATCAGAATTTAGGTACGTCATTAATAGCGCCAAGACTTCATAACTTACCGAAATCAATTCAGCCCAAAATAAGCGGTTACTTCAACATCCGTCTTTTCATAAATATCCAAATTCCCTCCATATCTCGTCAAAATTCTCATGCAAATCGTTATTCAACAAACGCGGAATGAACACAGAACGGAATTACTAACAGAGAACCAATTCATTCGAAGGACCTCATTATCAGGTAACGGAATTTGAGAAGAGACGAATACGTCGTCGATAGCTTCTTCCTCTACAGAATCATCTCGTCTATACATAAATGTCCACTTCAAATTTCGTCCATTCACATTCAAAATTTTAAAGTTCTTCTAAGTCAGAGTAGTTTGCCGCTTGTCCATCTTCTTCTCATGGTGAAAAGGAATTACAAACTTGAGTCTGGTTCCTAAAACCTTCGGCAACTCTTCTGGATGTTGTGGCGCCGTAACGGTAGTCTCTGACACGATCACTGTGCATCCCTCCATCCGCAAGCCTGCTTCAGCTATCAATTCATCTTAGTACAACTAAAATGAATAGAGAAACAAGATTGCGTTTCTTCGACAGGTCTTCTAACACATCTCCAGGTCTAATGAAAAAAAAAAAACACCGCCGTCGTCGACTCCAGGTTATGTGTTGAATGGTTCGTCTCCTACGGTCTGGTTGTCTTGATGCCCGAACTGTAATCTTCGCGGGTCGCCTAATATATGATCGAATAATATCCCAGCTCCTCTCTCCTCCTATATGTTTCATCCCTGGTAATGCTCGTCGCCACCGTCTCCTACTACTCTTTCACCAAGTTCTTCACTCCGATAACTGTCTTCGATCTCGGTTCTTCCTGTGGAAAACTCTGTCTTCACGATATACAGGGTAGCGTCGTCTACAATGGTTTCCGAATGTCAATCAAGTTTCTCTTCCAGATCAAGTGGTCGTCTCATCATTAATCTCTATGTTCTTCTTTCGCCTTTGAATATAACCCATTGTCATACTATGACAATTTGTCCCAAAACACACGAAGACATGATCATCTTAGCCAATACCATTGGCATCATTTAACTCATAAGGTTATAACGAGTGAAAGGACAGTCTCTGAAATCATTTAGGGAAAACCTTCACATACACTTCATGTCGCCTTCCTTCTTCGAAAATAAAACAGAATACTTCACAGAGGTTACTCTCGGTTAGTTAACCCCCTTCTTAGAAGTTCTTGTGGTTGCTGCTTCAGCCCTTCCAATCTAAGATGATGTAATGAGTTACGAAGTTTCAAAAGAAAGACCAACTCAATTATTGGTACTTGGAAACGGATAATGATTACTGATAGCGGTACGGTTCGATTTACAACAGTCGATACGTCGACACATCCTTCTTCCTTTCTTCATAAATCAACAAGAGCATACAAGAGAATCGCTGAGGTGAACAAAATCATATCACATCGAAAAGACCGGAAAATCTTCGTACAACAAATTTCTTACGATGACAGAACTTTCCAAGGGTAGATAGTAATGGTTGTCAGGAAAACTTGATAATCATATGAGTTCAGGGTTGGTGCTTTCATAGCGGCAAAACTTTAGCAGGTGCAGGTGTAGAGATTCATCATAACGAAATAGGGTGAAGCAGATTGGCAAAATTACATTTCAGATACGGTAGTCTTAGGGTAGCTTTACAAATAGTCATCCAGTCCATAACCAAAAGGCCATACAATGAGACATGTCAAGATCAAAAGATTCATAGCATGAATACAGTCATCGAATCAGACGGGGAGTTCATATATCGAAGTTCAGCACGTGATTCAATAAAGTGTTGAGATGGATAAACGAACAGTTCAAGGTGTAGTAATTTGTCCGGCTTCTTAGCATAAGCAGTAAGTAGGGCGTGTATTATCAGAAATACGAACATCGTATAATTGTCAAAAGTGAGATGTACGGAATATCAGTCATCAGCATCATCATGCTCAGCTAACAAACCTATCCAGAGATAGTATAACTTCATATCCTTCCAAAGGAACTGGTTGACAGAACAAGGTTTGTCATTCAAAGAAAAGGAACACAACCTCATACGGTTAATAGTTATCAGGATTTTCATAGGAGTAGTAATGGATTTATGCAAGCTAAGTAGTATCGGATGATACATTTACATTCAGCATAAGCAATGACTTCACGAAATGTGTCGAGCACAGTATGGTTGAATGGCTTACGACATGGTCGAAAAGGTGTCAAACAGCTTGTCAAACAAATCGGAGGTGGGTGTCAAAATCTGAAAATGAAACTTAAATGGTGTAAGGTATCCAGGTGAGGTTTCCGAGGTATTCCAAACTTGCTTGGTTTCTAAGCTTTAAGTTGCAAAACTTCTAAAGGCAGAGGCACGAATCAGAGTGATGCGGAAGCAAATGATAATCACATATATGCCTTAGTCTACCCATTCCTCCCTAGTCAAATTTAGGTTCCTATAGGGAGATCCTAAAGCAAATCTTACAGGTTATCTTATGAGCGCTTACAGGGAAACTTAGTGGTCCTAACTTACACAGGCCAAGGGTAAATGTATTACGAATCGCAACCTGTCTCTGATACCATAATTGTAACACCCCAACCCGACAAGGGTAAAGATGTCACGCAAATGGTTTCATATCAGATATAACAAGCATACCTTCATAAGTAATACAAAGATTCTCAAAGGTTACAAATGAAATACTGGAATTACAAGGTTACAAAAGCGAATACAATTTCTAACAATAGAATACTTTCTAATCATCTCTAGGCCGAAACTATCAAGTCTTCTAAGTCCAAAAGTCTCTTCACTCGTACCCATCTTCCAACTAAAACCTGCCGCACACGAAAAGAAAACGTGCGGCTGAGCTTAAAAAGCCCAGTGAACAGATACATAATACAAGCAAAGATAACGAAACGGTAATATAATGAAGTACTGGAGATGTCATAAGGTATAATCAAAGCGAAAGAGAAATAAGGAAATATAGGATAGTCATCTACCACGAGCCCATAACTCAAAGTCATAATCTCAACATCAGAATCTCAAAGTCATAATCTCACAATCAGAGGGGATACCTCTCAGGCAACCAGATAATATGAGGGGTGGCCTCATGTATCAAAAGGGGTGGAGTAGCTAGCTCCCAGAAATGTGAAAGGCGTGTATTGCACACAGCACCAGTCACCTCAAAGTCATACTCAAAGTCATAGTTAAATCCACTAAACATACATGCCTAGGATTGCAATCCATACGCCCCCACTCAAAGTCAATCTCAAAGTCATACTCAAAATCATAGTAGCCATGGCAGATAATATAAAAGGGGACGGCGTGAGAAATCACTCCCCCACACAGGAGTCATGCCAGTGGTGCATCACAGACATGGCCAGGTTACCTTCCTGGCTAGGAAACAAAAAGGTGGCTCGGGTATCAAACTAAGAGTCAGGTCTCAAAGTCATGCAAACGAGTTCATCTCAAAGTCATATCAAATCATATCTCAAGGTCATGTCAAAAGTGAATCTCAAAGTCATATGAAAAGGTTCATATCAAAAGGTTCATAGCAAAAGGGTCATAGCAAAGGTTCATAGCTCAACATCGAAGCATAGGTGATAAGACACCCTTTCTTAAAAGGGTAGAGTATCCGTACCTTATGACGAAAGCACAAACAGAAACAAAGCACAGAAAAGTAGAGAACAGCTCAAAGTCACTCCTTCTTCACACCTAAAGGGGTAGAAGAGAATTACAATCTTTCCCATTTAAGTAACTTTCCATTTATAGCAGGTGTCCATCTTTAGTAAGTTTCCATTTTGAGAAAGTTTCCTTATATAGAAAGTTTCCATATTTAGAAGTATAGGGTAGCATAACTTAGTTAAATCATTATTAAATGAAATAAGGTCTCTTTGATAAGATTTACACATTTAGTCCTTAGGGTTTCATAATTTACACTTTACACCCCTTTCATTACATAAGTTACACTTTAAACCTTCAAATATTCATAGTTACACATTAAACCCTTATTTTATCAATTTTACACAATGAGTACTTATTTTAGTGAGTTATAAAAATGAACCCTTAATTATTCATAATTTACACATTAAGTCCCTCAAGTTATCAAAGTTACATATTTAGTCCTTTAATTTACAATTTCAACCTTTAATTATCAATAATTACATATTAAGCCATTAAATTACCAAAATAGCACTTAACCCCCTGAATATAATTAATTACTCAAATCAACCTTAAGTTTCCAGAAATTACATATTTAGTCCCTCTATTTTAATTATTTTCAAAATCGATTTATACTTTATCAAATAAATATTTTAACCCCTTTAAATATAAAAATTACACATGGGACCCTCAACTTATATTTTATTCGAAATGTTCACAGCCCAAAATAAGTTCCAAACATACCCCTTGAGTTTTAAAAGTTACAAAACCTACCCTAAACATTTTAAAACAAATCGTTAATCCTTTTAAAATCATGAAACCAAACCCTAATCTTTCCAAACCATTTTTAATAATCACTATATCATTAAACACTAATTATCATCATACAAACAAGCCCTAATTCTCAGATTCTCAATCGAATTCCATTTCTTCCATTTTTCTCTTATTAGCCGATTTTAACTTAATTCAAAAATAATTGTTCTTGGCCTCAATAATTCGAAGTATCATTTTTCCAGGTCTAATATGATTGTATAGAGTCCAAATAAAATAAATATGAAGCCTCAAAATTCCGAATTTAATTATTTAGGGTTTATGCATGTTTTAAAGACTTAATTCACAAATATTGTATAAAGCATGCATGGATCGACTTATACATTTTATTTGGTGTTCATATGATGTTAGGGATCTGATAAAATTACCAAACCAAAGATCGAACGTGTAGAATGGGTTGGACGAATTCTTTGATGCGCGTATGAACAAAACGAACCAATATTCCAAAACGACTCCAAAAGCTTCTCCACAACCTTTCCATCATTTTTCCCAGAGTATACACGATATAAGGATTGTGAGAAAAATCATGAACGAATTTTATAGAGCTTGATCGAATTTATTTATAGAATACCTTAAAAATAGGCTCGATAAACCCAATAATTCACAAAACGCGATTCCGGCCAAAAACAGCTCCAAATCTATTTTTCATGGATCAAATATGATACAAGGAACATGAGAAAAATGAAAAACGAATTTTTAGAAGGTCGCAAGATTTATTTCGATTCATACCTTTCTTTGTTCTAGCGATAAAGAAAGAATTCACCAAGATCGGACCAAGCTTCAAATAATTCGAATGGTATTTTTCCTAGCTTCTTTGGATGATGATTAATCACAGAAAAATGGTATAGGGATTTTAGAGTGTCGATTTGGGGCAATAAAAATTGTGTGTGTGGTTTTTGTTCTAATCGGCAATTTAGGGTTAAGAAGAAAAAGATATGGATTGATTTTAAATAGGAAAATGAGTCAAATGGGGAGGAATAACCAGGAATTTCGTGATTATAGGTGGCACATTCATTGGATTGATTATTTCCTCAATTAACATATTTTATATCATTTATATAATATCATAATAATTATTAATATTACATTCGGCTCCTATAGGGGTATTATGGTAATTTCATAGCTTGTATAAATGTTAAATGAAGTTCTTAAAATTATTTGGGATCATAACTTGTGCATTGCCAGAAGTTTGGAATTTATTTGATACTTTATAAGCCTTTAATTAAAATTTTAACTTGTAGGGGCAGTTTGGTCATTTTACAAGCTTGACGGATTTTAGGTGTTACAATTTATAAACATTTTTTATAAGTATAACATTTTTTATGGAAACGTTTACACAAATAATCATAAAAATCTATTTAGTATTAATATAAATTATGAGAAGTGATTCATACATTTTAATTGTAGTTAATGCGGAAAAGTTTGGTAATTATAAGGAAATTTAGGATATTATTCAAGTGAATTAAATGGAAGATTAAGGTTGTTTTGAGGTATTAAAAGCAGATCTGGTTTTGTAGCCGTTAGGGTCTTTTTTTTAAAAACTCTTTTAGACCGGTATATATGAAAAAGAATCAGTATAAATGTTCAGATTATATACACCAATGTATTCTATATGCACCGGTCTAAATAACTCTTGGCGGAGAGAAATCCACATTTAGACCTTCGTTGTTTTTAAATGGTCTTCTAATAAAGGGTCTAAAAGTTAGTTTTTATAGTAGTGACATAATCTGAGAAATAATTTTAATTACATTCCTAAATTAGTGCATAAAATTTTATTTCAAACCCTTTAACTATTAAACTTTCAATGTTATTTATATTCAAATATAATAACAATTGACATATGTATATACACAACACATAAGAATTCGTATTTTTAATAATACACAAGGTTATATTCATTATGTTCATCTTTTTGTCACGATTAATACAAATATAAATATATTATTTTTTACATATCTAAAATGAAATCATGTAGGAGATTAATAGTTTTTTAAAGATTTCAACTTTTAATTGCGCTCTTACTTAATATGAATATTCATAACGAGATTAATTATATGACGTATGGATTAATCCATATGACAATCATATATTTATTTTTATTTTAACTAAACAAACATTATGATGATATTTAAATATTAAATAGTGTTTTTGTTTTAAAATAAAATCTAGTATTATTTTTATATCATTTTGTACTTATATTTTTTAGTACGCAAAATCATATTCATTATGTTTATCTTTTCGTCACGATTAATAAAAATGTAAATATATAATTTTTTACATAACTAAAACGTTCATTATTAGGTAAAACCCTGTAGGAGGTGTAATAGTTTTTTTTTAAATATTTCAACTTTTAATTTACACCTTTACTCAATATGAATATTTATAATGTGATTAATTATGTAAGAATTAATGACTATGACAATCATATATTTATTCTTATAATAACTAAATTAACATATGATCATATTTAAATATTATATGGTGTTTTTGTTTTAAAATAAAATCTAATAATATTTTAATCACTTTCTACTTTATATTATATGCATGCATGTATTATTGTAGCTAATTGTTTGATACAATATTTTATTTTACTGGAAATTTTGTTTTGGTATAAAACTTTACTTTTGTTTATTTTTGAATGTTCCTATGATAATAATATATGTTACATAATACAACCTTGTATTTGGATGAAAATAGTTTAAACTTGATCTTAGTATAATTTAAACTACTAAATCATGCTCACAAATCTTTAAAATGCGTGATTTATATATTTATTTATTTATTTTTAATAATTATTGTGTTATTTTGCATGTATCCAAATTACCTAAGTTAAAATTGATATAATATTAATTTTTTGATATATCAACTTTATATTAACTTTATTGTATGTAAATTCATTAAAGCTAGCCTCCATCAGATATGCGTGAGATCTGATGGGTGTTATATCACTACAACAAAAGAGATGATGGGCGAGGGGACTTTCGGCGGGGACGCCCCTGTCCCCGCCGAAAGTCGCTAAACGAAAAAAACAATGCTCACCTGGCACACCAAATTCCTGACCGAGTAGGAGAAATTCAACGCACACTTTTGGCGGGGACATGTCCTTGCCAAAAGATTGCCAAATTTTCTTATTCTCCCTCGTTCGCTAATTGTTCCCGCGTTTTTTTCCCTCCAACATTTTTAACGGATTTCACCCTCATGTCCCCGCCGAAAGTGGGATATTTAAATATTTTTTTTATAAATGATTTAAAATTATTAAAATTTATTTAAATTAAATAAAAATGATTTAAAATTATTAAGATTTATTAAAATTTATTTAAAATTATTAAATTTTTTTAAAAGTGGGATATTTAATTAAGTTAAAAATAATTTAAAATGATTAAATTTTATTTAAATTAATTAAAAATGATTTAAACTAATTATAAATGATTTTAAAATGATTTAACACCTCAGCTCATTCGTTAGACATCTCGTGAATAACCATAACATCTCGACTCATTCGTTTAACATCTCGTGAATAACCATATCATCTCGGCTCATTCGTTTAACATCTCATGTATAACCATATCATCTCGACTCATTCGTTTAACATCTCATGTATAATGATATCATCTCAACTCATTCGTTTAACATCTCATGAATAACCATATCATCTCGGTTCATTCGTTTAACATCTCGTGTATAACCATATAATCTCGACTCATTCGTTTAACATCTCATGTATAACCATATATTCTCGACTCATTCGTTTAACATCTCGTGTATAACCATATCACCTCGACTCATTCGTTTAACATCTCGTGAATAACCATATCATCCCGGCTCATTCGTTTAACATCTCACGTATAACCATATCATCTCGGCTCATTCGTTTAACATCTCGTGAATAACCATATCATCTCGGCTCATTCGTTTAACATCTCATGAATAACCATATCATCTCGGCTAATTCGTTTAACATCTCGTGAATAACCATAACATCTCGACTCATTCGTTTAACATCTCGTGAATAACCATATCATCTCGGCTCATTCGTTTAACATCTCGTGTATAACCATATATTCTCGACTCATTCGTTTAACATCTCATGTATAACCATATATTCTCGACTCATTCGTTTAACGTCTCGTGTATAACCATATCATCTCGGCTCATTCGTTTAACATCTCGTGAATAACCATATCATCCCGGCTCATTCGTTTAACATCTCACGTATAACCATATCATCTCGGCTCATTCGTTTAACATCTCGTGAATAACAATATCATCTCGGCTCATTCGTTTAACATCTCGTGAATAACCATATCATCTCGGTTCATTCGTTTAACATCTCGTGTATAACCATATAATCTCGACTCATTCATTTAACATCTCATGTATAACCATATCATCTCGACTCATTCGTTTAACATCTCATGTATAACGATATCATCTAAACTCATTCGTTTAACATCTCATGTATAACGATATCATCTCGACTCATTCATTTAACATCTCATGTATAACGATATCATCTCGACTCATTCGTTTAACATCTCATTTATAACGATATCATCTCGACTCATTCGTTTAACATCTCATGTATAACCAAATCATCTCGACTCATTCGTTTAACATGTTATATATAACGATATCATCTTGACTCATTCGTTTAACATCTCAAGTATAACGATATCATCTCGACTCATTCGTTTAACATCTCATGTATAACCAAATCATCTCGACTCATTCGTTTAACATGTTATGTATAACGATATCATCTCGAGTCATTCGTTTAACTTCTCATGTATAACGATATCATCTCGACTCATTCATTTAACATCTCATGTATAACCAAATCATCTCGACTCATTCGTTTAACATGTTATGTATCACGATATCATCTCGACTCATTCGTTTAACATCTCATGTATAACGATATCATCTCGACTCATTCGTTTAACATCTCATGTATAACCAAATCATCTCGACTCATTTGTTTAACATGTTATGTATAACCTTATAATCTCGACTCATTCATTGAACATCTCATGTATAACCATATCATCCCGACTTATTCGTTTAACATCTCATGTATAACGATATCATCTCAACTCATTCGTTTAACATCTCATGTATAACGATATCATCTCGACTCATTCGTTTAACATCTCATGTATAACGATATCATCTCGACTCATTCGTTTAACATCTCATTTATAACGCTATCATCTCGACTCATTCGTTTAACATCTCATGTATAACCAAAACATCTCGACTCATTCGTTTAACATGTTATGTATAACGATATCATCTCGACTCATTCGTGTAACATCTCAAGTATAACGATATCATCTCGACTCATTCGTTTAACATCTCATGTATAACCAAATCATCTCGACTCATTCGTTTAACATGTTATGTATAACGATATCATCTCGACTCATTCGTTTAACATCTCATGTATAACGATATCATCTCGACTCATTCGTTTAACATATCATGTATAACCAAATCATCTCGACTCATTCGTTTAACATGTTATGTATAATGATATCATCTCGACTCATTCGTTTAACATCTCATGTATAACGATATCATCTCGACTCATTCGTTTAACATCTCATTTATAACGATATCATCTCGACTCATTCGTTTAACATCTCATGTATAACCAAATCATCTCGACTCATTCGTTTAACATGTTATGTATAGCCATATAATCTCGACTCATTCATTTAACATCTCATGTATAAACATATCATCTTGACTCATTTGTTTAACATCTCATGTATAACGATATCATCTCGACTCATTCGTTTTACATCTCATGTATAACGATATCATCTCGACTCACTCGTTTAACATCTCATTTATAACGATATCATCTCGACTCATTCGTTTAACATCTCATGTATAACCAAATCATCTCGACTCATTCGTTTAACATGTTGTGTATAACGATATCATCTCGACTCATTCGTTTAACATCTCAAGTATAACGATATCATCTCGACTCATTCGTTTAACATCTCATGTATAACCAAATCATCTCGACTCATTCGTTTAACATGTTATGTATAACGATATCATCTCGACTCATTCGTTTAACATCTCATGTATAACGATATCATCTCGACTCATTCGTTTAACATCTCATCTATAGCCAAATCATCTCGACTCATTCGTTTAACATGTTATGTATAACGTCATCATCTCGACTCATTCGTTTAACATCTCATGTATAACGATATCATCTCGACTCATTCGTTTGACATCTCATTTATAACGATATCATTGTTAGACCCGTTCCCCGGGTAGTGGGACCCCACCCTAGATGAAAGTTGACCCGAGCCTAAGTATGGTTGACTAAGGATATATGGTTTTCTGATGAGGCCTAGATGCGGCGCATCTAGGAAGTGACATGCGGCGCATTGTAAAAAGGAAAGTAGAACCGACTTATTATAGTCCATGCGCCGTATTGGAGAAATAGATACGGCGTATTCAAGGGGTAGCATGGATGCGGCGCATCTAAAAGATAGATGCGGCGCATCGACCTTAAATAAGCAGAATGGACAGAATTGCCCTTGTAGCTAGAAACTTCCCTATTATTCTATAAGATACCACACTCTCCTGTAAAAGAGAGTGTGTTTCTGTGGTGTTCGAACCAAAGGAGAAAGAATGGGGAAGATGATGAGATGATGATGGTTTAGTGGTGATAATCCAAGAATGAAGTCTATAGCTTGTCCTAGCATGGTTATCAAGTAAGTAATGATGCTTAATTAGTGTTTAATTGATGATTAAGAATCTAGGGTTTGTGAACCCTAATTTGGGATTAAAGGGTAAATGGTGTTTTAAGATAATTAAGAATTAATGATGATTATGTGATGAGTTTTTAATGGGTTTAAGTGGGTAAATGATGGGATTGATTATCATATAATCAATCTATGATTATATGATAATTAGAAGTGTTTAGAGGTTAGTTATGGTGGTGTTAACCATGATTATGGCTAATGATTATGTATTATATGTTATGATGATAATGGTTTAGGATGTAATGATGATGATGATGATAAAGATGAAGATGTGAAGATGATGTTAGTGATAGTTTTGGCTTGGACTCAAGGTAAGTAAACCGGCTATAAAATGATGTTATGATGACTTCTATGCATTATGTGTCAAGATGATCATTTGTGCTAAGATTAATGAATGTTTGTGTGATGTTGTTATGTGTTAGTAAGTGTAAGATAGTGATGGATTAGGCAATGTTGGATTAAGGTATGTGTTTATGTTCGATGTATTGAAGGATTATAGGTTATGATGTGTAATGTGAGAATGAATTATAATGTTATGTTATACCCACTTTACTTACTAAGCATTCGTGCTTACGGTTTAAGTGTTTAATGTTTTGTAGGCGAAAGTATTAAGGCGAAGGCTTGGATAGGGATTAAGGATGGATATGCAAAGTGTAGAAGAATGGGTAAGAAAATAGAGCTAGGTAGAATACCGAGCTCAATGTCAAGTTTGTACCCCCGCAAGTCAAGTTATGTTTTATAAAGTGTAGTCAAGTGGTAAATTGTATGCTAAGTCTTGTATAACGAAATGGAAGTCGTTTAATGAGTCTAAGTATGTTTTATGTGAAATCGAGTAAAGTTAAGGGGTGTTTGGATTAGAGTCCATTTGTACCCATTTTGGAGTCAAACGGGTCAATTGCCGTGTTTTATAGTTGGATATGGTTTTTAATGCTACTGGAGTGTTGTGGCACAAGTTATAGAGTTGTATAAAGGTGTCAAAGCGTAATTGAGGTGTGTTGGGTTCATGCAGGTCTTCCTGCTGATGTTCTGTGTCAAATGGGTAGATGCGGCGTATCTAATATGGTAGATGCGGCGTATCAGAAGTTTAATGCGGTGCGGCGTATCTAATATGGTAGATGCGGCGTATCAAAAGGTTCAGGTGATGCGACGTATCACTTTAGATGGATACGGCGCATGGTCTGATACGGCGTATCCCTCAAAGGGATACGGCGTATCTGTGGTCTGAAAGGTTGTTTGATTTTGTTATACAATTTATTATGAAATGTTTTGAAAGGTGTTCGAGTATAGGTCCTTGTAAAGTATTTTAAAAGGTTTAAATGTTATAAGTTGTGGTTATTTAAATGAAGAATTGTGTATGTCTATGAAAGTCAAGCGTTTTCGTGTATAAAGTTTTAAATTTTGGTCTAAGCGGGCACGGGGTGTAACAAATTGGTATCAAAGCTTCGGTTTATGTGAATTAGGTTTCCACTTAGGGTTGCCTAGTCTTAAACCACTCGTAAAAATGTTGGACGTAGGTGTAAGAAATGCGTAAGTTAAACGTTTAAGCTAAGTGTGATATGTTATGTGGACCAAAGTTAATGAATGACGTATGTGCCTTATGTGCTAATGTGTATGCGATGTAAGTCCAAGGAGGACTCGAAATATTAATTGACTAGTCAGCCGTGCACCTTGGTCGGTGCCGGTGATTGTTTGTGGTTGCATAAGCGTATGTTAGCTTAACGGTAATGAAATGAGAATAGGAATGGTATGCGGTATTAGAGATGGGCTAATAAGTAAATCTAAATGTTGATGTTTAAAGTATGGAACATTATAAATGTACTAATCTATAACGCGAAAAGCTAAGACAAATTAAGGAACTAATGAAGTAGGGTTGGATGGTACAAAGGGTAAGGAATGAGATTAATAAATGATGGCATGTAATGATTATAACCCGTAAGATGTTAACAGCCAATATATGGTCTTGTTATACATATACACGCCTAATGAATGACGTTAAGGTAATATAGAGACGGGCTAAGGGTACGTAAGATAACGAGGATGAATGATATGATAGAACGTAATTGATGAAATCAAATGATATTGCTTAAATGCATAAATAACTAAGATAAGATAAGACAAGGCATAAGAACAAAAACGAAATGAGTATGCATAAGGTTAAAGTGATTGACTTAAAATCATTATATTACGGCTAAGGCGATTAGCGGTAATTATTTTAATGAAAGCATGTGTTGCAGAAACGATATGTGTAAAGACTTGTGAGTATACTAACGTATGATGTAAAAAGATGGAAATGGCTAGCACGGGTTAAAGAACGTAAGCTAATGTGAAAAGTGTAAAGATGAAGAAAATGCGTAGATAACTAAAACGCGAAAGAAGAACGAATGATGCTAACGAACGAATGTAAGTTAACCTATGCAAGGTTTAGAAGTGAAAAGAGTCGGGTAGACTAAAGGGTAAAGTAAGAGGATGAAAATGACTAAAGCGAATTTAGAATGTAAAACGATAAACACATAGAAGTGTGTAAATATAATAAGTAAGTTCATACGCACTATGGGGTTGCGTTCACAACATAAAATGAATGGAATAGTACGTGTGTGTTAAATGTTAATAGCTTGGATCCAATGTGATAATGTGAAAGTAATAAGGTTTGAATGTTAATGATCCTTCGGGATGGATGTTAAAGGTGGTATCCTTCGGGATGACCAAGTCAATGAATGTAAAGAATCTTTCGGGATGTGTTAAAGATCCTCCGGGATAAAATGTATTGCCTTCACCGGCAAAGATTGCCTACATCCTTGGCATGTGTAATATTCCCTCCGGGGAAAATTGTTAAAGTAAGGTGGATCCAAGCTAGGAAATAAAAAGTTTAAATAATAAATGGAATAAAAATGAAAATGAAAATGAAAAGTTAAAACGTGAAATAATAATAATGCGAGTGTTGTGTCGGAAGTGTATAAGTAGGATGGTTTATGGTTTCTTTATTTAAATGGATTGGGACGCCTTTTCATTTGAATAAAGAAGTCGTAAATCACCGAACCATGAGTTTGTAATTCTTGATTTACATCGTTTGGGACGCCTCTCCATGTAAATGAGGAAGTACGAATGAGTGGGCTTATGTGTTCCCGACATGGCATGAGTAGAGTGGAAGGGTAGAAGAAGTAGTCTAGGGGGATTAGAAGTCATAAGGAACTAGGATAGGTGGATAGACGATGAGCTGAATGACGACCCTAGGTGGGGAACGTCAAGTGAAGTATAGGACTTAGGTGTTTTAAGTAAGCTGAAACGATTAAAGTTTGAACGATAGGCTTGTTGCAATATGAATTGGAGAAAATGTGAGATAATGAATGCTAATAAACGCTAATATGGATTTAAAAGCTCTATAAAACTTGAGAAGAAAAGTAAAGGCAACTGTAAAGTGTAGAAAAATGTCAATGAGTTAGTGGTAAGGTTGCGATAAAAGTAGAAAGTTAACGAATAACCGACTTATAAGAAGTAGAAAAAGGGTATGTAATGTTCAAGTGACACGCAGTCCTTGACAAAAAAGTTAAATAGAATTAGTTGAAAAGGTATGTGATAGACGTAGGAATGTTAAATGGCGTGTATTAGAGGCGATGATTATGTCTTGGGTGACATAAAGACTAAAAAGAAATGAAAGGAATGATAAGTTAAGTTGTGAGCTAGGGGTATAATGTATGTATAGTGGACTTAGAATTGTAAGATCATTTAGATCGTGCAATAAAAAAGGGGGATGAAGAATGGAAAATGCTAAGAATGGAGATAAGGTGAATTGGTTTTGGATAGTAATGAACAAGAGATTTCAGGGACGAAATCTAAATAAGGGGGGGTAGAATTGTTAGACCCGTTCCCCGGGTAGTGGGACCCCACCCTAGATGAAAGTTGACCCGAGCCTAAGTATGGTTGACTAAGGATATATGGTTTTCTGATGAGGCCTAGATGCGGCGTGTAACACCTAAAATTTATAAAACATGTAAAATGACCAAAATGCCCCTACAAGTTTAAAAATTAATCAAAAGCTTATAAAGTATCAAATAAATTCCAAACTTCTGGCAATGCACATGTTATGATCCCAAATAATTTTAACAACTTCATTTAACATTTATAAAAGTGACAAAATTACCAAAATACCCCTAATGGTGCCGAATAATTTATACTTAGTTTTATTTTGATTTAAAATGATTTAAATTGTGTAAATGAGGAAATAATCAATCACAAATATTGCCAACCCATTTTGCCGAAAATTCTGGTCCAAGCCCTCCCCTAGAACTCGGTATTCCATGATTTAAGTCAATCCATATCCTTTTTCTCCTAAACCCTAATTACCGATTGAAAAGAAAACACACAAATAAATCCTATAGCCTCCATCCGATTCTCTAAAATTACCAAAGCATTTTTCTGAGTTCAAACACCATCCAAGGAGTCCTAGAAAAATTGGGTTGAGTTCGTTTGTTGCCTGATTCGTTGGTGGTGGATTTATTCCTGTCGATAGCTCATTTTAAGGTAAAAATTCGTATCAATTAAATCAATCTTCATAAAATTCGTTTCTCATTTTTCCTGAGGTTCTTATATCGCATGTGATCTGAGAAAAATGTGTACAAGGTGATTTGATCCCATTTGAAGTCGTGGTGAATTCTTCCTTGTCGAGTAACCATCCGAGAAGCAATAAATTGTGCAGCCTTGTTCACTCGTTCTAAAAATATTCTGGTATTTTCCCCAGCTCCTAATGATCATATATAACATAAGAAAAATAATAAAAATAGCCCATGCATCATGTATGATTCGTATGAAAATTATTGTGTTTATAAACCCTAGAATCGAAATAAATACTATATGCATGCATGCGAATTTTCTTGACCAGGATATTATTTTTCGTGGCCTATATGATCATCATACAACACCATAAAAATGCTCATTTGAATTATAGAGACCTAAAACAATTATTGGTGAAGTTATTTGAAATCGGCTAAAAGGAAACAAGAACAAAAAAATACCTAGCGATCGAACTAGGGTTCAAAACCGATAAGATCTGATTATAAGTGAATATAAATGATGTGGAAATGATTACATAATGATTGGGATCAATTAGGGTTTTGTTTTGTTAAAGATCATGGTTAACGATTTGAAAATTAAATATAAAGGGGGTGTTTTGTCAATATTAAAACTCATGGGCTATTTTTGTCATGTTCTATAGATCAAGTATGACCTGTAAAAATTATAAAACGAAGGGCCTATATGTAAAATTTGCGAGATAATGAAATTAGTTGCAATTGTTGGTTCGAATTGGAAATTAAATAAATATAGGGACTAAATGTGTAATTTCTGAAAAGTTAAGGTCGATTTGAGTAGTGAATGATATTCAGGGACTAATGTGTAAATTTGGATATTTATTGGACTAATGTGTAATTATTATTAATTAAAGGTTGAAAATGTAAATTTTAGGGTTAATTATGTAAACTTATTAAATGGAGGGACCTATTGTGTAAATTATGAATATTTGAATGTCAAATTGTATAACTTGTTAAAATAAGTACTCATTGTGTAAATTTGATAAATTAAGGGTTAAATGTGTAATTATGCATACTTGAAGGGTTAAAGTGTAACTTTGGAAATATAGGGGTGTAAAGTGTAAATTGTGAAACCCTAAGGACCAAAGGTGTAATTATGATAAAGATACCTTATTTCCAGCTAATAATGATCTAAGTAAGCTATGTACTCAATACTTCTAAAAGTGGAAACTTTCTAATTATGGAAACTGTCTAAAAGTGGAAACTTACTAAAATGGAAAAGTTACTTAAAATGGAAAGATGGTTAATTAAGAATGATTTGTAATCCCCTTCTAATCCTTTAGGTGTGAAGAAGGAGAGACTTTGAGCTGTCCCCTATTTCTGTGCTTATTACTATTTGTGCTTTCTTCATAAGGTACAGATACTCTGCCCTTGTTTCAGTAAGGGTTCTTATATTCTTATACATTGATTTTGAGTTATGATTCAGTTAAGATTTCCCAAGCCATTGCCATGTTCCCTTTTAAATGAACCTTTGATATTACTTTGATAGGACCTTGAGATGCACCTTTTGATCTATGACCTTGTGCTATGATTTTAAGACATGACTCTTAGTTTGATACCCGAGCCATTTATGTTACCTAGCCAGGGAGGTAACCTGGCCATGTCTGTGATGCACCACTGGCATGACTCCCGTGTGGGGGAGTGATTTCTCACACCGTCCCTTTTATGATTTTCTGCCATGGCTACTATGATGTTGGGATGACTTTGAGTTTGGGGGCGTATGGGTTGCAATCCTAGATTTGTATGTTTAGTGGATTTAACTGTGACTTTGAGTATTGACTTTGAGGTGACTGGTGCTTGTGTGCAATACACGCCTTTCACATTTAGCTGGAGCTAGCTACTCCACTATTTTGATACATGAGGACACCCCTCATATTATCTGGTTGCCTGAGAGGTATCCCCTCTGATTGTGAGCTTATGACCTTGAGACTATGATGTTGACTTTGAGTTATGGGCTCGTGGTAGATAACTATCCTATACTTCTTTATTACTCTTTTGCTTTGATTATACCTTATGATATCTCCCAGTGCCTCAGTATATTTCGTTTTCGTTATCTTTGTTTGTATTATGTATCTGTTCACTGAGCTTTGTAAGCTCAGCCGCACGTTTTCTTTTTCGTGTGCGGCAGGTATCTAGCTGGGAGATGGATTTTATGCTTGGGATGAGAGTTAGTTGGATGCTTTTACCTTAGATGATGTCCTACCCTAGTCTTACCAGTTGTTTAGACATTTTGATTATGGATTCATTTCGTTATGTATTTCCTTTGAATTATTTCGTTATCTTGTGAGACTTTTGTATTGGACTCAAGTCATGTTGACTTGGCTTATTTATTTATGACGTTTTATGGCTTCCGCTGTGTATATGTATGAATGCTTTGAAAGGTCGCCATAATGTGATATCTCTACCCTTGTCGGGTTGGGGTGTTACAATTATGGTATCAGAGCCCAGGCTGCGACCTGTCGTACATAAGCTTTGGCCTGTGAAACATGTGGACCATAGGATTTGACCCTTAAGTTTAAGTTTTGACTGGTGAGGTTTTGGGTAGGCATAAGTTCTGTTTCGTCTTCCATTTCGTGCTTATTTTCCCTTATGTTTTGCTAATTCTTCTCATGATCATTCAGATGGTGAACACACGCTTTACTCAGTACACTAATGGGGATGATGGCCCCAATTTTGAAGAGATGATAGCCGCTGCTGTGGCTGCTGCTATTCCTCGAGTGGTGACTGAGGTCACCAATAATATCAGGAATGCGGCTAGTTCTTCTGGAGGTGGGGGTGGTGGTGATGCTCAACCCACCGCTCCACCCGCTGCTCCCCCAGCTGGTATCCATGTGTGGATCGAGAGGTTCAACAAACTTAAGCCTCTCTCTTTCAGGTCCGCTGCTACTCCTCATGAAGCGGAGGACTGGATCACACATATCGAGAAGTTGTTTCGTGTTCTGGGATGTGCCGACGAGTTTAAAACTCGGTTGGCCACATTCAAATTTGAAGGTGATGCCCAAAATTGGTGGGCTGCTCTTGTTCAGGCGAAAGGGGATGATTTTGCTGAGACCTGTTCGTGGGCGGATTTCATCGAGGTGTTTTATAGACAGTATATTCCTATGTCAGAGCAGCTAAGGTATGAGAGGGAATATGGGTCGATTCGTCAGGGTGATCAGGAGTCGTCAAGAGAGTTTATGCAACGGTTTCTGCGTCTGGCCAGTTTCGTTGGGCCAGAGGTCACTGGAGATGCTACGCGTCAGGCTCGTCATTTCAAATGGGCTTTAAAGAGGTGGGTGTTAGACCGGATTGTTAACACTCCGTTTGAGGATGTGGCTGGAGTTCAGGACGCCGCGCGTAACATCGAGTTGTTACATGCGGACAGGGGGTCTAATAAGCGTGATAGGGATGGTAACCGGATAGATTTTCGGGGCCAAGGTCGGCAGGACCAAAAGCAGGATGTTCGGGGCCGACAGGACCGTGGGCATGATCAGCAGGGTCGGCAGGACCGAGGTTATAATCGTGGGCAGCAGGATTACAGGAACCAGGATCGACGGGATTCTGGTAGGTCTGGTAGTGATCGTCAGGGGCAGGGTAATAACAACCGGCGTAGGGATTCTCAGCCGTATCAGCAGTCGGGATCGTCGGGTCAGAAGAAGTCTGTTGAGACTCTACCTCCTCCTCCTACATGTACTTCCTGTGGGAAGACTCATCCAGGTCCTTGTTATAAAGCTTCTGGTGGTTGTTTCTGGTGTGGATATTCTCAGCACAAGATCAAGGACTGTCCTAGGAAGAATGCTGGTGAACCTAAAGTCGATGCTAGGGCAGCTCTTGCTTCAGGCCGGGTTTATTCTTTGACACGTGACCAGGCTGCTAGCACCTCAGGTACTATTACGGGCTTTCTGCATATTGGAGATCGTATTGTGTTTGTTTTATTTGACACAGGTGCTACACATTCTATAATATCCACATCACTTGCAAATAAAATAAACGTAACCCCAACTAAATTAATGAACCGTACATCCATTGCTACCCCGATGAAAACTCATGTGATTATTGATGTTGAGTATGTTAATTGCCCTCTCCGTTTCGATGATCGTGTTCGTTCTGCGAACTTTCTTCCCATTGATATGGTTGATTTTGACATTATTCTGGGCATGGACTGGTTAGCTGCTCATAAGGCGACCATTGATTGTTATGCTCGTAAAGTGATCTTTGGTGATCTTCACCATCCTGATTATGTTTATTCTGGTTCCCAACCTCTGAAATCTGTAAAGATTATTTCGGCTATGAAAGCCCGGACATTGATTTCGCATGGCTGTCTTGGTTTTCTTGCTTCTATTAAAGATACCTCTGTTGATGTTCCTAGCATTGATAGTATTCGTATTGTGCGCAATTTCGCCGATGTGTTTCCGGATGAACTTCCTGGCATTCCTCCTGTCAGGGAAGTCGAATTTAGCATTGATCTGATTCCGGGTGCTGAACCCATATCTAAAGCTCCTTATCGCATGGCACCGATTGAATTGAAGGAATTAAAGGAGCAATTGCAGAAACTGTTGGAAAACGGTTTTATTCGTCCGAGCGTATCTCCTTGGGGTGCTCCGGTGTTGTTTGTAAAAAAGAAAGACGGGAGCATGCGTCTTTGTATCGATTATCGGGAGCTTAACCGCATTACTATTCGTAACCGCTATCCTCTTCCTCGCATTGATGATTTATTCGATCAGTTGCAAGGGGCGAGGCATTTCTCTAAAATTGATCTAAGGTCTGGATATCACCAGCTTAGGGTGAGGGAGCAGGATGTTCCCAAAACGGCCTTTCGCACTCGGTACGGTCACTATGAATTTTTGGTTATGCCTTTTGGTCTGACCAATGCTCCTGCTGTGTTTATGGACCTAATGAACCGGATATTCCATGAATTTCTCGATAAGTTTGTGATTGTCTTCATCGACGATATTCTTGTATATTCTAAATCCGAGAAGGAACATGAGCAACACCTTGGTATTGTTCTGGAAATTTTGCGACAGCAGAAATTGTATGCGAAGTTTTCGAAGTGCGAGTTTTGGTTGGATCGTGTAGCTTTCTTGGGTCACATCGTTTCTGCAGACGGTATCACTATGGACCCGGCGAAGGTTGAGGCTATCACAAAATGGCCAAGGCCTACAAATGTGACTGAAGTGAGAAGTTTTCTGGGTCTCGCTGGGTATTATCGGAGATTTGTTGAGGGTTATTCGCGTCTTGCTTTGCCGTTGACACAGTTGATGAGGAAAGGGGAAAAGTTTATTTGGACTGATGAACGGGAGAGTAGTTTTGAGGAGTTGAAGAAACGTTTAGTGTCGACACCTATCTTGACTCTTCCATCAGGTTCCGGCGGTTTCCAGATATATAGCGATGCATCGAAGAAGGGTTTGGGATGTGTTTTGATGCAGCATGGGAAGGTGATCGCCTATGCTTCGAGGCAGCTGAAGCCTTATGAGGTGAACTATCCGACGCATGATCTAGAGTTAGCAGCTGTGGTTTTCGCGCTAAAGATTTGGCGCCATTATTTGTATGGAGAGACTTGTGACATTTTCACTGATCATAAGAGTCTTAAATACATTTTCACCCAGAAAGAGTTGAATATGAGACAGAGGCGTTGGTTAGAGCTTCTGAAAGATTATGATGCTAACATTCAGTATCATCCCGGTAAGGCGAATGTAGTCGCTGATGCTCTTAGTAGAAAGTCGGGTATGATTGCGAGTTTGGAGTTTGAGCCTCGCATTTTGCATGATTTAGAGCTTCTTGATGTGGAGTTTTGTGTTCAAGGTCATGGTGGTTATTGGGCTAGCCTTACGGTGGAGTCCAACCTTATCTTGCGAATTAAGGAAGCTCAGAAAGAGGATGGTGAGCTGTGGTCTATAGTTCAAAATGTTGAGGAAGGCAAGCAGTCAGAGTTTAGAGTTGATGATTCCGGTGTAGTGTGGTTTGAGGATCGTCTCTGTGTTCCCAACGATCCTGAGCTTAGGGAGGCTGTTCTATCAGAGGCTCATAGTTCCCCTTTCACTATACATCCTGGTTCTACCAAGATGTACCGGGACCTTAAGCAACATTTCTGGTGGAGTGGCATGAAACAGGATGTGGCTTCGTTTGTATCTAAGTGATTGACTTGCCAGCAGGTCAAGATTGAGCACCAGAGAGCTAGTGGGTTGCTTCAGCCGTTGGAGATTCCGAAGTGGAAATGGGAGGAAATTTCCATGGATTTTGTGACAGGTTTACCTCCTACTCGTAGGAAGCATGATGCGATTTGGGTGGTCGTTGATCGACTAACCAAGTCTGCTCACTTCCTCCCTATTCGTGTGGACTACAGTGTTAGTAAATTGGCGGACATATTTCAGCAGGAAATCGTTAGGCTTCATGGTATGCCTACGGCTATTATATCAGATAGGGATCCTCGGTTTACGTCTCGCTTCTGGAAGGGATTGCATAAGGCTTGGGATACGCGCCTTAAGTTCAGTACAGCTTTTCACCCTCAGACGGATGGTCAGTCGGAGAGGACCATTCAGACTTTAGAGGACATGTTGAGGGCATGTGCCTTAGAGTGGACTGGTAGCTGGGACGATTATTTGTGTTTGGTAGAGTTTGCTTATAATAACAGTTGGCACGCGAGTATTCGTATGGCTCCTTTCGAGATGTTATATGGTCGGAAATGTAGGGCTCCGGTTTGTTGGAACGAGGTAGGTGAACGCATCATTGAGGGTCCGGAGTTAGTTCAGATCGCTACTGAGAAAGTGGACGTTGCTAGGGAAAAGTTGAAGGAAGCTAGGGCTCGTCAAAAGAGTTACGCTGATAAGAATCGGCGTGACTTAGAGTTTCGTGTTGGTGATCGGGTATTTCTTAAGGTTTCGCCATTCCGAGGAGTTAAACGTTTTGGAATTAAGGGCAAGCTAAGTCCTCGATTCATCGGACCGTTTGAAATTTTGGATCGCATCGGAGAAGTTTCGTATCGTTTGGCTCTTCCTCCGCAGTTATCACATGTTCACGACGTCTTTCATGTATCTCTCCTGAGGGGATACAATTATCATCCTCTGCATGTGGTGTCTTATCCTTTTGATCAGATTCAGCCCGATATGTCTCTTCTGGAGGAACCGGAAGCTGTTCTTGATCGCCAAGAGCGAGTTATGAGACGTAAAGTCATTCCTTTCGTTAAGATTCTTTGGCGGAACCACCCAGAACGGGAAGCTACCTGGGAGACCGAGGAGTCTATTCGAGCTAGTTATCCTCATTTTGCTTTCTGATCTGGTATGTCTCCGTTATGTTTCAATTCGTTTCATTTCTGACTCTTTGCAAATTTCGGGGACGAAATTTTTTTCTTTTTAGAGGGGAAGAAGTTGTAACACCTAAAATTTATAAAACATGTAAAATGACCAAAATGCCCCTACAAGTTTAAAAATTAATCAAAAGCTTATAAAGTATCAAATAAATTCCAAACTTCTGGCAATGCACATGTTATGATCCCAAATAATTTTAACAACTTCATTTAACATTTATACAAGTGACAAAATTACCAAAATACCCCTAATGGTGCCGAATAATTTATACTTAGTTTTATTTTGATTTAAAATGATTTAAATTGTGTAAATGAGGAAATAATCAATCACAAATATTGCCAACCCATTTTGCCGAAAATTTTGGTCCAAGCCCACCCGTAGGACTCGGTATTCCATGATTTAAGTCAATCCATATCCTTTTTCTCCTAAACCCTAATTACCGATTGAAAAGAAAACACACAAATAAATCCTATAGCCTCCATCCGATTCTCTAAAATTACCAAAGCATTTTTCTAAGTTCAAACACCATCCAAGGAGTCCTAGAAAAATCGGGTTGAGTTCGTTTGTTGCCTGATTCGTTGGTGGTGGATTTATTCATGTCGATAGCTCATTTTAAGGTAAAAATTCGTATCAATTAAATCAATCTTCATAAAATTCGTTTCTCATTTTTCCTGAGGTTCTTATATCGCATGTGATCAGAGAAAAATGTGTACAAGGTGATTTGATCCAATTTGAAGTCGTGGTGAATTCTTCCTTGTCGAGTAACCATCCGAGAAGAAATAAATTGTGCAGCCTTGTTCACTCGTTCTAAAAATATTCTGGTATTTTCCCCAGCTCCTAATGATCGTATATAACATAAGAAAAATAATAAAAATAGCCCATGCATCATGTATGATTCGTATGAAAATTATTGTGTTTATAAACCCTAGAATCGAAATAAATACTATATGCATGCATGCGAATTTTCTTGACCAGGATATTATTTTTCGTGGCCTATATGATCATCATACAACACCATAAAAATGCTCATTTGAATTATAGAGACCTAAAACAATTATTGGTGAAGTTATTTGAAATCGGCTAAAAGGAAACAAGAACAAAAAAATACCTAGCGATCGAACTAGGGTTCAAAACCGATAAGATCTGATTATAAGTGAATATAAATGATGTGGAAATGATTACATAATGATTGGGATCGATTAGGGTTTTGTTTTGTTAAAGATCATGGTTAACGATTTGAAAATTAAATATAAAGGGGGTGTTTTGTCAATATTAAAACTCATGGGCTATTTTTGTCATGTTCTATAGATCAAGTATGACCTGTAAAAATTATAAAACGAAGGGCCTATATGTAAAATTTGCGAGATAATGAAATTAGTTGTAATTGTTGGTTCGAATTGGAAATTAAATAAATATAGGGACTAAATGTGTAATTTCTGAAAAGTTAAGGTCGATTTGAGTAGTGAATGATATTCAGGGACTAATGTGTAAATTTGGATATTTATTGGACTAATGTGTAATTATTATTAATTAAAGGTTGAAAATGTAAATTTTAGGGTTAATTATGTAAACTTATTAAATGGAGGGACCTATTGTGTAAATTATGAATATTTGAATGTCAAATCGTATAACTTGTTAAAATAAGTACTCATTGTGTAAATTTGATAAATTAAGGGTTAAATGTGTAATTATGCATACTTGAAGGGTTAAAGTGTAACTTTGGAAATACAAGGGTGTAAAGTGTAAATTGTGAAACCCTAAGGACCAAAGGTGTAATTATGATAAAGATACCTTATTTCCAGCTAATAATGATCTAAGTAAGCTATGTACTCAATACTTCTAAAAGTGGAAACTTTCTAATTATGGAAACTGTCTAAAAGTGGAAACTTACTAAAATGGGAAAGTTACTTAAAATGGAAAGATGGTTAATTAAGAATGATTTGTAATCCCCTTCTAATCCTTTAGGTGTGAAGAAGGAGAGACTTTGAGCTGTCCCCTGTTTCTGTGCTTATTACTATTTGTGCTTTCTTCATAAGGTACAGATACTCTGCCCTTGTTTCAGTAAGGGTTCTTATATTCTTATACATTGATTTTGAGTTATGATTCAGTTAAGATTTCCCAAGCCATTGCCATGTTCCCTTTTAAATGAACCTTTGATATTACTTTGATAGGACCTTGAGATGCACCTTTTGATCTATGACCTTGTGCTATGATTTTAAGACATGACTCTTAGTTTGATACCCGAGCCATTTATGTTACCTAGCCAGGGAGGCAACCTGGCCATGTCTGTGATGCACCACTGGCATGACTCCCGTGTGGGGGAGTGATTTCTCACACCGTCCCTTTTATGATTTTCTGCCATGGCTACTATGATGTTGGGATGACTTTGAGTTTGGGGGCGTATGGGTTGCAATCCTAGATTTGTATGTTTAGTGGATTTAACTGTGACTTTGAGTATTGACTTTGAGGTGACTGGTGCTTGTGTGCAATACACGCCTTTCACATTTAGCTGGAGCTAGCTACTCCACTATTTTGATACATGAGGACACCCCTCATATTATCTGGTTGCCTGAGAGGTATCCCCTCTGATTGTGAGCTTATGACCTTGAGACTATGATGTTGACTTTGAGTTATGGGCTCGTGGTAGATAACTATCCTATACTTCTTTATTACTCTTTTGCTTTGATTATACCTTATGATATCTCCCAGTGCCTCAGTATATTTCGTTTTCGTTATCTTTGTTTGTATTATGTATCTGTTCACTGAGCTTTGTAAGCTCAGCCGCACGTTTTCTTTTTCGTGTGCGGCAGGTATCTAGCTGGGAGATGGATTTTATGCTTGGGATGAGAGTTAGTTGGATGCTTTTACCTTAGATGATGTCCTACCCTAGTCTTACCAGTTGTTTAGACATTTTGATTATGGATTCATTTCGTTATGTATTTCCTTTGAATTATTTCGTTATCTTGTGAGACTTTTGTATTGGACTCAAGTCATGTTGACTTGGCTTATTTATTTATGACGTTTTATGGCTTCCGCTGTGTATATGTATGAATGCTTTGAAAGGTCGCCATAATGTGATATCTCTACCCTTGTCGGGTTGGGGTGTTACACGGCGCATCTAGGAAGTGACATGCGGCGCATTGTAAAAAGGAAAGTAGAACCGACTTATTATAGTCCATGCGCCGTATTGGAGAAATAGATACGGCGTATTCAAGGGGTAGCATGGATGCGGCGCATCTAAAAGATAGATGCGGCGCATCGACCTTAAATAAGCAGAATGGACAGAATTGCCCTTGTAGCTAGAAACTTCCCTATTATTCTATAAGATACCACACTCTCTTGTAAAAGAGAGTGTGTTTCTGTGGTGTTCGAACCAAAGGAGAAAGAATGGGGAAGATGATGAGATGATGACGTTTAGTGGTGATAATCCAAGAATGAAGTCTATAGCTTGTCCTAGCATGGTTATCAAGTAAGTAATGATGCTTAATTAGTGTTTAATTGATGATTAAGAATCTAGGGTTTGTGAACCCTAATTTGGGATTAAAGGGTAAATGGTGTTTTAAGATAATTAAGAATTAATGATGATTATGTGATGAGTTTTTAATGGGTTTAAGTGGGTAAATGATGGGATTGATTATCATATAATCAATCTATGATTATATGATAATTAGAAGTGTTTAGAGGTTAGTTATGGTGGTGTTAACCATGATTATGGCTAATGATTATGTATTATATGTTATGATGATAATGGTTTAGGATGTAATGATGATGATGATGATAAAGATGAAGATGTGAAGATGATGTTAGTGATAGTTTTGGCTTGGACTCAAGGTAAGTAAACCGGCTATAAAATGATGTTATGATGACTTCTATGCATTATGTGTCAAGATGATCATTTGTGCTAAGATTAATGAATGTTTGTGTGATGTTGTTATGTGTTAGTAAGTGTAAGATAGTGATGGATTAGGCAAGGTTGGATTAAGGTATGTGTTTATGTTCGATGTATTGAAGGATTATAGGTTATGATGTGTAATGTGAGAATGAATTATAATGTTATGTTATACCCACTTTACTTACTAAGCATTCGTGCTTACGGTTTAAGTGTTTAATGTTTTGTAGGCGGAAGTATTAAGGCGAAGGCTTGGATAGGGATTAAGGATGGATATGCAAAGTGTAGAAGAATGGGTAAGAAAATAGAGCTAGGTAGAATACCGAGCTCAATGTCAAGTTTGTACCCCCGCAAGTAAAGTTATGTTTTATAAAGTGTAGTCAAGTGGTAAATTGTATGCTAAGTCTTGTATAACGAATTGGAAGTCGTTTAACGAGTCTAAATATGTTTTATGTGAAATCGAGTAAAGTTAAGGGGTGTTTGGATTAGAGTCCATTTGTACCCATTTTGGAGTCAAACGGGTCAATTGCCGTGTTTTATAGTTGGATATGGTTTTTAATGCTACTGGAGTGTTGTGGGACAAGTTATAGAGTTGTATAAAGGTGTCAAAGCGTAATTGAGGTGTGTTGGGTTCATGCAGGTCTTCCTGCTGATGTTCTGTGTCAAATTGGTAGATGCGGCGTATCTAATATGGTAGATGCGGCGTATCAGAAGTTTAATGCGGTGCGGCGTATCTAATATGGTAGATGCGGCGTATCAAAAGGTTCAGGTGATGCGACGTATCACTTTAGATGGATACGGCGCATGGTCTGATACGGCGTATCCCTCAAAGGGATACGGCGTATATGTGGTCTGAAAGGTTGTTTGATTTTGTTATACAATTTATTATGAAATGTTTTGAAAGGTGTTCGAGTATAGGTCCTTGTAAAGTATTTTAAAAGGTTTAAATGTTATAAGTTGTGGTTATTTAAATGAAGAATTGTGTATGTCTATGAAAGTCAAGCGTTTTCGTGTATAAAGTTTTAAATTTTGGTCTAAGCGGGCACGGGGTGTAACAATCATCTCGACTCATTTGTTTAACATCTCATGTATAACCATATCATCTCGACTCATTCGTTTAACATCTCATGTATAACCAAATCATCTCGACTCATTCGTTTAAATGTTATGTATAACCATATCATCTCGACTCATTCGTTTAACATCTCATGTATAACCAAATCATATGGATGGTGATGGAGGTGATGTTGTTGCTATTGTGGGAGAGAGGAATGTAAATAAATGCAATAACTAAACACACTTGCCTTTGTACAAGTAACTTCTCATTTTTACAACTCTGAAACACATCATAAATTTGTCCAAGAATGGAAGTAGAATGATATACTTGTTTTCGATCCATATAATGAGGATATTCTGTTGCTTTCAAGCCATTAGGAATTACAACCTGTTTCAGGAACGGATGTTGAGAATAAACATCTCGTGTACAACCATATCATCTCGGCTCATTCGTTTAACATCTCATGTACAACCATATCATCTCGGCTCATTCGTTTAACATCTCATGTATAACCATATCATCTCGACTCATTCGTTTAACATATCATGTATAACCATATTATCTCGACTCATTCGTTTAACATGTTATGTATAACCATATGATCATCTCGACTCATTCGTTTAACATCTCATGTATAACCATATCATCTCGATTTAAAAATAATTTAATTTAATTAAATATACTTAAAAATAATTCATTTAATTAAATATAATTAAAAATAATTAATTTAATCTGTAAACCCGAATCCATTAACCCGAACCTTACCCAAATTGTGAACCCCCCCCCGCCATTTAGAGAGACAAGTCCCAGCCAAATATTTAGTTAGTGCGCCAAATATTTTTACCAAAATTTGAGTGTGCCTCCTAATATAATTACCTTATCCCGCAATTTTTTTTCACCAAAGGTTTTCAGATCTCACTTTCATCTTCTCATCTTCTCATTTTGTACTCCCTCCACCGAACCACCATCTCCATCACACCACCATGTTCTCGCCGACCATCATCAACACTACCATCTCCATCACACTTCGCACACCACCACACCACCATCTCCCTCACACTTCGCACACCACCATTTAATTCTTTCTTTTTCTCATCTCCTTTCGTCCTTTCTTCTTCTCGTTTACACACCCAGGTAAATTTTTGTTAATTTTTTGATATTTGTTATTTTTTGTTATTTTTTTTAATGTTTGCTAGTAGTTTAAGGTTTTTGTGATTTTTTGTTAATAAGAATTGATTGTATGTGTGTTTTTGTATTTTTATTATTTTTTTCATTTTTGTGTAATTCTTTTTTTTTTTTTTTTTGCAGCCGTGAACAAGCCGAGAACCACATTTGCAGCCGAGACAAAGGTTTAGCTTTACTTGACTTGCCTTGGATTTAATGATACTTCTACGTTTTTGGTATATAGCTAGTGTGTATGAGTCCCCATGGGTATGTTAAATTGTACTACCATTTGTTAATATTGTTTGATGCTCATATCTATTTTGTAGAAATGTTAGTGCAGGTATCTTAGTGTAAATATAAAATGATACTAGTGCTCAATTTGTGCGCCTTTGAAAGAACATTGTTAACGTTGTCTTTGTGTAACAAGTTTTGTACATAGTTTGTAGATGCAAGTTGTGTTGGCTTAGGGGATGTTTGCGATTGCTTATTCTAACTGCTTGTGTTTTTTAAAATAAGTTGAAACACATAATTTTTGTATGATGAGTTGTAATTACATGCTTGTGTGTGTGTGTGCTTAATTATCATGTATCACATGACTTGATCAAACGGGCCATTATCGACCTTACGATCATACGTGTTACCAAATTTAGGCAACCCAATCCGTAAAAAGATATTCTCAAACTTAAGGGTATTTTTGGCAAAACTAGTTGTGTGTAGCTTACAAGAGCTTATTTTCCTTAGAGCTATTATAAGCTTTGTCCAAGCAAAACTTATATTGTAAGTAGCTTATTTTTTAAAGGTAAGCTTTAATTTTAATAATCTTGAGCGGCAAACACATCCTTAACATATAAGCTTTGTGGGCTTATATGCTAAGCTTATGATATCTAGGCAGTGGCGATGAAAACAATTTATGATATATGTTTGATTTGTTAGTAGTTAAAAGGAAAGAGTTCTTTATTTTGCCATTTTTTTCATCTCTGAATTGCTGATGAATGCGTTTTTTGGTTATTTGTACAGGTAGTGGTGCATGGGAAAGTGCACTTACAAATACCTTGTCTCCTGGAGACAGAATTGTGTCTTTCATCATTGGTCAATTCAGTCTGCTTTGGGTTGATCAGCAGCAACGCCTTGGCTTCAATGTTGATGTGGTGGAAAGTGAATGGGGCCATGGTGCTGACTTGGAAGTCCTAGCATCAAAACTGGCTGCAGATTCGGCTCATACTATTAAGGCCGTCTGCATCGTTCACAATGAGACGGCAACAGGAGTTACTAACAACTTGGCTTCCATAAGGAAAATTCTTGGTATAACCATTTGCTTTCTTACTGAGCACATAAGATTACATCTCTAAATATATCTTCTTCGATTGGAAGGACTACTTGAAATTCTACAAGATGGGGACATATTGGCCTTACACTCCATCCATTTAGCTTTTGTATGGTCTTAAAGCAGCTCTTGATCTCATCTTTGAAGAAGGATTGGATAATGTCATTGCAAGGCACGCTCGTCTTGGCACGGCCACTAGGTAATTAAGTTCCTCGTATTTTAATATTTTTTCCTATATTGGGCGTACCTAAATAGAATTAATATTCATCACCTTTAATAAATTGGGATTATGGTTTCTAAATTCTTCATCAATCTTGGAATGTCATACTAAAATTATAACATATAATTTTCTTTGGCTATACGGAACAGGATGGCTGTCGAAGCATGGGGGCTGAAAAACTGCACTGCAAAAGAGGAATGGTACAGCGACACGGTTACTGCGGTGGTTGTTCCTCCATACATTGATAGTTCTGAAATTGTTAGAAGGGGATGGAAGAGATACAATTTAAGCTTGGGTATTGGGCTAAACAAAGTTGCCGGAAAGGTCTTTCGAATAGGACATCTTGGCCACGTAAATGATGTAAGTATACCTCTTACATTTCTTTTTCCAATTTCTTCCATCATGAGTAGAAACTTTTTGAAAATGTTGTATGTTTTTTTTTTTTTCTGCAGTTGCAACTGCTGGGGTGTCTTGCCGGGGTGGAGATGATCCTGAAGGATGTGGGATACTCTGTGAAGCTCGGGAGTGGAGTGGCAGCCGCTTGTGCATACCTGCAAAACAACATACCCACACTACAACAAAAGAGAGGACGGGCGAGGATGGTTAACTATTGAATGTAAGAGTCGAGTAACGATTATCTTGATGGTGTAGAATTTCATACATAATTTCATGTTATATGATAATAAACAATGTTTTGTCCGGTCAATGGATTATGCGTATAGTTTTGGACTGTTTGGGGATAGGTTATGGATAGTTTTGTAGAAGATCATGTTTTAGGGATCACGGTCTTTGAACCGTTTGGCGAATTTCTAATTTATAATATTATGTTTAGCGAATTTGAACCATTTGTGGTGTTGTAGCATATTTTGTGATGTTGTAGCATGGTTGTGGTTGTAACACAGGTTGGGTTATTGTAAATTTTTTCCGGAAAAAAAAATCTGGAAATTACCCATTTTGCTACAATATGCTGCAAAATGGGTCAGACACTTTTGGCGGGGCGGGAACATGTCCCCGCCAAAAGGTTCACTCAGTTTTATATGGTTGCGCCTTTTAGCGGGGACACGTCCTGCCAAAAAAGTCACTTAATTAAATTAATCAATTTCCCCGCCAAAAAGCGCTGACACGCTGGACAACATTTGACCAGCTAAAAGCCGGTGGGTCCCACAGTCCCCGCCGAAAGTGTGTACAAGTCCCCGCCGAAAGTATCAGCGACCAGCTTTCGGCGGTGACGTTTCGACAGGGACATGTCCCCGCCGAAAGGGCAAAAAAGTCCCAGCCGAAAGCACCAAATGTTGTAGTGTATGCAATAAGATTCTAAAGACCAATTATGCAAGTAAATCATTAAGAAGTACTAGATTAGTAAATGGATGGTATACATAGAAAGAAGACGTATACGAAACAGAACTTCTGTATAAAAGTAAACCATTACACGACTGCATAATATTCAAATGACTACCAAACTGCAGGGTGATACTGGTACTAGCTTTGGGACCCAGCGTCACAAAATCATAATACTGAGATTTTTTTTGGCGGATAAATAAACCGCAAGGAGGATCAATTCTTGACTTCAGAAGACGGCGAGTGAAATATCGGGAAGTCATGAGAGATAACCAATGTTTGGATACGGAGTTAAAAAGAAGTGAGAGTAGAGGTAATCGGAGGAAGATTTCAATCCAAATATCATCAGGTATAACATAATTCTTCGGTAAAGGAATCATCTTCGTTGCTATCAAAACCCTAGTGTTATTTAATGGAGGTCAAGTGAGGGTTTACAAACAAACACAAAAACAATTATAATGATCGTTTTCTGTAATTAGAATGATCGTTGGGCCTTGGGCCAAGCCACCAAGCCTATTCTCGTTTTCTCTTAAATATTATCATGTGCTGATAGTCAATTTGTCTTGTGTAAAACTCATGGCTATTTTCTTCCTAGGTGTTGTATGAGAGGTTTTATATAAGTCTTCATTTTTTACTCATCAATGGTCATGTATACTTTTTCATAACTAATAATAGATGGTAAGTTGATTTTGTTGGAAACTTAATTGAGAAAAGTAATTTTCAGTAACTTTGGACACTAATTTATCTTTATGTACTAGCTGTGTATCAGCGCGTTACGGCGGCGAGTACCCTTAAATAAAAATTTTCGATAAATAATGTATTTTAGTTTATTATGTTCTTTTTAACAATAAATTTACAGATATCAAGAATTTTGTTTAGCCCGTGCCCGTTCGGGCTCGAGCCCGTTGGCCCGTGCCCGTTCGGGCTCGAGCCCATTTGGCCCGTTGCCCGTTCGGGCTTGAATTGTGTTTAAGTTGTTTGTACAATATGCTTGATAATTTGTATTTCTTATGTAAAGGGTGTTTTAAAAAACTGCATTAATTGTATTTATTAACCAGTTAATTGATTACATTAAATATCTTGACAACATTAACAGTGCTTTGTACATTGTACATTAAACTATAAGACTTGTAAGTAATGTAGTAGAATTTTTAAGTATTACTACTTATAGAAGGCTAAATTTTTAAGTATTACTATTTATAAAAGGCCTTCATCAATTATAAGATAGTAAGATATAACACAAATATTTATTACCGTTGAACAGGAAATCATGTTTACCATTGAAAAATAAATTTTTACTTACCGTTGAAAGAAAGTCTTTATGTGCTCACATCTCACACGTGTCGAACATAACATGCATTTTGCATTAGAATAGATATTCATCCCTCTCTTTGTAGTCCAACAAACATGGCTCGTAAGCTCACCTTATTGTTTGCGTTCTTTCTCGTTGCATGGTTTACGCAGCTTCAAAGATTTTTAGTTTTTGGCGAGGCAAAAGTCCCATGTTATTTTATATTTGGAGACTCGTTGGTTGATAGCGGCAACAACAATGATCTTAAGACGGCAGCAAAAGCCAATTACCCGCCGTATGGGTGTGATTTCCCTGAAGGTGTCAATGGTAGATTTACTAATGGACGGACCATCGCAGACATCATTGGTCTCTTTCGTTCCTTCATATTGTTTGACATTTTATGTTTTCGAGCATTTCTTGAAACAAGAAACATTTCATTTTTGTTGTAAACATTGAAGAAAATAGATTGTCACATTATGGTTATTTTATGGCGAGTATATGCAGTTCCTGCAAAATATTTGTGTTTTCCATCAACACAATCCATTTGTCACGAAATTTTTGACATTTCTATTAAGATCATATCATGCTGAAGCCAACATGAGATGTATTCATGTTGTATTATTTTCATTAGAATTGGACAGCCTTGTTTTATTTTATCTTTTTTGTGAGTGCACAACGTGACCTATTAAATTGATCTTAACACAAAAGGATCTCTATCATACAGTATATGCTTTCATAGAATGGCAGGGTTACTGATGTCAAAATATTGTTTCAGGTCAACTTCTAGGTTTTCGAAATTTCACTCCACCATACAATACCGCAACAAATGAAGATCTCAGAACAGGCGTAAACTACGGAAGTGGCAGTGCTGGTATTCTAGAGGATACGGGATGCCATCTGGTATGCACCAATTGCGACAAATTGATACCAGTAGTTTTATATTATATTGCGCCCTATTATTAAAGAAGTCATATGATGAATTGTCTAGTGAAGTTTACGTGGCATAGATGGTCTAAAACATCCCTACTCCTTCAAGTATTTATGCTCAAGGACGTAGGTCGAATACATCTCCAGATTTCGAACCACTGAATAATGTCTAGGCACGTTTAGAAAGTCTATGCCGCGCAAGCTGCACATCCAAAACAAACTAACATGATTTTTTTTTATTTAATATAGAATGTTTATTATATATATTTATTTCGTGTTGAACATCATATCAGGGTGACCGGGTGAGCTTGGAAAGGCAACTACAAAATCATGAATCTGTAGTTAAACGTCTTGCTCTCCAACTGCAAAACACAGAGGAACACTTGGCAAAATGTGTATACATAATAAATATTGGAAACAATGATTTTATTAACAACTACCTGATGCCTAATAATTACCCGTCAAGCCACCAATATAACCTCGAGCAATATGCTGATGTCCTCCAGAAACAATATACTCAACACCTGAAGGTACACATCTGATCTTTCGTTTGAGCCTATTATGCTAGAAATGTTTTCACAGTTATTAATTATTATTCATTTTGTAACCATTAATCGTCAACCTTTGTAATTGAAATTTTGAAAAGCTATAAGCCCAAAAATTGTATTTTATGTAAATGACAGACACTATACAGATTAGGAGGGAGAAAGATTGCGGTTTTCGGTCTTGGTATGTTAGGATGCGCTCCAGCTGAGATAGAAAAATATGGCACCAACGGAAAACCATGTGTTGAATGGATCAACGGTGCAGTTTCAGTATTTAATGACAGGCTTAAGCCTCTTGTTGATGAGCTCAATGTTGTTTTACCTGATGCAAAATTCACCTTCATTAACATGTCCAACATTTTAGCACCAAGAGGAGGTAAGAGACGAGTGCTTAAGTTTCCGATTTCTTACATTATCAGTACTAATATAATTTAATGGGGTAACTATTAAAAAATGTATCGAACTTTACGTGAAAATCGGTTTTGTGTAGCGAACTAAAATTTTTAAGGAAAAGAGCATCGAACTTCCAAAAATGCATCTATTTATGTAACATGTGACCTGCACAGCAAGTTGCAGGTTTTTTTATGGGGAAATGACCTTTTTACCCTTCTTTATTTTGCAAATTGCAGCCAAGGTCCTAACAGTAAGTTACATAAATAGTCTCTATCGTTACGCTAAATTGCGTCCAAGGTCGAAAATCATTTTTTTTAGAAAATTATATATAATTTCAAAAAAAATTTTCAGAAAATTATTTTTTTCCGGAAAAAAATAATTCGGAATTTTTTTTTGAAATTATATATCCGAATAAAATTTTTTTGTAAAAAAAAAAAAAATTCCAAAAAATATTTTTTATTCGAAATTTTTTTTCCGAAAAATATTTATTTTTTTAAATTTTCCGAAATTTTTTTTTTCCAAAAATATTTTTTTCAGAAAAATATTTTTTTTTAATTTTCCAGAAAAAAAAATTTTTTTTCCGAGAAAAATATTTTATTTTTAAAATTTTTCGAAAAATAAAATTTTTCTTCAGAAAAAAAATTTTTTCCGAAAATAATTTTTTTCTTTTTTCAAAAATTATTTTCAAAAAAAAATTTTCCTAAAAAATTTTTTTTCCGAAAAAAAAATTAATTTCGGGAAAAAATAAGTTATTTTTCTAAAAAAAATTTATTTCCGAAATAAAATATTTCTTTTTCTAAAAAAATTATGATTTTGGACGTTTTTCGCAATTTAATGTAACGAGAGGGACCATTTATGTAAATTCGGGTTAGTAGGGTAAATGTTGGAAGAAAAAAAAAAAAAAAAAAAAAAACCTGCTGACTAGGCTTTTTACCTGCTGTGCAGGTCACATGTTACATAAATACATGCATTTTTTGAAGTTCGATGCTCTTTTCCTTAAAAATTTTAGTTCGCTAGACAAAACCGATTTTCACGTAAAGTTCGATACATTTTTTAATAGTTTCCCCTAATTTAATTAAAAAGTATGGATGCTAATGTTTATTGACGCTACTGATTTAATCGAAGGATTTAATTTTGTAGGTGAACCGTTGCCGAATAAACCTTGTTGTCCAGTAAGGGAAGATGGACAGTGTATTCCAAACTCAATCCCTTGTCCCAATCGGGCATTATCAGTTTATCTTGATAGTTTTCATCCCACGGAAATAGCAAACCGAGTACTTGCACAAAGATCATACACATCCGTCTATACACAGGATGCGTCTCCTTATGATATTGGTCAATTCGCTCGAGAGTCATAGAAGAGGACAGCTAGTTACATATATATATAATTTTTAAGATTCTTTGTATGCATGAGAGATTAGCAATGCTAGTAACGATGATAACATGCTAGTATGTGTTTATGCTTTTATTTAAGATATCAATAAATTAAACAAATTCGATCTGGTTAATGGAGTGTTCCTTTTTTTTTTTTTTTTTTTTTTTTGGCATTGAAACATGATATGAAACGTAAAACAGTTGGAAATGAGGCAAAGGTGATAATAACATATATAATAGGTTATTGTAGTCGTACGTTAAGGGTTTAATATCTTATGATAACCTTATATATGTAAAAATTGTATAAATACTTTCCCAATTAATTAACATGTGTTTATGCTATGGTGACCTACGGAGGATCCGTTATGAATTGAAGATCCTGGTTGCTTCTCCGGCTAAGTGGCTCGGAATGTGGTTAAATGTATGCACTAAGTAACACGTACTAAATGGTGTACGACAAGACAGATGACTTTCAACCACTCATCTATATCTATATCTATACTACATACAATGGAGGAATGAGTTTTCCCCCATTAAATGCACTAAAAACTAAACTTTGAAAAATTAAACAATACAAGTATTTATGCAATGTTTACTATTAATTTATGCATAATTAATGTATATTCTTAGAACACCCTTTCAATGATAAATACAACTGTTAAAATACATATTATAAGCAATGCAAGCTGCTAATTTTAGTAATCTATACAACGTATAATGAAGAAACCATTTTTTTCCATTAAATGACTTACTTTTAAAAAATGCAAATTAATATGCAACATGTACAAATGATTAATAATATAAATAATATATTAAACAATAATTCTTTTATACATAACTATGTAAAACATTCATTAATGTAATTAATGCCAAATTTTTGTTTGGTTATGGGCATTTAAATATTTTAAAAATTGCATATCCAAAAATCGTTTATCATATATGTATTTATTTTAGTACAAGTTTAGTGAAATCCTAATCATTTTGCAAATAAATTTGATGGAAAAGAATAGTACATGTCAAAGTACGAAGATTTTAAGATGATTTATAAAGTATAAAAATGTGTAAAAATATAAAGTACGAAGATTCTCTATGTTTAAGTATGAACTTTGCTTAAACCAATAGATTATAAAAACTAGGATTTAGTTCTATTTAGAGAAAGAAGATGAACTCTTGAAACTGTTTCAAAACTTTTACTACAAGAGATACATTTTCCTTCGGTACAATACCCTATTTATAGGCAAGGTTGAAGTGGAAACCCATGGGGTAAAAACTACGTGTTAACATGTGATAAGCTAAAGTACATTTTGTACTTTAGATTTTATTCCTAGTACGCTATTAGATATACTTTTGGAGACAATTGTTTGTATTTTTTACCAACTATAGTACATCTTGCTTTTGAAAAATACTTTTTAACTTATCTTTTTTCCAGGATGTTTCTCACCTATTTATCAGAGACTTGAACATCCTATCAAAGTGTTTAAGTCTAAGACTGTCTTCAGTGAGTTGAAGAGATCTTTAAGGAGTAAGTGTGTCATCGTCATGACACACTGACTCCATCATCCTGATCTTGGTCCTTGTCTTCACTCTCTGAGTTCCGCGTAAGTTTGTGATGAGTCTTTCTTCTAGACTATAAAGAAATTCTTGAGGATGACTCCCTGAATGTATTTTTGAAATTGATGGACTTGTATTTCATTTAGGTTGTTTTTCGTTCAAATTCTATACTAAGGAAAGTGGGCACTGAATTGGCCCAAGAATCTCCTCTTATTTGGATAGAAAAATAGCCTAAGTGTTTTTGAGTGTAAGTGAGCAATTAAAACTTCTTTGTACCACTAAATGTAAATTAAATATTAAAAGGATAAGGAAACATAAACTGATAGATATTAGTTCAAGATACAAAGTACAAAAGAAGATTACAATATCTATCACATTGTTAGGCTTCTTCCCATCATAACATTTCCAATTTAGCCTTCTTGGTGGGGAACAGATGCTTTTCAGGTCTTTGGCTCAGATGTTTGTCTATTATGTCCACAAACCTATCAGTTGTAGGGAATTTGTTTTCCAGAGCCTTGATCTTGTAGAAGACTAGAGTTGAGGTTCCGACAATCCCAATGTCAGAGACACTTCAATCACTCTACCATTTACATTGGAACCAACAGATCCCTTAGTAGTCTGTGTGGACACAGTCTTTGAACTAATCTTAGAAAGGCCAGGTGGAATCACTTGCTTGTTTTTCAAAATTTATTTTCCATTTTCAAACGAATATCGTGGAGTGACTGGTTTTGTTTCATTTTTATTTCCAACAACTGCTAGAACAAACAGTGCCTTTGGAAGTTTTGGTCCTGATTATAGCCATTGTCCGTTTAAGCTTAAAAGAGTCAAGGAGGTGAGTGTTGTACATTTAAAATTAATGCAGCAAACACATGAATTCTTGGAGTTCACCGTGATCACACTACGTGAGTAGTTTGTTTATACTTTTGTGGTGTATATTTCTACATGTTTTCTGGATTAATGGGCATGGTGGTTTGAGTTATTTCTGTATATTACTTGTGTTAGAGTTATGATGGTATTCACGACGGAAAATGATAGATTCAACATAATTTAGTTGCTCGCATTCGAATCATGGAGGATCATACCGAGCAATATCAAGGGAGTATTCGATTTATAATTCAATTCTTCCTATATGTTAGTTAATATTTGTACAATTGGGACATTGTACATCTCAAGTAGAGGGAGGTGAATAGAATTGGAGTTTTACATGTCATTTATTTAACGAAAAATGCTTAAAATATGCTTATTTAAAAAATTTGACATATTTTTTGAAGATCACTAGTTGCATAACCCGCACACATAACCCTTATTTCCAATTGTGATGACATAAATTTCACAAAAATATGAGTGTGCCGGTGGCTTGTAGTAGACTGTATAACTTTTTTTGGTATATCTATTCGAGACCACAAAAATGAGCATTGTATTAAGTAAATTTGGTGTAATCATCGTGACCAATTTATAACGCAAATTATTAGGATTCACACAAATGGTCCATGTCGTTACTTATGTTCGTGATTATTAACTAACTACACTGGTTAGTTAACCCCCTTTATAAAATCCTTTTTTACTCTCATTATTAGAGTAAGATACCCCTAGCAAAACCCGTTGAGCCTTTCTTTTCATTTTGTTACACCCTATTATATGTTTATCTTTCGTTACACCCTTACACCTTAGCCTACCGTGTAGATTAAGTCCTTGATTGGTTGCTAGTTGCTATAAGTATTTGGCTGTATTTCATATGTTCGTGTGTGTTTTTTGTTTGATTCTTTTATAGAGAGATATTGGTCGAGAAATTACACGATGCAACGCGAATGTGAAAGTATGTAGTATGTGTGTTTTTTTTGTCCTACTTTCACTATTTTTATGACATCCGAGTATTTATGTATTCAATTTTATTACAGATGGATTATTATTAGCAAAATGGTAAAGGATTGTACCATTATTTTTATTAGCTATAGTTAAAAAATTGTAAGAGAGAAAAAAAAAAGATAAGATTGTGTGATAGTTGGTTCGTCTAAGCTTAACCAACTTTATTATATTTTGAGATTGATGATTATGAGTTGGTACCTGATATAAACCAACCTTATAAAGTTTTGTTATATATTACTTAGAGTTGGTCGTTATAAACCAACTATGTATATTTTTAGTTAGTGTATGGTGGTCGTATTTTAACCACCTTTGTCGTATTTTTGGGATCTATGGGAGTTGATTTATCGGTTTAAGCAATTAGGTATGTTTCATGGTATGTCGATGATGTTGATCGAGATGTCTTTGAGTCTAAATTGTTTGTCAATAAAGCAAGCATTTACCGTGTTAAAGCATAAGTTAGTCTAAGATAAAAGTCTTTTTCGGTTTATGGTAAGATAGTAGCTAGCAGCACATGGTTTGTTAGGCTTAATCTATTTGTTTGTTATTTTTAGTTTTACACCAAATAATAAATGTTTCCCATCCGTTATCCTACCCTTAATCTTTATTAATATCATTATTTCTCGACCCGAACCATTAGCGCGCTTCATCTAGAGATTTGACAATCACTTGTGATTTTTACATCTTTAGGGATTTGAGCAATCAATTGTGGTTTTGTCATCTCTGTTTGAGTGTCGTTATTGGTAAAGATTTATTAATAAGAATGATCTACCCGTAATCCTTTCATTATTAATGTAACAACTAGTATATTTCAGGTCATTACTCAATTATAAACTCAAAACAATTTAATTTGAATACTTGAAATTATACTTGCATAACCGTTAGGTTAAATCGCGTAAACTGAAAAATAACATTGAGCGAATACCGGCAATATACTAAGTTTAGTCTGCATCAACTGAGTACATAAATACTCTCATAAGCATATTTTATGTGTTTTTGCATTTGATTTTATATATTTTAATATAATCATCCAAGTCCTGCATTTTATTTCATTTCATGCATGCACAACACACCCAATACCCTCACCACCTTTGAGATAATAATAATACATTTATACAATTTCAAAAATAACTCATTTTCCTCCTTATACCACTTTAAAAAACCAGCCCCCGTTTCTCTTTAATTAAAACACAACAAAACATTACTAGGTATCCTATTTAACTAATACTTTTACTTTAATTACCAATGCATAATACAAATTATGTGTAACACCCCAAACTCGAAATATGGAAGCGGGACTGAGTTAGGGGTATTACTCGAGGGGTAGTGAGTCAAAATCATAGATAAACGATCTCATAACGAGACGTTTTTAATAAAACACCACATTCAAATACAAAGTTCAACCTTTAGAGTTCAAAAGACTCTTAACACATTTAGCAGCGAAAAATGAAATAGTTTGCAACGGAAAAATAAAGTAGTTTACAGCGGAAATTAGGATAGAAATAACAAAACATAACCCACAGATAGCCATCCTGAACCTCCAGCCCCTTCCTCGTGCACACTTCATACTTCAATTACCTGAGATAAACATGCTAAAAAGTCAACACAAAGGTTGAGTGTAATCCATAGGTTTAGTAAAATAATAGTTGAGCACAAGAAATTTTTGTCTGGAAGCGTCACATATTTCTCTGGATTTGCTAAGCTCATGACACACAATGCGTTAACCGGCACTAGAAATTCTGGCGTAAGTCGACAGTAACCGCGGAATTTCATAATCATAATAATTGCCCCTAAAGTAGGTATTTTGCCAGATACCTAATAACTCAATTATAGTACATCACATGCTGACCGTCCTTAGTCAACATGGCGGGATGGTCAAATCCTATAGGCCTATAAACTACAATCGCACTCACCCGCAGGTGATTAATGGTTCATGATCGAGGGACTTGCATTTGGCAAGGAAGGGACTTAGCATTTATAGCGTCAATCAGGAATAGCATACAATAAACAATTGTGCTCAGAAAAACAGTAAGTAGCATGTATCTTTGTTAGGATCTCTGGGAAATAAGAGTTTCATTGTTGCTGCCGATAGTGTTAAGCTGGTTCCTGCCGATAGCTTTGGTTCCTGCTGAAAGCTCATTGCTGCCGACAGTGTTATCTTGTTTCTACCGAAGGTGTTTGTTACTGCGGATAGTATTGTTTGTTATCCGTATATTTAGAATGTTTGTTAAGATTTATTTTTAGAAGAGATTGTTGTTTATCTCTTCACACGTTTTCTTGTAGAACGGGTTAGGGTTAGGTCATCTTGTTAGTATAAAAGATAAACCCGTCTATGAGTTTATGTACACCTTTAACGTTTTTAATATTCAATATCACAATTCCTAGTTCATAGTTTGATCCATAGAGGATCATTGTCGTTTAGAGTTTTCTTCTTTATTATACTTGCTGTTTAGTTTCCGCATAAACGCTTGTATAGCATACAGAGGTTCTTGTTTATACCAAGCTCAATCAAGCTCGAAGTACTCGATCCTACAAGTGGTATCAGAGCCTGGTAAGGATCACTGATAAAGAAGGAAACATTGTTGAGTTGTCTTTCTTGAATCTTTTCACAATGTCGCTGCTGTCAGGAGATAGATTTGAAATGTGTGCAATGAAGATTAGGAGTTTGTTCCAAAATAAGTCTATGGAAAAGCTGACTGATAAAGGTGAATCCTATAAAACAAAAGATAATGTGGAAGAATATGCTCTGTTGGGATTCCCGTCTCAGGTACAAAGATGTAATTCAGCATGTCAAGAATTGTACTCATCTCTTAATAATGAATATGATGACATGAAGTCTAAGTATAATGAATATTTTATTAAGGTACAAGCTTATGATAAGGCAGTTAAAACATTAGAAAAGCAAAAGGTTTGGTTTCAAAAGAATCAGTTAGCTTATGAGGAAAAGATAAGAGTTTTAGAGAGGGAATTGAAAAACACCACTAATGAGCTTAAACATTCTGAGTCTCAAAAAGCTAAGGTAGTGTTAGAGAAACAGGAGTTGCAGACTAAACTAGACAATACCTTGGGTAGGTTTGATAAATGGAAAGAAACATCTAAAAACCTAAACAAGCTAATTGATAGTTCTATGTCTGTCAGAACAAAACGTGGTTTAGGATTTGGAGACTATATAGGGCAAGATCAAGTTTATGACCCTAATGAGTATAGTGTTTTTAACCCTGAACCTGTAGACTATCAAATTCCTGTTAGGTTTGTCAAAGAAGGTGGAATGAATGTTGTTCCTCCACCTATCAGAGGAGTTTTTATGCCTACCCCTGTCCACTCTCTCTCTGACATTGACTCAAATGAGTCACAAATGGTTTATGGTAAAAAGTCAAAAGATTTACCTGAACCTAATGATTGTGTCTCTTGTCCCACAAGTGACAAGTCCTCAGAAGCAGAGTCTAAAGACTTTGTTTCATGTGACTCAAGTGAAAAGTCAACCACACCCAAATATCATAAGTCCTCAAATTCAAATAATGGTAAATCTGCTCCTAAATCAGCCTTTTCAGATAACAGCTCAATTAATTCTTTTAAAAACAACTATGTCTCTAGTTCCACTAGTGATAATGGTGTCCATATTAAGAAAAATTGTAGTAAAAACAAGGCTGCTAGGAAGAAGACATGTTTTGTGTGTGGTAGTCAATATCATCTTATTAAAGATTGTGATTATCATGAGAAAAGATTGAATGGTGGGCAACAACAGAACAGATCATTGTGGAAAAATGTTAAACAGATACCACCATATGTTCCACAAACAGCAGGAATGAATTTTTATAGGAGTCCCTTTCCTGCTGATAGACATGTTTCTGCTGGTTCCTCTGTTCCTGCTGATTTTCAGGGAACCATTCCTGCTGGTCCTTCTTCATATATTCAAAGGGATTTCAGACCTGTCTATAATAATCACATCTTTGGAGGGGGAATGGCTTATTCTCCATGGTTTCCTTGGTAATTGTTCTATTTGATTTATCATGTTGTTGTAATTGGAAAGGTGGTGTTAGCCTAAGGGGAGGCTAATGCTTGAATTTTTGTCTTGCTTTCTCATTCATTTATGTTTTGTTTGTATTTCTCTAGTTTTGTTTTGCAGGTTTTTCAGTGTCTTTTGTTAGTTAACTTTGTTTTGCAGCTTCTTAATGCTTGGTCTTAAAGCTAAACACAGCAATTTTCATTCATCATAAGAAAATTTAGCACATTCAGTTGCTGGTTACAAAAGATTACGGGTTTCAAAAGCTACCTATCAACATCATTCAAAACATCATACCAACCTTCATACATCAATCTATCTAAACCCTACCACCTATTCCATTTTCCCTTTACCCTTACCCATATTATCAGGCATGAACCTCCTTCCTCTCTGGCGACAGATCTCTTCATAAATATGGGGAACTGGAAGTGCCAATATCACTGGCAGTGGTTGTCTTGGTTCAGGGGGTGGCTTTGAAGAGCTTGAGGTAGTTGGCCTTTGATGTGTTCTGGAGCGTGTCCTTGCAGTTGGATGGATTGGTTGTGGAATAGGCTTGCTTGATTGTGGAGCTGGATGGGCTGGCTTAGGAGTGGGTCTGGTGGGATTCTTCCTTTGTCTTGGATCTTGGCCTTCATGATGTCGATTGTCTCGACTTCGAGGGTTTGGTTTTTCTCGGCTAGAGCTTTCTTGATGTTTAGCCTTGCCTTTTGGTACCGGTACTTTATAGAAAGCTGCAGTTGTCCTTTCCATCTCTTCAGCTAGCAGAGCTTCAGTTGCCTTCATCTGTTTCCTGAGCTCATCTGTAATGGGAAAATTGGGAGGGAAAGTCTCCCATTCACCCTGACAATAAACCAAAGACTTCAACTCTGATGAATCTTCATCATTAGAGCTAAAGTACTCAAAGGAAGAAGGGGTAGATGGAAGAGGATCAGATGAATCCTCCTCAACCTTGGCCTTACCTTTGGTTTTAGAGGATGATGCTGTTTTGGGAAAGTAGTTGTTCCATCCTGAGTCACTCGAGGAGGAAGAATCTGATGAGATTTCGATGATTGGGTGTTTGGATGAACTCATGTTTTTGCTTGATTTTGAAGATTTTTGGTTTGGTTATGTGATTTGAGGGTTATATAATGATATGGAGATTAGTGCAAATTTATTGGTGGTTGGTATTGAGAGTTAATTCAGGTAAGTTATTCTTAATGACTAAGTTTGGAAGGTTGACTTTGGTCAAACCACCTCATTCCTGCCGATTGGTCAAACCTCTTATTGCTGCCGATTGACCAAGTGTTTCTGCCTATTGGTCAAACCTTCTTAATTTAATTGGTCAATGTTACGTGCAAAGAATTGCAGCAATTTAAAGTGATATTTTTGGCAACTCAACATATAATTGCACATCTCTCATCTCAATTTCTCAAAAACCTATCGAACCCTAATCTTCCCATTTCAAACCCTAAATCTTTCCTTCAACACAATGACAACTCTTCGTTACAAGGATAATCATAACAAGGTTGCTTATTTGGAGTCTTCTTCAAGAAGTGTTGGTTATGATGAAGTTCTGGCATTTCTTCGTGGGTCATCTATTCGTTATGCCCTCACTTATTGTCCAGTGACGGTGTATGATTCATTGGTCAAACAGTTTTGGAGGACAGCTAAGGCAAGACACATCGTGGGAAGGGAAGATGATATTGTTGCTACCATTGATAACCAAGAAGTGATTATTACTGAGGGGTTGATTCGGGTACAGCTTCAATTTCCTGAGGAGCAAGGAGAATATGATCTTTCAAGGCAAGATATTACTGATGGTATGGCAGCTATAGGTTATCCTGTTACTGGGAGTTGTACTTTCTTGAAAAGTAAGTTGTCTCCTCAATGGAGATTTCTAATTCATACTTTACTCCAGTGTCTGAGTGTTAAGACTGGTGGTTGGGATCAATGTCCAAGTCCTATTGCATCTGGTCTAGTTTGTTTATCTCAGGGTAGGATCTTTAATTGGGCAAAATATATTTTTGAGGGAATGATTGAGAATCTCAGTAATGGTAAAAACAGCTTTTTGATGTACCCTAGATTTCTTCAAATCATCTTAGGTGTACAGACCATTAATACATCCCCTAAGATTATCAATCGGTTGACTGCCAAAATGTTTGCCCTGATGAAGATGAACTTTACTGGCCAACATTTGCCTTTGTTGCCCCCTATGTTGTACAACCCTGATCCTGATGACAACCCTGATCCTGCTGATAATGCCAGTATCCCACCATCACCTAATGCAGCTGATGAAGGGAATTCGGTTGCTGCTGATGCATCTGCATCTGTTGCTGCTGATGACTCATCATCACCATCATCTAGACCAGTGACACCTACACCTGAGACTAATGACCATGTTGAACCCAATGATCAGACCATCTATGCTGATACACCTATTATCCAGCCAACTCCTTCTGTGGATTTACCTTCTTCCTCAAGACTATCATCTCCTAGTCCTACTAGGCAGATATTCAGTGAAGACACACATATAAGGGAAGAATTTCATATATCTCCTCCTAAATCCAATAAAGCTCCTAACACCTCAGATATTCCTACTAGTGGAGCTGAAGATGCTACTGATCTCACCCAATTGCTTGACAGATCTGTGAAGAGAATTGAGGAATTGGAGTCAGAACTTCAAGAGACAAAAAGGGTTTTTAGTGAGAAAGTTGAAAATTTGGAAAAGGAGCTCAAGGACACTAAAGATTCTTTTAGTGAAATTATTCAAAAGCTTGATGACAGGATCAGTTCTTTGGAAGCTCAACATCCTCAGAAGAAAAGAAGGGTAGTAATTTCTGAGTCTGAGGAAGATCATGATAATATGTCATTTGATGGGCTTAATGTTCTGGCATCTGTTTTTCTTGATGGTGCAAACACTGAAGTGCATACCTCCTCTGAGCATACTATCACTAATCCACCTCAGGCCTGCACTGTAACAAGGACCATTGCTGCTGATGTCTCTAGTGTTCCTGCTGATGTTGATAATATTTCTGAGAGTCCACTCATTCCTGCTGAAAGTGACTCTATTCCTTCTGAAGCTACTCCTAATGATGATGAGATAGCTAGACAGATCCACGAACAGGACATTGCTGCTGAACAAGCTAGACTAGCTCAGGTTGCTCAAGATGAAGAGCTTGCAAAACAATTGTCTGTTGATGAGCAGAATGTTGCTGGGATTATGAATAACCCAAGCTCAGAAGATCCTAATCCAGAAGAGTTCAGTGAGCAAGTTGAATACTTATTGAATACTGACATGATTATTAGAGCTCATGGATTTATGGTTCTTCAAGATTCACAGTTGGATTTAGATGAACAGTCAGATAAGCTTAAGGCATTTATCTTAAAGAAACAAAGAGCATCAACTTGGAATGAATTGATGCACAGGATCAGGGAAAGACAAAGGTTAGGATATAAGATGCCCACAAACAGAGATAATATCAATTTTATGAAGGTGTATCTGAAGAATGAAGCTAACTACAAAATCAGTTACTTCAAAGGTTGGACTGATGCTGCAATTCAAAAGTTGTTCCTTGATACCTATGCAAAGCTCAACTCTTTGGTACAGACTGATATTCCACAAAGCAGGAAAAGAGCATCTTCATCTTTGGAGTCTGATGTTGCAAAAAGAATGAAGTCTGGAGAGGGTTCTCAGGATCAATTCTTCAATCCTGATGTAGATGCATCTGAGGTACCACAAGAAGATCTTGTTACTGCTGATCTTTCTGCTGCTCCTGTCTCTGTTCCTGCTGAGTCATCTGTATCTGTTCCTATCCTCCAATATGGTCTAAGAACAAGGCAGAAGAGTCACTCTTTCCACTCTTCTTCTGTGGATATTTTTGAAGTGGATGATCATGATTTGATTAGGGTTGATTCTGAAAGTGATTCAGAGGGTGATTCCATTCAGTCTTGGGGTCATATTGCTCATTGGGAGATTAGGTCTACTTCAGAAGGTGATGTCAATGTTTGGTTTTCTCTTGATGGGTCAGTCAAATTCTTTACATTTCTGAGGGAGATCTTGAATAAGGTTGAAAGAAAAGATTTGGAGCATCTTTATGAGATTGTGGATCATCATTATCAATCTCATACTCCTACTGGGATTGGCCTATTGCTATGGGGAGATTTACAGGTCTTGATGAATGCATTGGATGGAGACAAGACTAAATTGATATGGGGAAATCAATCTACCTGGAGAGTATTTTCTTGGAAGTTGTATCCATCATCCAATGTTCATGTTGTAGAACTCATCTCTGGGAAGTTCTTGACTATGTTTGTGGATGTCATTTATCCATTATCTGAAGGAGTTTTGAAGAGAATGCTGTCTCAGAAGCTTAGAGTGCCCAAGCATACAATTGGCAATGATCTCACTACAGCTGAACAATTGGTTAAATTCATCAAAGATCAACTAGTACCTAAAGGTTTATCAGCTTAAGGGGAGGATTGAAGCTTAAGGGGAGGATGATTCTTGTTGTTGTTGTATATTTTCTATCTTTCTTTCTTTCTTTTGGTTTCTTTTCTTATTTTTCTTTCTTTTATTTTGGTGTGTTTCTTAGTTTAAAAAAAAAAAAAAAAAAAAAAAAAAAAAAAAAAAATTTCTTTGTATATTTTGTGTGCTAATAAGTGGTTTTGAGCAACACCTTGCAGGTACAGTGTTGGTGTTTACACCTGCACAATAAATGGTTCTCAATTCACCATGGATGTAACCCTTTATGGGATCCAAAGGATTGGCTAGTCCACAAAAGTATGGTTTGTGGTAAAGACAATTGGTATCCATATTTGGTATTCAATTCACCAAGGTTCAGTTGAAACCAAAGAATTGGCTAGTCCTGAGCAAACGGCTACAGGTAAAGACAAGTCAAATCCGTTTATAGTTGCTGATTTGCTAATAAATCAGATGGTTATCAATGTACCATGGTCTAACACACCTAAACATTGGCTACTCCAGTAGTGATGGCTATTGGTAAAGAGACATCAAATCCATTAATTTTCAATGATTCACCTCTCACAGGAGTTAACACACCTGGATGTGATGAGAATAGTATGAAACTTAAGTGATTTGATGTACATATTGTCATAGTAGCAGTCAAGTTCAAGTGAATGTCATGGTGACCAGTATACATGTTTTGAAGAAGATTTCTTATTCCTGCTGAACTATTGAAGTTGCTGCTGGATGCTATAGAGGATTGTTAGGATCTCTGGGAAATAAGAGTTTCATTGTTGCTGCCGATAGTGTTAAGCTGGTTCCTGCCGATAGCTTTGGTTCCTGCTGAAAGCTCATTGCTGCCGACAGTGTTATCTTGTTTCTACCGAAGGTGTTTGTTACTGCGGATAGTATTGTTTGTTATCCGTATATTTAGAATGTTTGTTAAGATTTATTTTTAGAAGAGATTGTTGTTTATCTCTTCACACGTTTTCTTGTAGAACGGGTTAGGGTTAGGTCATCTTGTTAGTATAAAAGATAAACCCGTCTATGAGTTTATGTACACCTTTAACGTTTTTAATATTCAATATCACAATTCCTAGTTCATAGTTTGATCCATAGAGGATCATTGTCGTTTAGAGTTTTCTTCTTTATTATACTTGCTGTTTAGTTTCCGCATAAACGCTTGTATAGCATACAGAGGTTCTTGTTTATACCAAGCTCAATCAAGCTCGAAGTACTCGATCCTACAATCTCCCCCATGGGTTTATAAAAAATTTAAAAATGTACAAGTGGGGCTATGAATCACACCTTAGTCACAGTGAATACGAGGTAAACAATCAGATGGTATGGCACAGCAAATGAACCTCAACACAACCTAATCAATTAAATGGCATAACTCAGAAATAATACTTGAAATGATTTAATAAGCAATACTCGTATAAAAGGTTTTAGTTTCAATGGCGTTTGAAAGAAAAGATACGTTTAAGTCTCGTGTGGAAGACAAGAAAGGTAAAGAGATAATAAGTCGGCAAATACGAATGAACATCCGAGAAAAACGAGAGAAGAAGAGGAAAAGAATATGAAAGAAAGAATAAGATCAGAAAAAAAGGAAATAAATAAACAAATAACAACATCGATAGATAGTTTCGGCTTTTCCCCGTTTTCCCAAAATAGATATTATATTCGTTAAAACATAAGAGTTTTGAAAAGAATTAAGAATATTTAAGAAATCATAAATAGTTTAAGTTTATAAAATATTTTACGAAATTTCGGCATGAAGTGCCCGTTTATAAGACGTTCCCAAGTCATATGACTTATTTGAATATTTCAATTATCGACGAGTTTTACAAGTTTTAATATATAATTGGACATATCATTCGCGTGAATATTAGTTGTTTAGTTTTATCGACCATTTTGTATAGTTCGGGTCCAGGTAGGTTAAGCTCTTATGAGTCTAACGTACCCTTCCGTCTCGTGTACCAAAGGGTCCATAATAGTCCAAATAACTAATACAATAAATTCAATACGTCCAATCCTTGTCCACAATGTCACATCATTACAATATTATTCGAATCCAATCGATAAATATTAAGTAACTCATATGTGTTGCAAATTTATCCCATAACATTTCCAAATATTCCGAAACATCTCATATCGATAATAAACGAATAAATAATAAACGTCTAATTTAAATATAACACGACTTCAACAATTAAATAAATAATAAACAACGACAAATAATAAAATTCGACTCAACAACAAACGACAATTAAATAACTTTGGCCGTGACTCGCCACGAGTCACGGCCCGACTCAATCCGAGTCGTTGAGACTCTCGGCCGCAAATACATCCAACACAAACACAACCATTCTTCACACTACTAACCTCAATCCGACTCTATATCTTAACACTAATTCCGCAATCAATATTTCTAACACTTATTCCATAACCAAATTCGACTCGACAACACAAATTTATTACTAATCCTCATTCCAAATCCAAAACCGACACTCATAAACAAATCCGCAACACCATTTCAATCTCAAACACAACCTCTTAAATTTTTATTTATCCTAACACTAATTTTAACAAAATCTTATACTAACTCTTTTAAACAAAAATATCCAAACGACACAAACCATTTTGTAACTGCCAACACTATCAATATTCCAACGCAATCCGAATTTAAACAAAAACCTCAAACAACCTATTCTAAATATTCCCAACTTGCTGTGACTCACCGTGAATCACGGCTCGGCTATACGCCGACTGCCGGAACAGTGAACGACCAAACGGACCCAAATTCATATCAAACTTCAACAAAATGATACCACATCAAAAGAAATAGCAAGGAACAATAAAACATCACAATAATCAAACCCTCACCGAGTCAACCGAGTTGACTCGGTGAGTTGACCGAGTGGACTGAGTCACCGAGAAGGGGAAGAGGGGAGGGTTTTTCCACACGAGGGTTTTTACACCATTTTTATATCCATTTTATCAATGAAACTTATCTATTTTTCAGATTAAATAAGTAAATAAATAAATAATTAAAAATTATTGAAATTAGGGTTTGAAAAATTATTAAAGAAAATAAGAAATAAGGACGCGTGGGGGGGTTTTACCGTCGAGAAAGGTGGAGGGGGAAGGTTGGTGGTAGCTCGGTGGTGATGGCAGGGACGGTGGTGGCTCGTGAGAGTGGTTGTAGTGGGAGCCAATGGCTCAAAGTTTCCAGAAACAAATAAATACGGCCGATCTAACGATCTAGCAAAGAAAGAGACTCGTCGGAAAATTTTCCGGTTGCCAGAAAAATTGCCGGCAGTTGTGGTGGCCGGACAGTTGGGGTCGCCGGCGGATAGAGAGAGAGAGAAGAGAGAGAAGTGGGTGAATAGTGAATGGGGAACTATTATTATTATGGGGTATTTATATTTTTGATGAGGGACTGAAAATGTACCTTCAAAAGTGAGGGTGTGAAATAGAAAAGTAGGGCGGAGGGACCATTATTGTCACTTTGGCTATTCTTTTGCAATAAACACTGCGGGACCCATTCGACATACCAAACGGACTCGAAAATTAATGAAACCTGCGCCATTGTTCACGAAATAATTTTTCCAACGAAAACGAGTTTAAATATGCAATACTTTCAAAAATCAATAATTTTGGCAAATACGATACGTTTTGTGCTTTCTAGGTTGTGCCGGTTCACTAATATGGACAATATTCTCGTTTCTCGCAATATCTCTCGTTTCTCAAGCTCAAATAAGTATATTGCAAAGTTTAAGTTCTCAGGTAATGCAAATTTTTAAAATGATTGGCTAGAAAGGTTTTGGAAAATTACCGGGTGTTACAGCACATACATCATATTGGGAAATCCGTCCTGGATTTCAGTTTAACTTATCAGTACCGGTTTCGAAGAGGTGAGGGTATTTGCGTTTGAACTGGTCCTCGCGTTCCCAGGTGAATTCGGGTCCTCTCTTAGAATTCCAACGAACTTTCACAAGGGGAATTTGGTTCTTCTTCAGACGTTTGATCTCACGCTCCATAATCTCAACGGGCTCTTCAATAAAGTTCAATTGTTCATCAACTTGAAACTCATCGAGTGGGATTAAGGATGTCTCATCAGACAAACATTTCTTCAAATTGGACACATGGAATACAGGAAGTACTCTACTGAGCTCAGGAGGCAATTCCAGTCTATAGGCTACAGGACCAACCCTGTTCAGAATCTTGAACGGTCCGATATACCTTGGGTTCAGCTTTCCGCGTTTCCCAAACCGAATCACTCCTTTCCATGGTGAAACTTTCAACATGACTCGATCCAAAACCTGAAACTCAAAGGGTTTGCGTCTCATGTCCGCGTAACTTTTCTGACGGTCTTGCGCGATCTTCAATCGGTTTTTAATCTGCACTATCTTTTCTGTGGTCTCACGAACAAGATCCGGCCCGAGGAGCTGAGCTTCTCCTACCTCAACTCAACAAATGGGTGATCGACATTTCCTACCATACAATGCCTCAAACGGTGCAGCCTTAATACTTGCATGATAGCTGTTGTTGTATGAAAATTCAACCAAAGGCAAATGGGTATCCCACCCATTCCCAAAATCAATCACGCAGGCCCGGAGCATATCCTCCAATGTCTGAATCGTCCTCTCACTCTGGCCATCTGTCTTCGGGTGATATGCAGTGCTCATGTAGAGGTTCGTACCAAAAGCATCCTGCAGTAATTGCCAAAAATTTGAAGTAAACCTGCTGTCTCTGTTGGAGATAATAGAAACGGAAGCTCCATGTCTCGATACTATCTCTTTCACATAGAGCCTCGTCAACTTATCCATGCTGTAATTCTCCTTGATTGGTATGAAATGTGCTGATTTCATCAATCGATCGACTATGACCCATATAGCGTCGAAACCAGTTGTAGTCCTTGGGAGTTTGGTGACGAAATCCATCGTGATCCATTCCCATTTCCATTCGGGAATCTCAGGCTGTTGCAGGAGGCCAGACGGTTTCTGATGTTCGGCCTTAACTTTTGCGCACGTCAAACACTTCCGAACAAAGTTAGCAACTTCAGCTTTCATATTCGGCCACCAGTATAGTTCCTTGAGGTCATGATACCTTTTGTCAGATCCTGGTGGATGGCATATACTAAGTATGTTAGGATTCTGAATGCTTATAATATTTCATGGGAGGATCTTAAAAAGGAGATGGTATAGGAGTTTTGCTCATGTAGTGACATGAGAAAGTTGGATACTGAATTCTACTCTTTGGCGGTGAAAGATGTTGATCTTGCTACCTATGTTCGCCAATTCGAAGAGTTGAAAGTTTTTTGTGCCCATAAGGTGCCGGATAATGAGAAGCTGCTTGAAAAGTTTATAGGAGGTTTACCGGCCTGTATCAAAGGGAATGTGACATCATATAATTCTCAAACTTTGGACGATGCAATCCGTATCGCTGAACGACTAATGGATCAGGCAATCAAGAATGGGACTGCTCAGAAAGGTAACAGCTTTGATCATAAGAGGTAGTGGGATGACTACAGGAGGAACAACCACAACAATCACAACAACCACAACAACTACAACAACCGTAACAACAACAATCGCCTTCACCTTAACCATCACCCCAACAACAACAATAACCAGTACCGCAATAACAATCACCACAATCAGCAGAACCGACGCCAAGAGGCTGTCAGAGCATATGTAGCTGCACCAGCACAGACTGGGGGATATGCTGGGAATTACCCGTACTGTGACAAATGTAACCAACACCATTCTGGACCCTGCACTGTGAGATGTCAGAAGTGCAACAAGGTTGGTCATGCTGCTAAGAACTGTAAGGGAAAGGCTGTGGCCAAAGGGAGTAATGCACAGCCGGTTGTAACTTGCTTTGGGTGTGGAGAACGTGGACATTACAAGAACGAGTGACCAAAGAATAATGGACGAAGAACTAAAGGCGCTCGTGGTAGAGCATATGTGATGGGTACTGGAGAATAGCAGAATGACCCGAACGTAGTCACCGGTACGTTTCTACTCAATAATCTTCATGTTAAAGTCTTATTCAATTCTGGTGCCGATATGAGCTTTGTATCTTCTAAGATTTCAACAATACTGAATCTCACCCCTGCCACATTAGACAACAAATATAGTATCGAACTAGATAATGGAAACATAGTTAACACTTGCACCGTAATCCGAGACTGTACCCTAAACCTTCTAGATCACCCGTTTGGCATCGATCTTATGCCCATTGAGCTCAGAAGCTTTGACGTAGTTGTGGGAATGGATTGGTTGTCCAAAAATCGATTTTGTAACACACCCAACACGGGTTAAGGCAGCGGGACTGAGTTAGGGGTATTACTCGAGGGGTAGTGAGTCAAAATCATATATAAACAATCTCATAACGAGACATTTTTAATAAAGTACCACATTCGATTACATAGTTTAAACTTTAGAGTTCAAAAGACTCTTAACACATTTAGCAGCGAAAAAATGAAATAGTTTGCAGCGGAAAAATAAAGTAGTTTGCAGCGGAAAATACGATAGAAATAGCAAAAAATAAATCACAGATAGCCATACTGAACCTCTAGCCCTTCCTCGTGCACACTTTAAATATCAATTACCAGAGATAACATGCTAAAAAGTCAACACAAACGTCGAGTGCAATCCATAGGTTTAATAAAATAATAGTTGAGCTCAAGAAATTTTAGTCTGGAAGCGTCACATATTTCTCTGGATTTGCTAAGCTCATTACACACAATGCGTTAACCGGCACCAGAAATTCTGGCGTAAGTCGACAGTAACCGCGAAATTTCATAATCATAATAATTGCCCCCAAAGTAGGTATTTTGCCAGATACCTAGTAACTCAATTATAGTACATCACATGCTGACCATCCTTAGTCAACATGGCGGGATGGTCAAATCCTATAGGCCTATAAACTATAATCGCGCTCACTCGCAGGTGATTAATGGTTCATGATCGAGGGACTTGTGTTTGGCAAGGAAGGTACTTAGTGTTTGTAGCGTCAATCAGGAATAGCATACAATAAACAATTGTGCTCAGAAAACAGTAAGTAGAATGTATCTCCCCCACGGGGTTTATAAACATTTAAAAGTGTACAAGTGGGGATATGAATCACACCTTAGTCACAGAGAAAACAAGATAAACAATCAGATGGTACGGCACAACAATTGAACCTCAGCACAACCTAATCAATTAAATGACATAACTCAGAAATAATACTCGAAATGATTTAATAAATAATACTCGTATAAAAGGTTTTAGTTTCAATGGCGTTTGAAAGAAAAGATACGTTTAAGTCTCGTGTGGAAGACAAGAAAGGTAAAGGGATAATAAGACGGAGAATACGAATGAACACTCAAGAAAGACGAGACAAGTAGAAGAAATGGATATGAAAGAAAGATTGAAATCAGAAGAAAAGAATCAATACCAAACAAAAGACATCGATAGATAGTTTCGGCTTTTCCCCGTTTTTCCCAAAATAGATGTTATATTCGTTAAAACATAAGAGTTTTGAAAAGGTTTTATAACATTTAATAAATCATAAATAGTTTAAGTTTATAAAATATTTTACGAAATTTCGGCATGAAAGGCCCGTTTATAAGACATTCCCAAGTCATACGACTTATTTGAATATTTCAATTATCGACGAGTTTTACAAGTTTTAATATATAATTGGACATATCATTCGCGTGAATATTAGTTGTTTAGTTTTATCGACCATTTCGTATAGTTCGGGTCCAGGTAGGTTAAGCTCTTATGAGTCTAACGTACCCTTCCGTCTCGTGTAGCAAAGGGTCCATAATAGTCTAAATAACTAATACCGTAAATCCAATACGTCCAATCCTTGTCCACAATGTTACAGCATTACAATATTATTCAAGTCCAATCGATAAATTTAAAGTATCTCATATGTGTTGCAAATTTATCCCATAACGTTTAAAATATTCCGAAACATCTCATATCGATAACAAACGAATAATTAAATAATAAACGTCTAATCCTAAATATAATACGACTCAACAATTAAATATATAAAATAAAATAGAAAAATAAGTAACGAGTAATTAAATAATCCATGACTCGACAAAATAAATAATAACGACGACAAATAATATATACGACTCGACGAGAGAAATAAATAATCGACAAAACGACAAGTTATTAACCTTGGCCGTGACTCGCCACGAGTCACGGCTCGACTCAATCCGAGTCGTTGAGACTCTCGGCCGCCAATACATCCAACACAAACACAACCATTTTCCACATAACTAACCTCAATCCGACTCTATATCTTAACACTAATTCCGCAATCAATATTTCTAACACTTATTCCACAACCAAATTCGACTCGACAACAAAAATTTATTACAAATCCTCATTCCAAATCCAAAATCGACACTCGTAAACAAATCCGCATCACCATTTCAATCTCAAACACAACCTCTTAAAATTTTATTTATCCTAACACTAATTTTAACAAAATCTTATACTAACTCTTTTAAACAAAAATATCCAAACGACACAAACCATTTTGTAACTGCCAACACTATCAATATTCCAACGCAATCCGAATTTAAACACAAACCTCAAACAACCTAATCTAAATATTCCCAACTTGTTGTGACTCACCGTAAGTCACGGCTCGGCTATACGCCGACTGCCGGAACAGTGAACGACCAAACGGACCCAAATTCATATCAAACTTCAACAAAATGATACCACATCAAAAGAAATAGCAAGGAACAATAAAACATCACAATAATCAAACCCTCACCGAGTCAACCGAGTTGACTCGGTGAGTTGAACGAGTGGACTGCACCGAAAAGGGGAAGAGGGGAGGGTTTTTCCACACGAGGGTTTTTACACCATTTTTATATCCATTTTATCAATGAAACTTATCTATTTTTCGGATTAAATAAGTAAATAAATAAATAATTAAAAATTATTGAAATTAAGGTTTGAAAAATTATTAAAGAAAATAAGAACTAAGGGCGCGTGGGGGGTTTTACCGTCGAGAAGTTGGAGGGGGAAGGTTGGTGGTGGCTCGGTGGTGATGGCAGGGATGGTGGTAGCGCGTGAGAGTGGTTGTGGTGGGAGCCAATGGCTCAAAGTTTCCAGAAAGGGGTAAATCTAACCGATCTAATGAATTGGCAAAGAAAATGATTCGCCGGAAAATTTTCCGGTGGCCGGAATCTTGGCCGGTGGTGGGTGTTGGCCGGAGGTGGGGGACGCCGGCAATAGAGAGAAAGAGTGAATAGTGAATGCGAATTTATTATTAATTGGGGTATTTATATTTTTGAGGAGGGTTGAAAATGTAACTTTAAAAGTGAGGGTGTGTAATGTAAATATGGGGCGAAGGGACTGTTCTTGTCACTTTGGCTATTCTTTTGCAATAAACACTGCGGGACCCATTAGACATACCAAACGGACTCGAAAATTAACGAAACTTGCGCCATTGTTCACGAAATAATTTTTCCAACAAAAATGAGTATAAATATGCTATACTTTCAAAAATCAATATATTTGGCAAATACGATACGTTTTGTGCTTTATAGATTGTGCCGGTTCACTAATAGGGACAATATTTTTTTTTCTCGCAATATCTCTCCTTTCTCTCCTTTCTCAAGCCCAAATAAGTGTAATGAATAGTTTAAGTTCTCAGGTAATGCAAAGTTTTAAAATAAATGGCTAGAAAGGTTTTGGAAAATTACCGGGTGTTACAGCACATACATCATATTGGAAAATCCGTCCCGGATTTCAGTTTAACTTATCAGTCCCGGTTTTGAAGAGGTGAGGGTATTTGTGTTTGAACTGGTCCTCGCGTTCCCAGGTGAATTCGGGTCCTCTCTTGGAATTCCAACGAACTTTCACAAGGGGAATTTGGTTCTTCTTCAGACGTTTGATCTCACGCTCCATAATCTCAACGGGCTCTTCAATAAAGTTCAATTGTTCATCAACTTGAATCTCATCGAGTGGGATTACGGATGTCTCATCAGACAAACATTTCTTCAAATAGGACACATGGAATACAGGATGCACTCTACTGAGCTCAGGAGGCAATTCCAGTCTATAGGCTACAGGACCAACCCTGTTCAGAATCTTGAACGGTCCGATATACCTTGGGTTCAGCTTTCCGTGTTTGCCAAATCGTATCAAACCTTTCCACGGTGAGACTTTTAGCATAACTTAGTCTCCAACCTGAAACTCTAGTGGTTTGCGTCTCACGTCCGCGTAACTTTTCTGACTGTCTCGCGCGATCTTCAATCGGTTTTTAATCTGCACAATCTTTTCGGTGGTCTCACGAACAAGATCCGGTCCGATGAGCTGAGCTTCTCCTACCTCCGCCCAACAAATAGGTGATCGACATTTCTGGCCATACAATGCCTCAAACGGCGCGGTTTAAGGCTTGCATGATAGCTATTGTTGTATGAAAATTCAACCAAGGGCAAATGAGTATCCCACCCATTTCCAAAATCAATAACGCAGGCCCGGAGCATATCCTCCAATGTCTGAATCGTCCTCTTGCTCTGGCCGTCTGTCTGCCGGTGATATGCAGTGCTCATATCGAGGTTCGTACCAAAAGCATCCTATAGCGACTACCATAAATTTGAAGTAAACCTGCTGTCTCTGTCGGAGATAATACATATGGGAGCTCCATGTCTCGATACTATCTCCTTCACGTAGAGCCTCGTCAACTTATCCATACCGTAATTCTCCTTGATCGGTAGAAAATATGTTGATTTCGTTAATCGATCGACTATGACCCATATAGCGTCGAAACCAGTTGTAGTCCTTGGGAGTTTCGTGACAAAATCCATCGTGATCCGTTCCCATTTCCATTCAGGAATCTCAGCCTGTTGTAGGAGACCAGACGGTTTCTGATGTTTGGCCTTAACTTTTGGGCACGTCAAACACCTTCGAACATAGTCAGCAACTTCAGCTTTCATATTCGGCCACCAGTATAGTGCCTTGAGATCATGATACATTTTGTCGGATCCTAGGTGGATAGAATACTTTGACTTATGAGACTGATGCATAATCAAGTCTCGCAGTCCTCCATAACGTGGTACCCAACTTCTTCCGTTAAAACACAATGTTCTGTCTGAACGCTTCTCAAACTTCTTCTGTATCATTCCATAAAGACTCTCACTCTGGAGATCTTCTTGTTTCACTGCTTCTTCTTGAGCATGAAGAATTTGAGCGGGAAGATTCGAATTGATGGTCATAACTAGATCTCGAACTCGTAGAGGTTTCAACCCTTCCTTATGGCTCAAGGCATCAGCCACAACGTTTGCCTTTCCTGGGTGATATCTGATTTCACAATCGTAATCACTTATTGTTTCCAACCATCGCCGTTGTCTCATATTCAGTTTATTTTGATCTAGGATATGTTGAAGACTCTTGTGATCGGTGTACACAACACATTTCATTCCGTATAGGTAGTGCCTCCATATCTTGAGTGCAAAAACTACTGCACCCAACTCTAAATCATGCGTAGTATACTTCTCCTCATGGGTCTTAAGTTTTCGGGAAGCATACGCCATGACCTTCCCTCTCTGCATCAAAACTACTCCTAGCCCATGATATGACGCATCACAGTATACCACAAAATCTTCCACTACGTCTGGCAACGCCAAAATCGGTGCACTACACAGTTTTCACTTCAGAATTTTTAATGCTTCTTCTTCATCGTTTCCCCATTCATACTTCTTATTCTTCTAAGTCTATGCAGTTAATGGTTTAGCAACCTTGGAGAATCCCTCAATGAATCTCCGGTAATACCCGGCTTATCCCAAAAATTGTCGGATCTCTGTAGCATTAGAAGGCGTTGGCCAATTCTCAATAGCTTCAATTTTTGCGGGGTCCACATGCAACCCTTTGTTGTCAATCACATGACCAAGAAATTGTACTCTGCGAATCCAAAATTCACACTTAGAGAATTTGGCGTACAATTGTACTTCCTTGAGTAACTTGAGAATTGCAGTCAGATGCTGCTTGTGCTCTTCTTCATTCTTGGAGTAAATCAAGATATCGTCGATGAAGACTATGACAAACTTGTCCAAGTATGGTTTACACACTCGGTTCATGAGATCCATGAATACAGCCGGTGCGTTTGTCAAACAAAATGGCATTACCTTGAATTCATAGTGGCCATAGCGAGTCCTGAACGCAGTTTTGGGAATATCCTCTTCCCGGACTCTAAGTTGGTGGTAACCTGACCTCAGATCTATCTTGGAGTAGTAATCTGACCCTTGTAACTGGTCAAACAAATCATCAATCCTCGATAATGGGTAACGATTCTTCACCGTTAGCTTGTTCAATTCGCGATAGTCAATGCACATTCTAAATGATCCATCTTTCTTCTTTACGAACAACACCGGTGCTCCCCACAGTTTATAAAGAACGAGGTCATACTCACCAACTCAAGTTACTCAAGTTACTTACGACTCAAGTTACTCAAGGCATCAGCCACAACGTTTGCCTTTCCTGGGTGATAACTGATATCACAGTCGTAATCACTTAGAGTTTCCAACCATCGCCGTTGTCTCATATTCAGCTCCTTCTGATCTAAGATATGCTGAAAACTCTTGTGATCGGTGTACACAACACACTTCGTTCCGTATAGGTAGTCCTCCATATCTTGAGTGCAAAAACCACGGCTCCTAACTCCAAATCATGCATGGTATACTTCTCTTCGTGGTTCTTAAGTTGTCGGGAAGCATATGCCATGACTTTCCTTCTCTGCATCAAAACTGCTCCTAAACTATGATATGACGCATCACAGTATGCCACAAAATCTTTCACTCCATCTGGCAACGCTAAAATCGGTGCACTACATAATTTTTGCTTCAGAATTTGGAATGCTTCTTCTTCATCGTTTCCCCATTCATACTTCTTATTCTTCTGAGTCAATGCAGTCAATGGTTTAGCAATCTTGGAGAATCCCTCAATGAATCTCCAGTAATACCCGGCTAATCCCAAAGATTGTCGGATCTCTGTAGCATTAGAAGGCGTTGGCCAATTCTAAATAGCTTCGATTTTTGCGGGATCGATATGCAACCCATTGTTGTCAATCACATGGCCAAGAAATTGCACCCTGCGAATCCAAAACTCACACTTAGAGAATTTGGCGTACAATTGTTCTTCCTTGAGTAACTTGAGAATTGCTGTCAGATGCTGCTTGTGCTCATCTTCGATCTTGGAGTAAATCAAGATGTCGTCGATGAAGCCTATGAAAAACTTGTCCAAGTATGGTTTACACACTTGGTTCATGAGGTCTATTAATACATTCGGTGCGTTTGTCAAACCAAACGGTATCACCTTGAATTCGTAATGGCCATAACAAGTCCTGAATGCTGTTTTGGGAATATCCTCTTCCCGGACTCTAAGTTGGTGGTAACTTGACCTTAGTTCTATCTTCGAGTAGAAATCTGACCCTTGCAGCTGGTCAAACAAATCATTAATCCTTGGTAACGGGTAGCGATTCTTCACGGTTAGCTTGTTCAATTCGCGATAGTCAATGCACATTCTAAACGACCCATCTTTCTTCTTTACGAACAACACCGGTGCTCCCCACGGGGATGAACTAGGTCGAATGAACCCTTTATCTAACAACTCTTGCAACTGCTTAGAAAGTTCTTGCATTTCGGTAGGAGCAAGTCGATACGGTGCACGGGCCACGGGTGCAGCTCCTGGAACTAAGTCAATCAGGAATTCCACTTGTCGAGCCGGTGGAAGTCCAGGTAGATCCTCAGGGAAATCACGCACAATTGGGACGTCCTCGAGTCGCTTCTCTCCAGACTCTTTCTTGGACACCTGTGCTAAAAACGCATGACAGCCTTTCTCGATGTACTTCATTGTCTTAATGCAGGAAATGATGTTCAGACGGGTTCCACCACGGTCTCCGGGGACAACCAAAGTCTCGTCCTCAAGAGGGATATGAACAACTCGTTCACCACAAATAATACTGGCTCGATGTTTGGACAACCAATCCATTCCCACAACTACGTCAAAACTTTCGAGTTCTATGGGCATAAGGTCGATGCTAAACGGGTGATCTAGAAGGTTTAGGGTAGAGTCTCGGATTACGGTGCAAGTATTAACTAGGTTTCCATTAGCTAGTTCAATACTATAGTTGGTGTCTAGTGTGGTGGGGATGAGGTTCAGTAATGGTGAAATCTTAGAGGATACAAAGCTCATATCAGCACCAGAATCGAATAAGACTTTAACATGAAGATTATTGAGTAGAAACGTACCGGTGACTACGTTTGGGTCATTCTGCTGTTATCCAGTACCCATCACATATGCTCTGCCACGAGCGCCTTCTGTTCTTCGTCCATTATTCTTTGGGCACTCGTTCTTGTAATGTCCACGTTCTCTACACCCAAAGCAAGTTACAACCGGCTGTGCATTACTCCCTGTGGCCACAGCCTTTCCCTTACAGTTCTTAGTAGCATGACCAACCTTGTTGCACTTCTGACATCTCACAGTGAAGGGTCCAGAATGGTGTTGGTTACATTTGTCACAGTACGGGTAATTCCCAGTATATCCCCCAGTCTGTGCTGGTGTAGCTACATATGCTCTGACAGCCTCTTGGCGTCAGTTCTGCTGATTGTGGTGATTGTTATTGCGGTACTGGTTATTGTTGTTGTTTAGGTGATGGTTATGGTGAGAGTGATTATTGTTGTTGCGGCTGTTCCTCCTATAGTCATCCCACTTCCTCTTATGATCAAAGCTGTTACCTTTCTGAGCAGTCCCATTCTTGATTGCCTGATCCATTAGTCGTTCAGCTATACGGATTGCATCGTCCAAAGTTTGAGAATTATATGACGTCACATTCCCTTTGATACAGGCCGGTAAACCTCCAATAAACTTTTCAAGCAGCTTCTCATTATCTGGCACCGTATGGGCACAAAAAACTTTCAACTCTTGGAATTGGCGAACATAGGTAGCAAGATCAACACCTTTCACCACCAAATAGTAGAATTCAGTATCCAACTTTCTCATGTCACTACGTGAGCAAAACTCTTGTACATCTCCATTTTAAGCTCCTCCCATGAAATATTATAAGCATTCACAATCCCAACATACTTAGTATATGCCATCCACCAGGATAATGCCTGCTCCATCAAGGTTCCTGTGGCATACTTTACCTTGCAGTCTTTCGTCCAGTTACTCCTCAGGAACACTGTTTCCATTTTTTCAAACCATTGTGTTAAGCCGACCGCTCCTTCGGTTTCCTTAAAGGTAGTGGGTTTGCAGTTCATGTACTCCTTGTAAGTGCAGAAACGGTTCTCATAGACAGGTTGCACTCCCGCCTGTCCAACAATCTGGTTGCTAGCACCTGCTTACCCAGTAAGCGCCACAGCTATGCCTTCCTTAATCAGTTTCTGAATCGTAGCTGGGGTCATTTTCTTAGGCGGCATAATTCTATCAATCATTACAATGTACTACATTATAAATATCTGATTTATATAACAGAATCATAACACAAAAGTAATAACGATGACACATCATAATATAGCATCCATTCAACATCATAATAGTACATCACCAAAATACATCGTAGATTCGATACTCGTCATCAGTCTTACAAGATATGCAAAACGACTACAAGTTTCTTATCAAATCTACTAACCGAAACTAGTCAGTTCAGTACGTACAAGGTAAACTACTACTACAATACTAAACTACCATAATAAAATGATCACTAATCTCTACTAACGGTCTCCTATCTCCTTATCATCATCTATTTCATCATCATCCGAGTGAGATACATCAATAGGTTGTGGGTCCATCTCTCGACTCGGTGGTGCAAGGGGGTGATCGACGGGTGCAACTGATAACTGACCGGTGGAAACTGATGTAGCCGTAATACTCTCCATGGAGCATCGGGACAAGTATAAAAATTTCTAGCCAAATGTTTATAAAATAGTTTCATATAAAAATGAAATAGTAGTGAAAATCTAAACATACAGTAATAAAGTACTTACGAGTGAAGTGGCACGGAAGGCTGATGGCTATCGATTTCGAAAAATGTTTTTACTCACACGAAAATGTTTAAAGTCGAGTATGATCTCGTTCTCTATAAACGGTGGCTCTGATACCATTTTGTAACACCCCCAACTCGAAATATGGAAAGCGGGACTGAGTTAGGGGTATTACTCGAGGGGTAGTGAGTCAAAATCATAGATAAACGGTCTCATAACGAGACGTTTTTAAATAAACATAACATTCACTTACAAAGTTCAACCTTTAGAGTTCAAAAGACTCTTAACATATTTAGCAGCGGAAATTTGAAATAGTTTGCAGCGGAAAATAAAGTAGTTTGAAGCGGAAATTTAAATAGAAATAGCAAAACATAACCCACAGATAGCCATACTGAACTTCAGCCCTTCCTCGTGCACACTTCATACATCAATTACCTGAGATAAACATGCTAAAAGGTCAACATAAAGGTTGAGTGAAATCCATAGGTTTAGTAAAATATTAGTTGAGCATAAGAAATTTTAGTCTGGAAGCGTCACATATTTCTCTGGATTTTCTAAACTCTTGACACACAATGCGTTAACCGGCACCAGAAATTCTGGCGTAAGTCGACAGTAACCGCGGAATTTCTTAATCATAATAATTGTCCCCAAAGTAGGTATTTTTCCAGATATCTAGTAACTCAATTATAGTACATCACATGCTGACCGTCCTTAGTGAACATGGCGGGATGGTCAAATCCTATAGGCCTATAAACTACAATCGCGCTCACCCGCAGGTGATTAATGGTTCATGATCGAGGGACTTACGTTTGGCGAGAAAGATACTTAGCATTTATAGCGTCAATCAGGAATAGCATACAATAAACAATTGTGCTCAGAAAAATAGTAAGTAGCATGTATCTCCCCCACGGGGTTTATAAACATTTAAAAGTGTACAAGTGGGGCTATGAATCACACTACTCGAAATGATTTAATAATTAATACTTGTATAAAAGGTTTTAGTTTCACTGGCGTTTGAAAGAAAAGATACTTTTAAGTCTCGTATGGAAGACAAGAAAGGTAAAGGGATAATTAGTCGGAGAATACGAATGAACACTCAAGAAAGACGAGAGAAGTAGAAGAAAAGGATATGAAAGAAAGAATGAAATCAGAAGAAAAGAATCAATAAATCAACAAACAGACGACATCGATAGATAGTTTCGGCTTTTCCCCGTTTTTCCCAAAATAGATGTTATATTCATTAAAACATAAGAGTTTTGAAAAGGTTTTATAACATTTAATAAATCATAAGTAGATTAAGTTTATAAAATATTTTTTGAAATTTCGGCATGAAAGGCCCATTTATAAGACATTCCCAAGTCATACGACTTATTTGAATATTTCAATTATCGACGAGTTTTACAAGTTTTAATATATAATTGGACATATCATTCGCGTGAATATTAGTTGTTTAGTTTTATCGACCATTTTGTGTAGTTCAGGTCCAGGTAGGTTAAGCTCTTATGAGTCTAACGTACCCTTCTGTCTCATGTACCAAAGGGTCCATAATAGTCCAAATAACTAATACCGTAAATCCAATACGTCTAATCCTTGTCCACAATGTTACAACATTACAATATTATTCAAGTCCAAATCGATAAATATAAAGTATCTCATATGTGTTGCAAATTTATCCGATAACGTTTCCAAACATTCCGAAACATCTCATATCGACAAAAAACGAATAAATAATAAACTTCAAACCTAAATATAATACGACTCAACAATTAAATAAATAAAATAAAATAGAAAAAAAATAAGTAACGACTAACCAAATAATCCACGACTCGACAAAATAAATAATAAACGACGACAAATAATAAAAGACGACTCGACGAGAGAAATAAATAATCGAAAAAACGACAAGTTATTAACCTTGGCCGTGACTCGCCACGAGTCACGGCTCGACTCAATCCGAGTCGTTGAGACACTCGGCCGCCAATACATCCAACACAAACACAACCATTTTCCACACTACTAACCTCAATCCGACTCTATATCTTAACACTAATTACGCAATCAATATTTCTAACACTTATACCACAACCAAATTCGACTCGACAACACAAATTTATTACTAATCCTCATTCCAAATCCAAAACCGACACTCATAAACAAATCTGCAACACCATTTCAATCTCAAACACAACCTCTTATATTTTTATTTATCCTAACACTAATTTTAACAAAATCTTATACTAACTCTTTTAAACAAAAATATCCAAACGACACAAACCATTTTGTAACTGCCAACACTATCAATATTCCAACGCAATTCGAATTTAAACACAAACCTCAAACAACCTATTCTAAATATTCCCAACTTGTTGTGACTCACCGTGAGTCACGGCTCGGCTATACGCCGACTGCCGAAACAATGAACGACCAAACGGACCCAAATTCATATCAAACTTCAACAAAATGATACCACATCTAAAGAAATAGCAAGGAACAATAATCAAACCCTCACCGAGTTAACCGAGTTGACTCTGTGAGTTGACCGAGTGGACTGAGTCAGCGAGAAGGGGAAGAGGGGAGGCTTTTTCCACACGAGGGTTGTTGGGAATTATAATTTAGAGTTGATATGTACAAAAGATGAAAGATGAAGGACTAAAGATGAAAAAGGATGGAACTTCAAAGAAAGAAAAGATTACAGCAAATCTTTTATATTTTACGTTTATCTCTTTGTAACCCTAATGTTTCTAGTATATAAAGAAACACAGGGAATACGTTTTATGTGTGTCAAGATGTAACACCATTAAACGTGTGTGTGTACGGGTGTTTTATGGGAAAACACCTAGGGTAGTTTGTTAAGCCTCAAGAATCTTTTGATTCCTGTTAGTGTATTAACCGTTCTATCATTGATCAAGGTAGAATTGGGGCTGTTTGTATTGGTTAGAGTAGAGATGATGACGAGGAAATCCTTGTAGCAATAATAATGAATGTTTTGTGTTTATTCCGCTGTGTATTGATTTATTCATTGTTATGGTGTAACCCTAGATATGAGGTCTAACAAGCCTCGAGCACAACGATCTCCACAAGGGTTTTTACACCATTTTTATATCCATTTTATCAATGAAACTTATCTATTTTTTGGATTAAATAAGTAAATAAATAAATAATTAAAAATTATTGAAATTAGGGTTTGAAAAATTATTAAAGAAAATAAGAAATAAGGGCGCGTGGGGGGTTTTACCGTCGAGAAAGGTGGAGGGGGAAGGTTGGTGGTGGCTTGGTGGTGATGGCAGGGACGGTTGTGGCGCGTGAGAGTGGTTGTGGTGGGAGCCAATGGCTCAAAGTTTCCAGAAAGGTGTAAAACTAACCGATCTAATGAATTGGCAAAGAAAATGATTCGCCGAAAAATTTTCCGGTGGCCGAAATCTTGGCCGGTGGTGGGTGGTAGCCGGAGGTGTGGGACGTCGACAATAGAGAGAGAGAGAAGAGAGAGAGAGAGAGGAAGTAGAGAGAGAGGAGAGATGAATATGAATTGGGGAATTTATTAGTTAATTGGGGAATTTATAGTTTTGAGGAGGGTTGAAAATGTAACTTTAAAAGTGAGGGTGTGTAATGTAAATATGGGGCAGAGGGACTATTCTTGCCACTTTGGCTATTCTTTTGCAATAAACACTGCGGGACCCATTTGACATACCAAACGGACTCGAAAATTAACGAAAATTGCGCCATTGTTCACGAAATAATTTTTCCAACAAAAACGAGTCTAAATATGCAATACTTTCAAAAATCAATATATTTGGCAAATACGATACGTTTTGTGCTTTGTAGGTTGTGCCGGTTCACTAATAGGGACAATATTCTCGTTTCTCGCGATATCTCTCGTTTCTCAAGCCCAAATTAGTGAAATAAAAAGTTTAAGTTCTCAGGTAATGCAAAATTTTAAAATGATTGGCTAGAGAAGATTTGGAAAATTACCGGGTGTTACAAAAATACATCATATTGGAAAATCCGTCCTGGATTTCAGTTCAACTTATCAGTCCCGATTTCGAAGAGGTAAGGGTATTTTCATTTGAACTGGTCCTCGTGTTTCCAGGTGAATTCGGGTCCTCTCTTGGAATTCCAGTGAACTTTCACAAAAGAAATTTGGTTCTTCTTCAGTCATTTGATCTCACGCTCCATAATCTACCGGCTCTTCAATAAAGTTCAATTGTTCATCAACTTGAATCTCATCGAGTGGAATCACGGCTGTCTCATCGGAAAAGCATTTCTTCAAATTAGACACATGGAATACAGGATGTACCCTACTGAGCTCTGGTGGTAATTCTAGTTTATAAGCCACGGGACCAACTCGGTCCAGAATCTTGAACGGTCCTATGTACCTCGGGTTCATCTTTCCTCGCTTGCCGAAACGAATCACTCCCTTCCATGGTGAAACTTTCAACATGACTCGATCCCCAACCTGAAACTCAAGGGGTTAGCATCTCTCATCCGCGTAACTTTTCTGACGATCTCGCGCGATCTTCAATCGGTTTTTAATCTGCACAATCTTTTCTGTGGTCTCACGAACCAGATTCGGTCCAATGAGCTGAGCTTCTCCAACCTCCGCCCAACAAATGGGTGATCGACATTTCAGCTATACAATGCCTCAAACGGCACGGCTTTAAGGCTCGCATGATAATTGTTGTTGTATGAAAATTCAACCAAAGGAAAATGAGTATCCCACCCATTCCCAAAATCAATCACGCAGGCCCGGAGCATATCCTCCAATGTCTGAATCGTCCTCTCACTCTGGCCATCTGTCTGCGGGTGATATGCAGTGCTCATGTAGAGGTTCGTACCAAAAGCATCTTGCAGCAATTGCCAAAAATTTGAAGTAAACCTGCTGTCTCTGTCGGAGATAATAGAAATGGAAGCTCCATGTCTCGATACTATCTCTTTCACGTAGAGCCTCGTCAACTTATCCATGCTGTAATTCTCCTTGATTGGTATGAAATGTGCTGATTTCATCAATCGATCGACTATGACCCATATAGCGTCGAAACCAGTTGTAGTCCTTGGGAGTTTCATGACGAAATCCATCGTGATCCGTTCCCATTTCCATTAAGGAATCTCTGGCTGTTGTAGGAGACCAGACGGTTTCTGATGTTCGGCCCTAACTTTTGCGCACGTCAAACACCTTCGAACATAGTCAGCAACTTCAGCTTTCATATTCGGCCACCAGAATAGTGCCTTGAGATCATGATACATTTTTTCGGATCCTAGGTGGATAGAATACTTTGACTTATGAGACTCATGCATAATCAAGTCTCGCAGTCCTCCATAACGTGGTACCCAGCTTCTTCCGTTAAAACACAATGTTTCGTCTGAACGCTTCTCAAACTTCTTCTGTATCATTCCATAAAGACTCTCACCCTGGAGATCTTCTTGTTTCACTGCTTCTTCTTGAGTACGGAGAATTTGAGCGGGAAGATTCAAATTGATGGTCATAACTAGAGCTCGAACTCGTAGAGGTTTCAACCGTTCCTTACGGCTCAAGGCATCAGCCACAACGTTTGCCTTTCCTGGGTGATATCTGATTTCACAGTCGTAATCACTTAGTGTTTCCAACCATCGCCGTTGTCTCATATTCAGTTCCTTCAGATCTAAGATATGTTGAAGACTCTTGTGATCGGTGTACACAACACACTTCGTTCCGTATAGGTAGTGCCTCCATATCTTGAGTGCAAAAACTACTGCACCCAACTCTAAATAATGAGTAATATACTTCTCCTCATAAAGACTCTCACTCTGGAGATCTTCTGGTTTCACTGCTTCTTCTTAAGTAAGAAGAATTTGAGCGGGAAGATTCGAATTGATGGTCATAACTAGAGCTCGAACTCGTAGAGGTTTCATCCGTTCCATACGGCTCAAGGCATCAGCCAGAACGTTTGCCTTTCCTGGGTGATATCTGATTTCACATTCGTAATCACTTAGTGTTTCCAACCATCGCCGTTGTCTCATATTCAGTTCCTTCTGATCTAAGATATATTGAAGACTCTTGTGATCGGTGTACACAACACACTTCGTTCCGTGTAGGTAGTGCCTCTATATCTTTAGTGCAAAAACTACTGCACCCAACTCTAAATCATGCGTAGTATACTTCTCCTCATGGGTCTTAAGTTGTTGGGAAGCATATGCCATGACCTTCCCTCTCTGCATCAAAACTGCTCCTAACCCATGATATAAAGCATCACATTATACCACAAAATCTTCCACTCCGTCTGGCAACGCCAAAATCGGTGCACTGCACAGTTTTTGCTTCAGAATTTGGAATGCTTCTTCTTCATCGTTTCCCCATTCATACTTCTTATTCTTCTGAGTCAATGCAGTTAATGGTTTAGCAACCTTGGAGAATCCCTCAATGAATCTCCGGTAATACCCGGCTAATCCAAAAATTGTCGGATCTCTGTAGCATCAGAAGGCGTTGGCCAATTCTCAATAGCCTCAATTTTTGCAGGGTCCACATGCAACCCTTTCTTGTCAATCACATGACCAAGAAATTGTACTCTACGAATCCAAAATTCACACTTAGAGAATTTGGCGTACAATTGTTCTTCCTTGAGTAACTTGAGAATTGTTCTGATAATTGAGTTAGGGGTATTACTCGAGGGGTAGTGAGTCAAAATTATAGATAAACGATCTCATAATGAGACGTTTTTAATAAAACACCGCATTCAAATACAAAGTTCAACCTTTAGAGTTCAAAAGACTCTTAACAAATTTAGCAGCGGAAAATGAAATAGTTTGCAGCAGAAAAATAAAGTAGTTTGCAGCGGAAATTAGGATAGAAATAACAAAACATTACCCACAGATAGCCATCCTGAACCTCCAGCCCTTTCCTCGTGCACACTTCATACTTCAATTACCTGAGATAAACATGCTAAAAAGTCAACACAAAGGTTGAGTGTAATCCATAGGTTTAGTAAAATAATAGTTGAGCACAAGAAATTTTAGTCTGGAAGCGTCACATATTTCTCTGGATTTGCTGAGCTCATGACACACAATGCGTTAACCGGCGCTAGAAATTCTGGCGTAAGTCGACAGTAACCGCGGAATTTCATAATCATAATAATTGCCCCCAAAATAGGTATTTTTCCAGATACCTAGTAACTCAATTATAGTACATCACATGCTGACCGTCCTTAGTCAACATGGCGGGAAGGTCAAATCCTATAGGCCTATAAACTACAATCGCGCTCACCCGCAGGTGATTAATGGTTCATGATCGAGGGACTTGTGTTTGGCAAGGAAGGGACTTAGCATTTATAGCGTCAATCAGGAATAGCATACAATAAACAATTGTGCTCAGAAAAATAGTAAGTAGCATGTATCTCCCCCACGGGTGTATAAACAATTTAAAAATGTACAAGTGGGGCTATGAATCACACCTTAGTCACAGAGAATACGAGATAAACAATCAGATGGTATGGCACAGCAAATGAACCTCAGCACAACCTAATCAATTAAATGGCATAACTCAGAAATAATATTTGAAATGATTTAATAAGCAATACTCGTATAAAAGGTTTTAGTTTCAATGGCGTTTGAAAGAAAAGATACGTTTAAGTCTCGTGTGGAAGACAAGAAAGGTAAAGGGATAATAAGTCGGCGAATACGAATGAACATCCGAGAAAGACGAGAGAGGAAGAGGAAAAGAATATGAAAGAAAGAATAAGATCAGAAAAAAAGGAAATAAATAAACAAATAACAACATCGATAGATAGTTTCGGCTTTTCCCCATTTTCCTAAAATAGATATTATATTCGTTAAAACATAATAGTTTTGAAAAGAATTTAGAACATTTAATAAATCATAAATAGTTTAAGTTTATAAAATATTTTACGAAATTTCGGCATGAAGTGCCCGTCTATAAGACATTCCCAAGTCATATGACTTGTTTGAATATTTCAATTATCGACAAGTTTTACAAGTTTTAATATATAATTGGACATATCATTCGCGTGAATATTAGTTGTTTAGTTTTATCGACCATTTTGTATAGTTCGGGTCCAGGTAGGTTAAGCTCTTATGAGTCTAACGTACCCTTCCGTCTCGTGTACCAAAGGGTCCATAATAGTCCAAATAACTAATACCGTAAATCCAATACGTCCAATCCTTGTCCACAATGTCACATCATTACAATATTATTCAAATCCAATCGATAAATATTAATCCTCTCATATGTGTCGAAAATTTATCCCATAACGTTCCAAATATTCCGAAACATCTCATATCGATAATAAACGAATAAATAATAAACGTCTAATCTAAATATAACACGACTTCAACAATTAAATAAATAATAAACAACGGCAAATAATAAAATACGACTTGACAACAAACGATAATTAAATAACTTTGGCCGTGACTCGCCACGAGTCACGGCCCGACTCAATCCGAGTCGTTGAGACTCTCGGCCGCAAATACATCCAACACAAACACAACCATTTTCCACACTACTAACCTCAATCCGACTCTATATCTTAACAATAATTCCGCAATCAATATTTCTAACACTTATTCCACAACCAAATTCGACTTGACAACACAAATTTATTACTAATCCTCATTCCAAATCCAAAACCGACACTCATAAACAAATCCGCAACACCATTTCAATCTCAAACACAACCTCTTAAATTTTTATTTATCCTAACACTAATTTTAACAAAATCTTATACTAACCCTTTTAAACAAAAATATCCAAACGAAACAAACCATTTTGTAACTGCCAACACTATCAATATTCCAACGCAATCCGAATTTAAACACAAACCTCAAACAACCTATTCTAAATATTCCCAACTTACTGTGACTCACCGTGAGTCAGGGCTCGGCTATACGCCGACTGCCGGAATAGTGAACGACCAAACGGACCCAAATTCATATTAAACTTCAACAAAATGATACCACATCAAAAGAAATAGCAAGGAACAATAAAACATCACAATAATCAAACCCTCACTGAGTCAACCGAGTTGACTCGGTGAGTTGACCGAGTGGACTGAGTCACCGAGAAGCGGAAGAGGGGTGGGTTTTTCCACACGAGGGTTTCTGATTAGACCGAATTGAATTAAAATATAACTTTTAATCGAAGATAAGGTTAATAAAATATATTAAAGGTAAAAATATCCAAAAAGCAAACCCTTAAAACAAGAAAAGTGTCAATAAAAATCCCAATTGACTTTCAACGGCTAGTTTCAAAAAGCGGTTATTTCGAACAGTACTAACGTCTATCCAGCAGTACCATTTTAGCCTACCAGTACTAACTTTAAGCCTGGCAGTACAAACTTTTTAAGAAACTTTTGACTTAGCACTATGAACCTGATTTTAATGAAAAATCATACTGCTAACAACCATTTTGAAGGGATTAAGTGTAATGACAGACACTTAATCAAGATTTTGGTTTAAATTAACCTCTGGTTGTGTGAGAACCAATGTATTCAATTATAAATAACTGCCTGTGTACAGATAAACCCATTCAAAGGGCTTTCTTGACAGGGTTTCCAGCTCGTGACAATTGTTGCCTCTAACACAAGTGTTAGATTCACGTTTGTTCGCTGTTCTTTCTATCAGATGTCCTTAGACTAACTCATTATACTAATTAAAGTATAAAATGATAGAAAGTGAGTTGAATCAGTTACTATCTGATCAACTATGCCATTAATTCAATATGAAACATCACAATAAGTTTCAAGAGAGAAATTTTAAGGAATTGATTAACTTAGGTTGAAACCTTTGTTAATGAATTCCCAAACTCTGTCCATCATGAACCTATTATGTCAACAACTTGAATCACCAATTTCTGTTTGCTCATAGATTGCAGTTGTAACCTCTTTGTGCTTAATCTCCATTTCTGCAATTGTTAGTCCAAACCAAGAAAACAGAGTGCATAGCACTTGCCTTATAACAGTATGAATATATGACTAACAGTATGAACTAAACAATCCAAAATTGAACTAACAGTACAAACTTTTCAATACCAGTACCAATTGACAATGCTAGCAGTACAAATCCAATTTATATACAAAATCACACAGTTTTGAACCATTAAGGATTAAGCATCCCAATACTTGCTACCAAGTATTGAAATCTTCCTACATCAAAAGCTTTTGTGAGAAGATCTGCAAAGTTTTGATCAGAATCAATTTTAACAACTTGAATCAACTTTTTCTCATTGCAATCTTTAATAAAATGATGCCTAATTTCTATGTTTTTTGTTTTAGAGTGTTGCACTGGATTTTTAATTATACAAATTGTACTGCTATTATCAATATATATGACAGTGTTCATGAAATTGTACCCATAGTCAAGAAGTTGATTTTGAATCTAAAGCACTTGACCACAGCAACTTGCAGCAGCTACATATTCAGCTTCAGTTGTTGAAGTTGCTACAATTGTTTGCTTCTTACACTGCCATGATATGAGTCTGCATATAAGGAATTGACATCCTCCAGATGTTGACTTTCTGTCTAAGCTTGCACCAGCATAATCACTGTCTGAATATGCTACCAGGTCAAAAGGTGATTCCCTAGAATACCATAGACCCAACCTAGGTTGACCCTTGAGATATCTAAAGATCCTTTTGACTGCAGTTAAGTGTGAGACTTTAGGAGTCACTTGGAATCTGGCACATGCACAAATAGAAAACATGATATCTGGTCTTGATGATGTAAGATACATCAAGGATCCTATCATAGATCTGTATATGTGAACATCCACATTCTCTCCATCTACATCTTTAAGAAGAGGCTTCTCAGGATCTATTGGTGTGTTTGCCACTTTTGAATCAGCAAACGGAAATTTCCTTAGAATCTCCACAACATATTTATCCCGGCTGATAAATATGCCTTCATTAGATTGCTTAACTTGTAGACCCAAGAAGAAAGTAAGTTCCCCCATGAAACTCATCTGAAACTTATCATGCATAAGTTTCTCAAACTCTACACACATCTCCTTTCTTGTGGATCCAAAGATGATATCATCCACATACACTTGAACTAGCAAAAGATTCTTCTTGTGCTTCTTGAAGAATAATGTCTGATCAATCTTGCCTCTTTGGAATCCATTCTCTATCAAATAGGAAGCCAATGTTTCATACCATGCCCTTGGTGCTTGATGTAGACCATAGAGAGCCTTAACAACCTTACACACCTTATCAGGATGATCTGGATCTATAAAACCTGGAGGTTGTGAGACATATACCTCCTCTTCAATAGTACCATATAAGAAGGCACTCTTGACATCAATTTGATAAACTGTGAAACCATGAATGAAGCATAGGCCAAGAATAGTCTAATTGCTTCAATTCTGGCTACTGGAGCAAAAACCTCTTCATAGTTTATACCTTCTTCTTGTGTGTAACCTTGGGCCACAAGTATAGCCTTGTTTCTAATCACAATGCCCCTTTCATCCCTTTTGTTCCTGAAAACCCATTTAGTTCCAATTACCCTTACACCTTTGGGTAAATCCACTAGCAGCCAAACTTTTTGAATTTTAAATTGGAGAAGCTCCTCTTGCATAGCTTCTACCCAGCTTGAATCATCTAAAGCTTTGAGCACATTTTTGGGTTCTATTTGTGAGAGGAAACATACAAATAAACAAGAGTTTGCATCTTTATGCTTCTTTGATGCATAAAGAGCATCAAGAAACCCTTGTTGGTCTGAAGTCAGAAGTTGCTTCCTTGTCTTCACACCTGATTGAACATCACCAATCACATTATCCAAGGAGTAGACTTTGTGAATCCTTGTGTGTGGTGTAGTAGGAACTTGATATGATGATGGTAGATTGTTGAAGTCCACCTCATCTTCTGAGAAATCCACTGCATAAGAGTTTGATGAGCCAGCAGTATGAACACTTAAACTAGCAATATCAATATTTGGCCTAGTAGTAGAATCATCATTTGGCCTAGTAGTAGAATCATCATCTGGGCTAGCAGTAGAATCATCATTTGGCCTAGCAGTATCAAGTTGCGGCTGAGCAGTACTATCATCATTAGTACTGTTAACTTGATTCTCTTGTTCCTCAGTTCTATCTACATTGTTTTCACCTTCAATCTCTTCATTAACATCATCAGAAGAGGGTTTTCCATCCATTGAAGTTGAATCCACACTGGTCCATATTGGCATCAACACATGATCTTCATCTTGCTCCTTTCCCAAACCTGCTTCATTTGTTGCATCATCATCTTCTGAACTTGAAAAATCATTAGTTCCTGCAACAACTGGCACATAGTTCATTGATTGGGTTAGAGTCTCAAGATCAAACAGCCATTTGGGAGCTTCACCTGCAACATTAGATTTGTTCTCTAAGAATTTAACATGTAGGTTTTTCTCAACCTTCCTAGTTCTTGTGTTGTATACTCTAAATGCTTTACTATTGAGAGAATATCCAACCAAGAATCCTTCATCTGCTTTACCATCAAATTTGCCTAGATGGTCTAAGGTATTCAGAATGGTCACATGACACCCAAAAGATCTTAGAAATCCTAGAGCAGGAGTTCTACCTCTAAAAAGCTCATAAGGCGTCTTATTGTGAAACTTAACTACTAAAACTCTGTTCTGGACATAACAAGCAGTATTAACTGCTTCAGCCCAAAAAGTGATAGGCAACTTAGAGTCAGCTAACATGGTTCTAGCAGCTTCTATCAGTGTCCTATTTCTTCTCTCAGCAATTCCATTCTGCTGAGGAGTTTTAGCAACACTAAATTCCCTTCTAATACCCTTTTCTTTGCAGAAATCATCCATAACTCTATTCTTAAACTCTGTCCCATTATCACATTGTAACACCCCCAATTTCGTGATACGCAGCGAAATTCAAATTGGGTGTTACTTCATGGCACAACAGTTGAATAGTAGAAAACGATCACCAATTTAGTCGTTTTAAAAAATTTATCATTCGAATATCAGAGTTTACAAAACGAGGTCCCAATGGTTTCAAAGTTTATTAAATAGGTTTTCGAATGATAGTTAAATTTATAGCCTTCATAAGTATCCATGCTCCTCCGTGCCATCCCTGCTCATTATGGACCTGAGATAAATACATGCTAAAAGCGTCAACACAAAGGTTGGTGAGTTCATAGAGTTTGTAAGTAAAAACTGTTGATTTCCAAAATCAAAGAGTTTGTGAGTCCATAGTAGTTATAAATAAACAGTTGATTATCGAAGTCAAAGGGTGAGTAATACCATAGTATTTATAGTTAAACCAGTTGATTGTCAAAAATCAAAGTGTGAGTGAATCCATAGAGTTTGCATAAAATTAGTTGATTATCTATAGTTCCAAGTTTAGGTAATAATTGTAATAAATACAATTATTAATAAAATAAGCGATGGGTTACGATATTATACACCCATAGTTGGTTTGTTATAAAGTAAGTGGTGGGTTAAGTTGTTATACACCCATAGTTGGTTTGGTTGCCCTAAATGGGTCAACACAAAATAGTTATTGTTTGCCAAGTAGTGATTTTCTGCTATATAGTAAATACAGGTTCAAGTTTGATAAAATAATGGCAATACTGTATCATGACTACAGTATCATTCTATTGCCCTAAGCCTCATGACACTCAATGTTTAAAAGGCATAAAAAATGATGTAAAGTATATAGGCCCTCGGGATAGGTATTTGCCAATAACCTATAAGTTTGTTTAAATAAAGTGCGCTTGGGTGGCTCATCCTAGCAGACCCAAACGGGGATTGTCAGTCCCAAATAGATCTATTCACAATTATTTTCGTTCACTCGCAAGTGATTAAGGTTCATGATATGAGGGACTTCGAACATGGCAATAAAGGTAAACTTAGGCAATAGTAAATCAAGTATAGCATATAGTTGAAAAATCACTTGTGATCATGGTTATAATAGGTACCTCTCCATGAGATATAAAAGCGTATAAAAGTGGATTCATAAGTTCATAGTAATTCGCAAAAGTTTATAGTGTTCTTGTAAATAAAAGTAAGCGTTACGTTTCAATAACAAGTAGAGTGGTTTATCAACTGAGTATAATGTTAAAGGTAAACTAGTAAAGTTTATATGAAATACAAGCATGTATTTCCACCATAAGTAATTCAAAATTGGTAAAAGAGTGGTCTATGGAACTCACAGTAGTATGTAAAGTGTAGAGTACTTGAAAAATAATAGCAAGTAGTTTAAGCATGTATCTCCCCCAAAACGTTTATAAAACAAGTAAAAGTAGAGGCCATGAACTCACCTTGAGTTGTTAACGATTGAGTTGAGTTGTTGGTTGGATAGAGAATTCAGAACAGTTTCACACACAACCTGGATAATAATAACGTTTGAGTATTCGACTTAGCATGAATAACGAATGTGATATGAGGAATCGTATGACGATTTGATCGGTGATGTGAGTGTGATATGCTTTAAAGTTCAAAAATAATATAATCAATAATATTATTTTGTTGTTATGATTCATATATCATAATGATCGCCGTCTCGAATTGGATGAGACAAAACGTTGAGTCGAGTGGTTTAAAAGTCGTTATATATAAATATAACATATTGTTAATAAGTTTGTGTTTGAAACGAAACAATGTGAGAGGTGAGGGTGTATTGTGTAAATTAAGGATTGGGGATGAAGATGTTATAATGTTTCTGTTTACCCTTGAATTTTTACTGTTTTTACCCTTTGTACCCTAACGGTGTTTGCGTTGCACCGTTAGTCCTTGGTTTATAAAAGTTATATTTTCAACCCAAAATTAACCCAATTGACAATCTGAGTTTATACTTTATTATAAAGTCATTTTCTATCCCAATGATACTGTTTTTACTGTTTCAGAACCTGCTTTTACAAAGTTGGCAGTTTTGGTCCCTCAAAGTGAAACTAGTTTGCAGGGTTAGTCCTTTTTGCATAAAAACTTGTGGAAAAATTCTACAAAAATTTCAGAAACTTATTTTAGCTTATTCAAGCTTAAGTCAACAACTAGTTTGACCAGAAAGTCTATTTTTGAGTTATTGGGCCTTAAAACGGAATAAAACAAGGCCCGTTAAGAAATTTGTAGGCGAGGGCATGAAAACACTTTTGGGCCTGAACTTGTGTCATTTTTGTGATTCTAAAAATATTTAGTATGGGCCCAGTGGGCTGTTAAATCGCAAGGTCTTGTTGGGCTTTTGTTCAGCCCAATTCGGATTATATAAGATTTTTCAAAATTTGTGTTTTAGTTAAAACTAGCGATTTGGTTAAATCAAAATGGGTAATTCTAGGTGACGGGTTGACATTATTTTTGTGAACTAAAAACACGAAAAGTGTAGTTTTCCAGGTTGTTAATGAGATGGTGCAAAAATAACGAGTGGTCATGTTTACGGATTCGAAGATACAGCGTAGGTTTGTAGTCCTGGTTGCTTATTTTGAAAAATGCAAAACCATAAAATTTAACAAAGTGTTGGACCCAGTTTTAGTAGCGTTTAAATGGAGCGTTTTTAAGGGCTTTAGAGGGCTTTTTACGAAAAGTTTCCAACACGAAAAATAAAGTTTGTCATGTTGAGGTTCGAACTGAGCAAAATTGTTCATGGGTTACTTTTATGAATTTGAAATCAAAAGGTTGCTTTTGGGGCGAGTTGGGATGAGTTCGTTGTCAAAAGACTTTTAAAAAAAATTTCTAAGTCTTTTGGTCCTATGTTTTACGTGTAATACCAGGATCAAAAAGGGTTTCGTGGGTGTGATATTCGAATTCATGAGAGTGATGTGAGGGCACATATGTGATTTTTGGCATCTCAAAAATGAGATGGGACAAGATTCAAACCCATGTATTTAACTGTGTACGTAAAATTTATGTTACAAATGTGTACGTTCGAACGTAACTACATGAAATAAAATATGATGAGACGTGAATTGAGACGTATTGAAATGGGTTCTAGGAGACTTACAACATTCCAAGAGTGGGTAGAAACCTTGTAGGAGATGAACTAGGGTGATGGAAATCGCTTGGCTTGCTCAAATGAAACATTCTGATTCCAAAATAATTCTCCAAGTTGTAGTATGGTTCGAATGAAGCATGTGGTATTTTCTGGCCATTGTAGCTTGTTCTCGTGAGTGAGTTCACAGTGAGAATGCATGTGAAAGCCAAGGGATAAGTAGGAGACAAGAATAGAGTATAGGTCAAATATAAAATGGGTCTAGGATGATTTATCATTAAACAGGAAGTAGAGGTTCACTTATATACAAGATTTTTACACAAGTTGTAGGCACTATTTGGTGGGGTTGATGGGGAGAGGTGGCGTACAAGGCAAAGGAAATGGGGAGTTGATGATTAAAAGGATTTGCAAGTGGGTGTGTAAGAGTTATTATGAACTCTTGTTTCTGCTTGTTGTCTAGGAATCGATTCCCATATGAAAAATATCAAGAGTCGGTTTGGTTTGTAGTTCACAAAGGTTCACATGGCTTTGAGGTGGAGTGTGTAAGAGGTAAATGTCATAACTTGGAGTGTGTAAGTAAGCCAAATGATTGTGGCATTTGGTTGTGTTAGTCGGCACTAAGAACCAAGGGGAAGAGACAAAACGAGTTTTTGGGTTGGTCTAGATGGCTTGTTTGTGTTCGAAATGGGGTTGTATATGAGCTCGATAAGATAATAAGCCATAAGCTTAATAACACAATGTAAATGTGACTAGTTTATACTAGTCAAAAGAAAAGAAAAACAAGTGTTTCGATATGGATTTTTATTTTTAACGAGAGCATGCATGTTGATTATGTGAATGCATGTCGAGAGTATATAGTTTATGAAAACTCATTAGTTAGTATTCCAAGTCTTATATGTTAACCATACATTATGACCTACTAAGTGTAGTATATACACAAGTTATGAAATCATGAAACACAAGTTTATAAACTCGAAGTCTTACAGTGATTGCTAAAGAAGGTGTGTCGAGTGGATTTGTGTTACAAAATTTCATATAAGTGAAATTATAGATTTGTGTAGTGGGCTAAGAAAGACACATAGGCCCAAGGAAAACATTAAAGGTCCGGTTTGGTTGTTAGCGGTAATGGGCTGAATTTGAATGTCGGGATACGTGTACAAGAATGCGAATTGCGATACAACGTCCCATTTAGTAATAATGATAGCAAAAAAAAAATTTAGTTCGTAAAAACGGTTAAGTAAGCAGTGATGATAGATTAGCCTTCGTTTACTATTTACAAATGGAAGGGAAGTTTATGGGATGTTATACATATCTAATCACTGTTACCTTCTTATCCATTAAGTTTTCTATCTCTGTAATGAATGTCTTAAGAATGCTAGGTGTCTTATCCTTAGAACCTAAAAAGAAAACCCATGTAAACCTGCTATAGTCATCAGTAACAACAAGACAATACCTCTTATGCTTAATACTACTTACAGAAGTAGGTCCAAATAAGTCCATATGAAGCATAAACAATGGTTGATCAATAGAGTTAAAAATCTTGGGCTTACAAGAAGCCTTGTGTTGTTTGCCCTTAAGACAGGCAACACAAGTTTGGTCATTTTCAAATCTTTTCTGAGGCAAACCTCTTACCAAACCATCTTTTACAATTTTATTAATGGATTTGAAATTAATGTCACCAATTCTCCTATGCCATAACATAGATTCATCTAATGTGGCCTTTGCAACAAGACAAGTAAGGGCCTCTTTAGGAACAATCTTCTTCATATAAACACTGTACATGTTGCCCTTTCTTGGAATTTTGAGCAATACCTGACTTTCATCAGGAAGCTTAAAATCAGGAGAAAGCACAAGACATTCAGTGTCAGTAAAAAAAACTTTGTTCTTTTTGTCACACATTTGTGAGACACTAAACAGGTTATACTTAAGCTCTTGCACATAGTATACATCTTCAAAATCCAATTTGCCGGTTTTTAGAGTACCTTTACCAGTAATTCTTCCTCCTATTCCTCTCCTAAAGGTAACATATCCTCCACCCAATGGTTGAAAATCTGAAAGATAGGACATGGTGCCTGTCATGTGTCTGGAACACTCACTATCTGAATATCCTTGATCTTCATCATCTGCTTGTGAATGACCCTGCACATGAAATAAGGAAATTAGTTTCCTTGGGGAACCCAAGCCATTACTGACTTGGGTTTGCCTCGTGCATCAATATAGTTAAATATTTTTAGAACAATTGATGCACCATTGGATTGAAGAGGTCTCCAAATCCAACATGTTGAGGCCTTAACAGCATTAGCCCTCTTTTCCCTAGCAGTGTATTTAAAGTTGTCAGTACTAACTGCTTGGCTAGCAGTATGAACTACTGGCTTTGCAGTTGTACCTTTTGGTTTCCAAATTTATTTTTGTACCACTGCTTTTGTTTGAAAAGGCCTTTTAGCAGTCTTTGATGCATATTTGAAAGTAGTTTTTGCACTTTGTACTGTTGGTTTTGGGTAAACAGTCTTAAATGGTATGGTAGTACTAACTGCTGGTCTAGCAGTATGAATTGGTTTTGGGCCAGACTTCAATAAAACTACTTTGGGTGTCATTCTAGCAATATTAGAGTGAATTTGAGGCCTTTCTAAGTTCACCCTATGGTTTGAATACCCATTTACCCATTTTTCCACAAACCGCCGGTTTAGAACCGGTTTGGGATTTCAAAGAAAAGACCGGTTAGAGGACCGGTTTTTGGGAACCGGTTTGGGCTGGAGGAGCGGGTTTTTTGGATTTTTTTGAAATTTCAAATTTTGAATTTTGAACTTGAGTGGGAAGGAGTGTGGGGGGCCGGTTTTTAAATTATTTGGGCTCAAAATTTACCATTTTGTCATTTATTGTTTAGTATAAATAGAAGGGTTATGTTTTTGTTTATTCACAACTTTCATACAAGCAAAATACACTCTAAAAAATCAAAACCGAAAGTATTTCACTAATGGAAAGTTCAAACACCACCAACAACACCGAAGCTGGTTCAACAAGTGCACCTATGGTTGTCAAAATTTTACCATGCGACCTGTACAAGATCCTTGGGCTAACTTCAACTACGTCCTAATGTCGGATGGCAAGAATAAGGCTCAATGTAACAATTGCTTGAGTATAATGTTTGCCAATTCCAACTCGATGTGGAGGGCTCATATCAACATGAAGTATTGCAAGGCACTCAAAACGGTTCCGGAAGCGGGTCAATCATCTATGGCTCGGGACGGGAGTATTTTTGTATACGATCATGAAGTAGTTCGTCAACAATTTGCCGGTTTGGTGATTCGACGAGGTTTGCCGTTCAACCATTGGGACGACCAGGATACGACGGAGGTGTTTCAAAATCATGTCCAACCAATGTACAATCATGTAAGTCGTATGACTCTAAAACGCGATGCTATGAAAATGTGGAAAACGGCCAAACAAGAATTAAAATATTCTTTTTTAAATTTAAATGCTTTTGTTCATATAACAACGGATGTTTGGTCCGCTCCTCATGGTTCGCCATTTTCGTACCTTTGTGTTACCGCACATTGGGTTGATCCCGAAAGTTGGCAAATGATGAAGCGAGTTATATCATTTGAAGAGTTTCCGGTTCCGCACACGGGAATTGCTTTATTCAAAATGTTGAGAAAAGTGTTTCACAAATTTCACTTGCAAGAAAAAATTCTTTCAATTATGTTGGATAATGCTAGTAACAACGCAAATGCAATGGGTATACTAAAAATGGAATATGAGCCACCTTTAAATGGCGATTTTTATCATTCTCGATGTGTTGCACACATCATTAACTTGGTTGTACAAGAGGGATTAGCCGATCCCGTAATGCGTGAAATGAAAGATTGTTTTAAACAAATGTTATACGATATTTTTAAAAAAGGTACTAAAAGATATAATAACTACGTTCAGATGTGTGTTGATGCGGGGAAACATTGGTTGACACCTGATTTAGATTGTGATACAAGATGGAATTCCACTTATCTTATGTTCCTAAGTGGTCTAAAAAAAAGGTGACTTTACAATATTTTCATGACATGTTGGCGGAAAAGGGTAGAGTTGTTCCATTTGCAGTCGAACATTGGGAAACTATTGAAAAACTAACCCGATTACTTGAAGTTTTTTCAACGCCACAAAAAAATTATCGGGAGTTTATTATCCATCATCTCATTTGGTACTCGAGCAACTATACTACATGTGTTCAAGTTTCGCCTCATTTGAATTAAATGGTAGTATATATACAAATATGGTTTCACCAATGAAAGAAAAGCTTATTAAATATTTTGAAACTTTTTCACCGGTAATTACTTGTGCGGCCGCATTAAATCCATGTTATAATGTATGCGGGGTAGAGTTACTTATCGACTCGATTACAACTGATTTGGGGTTATTCGCGAATAATGCGAACTTTGGTGAAGATGCAAAAGCGGATTTTAACAATTCTTTTGAAGGTTTATGGGAATATTATTTTGAAAAATATGGTAACACAACTCCTTCTGTGAATGCGACTTCTTCATCATCGAGGTCGTCGCATAGAGGGAATCCGATACAAGGCTTGCTACAAAAGTTAAGAGAAAATCCCAACAAACGGGCAAAGAGTGATCGTTTCACAAACAATGAATATACAAGATATACCGGAACCGATTTTATCTTACATATTCCGGCCGACCAACATGAAAACTTTGATGTTTTGGCGTTTTGGAAAGCAAAGGAAACAATGTTTCCCGTTCTATCCCGAATGGCTCGAGATCTATTAAGTGTACAAGCTACTTCGGTAGCTTCTGAATCTGCTTTTTCAACAAGTGGAAGGGTGTTATCAAACAGAAGAACAAGGCTCACACCGGCTTCTTTGAAAATGTGTAAGTGTTTGAAAGATCATTTGGACGCAACCAAGCGAGTGCAACACAAATCAAGTCTTGAAAACCCCTTAGACATCGAATAAGAGATCTACAAGGTAGAGGTGCAAGAGGGTACAATCGGGTTACTTTCCGAAGAAGAAATAAGACAAGATGAAGCTGCTAACGAAGCTAGGTCCCTCGGATCCGATGAAGACATTTACGAGTAGCTTTTCGATTTATTATGTTTATGTATTATATTTTAAGTTTATGTATTATGTTTGATGTATTTCCTTTCATGATGTATTTTCTTTCAGTTGTATTCCGATGTATTAAATAAAAGTTGAAGTTTATTCATTTTACTTTGTATAAACGACAAAAAACGGAAAAAAAAAGAAAAAAAAAAAAGTTAACCGGTTAAAAACCGGTCCCAAACCATTCAAACCGTTTTTTGAAAATTCAAATTTGAACTTGGCGCCTTGGCAGGAAAAAATATATATATATACACAAACTGGTCCAACTCGGTTATGAACCGTACCCAAACCGGTTTCAATCGGTTGGGTTTTTTCCTCCCCGGATCCGGTTTGTAACCGAACCTGTTAACTGGCCCAATCGACTTTTTTTCGTTGACTCGAACCGGTTCGGGTTTGACCGGTCGTCAAACCGAACCGGTTAACCGAAAAGTGCACCTCTAATGAGAGGTAATGTTGAGTGTTTTTGTGAGTGGAAAAAAAGTGAGTCATCTATGTGGGACCTCTAACTTATTAAAATTTAAAAATCTCACTCACAACAAATCTAACATTACCTCTCATGTTCAAATAGAACATGAGAGGATCCGAATCCTTTAGAGATTAGGATTTTCCATTAAAGTGAAAAACTTCATTTGGTTTAAACTTTAAAGGTTTAGATTTTGATGTGACCTTTTAATACCAAAAGTAAGGGTTTGTATCACACCAGTGATGTATACAGTACAACACCGCTATGCATAATTTAGTTGTGGATGACAAAAAAAAAATGGTGTACAAATCACCCCCTTGTATAAAACAAGTGCATGCTTCTTGGTTTACACACATAACTAAAAAATTTGTGAGCCACTTTTATTCTTGGCCACAATTTCATCTTGTTTTCCTTTTTTTTTCCTTTTTGCTTTTTCATTTTCATTTTCATTTTTTCTTTTTTTTTTTATTTTTAATTCAAATCTTAATCTAAACCCTCTAACAAAACAAACACATTTTTAATTCAAATTCAAATCAAAATCCAAATCCTAATGCAAAACCCATATACAAACCAAACGGCCCCCTAATAATCATACTTCGTAATATAAAAGCTGAAAATAATTTAATGGCTACAATTCAGTGCCTAGATGACTACAATTTACCAACTCGTAAACAACGGATTGTCTTTTACAAATTCAAACAACTAAAGCTCATCCAAACACTCTCTTAGATTGACACAATGGTCAAATTTCTGATTATGATTGCAATAAATCATATAAAGTTCAACAATAGACAAGGTATATGACAAAGCTAGAAACATTTATCATAACCATCATAAATGAAAAACCCAATACCCTCAATTTTCTAATTAAATGGATACAATCATCTCCAAAATAAAATCTTGCAGATTTCCTCCAAGTTGATTCAACAGCAGTTATGAGGTCTTATAGGCAAGAAAAGATTCTTGCATCTGCGTTTCTTATAGATACATCAAAGATTATTCAAGACAAATAGATAAATGACCAAAATGATAGTTTGTTGACTTAAATATAAAGACTTTGAATAGAAGTAAAACTTTCTCAAAATGTGGTTACATTACAAAATAAAAAAAGTAAATCCAAACAGCCCCTCAACGTTCTCAACCACACTTATAAGCACATATTCGATTTCGGCCAACTAGACAATCGGGATGTTCATCATTACATTAAATCCATGGTTTCTTTCTAAACTCGGTGTCCGTGGTTGCTTTTAGATGTGGTCTTGATTTTCGATATTCAATATATATCATAAGAGTATTTTGTTGGTTATCCATGCATTTTATTTATTAGCATATGGACGATTATCTAGAAAATCTACTTAAACATGGTTTCAGGTTGTAAGTTAAGTATGTTTTGTTTGATTTGACTACAACACACAAGCCTTCACAACCGGTTCCAAGCCTCATCTTAGCCAGTTTTTTAACCCGTCTCTGTGGGGGGAACTCACCATGTGAAGATGGTATATTGACCGGGTCATCCGGTTGTTTAAAATTGCTTAATTAACTTCTTATAAAGGGACCGTTTGGGATTGCTTACAGTTTCTTCAGCTTTATAATGTGATGGTATAGGATTGCTTATTGAAGTTGCTTATAGGGATTGTTAGTAAGAGTGTAACAATAAGTAATCCCAAACAACCCCATAACCAATACAATAAGATATTAACTGTTAAGTTTTAATATATGTAAAAGCTTGATAGTATGAGTATAACCTTAAGTCGGGAATGTGTAATTTATAGATATTCATTGACCAGATCATACTGCATATCAGAAAAGAGAAAAGAAGCATGGGCTTTAGATCACTTCTATTGAGAATGAAGGCTTTTCAATAAGCAATACAATCAGTAGATCAACACTTAAAGTAGGAAGTTGATGATAATATCCTTATCCATAAGGCTATATCAAATGTGCACTTGTGTTACATAACTTTGATCCTTGATTTATAAGTTTCTTTATCATAACCTCACAAACCCGTCTCTCATTTTCATCAACCCGATCAGTTATAAAGAAAACCATTGCTTATTGAAACAGCTATCCCAAACAGCCGTTACACCTATAAATCAGATTAGTATAACATAAATATTCTATCATAAATTTGAGGTAACACCATGAATGAAGTTAGATGTGCAAAAGTGTTATTAGGACTACCACCTTGTCTAGCTACTTTTGTTCCATTAAATGACCTCCACATATTTTAACATACACATGGTCACACTGATGATATGGTAACCATGCTAAATATTGGAAGGCACACTGTAAGACATGTTATATAACCTTGAGCTATATATTTTAACATACACATGGTCACACTGATGACATGTTATATAGAGATAAATGCATGCTAAATCCAAACTTTCAGGCACAGACTACTGCCCTATGCTAACCACCTTTAGCATTAGATAGTTGAAGACAATCATGTTCTTTCCATATCTTTTATATAATAAAAAGTTAACTGATGCTGCAATTAGTCAATGAAAAAGGCTTTGGTATAAAATTGGATATTGATTCATATAACTAACAATGGATGTTCGGATAATATGTAAGATTATGATTCAGTTAAGGATGATTTTTGTGACTCAATTACATCAGATAATCAGCTTTGGGTGTTTGGATAAACTCCCAATTTTATTTTATTATTTTACTGCAATAACCACTTAAAAATTGAGTAATCCCAAACACCCCTTTCACCATAGTCACAGAACCACCAATTGGATTGAATAAACCACTGATACATTTATGGTTGAATTATACTAACAATGAAACCATGATTTGTATGAACTTTATATAAAATGCATACCCATGATTGCATTTGAGTTTCACTGCAGAAGCCTTTGATCATGGTTCCTTCCATTGAGTTCTACAACCAAATGCCACATCTTCATGTTAATTATAAACATTAATATAACAAAATAGTTATTGAACTGTGATTCTGTGACAAAATTGTTTTTGTTGGTAAATTAAGAGTGAATTGCGATTCGGTTGATTCACCGAACATCATGTATCCCATTATAGCAACTACAACATAAAGAACACTACATATTCCAAAGCTGCATAGAAAATAGGCTTGTCAAAAAAAAAAAAAAAATTGTAACGTAAACACAATATACAGAAACTGAATTATTATTACTTTACCTATATACACACTCAGAATGGTCAATTTAGTCTTATTTACAATAAGGAAGTCAAAATTTAACATATCACACCATCCATCTTTACCAAACACCACAAATTTGATGCTTAACAAAGTTTTGCATCAAGAATCAATCTTTTCGCTTAAAAATTGAAAATCCATGTTGATTAACCAAAGCACAAATCAAAACCCCACATGCATTTATAACAAAAATTCATCAAAAGTTATCAAGATTTTTTTTTTGCTTAAAATTCGAACACCCACCATCAAAATTTGTTTTTTTTTAAACTAAGATTTAATATTGGCCAATAAATACAACATGAATCAAAAACCCATATTCATACGATTGAACTATTATATCAATACACCTTGATATGGAAAGTAATCCCAATCATCAAGAAAGTTGGTAATCCCATGAATACACTTTCTTGATGATTAATACCTTGAATTCATTAATTAAAAAACATACCTTTGATTTAGGATTTTTTTTCCTGTTCGCCGTTGTTTTTATTTTCCATGGTGGTTTTTTGTTTGGTGGTGTAATGTTTTCCTATGTATGTGTCCTTGGAAGTGGAAAGTGAAGACAATAAGTGAAGTTTTACTTTTTTCTTTCATATTTGGCCCACAAGTTTTTAAAAATATGTCCGCTTTTTAAAGTTTTTTTTTCTTTACATTTTAGACACGTGTGTTTTTATGAGGCTTTCTCTCAATATATGAAAATTGATTAATATTGACCAAATTGAAACTCAATTTTGACTTTTTATTTACCAATTATATTACTTGATTTTGCCACGTGACAAAATTGAGCGCTGTTATTGGTTTAATTTTTTTTCAATAAGAATGTTGTGATAAAATCACTCTGAAATGATGTAATTCCTTTATTATATAAATATAAAATATTATGGCACGATTGTCGAGAAGAGAGTAGAGAAATTTTGCTGACTTTTGTGTTCGGTTGATGTGGACCACGACAGAAGAGAAGAAAAGGGTTATACCCTTTTCTTGGCTCAAGTATATGACAAGAAGGAAGAAAAGGTGTAGGGCACGAGAGGCATTTGGTTCAAGGTGTTCTCCACAACCACGAAGAACATCTATCATTATAGTAGCTTTTATTAATTATTCGGTTAGCATATTTGGATTTATTATGAATTCGTTTTGCTTATCATTTAATTTATACTTTCTTATGTTCATTGAGATTATGGGCTAACACCCTTAGGTGTTAGCCAAGTTTATGAAGATTATGTGTTTTTGGTATGTTTTTACATCGATTACTAGTGTACCTCGTTGGATATTTTTTATGTTTATCGCTTATGCTCGTTCATTTACTTGATCTTGGTTGTCTTGTAACTAGATCTATAGATTATGCCCTAAAATTATGTAACTTACCTAGTGCATATAGTGGTTAGTGAATTAACTGCATTGGTCCTAGCTTAGGAGCACAAATCTGGAAGATTCTCTAAGTAGGTTCTTTTATTGTGACTAGTACATGTAATACTGCTAGGTAGATGATCACAAGAATGAGTCAAATACGTTAGTAAAACACGTTAGAAGTTTAGGTTGCATTTATGTCACCTAGATAGATTATAAATAATAGTTGAAGGACTTTATGTGGGCTTCGTTAATGGTGACAGCACGTTCATTGCACTAGTAAAACATATTAATAATATTTAATTGGAAAAGACTTGGCTAGCACGTTCTTCCTATCTTGATTTAGTGCATTTTTACTTCTATCGTTTTTCTTATTTTATTTAGCTTATTGAATTGCTTTATTAGTTTAATTATTAAACAAAACTCGTGCTAGTCTCTCAGGCTAAACCCCCCTTTGCGTTACATTAATTAGATAGTAGAATAACTTTAGGATTAGTATATTAGTAATTCACTCCTGATGAACGACTCGTACTTACCCCACTAGCTAGGTTGATCGTGTCCACTGCCCGTTAGTGTTACTCAATAGGTTAGTTCGGCAAAATATAAATACTAAAATTCAATACGGCGTATTCAGTTCACTGAATACGGCATATTGGCTATCTGCACAACAACATTTTTTTTAGATCTATACAGCATATCCTGTTTTAAAATTCAATACGGCATATTTAGTTCACTAAATACGGTATATTGTCTGTCTGAACAACAACAATTTTTTTTAGTTTTTCGTTTTTAGCTTTCGTATTCTATTTTTAGTAGTTATATTCTGTAAAACCTATTCTACTGTAGTTTCTTGATTGATTTTAGGTTTAGGAAGAGATAGCTTATCAAACTATGGATCAATATATGACTCAAACCCGAGATGGCTATGGTTCCGGAATTGTTAGGCCAAGATTCAAGAAAGAAACCAAGTTTGAACTGAAAGGACACTTTCTCAAAGAGCTACGCGATAATGCTTTCAGTGGTGCAGAAAATGAGGATGCTAACAAACATATTGAGAAAGTGCTCGAGATCATTGATTTGTTTCATATGCCTCATGTGGGAGAAGACCATCACATGTTGCGAGTATTTCTGATTTCACTTACAGGACAAGCATATCGCTGGGTTAATACCATTCCTGCTGGAAGTATCACTACATGGGCCAACCTTGAAGAAACATTGTCTAAATTTATAATGAGTGGAGAACTATTAAGGCATGTTTAACACCCCCAAAATTTGGTTCAATGGAAGAAAAAACAAGCATTGGGGTGCTACGGGATTGGTACACAACACAAGCATAAGAAAACGGAAATACATCGCCCGTCTTAAATAAAACATTTCAAATCCAACATTTAAGGTTTACATTTGTTCAAAAGTGCGGAAGTAAGCCCAAAAAGAAAAACATAAAGATAGGTCCCAAATAGATTATCAGAGTCTAAATTGATCCATAAACCATGCCGCTTGCCAAGGTTCCAACACATAAACATTCAACAGCAGATTCATCAATTACCTGAGAAAACAAGCTAAAAAGGTCGCTAACACTGGTGAGTTCATAGATTTAATCATAAGGCATAACATCGGACCAAATCACACATATATTTGCTACACTGGATTAAGTCACAAACCAACACATCATCATCATTCAAAAGTGTGCCAAACCATAACAATAACCACGCATAGGTGCGCCATGTAATAATAACCCACATAGGTGCAGCACATACAATGATAACCCGCATAGGTGCATCACATATAATACTAATCACGCATAGGTGCGACCTATAACAAATAACCTTAGCCAGCTAACATAGAAATCATAGCAAAATCATAAAATAACATTTGGTCCATTCAAAACAGTTTTGCATGTTTTCTCACCCCAAGTTTCAATAAAATAGTAATGAGAGTAAAAGTGGGGCTATGAAACTCACCTCAGTCAAGCAATGCACAACACAACAACTCAAGGGTAGTATAGCACAACGGCAACTAGGACGTCACGGCACAACGGACTCGGCACGACCTAATAATATAAAGACTCGTCTCAAAATATATCCCATAAAATAATTAAATGCACAAAAGTTTCCAAAAGTTAACCATTTCCATTCCCAAAAATAAACCAAATCCGTTTCCAAAATAATCTCGTTTTAGCCTTTTAAAAGAGTTTGGTATCATCATTTGTGTAACGGTAGGAAGACACAGACTCAAGAGTACACACGCCAAAAGGAAAACAATAACGGAATCGCCGCGAAGAATATGACGAGAACTCAAGTTAAGAAGAGATAACGGAGAGAAACCAAAGAGATATCAAATAACAAACACACCAAATAGATGAAAGGATTGGTAATCGTCGGTATTTCCCATAATCCCATTTAGTTATAAAACATACTCGTTTTATAGTTTAAAACACAATTTCGCCATGACTCGTTCGTTCATTGAACATTTCCAAGTCGAAGGACTTTATTAGAATTAATTTCCAAAGTAGTTTAGATGACGCGTATTTATGAATATTATTGTTCGTTAGACATTATTCCCATTGTTTACCCATTTCGAATCGAATACATTAAATTCATTACGAGTCTAATGTACTATATCCGTTTCGTGTTTCAATAGTCCAAAATGTCTAAAGTCCAATAACATTCCAAGTCAAGCGTATTTTTCAAGTCCGGTGTTGCAAAATCCCATGTAATCCGACTACCAATCAATCATTATGTCAATGTCATAGCACGTAAAGGTCAAGGGTCTAAATGATTAAGCTAACAGCTTAATAAGATATCCAGATGAATTAGTGGATCCTTATCGAATTCGTCAACCCGATAAGTCCAATAATTCCTTCGTCTAGCTTATTAATCCAAAGCCAAACCTACACATCGCAACAAATGGTAAGTCATAAGGATGGGTTACACGCTAATAAATTCCTCCAACACACTTATCAGGCCCTTATTGGACTCGTCAGCCCAATAAGTCCGATAACCATGTCGGTCGGTTCTATTAACGTTAAACTGATCCGTAACTCCAACAATAATCCAACAATTATTCCAATAAATCCAAATATGGTATTCTACGGGTAACATGCCTCGAAACGTCCAATAACCCTTGTGTTTTCCGTTTTTACCCAAAAGTCAATGTGTATACTTTATAATTTACTTTTGTTATTAAATACATTTAATAACAAATTAACATTTAACACTTTCCTTTCTATAACAATTTTAACATTTTCTTTTTGTTTTATCCGTGTTGAGTCAAACACTAAGTCACGTTACGCGGGTTATTTCCCATTTCAAGTCACGTCCCCATTATCAATTCCCTCGGGTAAATCAAGTCAACATTATAATCACAAGCTCAAATCAATAATCTAATAAGTCCACTTTAGGCAATTGAGGTCACACCGAGACCACAAGGTCTCGGCTAACATTTGACACGGCCGAAATCATCACAAATCAAATCAAAGTCCAATGAATCATCACAACATCACATATTACTCGGCCATATCTATCCTACGGCTCGAGTTAAACCACGAATCCAATTCCAACGCAATCAGTCAAAAGAATATAACACAAAACTTACTATGCCGAGGCGTATAGCCTCGGCTCCACATACGCTGTCGAGCAAATTAAACCACACGGACCATGTGACCACGAGCCAAACGGCTTGTTCCAACGACTCAAAACAAACGGACACACAAGGACCCAAACCAAACGGACCACTTATATCGAACACAAATCCAAAACCAATATCACCATCTTGTGGTCTTGGCCACATCGTAAACCCAACAAATAAAACAAAAAGAAAATCAAATAGGCATCAATAATTCACGATGCGAGCTCGTACGCGAGCTTTGACACACGTTTCACAAACCAAAACACAACACACTCAAGATGATACCATATTTATTTTTAACTCGTTTTTATACAAAACCCACTTCGAAACTCATTTTTATTTTATGCATGCTAGAAACCATGTGAAATGCGTGCTAGAAAGCATGTGGAATGCGTTCTAGAAAGCAAGTTAAATGGAGTGGGCATAGTGGGATTCAAGAGCTTAGGCTAAACCACGTAATAGTTTAAAGAAAACACTGGTATAATTCTATTCAAAGTAAAATGTTTTATTAAAACATGATTATAATTCCAGTCCAAGTAAAATGTTTTTAAATACTTGTGTCCATGAGAAAATAATCGAGTATGTAACAAGTAAACACATAATGCATTCGAGTAAACAAACAAACATTTAAGTAAAACAAGTAATGTTTTGAGAAATCAAATAGCATATTCAAGTAAAACAAGTATTGAATTTAAATAAAAACGAGCATGTATTTTCACCCCAAAATAGTTTAAAACAAGTAAAATAGGGGCTATGAAACTCACCTCAGTATGTAGCATTGCAAGTAACACAAATGGCATCAAGTAGCAAAACACAGCGGTATCATGAAGAACAGGCACAATTGTACTGGATCGGCACAACCTAACAATTATATAATTCATCTCAGAATATGTCCCGTAAAATAGTATATTGTATATGAGATTTCAAAAGATATAGTATTTTAGTTTTCATGGAATAATCGTACCATTAATTGTAGAAACTCTAGTATTATTGTTCGTAAAAAGTTTAGTATAATTGTTTCGTTTAGTGGTATGAAAGCATAGACTCGAAATACAACTCACTCCAAAGAAGAATAAATGAAGGAATAAACAAGGATCATGAATAAAGGAAAGCTGAATAAGGGAAAATGAGTAGGAAAAATAAGGAAAGAATAAGTCAATGGTAAGTTTCGGTGTTTACCCAATAATCCAAAATAGTTTAGAAAAGTCAATTTGGTTTAGAAAAGTAATTTAAGTTTAGAAAAGTCGTTTAGGTTTTACAAGAAAACCTTAGTTAATAATAAATATCTCATAACTTAATAAAACATATGTTTAGATTCTTGTCGGGTTTTATAAGAATAAAAGGTTTTGAAATAAAAGTATAAGTTTAGAGAGTTTTATAAATTTCGACATGACGCGTCCGTTTATAAAACATTTCCATGTCAATAGACTTTAATAAAACTCAATTTCCAAAACAATATTTCCCGACAAGTTTATAATTTAACACATATCCGTGTTTGTTAATCCCAAACACGTTGCAATAATTTAAAACAAAAAAGAGTTTAGAAATCAATCAAGTTGTAGGTTATTTATTAGTTATCGGGTTTTATAACTCGTTATTAGTTTAATATGTGTTTATTGAATATTTTAGGTCCATTACGAATCTAATATATTAAATTTGTCACGAGTCTAATATATTATATTCGTCTCAAGTCCAAAATGTCCAATATGTCCAAAGTGAGTCAAATTGTCCAATGTCCAAATAGTTCTCAAGTCCGATATATATTTAGTCCGTTTTATTTTGTATTGACCAAGAATGTATCCGAAACTCCCAATGAGCACATATGTCAAAAATAAACAAAAGTGTTAGTCCGGTATCTGAAAAATGTATAAATATTATGAATAAAAACCAAACGGACCGTATATACAATATTGGGGTTTGGCCCAACAAATAACAAACCAAAACGCACCCATAGTTATTATTGGGCTCGACCCAATAACACAAAATCCAAACGCACCCTATGTGGGCTATTGGGCCCAATCAAACCCAATCACCAAAACAGATCCCATCACAAGGACAAACACAATAATCCAAACACAAACACAACAATACAAACACAAACACAGGAATATAAACAACCCTTGGTGTTTGTTGTTTGAAAGAACCAAAGACTCACCCTTCGTGGGTGGTAGTTTGGCCGAGAGCCACAAAAACCATAAGCAAAACGCAACCACCCGTGGTTGTCAGCCATGTCGACACAACACAAAACTAACACCCTACGTGGGTGTGGTCGTGAGCCAAACCAATAAAACACAACCACCCTTGTGCTTTATTTAAACCGAGTCAAACAAATACACCCTTGTGGGTTTAGATTATTTACCGCACACAACAAAACCAAATAAGCTCGTAATCTCAAAATAAATTCCAAATAAGCTATAAATTACAAAATAAGCCAATAAGGTTTAAAATAAGCAAATCAAATTCCAACCGCGACCAAATGGGTTACATACCCGAACCCATACGGGTTTTATTTTCAATCCGAGACCCAAAGAAATCAATCAAACACGATTTTGAATTCTTACCACACGAACCTTTATCAAAATCACCATTCAAATCTGATTTTAACCATGAAACATAACAAATCGGGTTGTATTAGGTTTTTAAACAAAGAAATAAGAAAAGTAACCTTATGTTTTTAGATCCGGTTTAATCCAAAAAAAAAAAAAAAAAAAAAAAAAAAAAAAAAAAACTGTATATGGATATATGTTAATCGGTTGTAAAACAAAATAAATAATGAAATCGTTTTGTGTGCATACGACATACCCAAAAGAGGATAGAGACAGAGAGATGGAGGTGGTGGTGTCTCGAATCAAAAACACAAACCAATAACACGAACACCATGATTCTCCTTGTCATCCTTGCACCCTAATCTCATACAATTTATATACAAAAAGTTTTTAAAAAAGTGTAAAGTACGCGTTATGTGCAGTTTTCACATTTTGCGAGATAACTTCTCGTTTTCAAGTCTAATAAGTTTAGAAAAGTTCGTAAATGAACAATAAGTATAATTTATTATAAAAATCAGTCTCAAAAATTGCGGGTTGTTACAGTCTACCCTCCTTACAACAAATTTGTCCCGGATTTCAGTTTATGTTGTCAGATAATGTTTAAGGTTTTCTCTTTGTTTGTGGGAGAGTAATTAGGTTGTATGCTATTAGTTGTCCCCTTTTGATGTTTTTGGCGAGGTACAATGATTTCTAGAGTAAGTTTAATAGGGTAACGGTTCTTGTCATAACTTCATGATTTTTCGTAACCTTGTTAGTGCGGGCTGCTCTAAATTTTCTCGGTCTTAATCTAATATATGGTCTACACCCTAGTGGCATAAAATTTCAACTTGTCCTAATGTAAAGTGTTGGGAATTATATTGAGTTGATAATACAAAACATTAAAAGAAGAATGAAGCAAATATTAAACTACAAGGACTTAAAAGACAAAGAAGGAATTCTACAAAAGATGGAAGATTATAGAAGATTCCTTTAGAAGATAAAAATTAATGTTAGGAAGATTTGTTTCCTAATATTGTTATGATTCCTTTGTAAACCCTAATATCTCTATTATATAAAGAGATATAGGGCGTGTCTTTTAGGTGTGCACAGAAAAGATGTAGACGTCTAAGTTTAGTGTGTGTTCTAGGCGTATGGTCTTGTTAAACGCCTAGATTAGTGTCGTTTAGCCTCAAGATCATATCTTTGATTCCTGTTATAGTTAGGTAACTGTTATACAATTGATCAAGTAGAATTGAGGCTTGTCGTGTATATTGTGAATGATATTTAAGAAAAACCTTGTTGATAATAACATTGATTCTTTAATTGAATATTCCGCCTTTGTTATTGTTAATCCTAGATGAGATCTAAAAAATCTAGAGCTTAAACGATCTATCAGGTGGTATCAGAGCTCAGGGAGCTCATGATCTAGGGAATCTACAAGGTTTTATACGAGAAGGAAGAAAAAAACGACTTTGGTTTTTATTTTCATAACTTTCTGTAGTGCTGTGGTAAAAAGGTGATATATCATTCGTTAACAGTTGGATCTTAACAAAAAAATTTTTGGAGGTTCTCTATATATCAAGTCATATATTCACTGGAGGGATCTTCAATCTGAGCTTTTGATTGAAAGATATAAATAGTCAAAGTCTACTGCAGAAAGGTTATCACTTTGTTCGTTGTGGTCTAGATCAAGCAATGCTTGTTACAACCTCATTGTATTCTGATATTGAAACTCTAATCAATATTAGGGTTTTGGTCATCAGAAGTTTGGTCTATTCTTCATGGTTTGTTTGATTGTGCTTCATGATTGCTACTAGTTTTGGGGACTTAAATTTGATTTCAAGGATGAACCCTAGTAGTCTAAACATATTGGATATTAAAGAAGCTGCGTATTAGAGTTTCTGCTGCTATGGAATGCTATCGGTTTAGGGTTTCTGACATTGAAGATGAGTCTTGTACAAATCCTAATTTGCATAATGGAGCTGCTGTTATTGATTTCTGTTTGGGTATAATTGAAGGTTAATATTGTTCCTACAATTATTAATGTTGCTCGTGATTGCTTTGGACAGTGTGTGGAGCTGGTCTAATTATTTGATGATCATAAGGTGGGAGGTAATGTTACTTTGATTGAAATCTTAATGCGTATACTGATGGTGATCGGTTTTTAGGACAGTTTGGATGGTAGGGTTTTGAAAACTCTATTATTTGTTTAAGCTGGGTGCTCCACATGTAACTTAATGTTGTCCAATATATGTTACAAGTTTTTAGTGCTGCTGCGATAGTGCTGCTCGAAGGAATTCATATGAGTTAATGCTGTTCCTTATATGTTACTACTGCTCCACCTATGTTAATGCTGATTGATGAAAAGTTTATGCTGCTCATGGAACTTAATGCTGTCTATTGTTGATTAATATTGTTGATCGCTTGGTTAATATAGCTACGTTTGTTTTGAAGTGATCATAATGCTACGGTATTTTATCGTTCAAGATAGGTAAGATGATATAGAGTGAGATATGTTTTTGTGTTTGTAACTGCATACAGGTGATACATGGGGAGCGTGAGGTTAGGAGAGTTGATAATTACTTAATTGTTTGGATTTGGGCTGGTACTGAGCTTTATAAATCTTAAGTTTAATGGTTTTTATCCAAATTAAGGTGAGACATAATAACTTGGTTTTTATCCAAAAATTAAGTTTGATGACTATTGTTTGTTAAAAGGCTGAGTTCGAAAAAATTGTTTTAAAAATTGGGCTGCAAAACTTTTGTGCTGAATGGTTATATACGAATTTTGCAAAAGTTCCAATGTTGGTCTAAGGAAAACAATGGTTATTGAAGCTAAGAGTTCGAATTCAGATTATGTGACAAGAAAATTATACAGAAGATTGATTTTGGTTTAAATATTCTTAAATGTTTAAAAGGCTTGTTCTTATTGGATTAGTTGATTACGGAGATGATTCTTTATCTCTTATTTGAAGATTGAAGTGGAATTACTAGGGTACGTGTTCTTATCATATCTTAAACGGCTCACAACGTTTAGAGATAACTTGTTCGTGCTTATAACGTTGTGACAATAACTTGTCAAATCTAGCAATTGGTATTTGCTATCACTTAAAGGAGTTACATTGTAGTGCTCAGTGTCTCATAAAAGATGAGTATTTTGTCAAGAGATTGCGATCTACTTAAACTTTTGGTGTTTGTAAAAGTTCAAAGTCACGTGGATAGTACAAGACATAAGTTTGAGTTGTTCTACTTCAGCATCAAGTTCGTTATACTTAGTTTTCTTCAACAGTAATCATTACAAAAAGCCTACAGAATTTGAGATTCAAGAAATGGTTAACACATGGATTTCAGGGGAAGCATATTATAGAGTGTTTAATCATTTACATGCACCATTTGAGGGGAAGGTTTTTACTAATGTAAGTCGTTATTACTACTGATAGTTTAAGTTTCTACTGTCTTGAATTCATTATTATTTCGGAAAACTTCATGGAGGGTAATTTGAGACATTAGAAGGCTGGATTAGAAGTGTGATATTGGTTTGTGGTTGTCAAAATTAAAGTTGCATCTACTTAGCATCTCCTAGTGGATAATGACAAAAAGGGAAAGAAGTACATAAAAGTTTTGCAACTTGTAGATCCTTGGTGATACATCATGTTATGTAAGTTCACAAGTTGAGCTTAAGGAGAAGATTGTTTCATTCATGGATGATCTAGAAGAATGTTTTGTAATTATGAACTAGGGGAAGATTGTTGGGAATTATATTGAGTTGATAATACAAAACAATAAAAGAAGAATGAAGCAAATATGAAACTACAAGGACTTAAAAGACAAAGAAGGAATTCTACAAAAGATGGAAGATTATAGAAGATTCCTTTAGAAGATAAAGATTAATGTTAGGAAGATTTGTTTACTAATATTGTTATGAGTCCTTTGTAAACCCTAATATCTCTATTATATAAAGAGATACAGGGCGTGTCTTTTAGGTGTGCACAGAAAAGATGTAGACGTCTAAGTTTAGTGTGTGTTCTTGACGTATGGTCTTGTTAAACGCCTAGATTAGTGTAGTTTAGCCTCAAGATCATATCTTTGATTCCTGTTATAGTTAGGTAACCGTTCTAAAATTGATCAAGTAGAATTGAGGCTTGTCGTGTATATTGTGAATGATAATGAAGAAAAACCTTGTTGATAATAACATTCATTCTTTAATTGAATATTTCACCTTTGTTATTGTTAATCATAGATGATATCTAAAAAATCTCGAGTTATAACGTGGCCAAAAGGGAATGATAGCTAGTCTTTAAGATTTGTTTCGAAATTGTTTGTTTTCCTTGTTAGCGGAATAGATAAAATTTTGTTTGAAAACTTTACTTGGGTAAATGTTTATATGAATTTGACCAAAACAGTATTTCAAGTAGTAAATATTTCCCGGTTTGAAATTTATAGTTATGTAAAGTGATGTAACTTCCAAAAGATTTTTAATTTAGTAAAATAGGTTTTTAATTATTGTGTGAATAAGATATTTCTGTGAAAATTAACTTTTAGTCATTCTTTTACTTACAAAAGTTTGATAAGGTCCAACCAGAAAAGTTTTATCTCATCAAAATGACTATTTCGGAAAATATTACTACGAGTTTTAAAGAAAAATCCTTAAAATTAAGAACAACAGGAAGAAGGTGTAGTCGGGTATGCACGTCTACATATTATTTAAATGTCTAAGGTCAGATTCTAGTTGTCAAGGCTGAGTAGGGTCTGATGTTTAATATTAGGCGAAGCTCATAGATATAAGTATTCAACTTATTTAAGCCGTAATAAGAGGTATCATGACTTAAATTGTTGCACTAGTGGTCTGAAATGAATAATTCAGCCGAATACTATGTCGAAAGATGTTTTTCTTGTTTACGAGTGAAAGTGGTGTATCAATAGTCGCTCGGTATGTTAAGATCTCTTGGCATCTTGGTGTAGGAGTGGGGTCATATAAAAATGGATTTTGAGTCTGAGTTATCTAGAATTCCTAGAGGGCAAGAATGTCATAAGGGTGATGGTATATAGATAACCTAGTTCAACACATTTACTACCAATAAGGGAATCTTATCGTATGGAACGAATGGGGTAACTTGTGTAGTGATGAAACAATATCAGGGCTTGATAGATTGTGTTGGGAATTAAATATTCAAGATGTTTAATATCGGATTCTACTCTAAGTATAATTCTGCTGATAGTGCAAAATGGTTTCTGCTGATGATGTTGATTCTGCTGATAGAGCATTTCACTCTGCTGATAGGCTTAACAACTCTGCTGATGACTCTGCTGATGGATTCTACTGATAATGAACAACTCTGCTGATGAAAGGATAAGATCAAAAAGATATTTATTGTATTTTGGTCAACAATATACGGTAGATAATATCTTACTCCATGTGCTTAGTTAACAAGTTGTATACATAGATACATGTTGTATCTGATGTACTGACACTCAATAGGATAAGTTAACCAAGTAAGTCGGTCAAGACTTTAAGCAATTTGTAAAGATCTTTTGACTATATAAAAAAAATATCTTAGACTAGTGATATTTAGTGTGCAAGTGTGTGAAAAATATAGAAGTATTAAGAGATAGTTCATGCATACGTTAGAACATGCATAACTGTTAGAACAAACACAAATATATCACAAGTGATAGAAACAAAAGATTAAAGGTTGTAACCCTAGTGATATTTCAAGGTCACTCGTATTATTATCTTTAATAATATTGAATCGTTTAGTGATAATCTTTATGTGTTTCATTGCTAACTAACAAACATAGCAATTCCATTTCCATAACATACACAACCTTCTAAGTTTGGTTGAGTGAATTCCGCGCACTTAATCATTTTAACACAACATATCATACACACAAAGTTAGAGGGTTTAACCACCTTAATCGTGTGTCCAGGATCCTAGCAAGTGGTATCAGAGCTAAGGTTGATATTGTTGTTTTAAGAAGAAACAAGAAATGGATGTACAAGATGTTCAAACAAATGTTGCTGCAAAGTTGCCCATGATCAAACCCAATGAGTTTGAGTTATGGAGGATGAGAGTTGAGCAATATTTCATGGTTCAAGATTATGCTCTTTGGGACATAATTCAGTATGGTGATTCCTTCACTTTAGGCTATTCAGATGTTCTTGTTGAAGGGAAGACAGTAAGAAAAAGAAATACTGGACCAGTCTCCAATGATGAAAAGATACAGAAGAGAAATGATCAGAAAGCACAAAACCTGTTGCTTATGACCATTCCTGGTGAGCAAATGCTATCTTTTAACAAATATCTTGATGCAAAAACTCTTTTTGAAGAGATTTGTGCATGGTTTGGTGGTAATGAAACTACCAAAAAGACACAGAAGACTTTACTAAAGCACCAATTTGAAAAATTTACTGCTTTTAGTAATGAGTCTCTTGATAAGCTATTTTCAAGACTACACAAGCTTGTTAGTCAGTTAGCTGTGTTGGGTGTTGAGACTGAGAAGGAAGATCTCAACATGAAGTTCTTGAAAAGTCTACCTGGTGATTTTCATACTCATGTTATTGTCTGGATGAACAAACCAGAAATTGAAACTATGAAGCTTAATGATTTGTACAACAACTTTAAAATTGTTGAAAAAAGTCTAAAGAGAGGTGGAAATTATAGTACTAGTTCTGGGAATGCTGCACTCCTATCAGTTCCTAGTGTTAGTCATACAGAAGAGGTAGATGAAGTTGAAAGTGTTTCTAATGTTACTTATGGTGGTCCTTCTGCTAGTTTACAAAAGGATATTGCTGGACTTGGTGATCCAACATTTTATGCCTTTATAACCAGTCAAGCTAGTGGTTCTCCTTTAAATCATGAAGACCTTGAACAGGTTGATGGTGATGATTTGGAAGAGATGGATATTAAGTGGCAAGTTGCTTTACTTAGCATGAGGGCTAAGAAGTTTTGGCAGAAAACTGGAAAGCAAATTACCATAAATGGTAATGATACTGCTGGGTTCGATAAAAAGAAAGTAGAATGTTTTAACTGTCATAGGTTAGGACACTTTGCTAAAGAATGTAGAAGCCCAAGGAAGCAGGATAATAGGAACACTTGGTATAAACAAGAGAGGAATAAGGAAGTACTGGTGGAAGAGCCAAAGGCTATGCTGGCCATTGATGGTATTGGATATGATTGGAGCTCTATGGCTACTGAAGAGGATGCACCACCAAATGCTGCTCTTATGGCCACTGAATTTGCTCTAATGGCTTCTTCTGATTCAGAGGTAGATACTATTCCTACTTGTACTAATTCATGTCCTAATCTTAAAAATTATGAAGACATTAAAAAGAGATTTGATGCTTTTAGAGAAGAGTTAATTGATGCCCTTCATAATTTAGCAAATCACAAGAGGTGTGTAGGAGTTCTAGAAAAACAGATTCTTCATTATAAAAAGAATGAATCTACGTTTACTGATGACTTAAATGCTTTAAAAAGAGGAATAGCATTTAGAGATGAACTTCTTAATGATCAAAGTAGACAGTTATCTGAAATCAAAACTGAAAAAGAAAATGTTAAGGTAACTATAGATACTCTAGCACATTCCTCAGAAGGAATGAATAAGATTTGGGAAGCTCAGGTAATTGATAAAGCTAATTCAGGTGTAGGTTACAAAACAGTTCCTCCACCATATAGAGGTGTTCCTTCACCTCCAGGTGTTGACCTAGCACATACAGGCTTAGCTGAGTTCTAAGAACCAATCATGGAATATGGTTCTAAGACTAGTAAGAGTCTTAAGGTAGCAAAGATAAGTAAAAGTTTAGATAAAACTTTACATTATCAGGACAAGGTGTCCTTTGCTAAGAAAGGAGATGCTATAGTTGTTGAAGATTGTACAACTGATAGTGATGATGAAGAAGAACAGGTTATGTCTAAACCTGAAGTGGTTAAGAAAGTAGGAACAAAGGTTCCTAAGATAGTCAAACACTTTACTGATAAGCCTAAATCAAACATTAAGCATGTTAGGCAACCAGTTAGATATTGTGAACAATACAGAACCACCAACAAGCCCAGAGGTAACCAAAGGAATTGGAACAACCTCAAGTCTAACCAATTAGGTGATGACTTTACTTTTTATAATAAAGCTTGTTATACATGTGGTAGTTTTGACCATCTTGCAGCTTTCTGCAACCAATGGGTATCTGGGTATGAAAACCATAGAGTGAATCACAAAAGGCAAACACCTAAATATCACTTTCACTCTAGTTCTAAGAAATCAAACCCCAGAGTAGTCAAAAACAAGTCTATCTCAAAATCTGTTTCTGCTGATAGACCAAATGATCCTGCTGATAGCAAATTTTACTCTGCTGCTCGACCATTTATGACTATTAACCCAAAATCAACAGCTAAGGGTGCAAAAACATTTTTCAAACATGCACCTACAACTGTTCTAAGTCCCATTCAATCAAAGGCAGTGGTCCATAAACAAATTTGGAGACCAAAGGGTAGAACTACAAAGTTAGCAGATTCTGCTGATAAGTGTGTGGTTCACTCTGCTGATAAGGGAAAAAGGGCAAATGCTGTTAAGGCCTCAGCATGTTGGATTCATAAATCCAATGTTGCATCAACTATTCTTAAAAGATTCAATTACATTGATGCAAGAGGCAGATCCAAGTCAGTAATGGCTTGGATCCCCAAAAGAAACTAACACTCTTATTTGTGTGCAGGAACATTCAAATGATCAGGAAGAGGATCAAGGATACTCAGATAGTGGATGTTCTAGGCACATGACAGGCAACATGTCTTATCTCTCAGATTTTGAAGCTTTAAATGGAGGATATGTTACCTTTGGAGGGGGTGTTCGTGGCAAAATTTCTGGTAAAGGTACAATCAAAACCGGAAATTTAGATTTTGAAGATGTGTACTATGTAAAAGAGCTAAATTATAATCTTTTTAGTGTTTCACAAATGTGTGACAAAAAGAATAATGTTCTTTTCTGTGAGACTGAATGTCTTGTACTTTCTACTGATTTTAAGATGCCTGATGAAAGTCAAGTACTTCTTAGAATTCCTAGAAAGGGCAATATGTACAGTGTAGACATGAAGAATATTATTCCTAAAAAGAATTTAACTTGTCTTGTTGCAAAGGCCACATTGGAAGAATCAATGAAATGGCATAGAAGGCTTGGTCATATTAACTTCAAAACCATAAATAAAATTGTTAAGAATGGTTTGGTAAGAGGTTTACCTCACAAAAGATTTGAAAATGATCAAACATGCATTGCTTGTCTAAAAGGCAAACAACACAAAGCCACTTGTAAGCCCAAATTTTTTAACTCTATCAATTAGTCTTTGTTTATGCTGCATATGGACTTATTTGGACCTGTTTCAGTGATGAGCATAATGCATAAGAGATATTGTCTAGTTATTACTGATGACTATAGTAGATTTACATGGGTTTTCTTTTTAGCCACTAAGGATGAGACATCCAACATCCTTAAGGACTTCATTACACAGATAGAAAATCAAGTAAGCAAGAAAGTAAAAGTCATTAGATGTGATAATGGGACAGAGTTTAAGAATAGAGTTATGGATGATTTCTGCAACAAAAAAGGTATTAAGAGAGAATTTAGTGTTGCTAGAACACCACAACAGAATGGTGTAGCAGAAAGAAAGAATAGAACACTAATTGAAGCTGCTAGAACAATGTTAGCTGATTCTAAGCTACCAATAAACTTTTGGACAGAGGCAGTCAACACTGCTTGTTATGTTTAAAATAGAGTTTTAGTTGTGCAGCCTCACAATAAGACATCATATGAACTTTTTAATGGTAGAACTCCTGCAATAGGATTTCTTAGACCTTTTGGATGTCATGTGATAATTCTCAATACCTTAGACCATTTAGGAAAATTCGATGGTAAGGCAGATGAAGGTTTCTTTGTTGGTTATTCTCTTAATAGCAAAGCTTTTAGAGTTTACAACACAAGAAAAGAAATTGTAGAAGAAAATCTACATGTGGAGTTTTTAGAAAACAAATCCAATGTAGAAGGTCAAGGACCTCAATGGCTATTTGATCTGGAATATCTAACAAATTCAATGAATTATGTGCCTTTTGTTGCAGAAACTAATGATTTTGCAGGTTCAAATACAACAAATGAGGCAGAGTTAGAGAAAGATCAAGATTATGTGATAATGCCAATATGGTCAAGTACAATTGTGGAATCAACTTCGACAACTGATGAACCTTCTTCTAGCAAAGCTAAAGAAAGTGTTGAAGATGAAAGTAAAGAGTATGGAACTCAGGAACAACGAAGTGTTTCTGCTGGTAGTATTTCTGTTGCTGCTGGTAGTGTATCTGTTTCTGCTGATGACTCTGCTGATAAGCTTACTGATTCTGCTGTTCGGCCAAATGACTCTGCTGCTGGTCCTTCAGAAACAAAAGAAGCAGAATTCTCAGATAATGAGGTGGATTACAACAATCTTCCATCAAATTATCAAGTTCCTACTACACCACAATCAAGAATTCACAAAGTTCATTCCCTGGATCATGTGATTGGAGATATACAGTCAGGTGTGAAGACAAGACAGCAATTGATGTCTTCAGACCAACAAGGGCTTCTTGATGCCCTTTATGCTTCAAAACAACATGAGCTTTCAAACTCTTGTTTGTTTGTATGTTTTCTCTCACAAGCTGAACCAAAGAATATTCTTACAGCCCTAGATGATTCAAGCTGGTTAGAGGCTATGCAAGAAGAGCTTCTTCAGTTCAAGATTCAAAAGGTTTGGGTGCTAGTTGATTTACCTACAGGTGTGAAGGTAATTGGCACTAGATGGGTGTTTAAGAACAAAAGGGATGAAAGAGGAATTGTGATCAAGAACAAATCTAGATTAGTAGCGCAAGGGTACACACAAGAAGAAGGGATAGATTATGATGAATTTTATGCTCCAGTAGCAAGGATTGAGGCGATTAGGCTTTTCTTAGCTTATGCTTCATTTTTAGGCTTCACAGTCTACCAAATGGATGTCAAAAGTGCATTTTTATATGGTGAAATTGGAGAAGAGGTATATGTTTCACAACCTCCAGGCTTCATTGACCCATTACATCCAAAAAAAGTGTACAGAGTAGTAAAAGCTCTCTATGGCCTTCATCAGGCACCAAGAGCTTGGTATGCAACACTAGCTTCCTACTTATTAGAAAATGGATTTCAAAGAGGAAAGATTGATCAGACACTGTTCATCAAACAGCACAAGAAGGATCTTCTGTTAGTGCAGGTGTATGTGGATGACATTATCTTTGGATCTACTAGGAAAGAAATGTGTTTAGAATTTGAGAAGCTTATGAAAGATAAGTTTCAGATGAGTTCTATGGGAGAACTTACATTCTTTTTGGGTTTGCAAGTTAAGCAATCATCTGAAGGCATATTTATTAGTCAAGACAAATATGTTGCAGAGATACTTAGAAAATTTCAATTTGCTGATTCAAAAATAGCAAGCACACCAATGGACTCTGAGAAGCACCTTCTGAAAGATGAAGATGGAGAGAATGTAGATGTACACAATTACAGATCTATGATAGGCTCTTTGATGTATCTTACATCATCTAGACCTGATATCATGTTTCCTGTTTGTGTTTGTGCAAGATTTCAAGTTACTCCAAAGGTTTCTCATTTAACTGCAGTCAAGAGAATTTTTAGATATCTCAAGGGTCAACCAAGGTTGGGTCTATGGTATTCAAAGGAATCTCCTTTTGACTTGGTAGCATATTCGGATAGTGATTATGCTGGTGCTAGCTTGGACAGAAAGTCAACAACTGGAGGATGTCAATTCCTTGGGTGTAGACTTGTCTCATGGCAGTGTAAGAAGCAAACAAGTGTGGCAAATTCAACAACTGAAGCTGAATATATAGCTGCTGCAAGTTGCTCTAGTCAAGTTCTATGGCTTCAAAACCAACTCCTTGATTATGGGTACAATTTCTTAAACACTGTTATTCATATTGATAATAGTAGTACAATTTGTATTATTAAAAATCCAGTGCAATATTCTAAAACAAAACACATTGAAATTAGACATCACTTTATAAGAGACTGCAATGAGAAAAGATTAATTCAAGTTCTTAAAATTGCTTCAGAACATAATTTTGCAGATCTGCTAACCAAAGCTTTTGATGTTTCAAGGTTTCAGTACTTGGTAGCAAGTATTGGAATGCTTAATCTTTACATTTTCAATATGATGTGTTTTTGTAAATAAATTTTTGTTGTTGCTACTGATTCATAAGGTACTGCTAATGTATCATAAGGTACTGCTAAAGTACACAAGGTGCTGCTAGTACAAAATGTAAATTGTGTTATTCATACAGTTGGTTTTATGATTATACTAATGCAAGACAAGTACTTTGTACATTGTTCTTTTGGTTTTAGACTAACAATTTCAGGTATGAATATATAAACACAAAGGATGTTTTCAAGTGAAATGAAAACAGCAGGATTGAGATATTAGCTGCTGACCATAATAGGTTTATGATGGACTGAGTTTGGGACTTTAAAGCTCCTTAAAACTTCTTTCTTGAAATCTAGTTATGATATTTCATATTGAATTGATGACTTAGTTGATCAGATAGTAACTGATGCAACTCACTTTCTATCATTTTATACTTTTAAGTATAATGTGCAAGTCTGAGGACATCTGATAGAAAGAACAGCGAGCAAAAGTGAATCTAACACTTGTGTTAGAGGTAACAAATGCCACGAGCTGGAAACCCTGTCAAGAAAATCTTTTGAATAGATTTATCTTTACACAGGCAGTTATTTATAACTGAAAAATATTGGTTCTCACACAACCAGAGGTTGCTTTAAACCGAAATGCTGATTAAGTGTCTGTTATACACTTAATTTCTTTCAAAAGGGTTGAAAGTAGTATGATTTTTATATTCTAAAATCATGAACATACTACTAAGTTAAATGATTTCTTAAAAGGATTTTCAAGGATTCACAAAAACCATTCATTAATGGATCATGAATCAAAATGTCCACTGATTCACCTCTCATAGGAGTTAACACACCTAGAAGTGATGAGGGCAGTAACTTAAACTCTTAAGGAATTGATGGCTTCATGTACAATATTGTCTGACAACAAGTTCACATTGATAGATCAGTCAAAGGTACATAGTGAGATCTTCCAAACAAGGGGAGGAAACAAAAGTTATTTGCTTCAGGGGAGGTAACAATCTCAGGGGAGGAAATAATTGCCCAGAAGAGGAAGATAATCCAATATATGGAAGGAGAAGACAAGAGCATACAAGATGATGAGGAGGTTGAAAATGACAAGAACATTCCAAAGGAGAAAGTTCTATCTAGATCAAACGAAGAAAAGTTTCAATTTCAATTCAAAGACATGCTGGTTAGATGATTTCACTTGTTGAAACAAGCATCCAAGATACACAGCATCATTGCCTCTTATAATTCCTCCATCCAAGGAAATTGCACCATCTTTTAGTCCAAGATAGGTTCAATATGTTTTGATATTGCTAAAGTCAAAGAAGAGCAAAGTAGATGAATTACTTAGAAGATATTCAATCTTGAAGAACATAAGTGTTTGAAAGATCTTCAATCCAAGATTTAATTCAGAAGATTTAATTCAGAAACATGTTTGAAAGGATTCACATGTTTAGGGGAGGATTGTTGGGAATTAAATATTCAAGATGTTTAATATCGGATTCTACTCTAAGTATAATTCTGCTGATAGTGCAAAATGGTTTCTGCTGATGATGTTGATTCTACTGATAGAGCATTTCACTCTGCTGATAGGCTTAACAACTCTGCTGATGACTCTGGATGATCTGCTGATAATGAACAACTCTGCTGATGGAAGGATAAGATCAAAAAGATATTTATTGTATTTTGGTCAACAATATACGGTAGATAATATCTTACTCCATGTGCTTAGTTAACAAGTTGTATACATAGATACATGTTGTATCTGATGTACTGACACTCAATAGGATAAGTTAACCAAGTAAGTCGGTCAAGACTTTAAGCAATTTGTAAAGATCTTTTGACTATATAAAAAAAAAAAAAAGATCTGAGACTAGTGATATTTAGTGTGCAAGTGTGTGAAAAATATAGAAGTATTAAGAGTTAGTTCATGCATACGTTAGAACATGCATAACTGTTAGAACAAACACAAATATATCACAAGTGATAGAAACAAAAGATTCAAGGTTGTAACCCTAGTGATATTTCAAGGTCACTCGTATTATTATCTTTAATAATATTGAATCGTTTAGTGATAATCTTTATGTGTTTCATTGCTAACTAACAAACATAACAATTCCATTTCCATAACATACACAACCTTCTAAGTTTGGTTGAGTGAATTCCGCGCACTTAATCATTTTAACACAACATATCATATACACAAAGTTAGAGGGTTTAACCACCTTAATCGTGTGTCCAGGATCCTAGCAGATTGTTATCTATAGTTTTAGGCAAAGGTGTGAGATTTACTTCTAAGGTTTGGTTTACTTTCAAAGGAAAATATTGGTTATTTTGTTTATGAGGTAGTAGCATAAAAATACTTTTCAAGGGAGTAAATAGCTCACAGGGTAATTGCAAAATAGTTTATAAAACGGGTTGTAAAACAGTTTATAGAGTAATAGGAAAACAATTTATTATTTGCAAAATAGTAGCAAAATTGTAGTTTAGTTTGTGATATAGTAGCAAGGCATCAAATAGGTTTAACAAATAATTTGTGAGATAATTTGTAAAACGACTTATAGGACAATAGGAAAACAATTCATTGTTTAAAAAATAATAGTAAGGTCGAAATTTTTGATTTTATAATATAACAGTAAAACATTTTGTAGGATGACCACAAAATGGTTTGTAAAATAATTGAAAACAGTCTGTATGTTAATAGCGACACGGTTTATTATTTTATAAGAGGATAGTAAGGTAGGCAACTCGTATTCTCGAGGAATGGGTAAAGGATTTGGTGTCTGTTCCAAGGATAGTAGCTCGGGTTACTACGTAAGATCCTAAGACTTCTGTTGGGTTACAAATCAACTTATTGTATGTTTTCTAGACCTTGACAAAAGTTCATTGGTTCTTTCATTGTTTACTTCCATCAAGAGGTTCTCCTCATAAGTGCTATAGAGGGTCGTTCCTAGAACGACTAGTGATTTAACTCGGTTCATCAATTGAGTGTAAGGTTTGGGGTAGAGGTGACTGTAACATAACCATATTGTGATGAAAAAGTATTCCATATAAGAGAAAAGGTATTGTGATGAAAAAGTATTGTGATGCCAGTATGTTGTGTGTAGGTGTAAACTTTTATGATATGCTATGCTTTGTACAAACACAGAAATTTTTGCAACTCTCAGATATCAAATATAAAATCAATCAGAACATAAATCTATTATAACTACTCCCAGTATCGCAAAACTCACCTATGAGTCGGACATAGGTGATCAGGCTATGTCCTACTGTCCCTGGATGAATATAGGTGATCAGTCTATATTCCACCGAGGTTCAATGAATTTTGAAATACTCAGCTCAGTTACACAAGTAATATGTCCCTTACTTTAAAAAAAATGTTTTATAGTAGGTAAGGCAACATGCTTGGCAGGCAGGCAGGCATGTGGCGGTCATATGGTTTTGTTTTTGTAAAAGTATTTATAGTTTAGGTTTTTGAAATGCCTAGTTCTCTATAACCAAGGCTCTGATACCAATCTGTAAAACCCCAAAAATGGATAACAGCGGAAGATTATGTCACTGGGGTGCTACGCAAAGTAAAGAGAACGGATTTACATTATCCGTTTTAAAGAGAATTTACATTAAAAGATTAAATGAGTTCAAAACATGATTCAAGTGTGGAAATACAAGGCCCATTCATTTAAGTAGTCCCAATTATAAAAGTAGTCTATGACCCTGCCTTGCCAAGCTTCTTAGAAGCCAAATAGCAACAAGAGAAATCACACATCTGAGAAATACACGCTAAAAGTGTCAACAAAAGGTTGGTGAGTTCACAGGCTTATAAAAATAGTGATACTGCGTAAAATAAAAGTGATTTTCAAAAGAAAGTTTCTGTGACCATTATGTCACTCACAAAGTCATGAAAAACAAGGTTTACCTTTAAGTAAAAATGGAAATTTGCTTACGAAATCCACAAAGTATAAAGTTGGACAATAAGTAAAACAGGTAAACATTTCAACCAAAATAAAGCACGTTAAATGCATGCTAGAAAGCATGTGAAATGTGTGCTAGAAAGCCCGTTAAACGGAGTGGGCATAGTGGGATTCAAGAGCTTAGGCTAAATGACGTAATAGTTTAAAGAAAACACAGGTATAATTCCAGTCCAAGTAAAATGTTTTATTAAAACATGATTATAATTCCTGTCAAAGTAAAATGTTTTTAAACATTTGTGTCCATGAGAAAATAATCGAGTATGTAACAAGTAAACACATAATGCATTCGAGTAAAAAAACAAACAATTAAGTAAAACAAGTAATGTTTTGAGAAATCAAATAGCATATTCAAGTAAAACAAGTATTGAATTTTAATGAAAACGAGCATGTATTCTCACCCCAAAATAGTTTAAAACAAGTAAAATAGGGGCTATGAAACTCACCTCATTATGTAGCATTGCAAGTAACATAAATGGCATCAAGTAGCAAAACACAATGGTATCAAGAAGTACAGGCACAATGGTACTGGATCGGCACAACCTAATAAGTATATAATTTATCTCAAAATATATCCCGTAAAATAGTATATTGTATTTGAATTTTCAAAAGATATAGTATTTTAGTTTTCGTGGAATACTCATACCATTAATTGTAAAAAGTATAGTTTTTTTTATAGTTCGTAAAAAGTTTAGTATAATTGTTTCGTGTGGTGGTATGAAAACATAGACTCGAAATACAACTAAAGCAAAAGAATAATAAATGAAAGAATAAACAAGGATCGTGAATAAAGGAAAATTGAATAAAGGAAAGTGAGTAGGAAAAATAAGGAAAGAATAAGTCAATGGTAAGTTTCGGTGTTTACCCAATAATCCCAAATAGTTTAGAAAAGTCAATTTGGTTTAGAAAAGTAATTTAAGTTTAGAAAAGTCATTTACGTTTTACAAGAAAACCTTAGTTAATAATAAAGGTCTCATAACTTAATAAAACATATGTTTAGATTCTTGTCGGGTTTTATAAGAATAAAAGGTTTTGAAATAAAAGTATAAGTTTAGAAAGTTTTATAAATTTCGGCATGACGCGTCCGTTTATAAAACATTTCCAAGTCAATAGACTTTAATAAAACTCAATTTCCAAAACAATATTTCCCGGCAATTTTACAATTTAACACATTTCGTGTTTGTTAATCCCAAACACGTTGCACTAATTTAAAACAAATAAGAGTTTAGAAATCAACCAAGTTTTAGGTTATTTATTAGTTATCGGGTTTTATAACTCGTTATTAGTTTAATAAGTATTTATTGAATATTTTAGGTCCGTTACGAGTCTAATATATTATATTCGTCTCAAGTCCAAAATGTCCTAAGTGAGTCAAATTGTCCAATGTCCAAATAGTTCATGTCCGATATCTATTTAGTCTATTTTATTTTGTATTGACCAAATCCAAGTAATAAGTCCAAGAATGTATCCGAAACTCCCAATGAGCACATATGTCAAAAATAAACTCCTTTGAGTTTGGGTTCAATTGGATGAATCTGTCAAGTCAAGGTCAACGTAAGTAGCGGGAAGGGGGCCTTACTACTTCTTCATTCAGGAGGGGGGGGGGAGACTAGCCTCATTATCATTCGTAGCTCATTCTACTTTCTTGATCCCACTTGCGACTAAACTTTTAAACTGATTGGGTTGGTGTTCAGTGTTTGGTCTTTTCCCATGCTTTCCGTTGGTCAATAACCAAAAAAAGTTCTCATTTAGTTCTTCACTACTCCTACAGAAAGGACTCTCTTTACTGGGCCCCTGACAGGATAGGTGAGGAATCAATCTTGATCTTTTTTATTGGGGCCTAAAACTTCTCCTAGCCGACTAGCATCCCTTTCTACTGCGCATTTATCGAACAAAGAAGACGACTATAGGATCGAATTCGCTTTCCATGGTGAACTGGTCGTCCCAAAAGTGTTAGTCCTGTATCCGAAAAATGTATAAATATTATGAATAAAAACCAAACGGACCCTATATATAATATTGGGGTTTAGCCCAACACTAACAAACCAAAACGCACACATAGTTATTATTGGGCTCGTCCCAATAACAAAACATCCAAACGCACGCTATGTGGGCTGTTGGGCCCAATCAAACCCAATCACCAAAACAGATACCACCACAAGCACAAACACATTAATCTAAACACAAACACAGCAATACAAACACAAACGCAGGAATACAAACACCCCTTGCTGTTTGTTGTTTGAATGAACCAAAGACTCACCCTTCATGGGTGGAAGGTGAGCCGAGAGCCACACAAACCATAAACAAAACGCAACCACCCGTGGTTGTCAGCCAAGTCGACACAACACGAAACTAACACCCTACGTGGGTGTGGTCGTGAGCCAAACCAACAAAACACAACCACCCTTGTGGTTTCTTTCAAACCGAGTCAAACAAATACACCCTTGTGGGTTTAGCTTATTTACCGCATACAACAAAACCAAATAAGCTCGTAATCTCAAAATAAATTCCAAATAAGCTATAACTTACGCAACATGCCAATAAGGTTTAAAATAAGCAAATCAAATTCCAACCGCGACCAAACGGGTTACATACCCGAACCCATACGGGTTTTATTTTCAATCCGAGACCCAAGGAAATCAATCAAACACGATTTTGAATTCTTACCACACGAACCTTTATCAAAATCACCATTCAAATCCGATTTTAACCACGAAATATAACAAATCGGTTTGTATTAGGTTTCTAAACAAAGAAATACCAAAAGTAACCTTATGTTTTTAGATCCGGTTTAATCCACAAAAAAAAAAAAAAAAAAAAAAAAAAAAAAAAAAAAAAATCATATATGGATATATGTTAATCAGTTGTAAAACAAAATAAATAATGAAATCGTTTTGTGTGCATACGACATACCCAAAAGAGGATAGAGATAGAGAGATGGAGGTGGTGGTGTCTCAAATCAAAAACACAAACCAATAACACGAACACCATGATTCTCCTTGTCTTCCTTGCGTCCTTTTGATGGCGACGGCGATGGAATATGGTGGTGATAACAGCGGCGGTGAGGTGGCCGGATGGTGACCGGTGGTTGGGCTGTGCCGGCGATGTGGGGTGGAGAGAAGGAGGTGAGGGTATTAGGGTTTGTATTATGTGGATAAAAGTGAGAAACCCTAATCTCTCATACAATTTATATACAAAAAGTTTTTAAAAAAGTGTAAAGTGTGTGAAAGTGTAGGGCATGCGGTGTAAATAATACCACAGGGACCGTGATCCGTGCTAAAACGTATATATAAATAATATGCAGACGGATACACGTGAATAAAGACAAATTATCCTTTTAAGAAAAAGGCTAACTCGCAAAAACTCACGTTTGTGTGTGTGATACCAGGTAAGTGATTACCCGGGTCGTTTCCCAACGAGGTGTGAATGGGCAATCGTTGAAAGTTTGGATTAAAGTGACTGATGATTAGGATATGGATTTTTGCTTGATTATTCTAATTTAAACAATGAGAAACAAATTCTCACAAGAAAATTAAGGTTTAAACTAAGTTATATTAAAAACGCGTTACGAGAATTATAAAAACGCGATTAAAAAGTGAAATCTATAAAATTAAAACCTATAAGTGCTAAATTATTTTTCCTAAGTTAATAATGATAAAAGAAAATTTTAGAAAAAAGATTTATATTTTTCTGACTTTTATATTTTTTTATTATGAATTTAAAACAGTTTTAAACTAATTAAATTATTAAAAATACTAAAACTGAAAGGAAAAATCTGGAAATTTTTCTAAAAATGCTTTAGACTATGACAATCCTATGAAAAATATAAGAAAGGTGTCAGCTTATTTTAATAAGCTGCTATAAGCTAAAAAGCTACGGATAGCTTAAATGGAAACAAGTGTTAAATAAAAAAGGGTGCAAAGGTCTAATGAAAAAGACCCAAGGGCGCAGTGGTAAGTGTGTTGTGTGTTTGTCTGAGAGACCAGGGTTCGAATCCCACCTCTGGCACTTTTTGCTTTTATTTTATTTTTTTGATTTTATGATTCAAACACAATAAGCACACACCAATAAGCAAACTTCAAAACTGGAACTATTTTTAAAACTTACTGAATAAGCTAGAATAAGCTCTAAAAGCTTAACAGCCTATTTACAAGGCTAATTAGAACTAGGATTTAGTGAAATAAGCTATAAGCTATAGAATAAGCTAAAAGCTAATGTAATAAGTTGCTAGGGACTGAAGTGACTCTAATTAAGCTAAGTAGACTGGAAAAGCTATGGCTTATAAGCTGATAAGCTCAAAATAAGCAAAAACCACCCCTGATGGTCTGATGTTGCAGGGCACCATCAGTCCAAAGGGGGACTTGCAGGCTTAAAAATAAGCACTTGAATAAGTACTAAACTCCACAAAAGCAGTTGATTCTTAAAGTAGACCTAGCAAGGAACTTAAAAACCAAAGATCAGACCAAATAGAGCTTATTTAGAGCTTGTGAATAAGCTGAGAAATTGGCTCATTCACAACAAGTATACACTGATTGACTCAGTGTATGCTAGTTGGAATAGCAAACTTTTGAGCTTATTTTAAGACTTCAAAAAGCTATGCTAAGGGCTGATTTTGAGAATAAACAAAGTTCACCTAGAAAACTATTGAGAGACCAAAAATCAGGGATTGAGTATAACAAATAAGCACTTAAATGATCGTAAGAAAATTGTGCAGACTGCTATAAGTGGACTGTGATGGTGAGGTTTGTGTGCAGAGGTGTGCACAAGTGTGCAAACCAATCCAACTCTATTAACTACTCTAATTGGACTCAGAAGACCACATAAATGCCAAAGTTAAGGCACAAATGAGCTTATTGCTTTTAATGGCTTATTTGGACAGTTAAGGTTCTAAAATTTCCACAGATGGCTCAAAATCACAAGTCCTATCAAGAAAGCTTAAAAGCTCTTAAAAACAGCTTATCTGAACTATTTTAAGCAAGATCCAAGTTGGGCAAATGGTCAATGAACAGGTACAACCCATTTTGACCCACTTTGAGTATTTAACCCAAACAACCCTTTATGAGGGACTGATGTGGATTTTCAAAAGGAAAGGACTATTTAAGCTAGGTTTCTTGATCTTTACTGATTCTCTATCTTACTTAAACTCTAATAAGTAACTTCCAAAAGGAAAATAAGCAGTAGAATAAGCTATGCCTTATTTGGCTATTTTTGGCTTTTTAAGTGTTTTTTAAGTAAAATAAAGACAAGAGCTATTTAAGACTGATTATAATGATGAAATTTACTTATAAACTATAAATAAGCAATAACCTATGAATTAAGCTAAAAATAAGCAGTGTAATAGTAAAAATAGAAAATTAAGAAAAACTATAAATTTGCTTACAACTGAAAAGTCTTATGGAACAAAGGAACTAGTGATCAGAACACATCTAGCTTGTCAAAAACAAGCTAGAAACCCAAAAAAGCTCTTCCATGAGCAGCTTATCTTCCAAAACTGCTTATCTTGAACTTCTTTTACTTTTATTGACTTTTCTTGGATTTCTTGGTTAGAACTGATTTAAACTAAAATAAACTTATCAAAAGCTATAGAAAGCTTATGTAAGCTTATAGAAACAACTAAGAAGCTATTTCAATAATTACTTAACTTAATTTGAATTATCAGTACAGCATGGAAATTTAAAAACTTGGAATTATCATTAGCTAATGGAAGTTGTACAAAGATTGATAACAAACAGACTTAATTTAAGTTGAATTGATTACTGAAACTTGAAATTACAAACTATGATTACTGAATAAGAAATACGATTTATGCTAAATTAACTACTTGCTTTTACAAGCTACATTGCCATCTATTTATACTACAACTAAATGGGATTTGCTTCCTATCTTCCTCTAAGCAATTCTGCACCCTTGGTTAGTCTTGAACTCATCTGAGTCGTTGAAATGGACTTTTGGCGGGAAAATAGGAAACGTGGCTAAACCACTTGGTTGGTTGAGTGAGAGGAAGAAGAAGCATTAAATGTGTTTTGGCATGTTAGGTGAGTGGATAGGAAGCTAGGAGGGGGTGGTGGGTTTGTCAGAGATAAGGTGGTGGGTTGAGGTGGTTTTGGCGGGCGTGGTATTGAGGAAGGAGGCTTTGACCAAGGTCAAACCTGGTATTGGTTTTAACTAAGCAAAGGTGGGTCGGGTTAAATGTTTAATGGATTGGGTTGGGTATAGTTTTGGTAGTGGGCTGGGTTTAGTGTAGGATTGGGTTTGGTGGGTTTTAGTTTAGTTTGATCCGGGTTTATTATTTGCGATTTAAATTGGATTTTAGGTAAACCTTAGGGACCATTGTTGTACCATGCTGAAAATCCAAGGACTATTGCTGCCAAAAATAGAAGTTATTCCCAGGGACCATTTGTGACATTTTGGTATTTTTGGGGTTGACTTTGAATCTGTCTTTGACTTTCGTCTTCACTTGATCAAATGCACAATTATTGCCGAGTCGATCCAAAAATGCTCGTTTTTCTACGTTTTTAATTCTTTTGCCCATGAAACAGAGAAAAACACAATTCAAGGATATTTTCTGTATTTTAAAGCATTTCTGAGTGTTTTTAAATGTTTTTGCAGTTCAGATGGGACAAAAATGATGAATATTTACACACTCATCAGACCGAAAGCGTCGTTTTGTAAAATTTTGTGATTTTGAGGTTCGGGACTCTTTAAGGCTCGATAATGATTGATTTAAGACACGAAAATTACGCCATTGCGTTCAAAATAGTTTTTCCAATAAAAACGAGTATTCACACGACCAATTTCTCGTAAATAATATAATAATCAATTTAAATTGTTTATTGAGTTTACGGTTGTGCCGGTATGCGTTATGTGTAGTTTTCACATTTTGTGAGATAACTTCTCATTTTCAAGTCCAATAAGTTTAGAAAAGTTCGTAAATGAACAATAAGTATGATTTTTTATAAAAATCAGTCTCAAAAATTGCGGGTTGTTACAGTCTACCCTCCTTACAACAAATCCGTCCCGGATTTCAGTTTATGTTTTCTGATAATGTGGTGTCTGAGAAGAGGAATTACAACATATTTGGGTCCTCTAGGTTGTTTAAGGTTTTCTCTTTGTTTGTGTGAGAGTAATTAGGTTGTATGCTATTAGTTGTCCCCTTTTGATGTTTTTGGTGAGGTACAATGATTCCTAGAGTAAGTTTAATAGGGTAACGGTTCTAGTCATAACTTCATGATTTTTCGTAACCTTGTTAGTGCGGGCTGCTCTAAATTTTCTCAGTCTTAATCCAATATATGGTCTACACCCTAGTGGCATAAAATTTCAACTTGTCCTAATGTAAAGTGTTGGGAATTATATTGAGTTGATAATACAAAACATTAAAAGAAGAATGAAGCAAATATTAAACTACGAGGACTTAAAAGACAAAGAAGGAATTCTACAAAAGATGAAAGATTATAGAAGATTCCTTTAGAGGATAAAGATTAATGTTAGGAATATTTGTTTCCTAATATTGTTATGATTCCTTTGTAAACCCTAATATCTCTATTATATAAAGAGATATAGGGCGTGTCTTTTAGGTGTGCACAAAAAAGATGTAGACGTCTAAATTTAGTGTGTGTTCTAGGCATATGGTCTTGTTAAACGCCTAGATTAGTGTAGTTTAGCCTTAAGATCATATCTTCGATTCCTGTTATAGTTAGGTAACCGTTCTACAATTTATCAAGTAGAATTGAGGCTTGTCGTGTATATTGTGAATGATAATGAGGAAAAACCTTGTTGATAATAACATTGATTCTTTAATTGAATATTCCGCCTTTGTTATTGTTAGTCCTAGATGAGATCTAAAAAATCTAGAGCTTAAACGATCTATCAGGTGGTATAAGAGCTCAGGGAGCTCGTGATCTAAGGAATCTACAAGGTTTTATACGTGAAGGAAAAAAAACGACTTTGGTTTTTATTTTCGTAACTTTCTACAGTGCTGTGGTAAAAAGGTGATATATCTTTCGTTAATCGTTGGATCTTAACGAATTTTTTTTGAGGTTCTCTATACATCAAGTCATATTTTCACCGGAGGGATCTTTAATCTGACCTTTTGATTGAAAGATATAAATCATCGAAGTCTGCTACAGAAAGGTTATCACTTTGTTCGTTGTGGTCTAGATCAAGCAATGCTTGTTACAACCTCATTGTATTCTGATATTGAAACTCTAATCAATATTAGGGTTTTGTTCATCAGAAGTTTGGGCTATTCTTCATGGTTTGTTTGATTGTGCTTCATGATTGCTGCTAGTTTTGGGGACTTGAATTTGATTTCAAGGATGAACCCTAGTAGTCTAAACATATTGGATATTAAAGAAGCTGCGTATTAGAGTTTCTGCTGCTATGGAATGCTATCGGTTTAGGGTTTCTGACATTGAAAATGAGTCTTGTACAAATCCTAATTCACATGATGGAGCTGCGGTTATTGATTTCTGTTTGGGTATAATTGAAGGTTAATATTGCTCCTACAATTATTAATGTTGCTCGTGATTGCTTTGGACAGTGTGTGGAGCTGGTCTAATTATTTGATGATCATAACGTGGGAGGTAATGTTACTTTAATTGAAATCTTAATGCGTATACTGATGGTGATCGGTTTTTAGGACAGTCTGGATGTTAGGGTTTTGAAAACTCTATTATTTGTTTAAGCTGGGTGCTCCACATGTAACTTAATGTTGTCCAATATATGTTACAAGTTTTTAGTGCTGCTGCGATAGTGCTGCTCGAAGGAATTCGTATGAGTTAATGTTGTTCCTTATATGTTACTACTGCTCCACCTATGTTAATGCTGTTTGATGAAAAGTTTATGCTCCTCGTGGAACTTAATGCTGCCTATTGTTGATTAATATTGTTGATCGCTTGGTTAATACTGCTACGTTTGTTTTGAAGTGATCATAATGGTACGGTATATTATCGTTCAAGATAGGTAAGATGATATAGAGTGAGATATGTTTTTATGTTTGTATCTGCATACAGGTGATACAAGGGGAGCGTGAGGTTAGGAGAATTGATAATTACTTAATTGTTTGGATTTGGGCTCGTACTGAGCTTTATACATCTTAAGTTTAATGGTTTTTATCCAAATTAAGGTGAGACATAATAACTTGGTTTTTATCCAAAAATTAAGTTTGATGGCTATTGTTTGTTAAAAGGCTGAGTTAGAAAAAATTGTTTTAAAAATTGGGCTGCAAAACTTTTGTGCTGAATGGTTATATACGAATTTTGCAAAAGTTCCAATGTTGGTCTAAGGAAAACAATGGTTATTGAAGCTAAGAGTTCGAATTCAGATTATGCGACAAGAAAATTATACAGAAGATTGATTTTGGTTTAAATGTTTAAAAGGCTTGTTCTTATTGGATTAGTTGATTACGGAGATGATTCTTTATCTCTTATTTGAAGATTGAAATGGAATTACTTGGGTATGTGTTCTTATCATATCTTAAACGGCTCACAACGTTTAGAGATAACTTGTTCGTGCTTATAACGTTGTGACAATAACTTGTCAAATCTAGCAATTGGTATTTGCTATCACTTAAAGGAGTTACATTGTAGTGCTCAGTGTCTCATAGAAGATGAGTATTTTGTCAAGAGATTGCGATCTACTTATACTTTTGGTGTTCGTATAAGTTCAAAGTCACGTGGATAGTACAAGACATAAGACATAAGTTTGAGTTGTTCTACTTCAGCATCAAGTTCGTTATACTTAGTTTTCTTCAACAGTAATCATTACAAGAAGCCTACAGAATCGGAGATTCAAGAAATGGTTAACACATAGATTTCAGGGGAAGGTTTTTACAACTGTAAGTCGTTATTACTACTGATAGTTTAAGTTTCTACTGTCTTGAATTCATTATTAGTGCGGAAAACTTCATGGAGGGTAATTTGAGACATTAGAAGGCTGGATTAGAAGTGTGATATTGGTTTGTGGTTGTCAAAATCAAAGTTGCATCTACTTAGCATCTCCTAGTGGATAATGACAAAAAGGGGAAGAAGTACATAAAAGTTTTGCAACTTGTAGATCCTTGGTGATACATCATGTTATGTAAGTTCACGAGTTGAGCTTAAGGGGAAGATTGTTTCATTTATGGAAGATCTAGAAGAATATTTTGTAATTATCAACCAGGGGAAGATTGTTGGGAATTATATTGAGTTGATAATACAAAACAATAAAAGAATAATGAAGAAAATATGAAACTACAAGGACTTAAAAGACAAAGAAGGAATTCTACAAAAGATGGAAGATTATAGAAGATTCCTTTAGAAGATAAAGATTAATGTTAGGAAGATTTTTTTACTAATATTGTTATGAGTCCTTTGTAAACCCTAATATCTCTGTTATATAAAGAGATACAGGGCGTGTCTTTTAGGTGTGCGCAGAAAAGATGTAGACGTCTAAGTTTAATGTGTTTTCTAGGCGTATGGTCTTGTTAAACGCTTAGATTAGTGTAATTTAGCCTCAAGATCATATCTTTGATTCCTGTTATAGTTAAGTAACCATTCTACAATTGATCAAGTAGAATTGAGGCTTGTCGTGTATATTGTGAATGATAATGAAGAAAAACCGTGTTGATAATAACATTGATTCTTTAATTGAATATTCCACCTTTGTTATTGTTAATCATAGATGAGATCTAAAAAATCTCAAGTTATAACGTGGCAAAAAGGGTATGATGGCTAGTCTTTAAGATTTGTTTCGAAATTGTGTGTTTTCCTTATTAGAGGAATAGATAAAATTTTGTTTGAAAACTTTATTTGGGTAAATGTTTATATGAATTTGACCAAAACAGTATTTCAAGTAGTAAATATTTCTCTGTTTGAAATTTATAGTTATGTAAAGTGATGTAACTTCGAAATGATTTTTAATTTAGTAAATTAGGTTTTTAATTATGGTGTGAATAAGATATTTCTGTAAAAATTAACTTTTAGTCATTTTTTTACTTACAAAAATTTGATAAGGTCCAACCAGAAAAGTTTTATCTCATCAAAATGACTATTTCAGAAAATATTACTAAGAGTTTTAAAGAAAAATCCTTAAAAGTAAGAACAATAGGAAGAAGGTGTAGTCGGGTATGCACGTCTACATATGTTTTAAATGTCTAAGGTCCGATTCTAGTTGTCAAGGCTGAGTAGGGTCCGATGTTTAATATCAGGCGAAGCTCATAGATATAAGTATTCAACTTACTTAAGCCGTACTAAGAGGTATCATGACTTAAATTGTTACACTAGTGGTCTGAAATGAATAATTCTGCCGAATACTATGTCGAAAGATGTTTTTCTTGTTTACGAGTGAAAGTTGTGTATCAATAGTCGCTCGGTATGTTAAGATCTCTTGACATCTTGGTGTAGGATTGGGGTCATATAAAAATGGATTTTGAGTCTGAGTTATCTAGAACTCCTAGAGGGCAAGAATGTCATAAGGGTGATGGTATATAGACAACCTAGTTCAACGTATTTACTACCAATAAGGGAATCTTATCGTATGGAACGAATGGGGTAACTTGTGTAGTGATGAAACATTATCAGGGCTTGGTAGGTTGTTATCTATAGTTTCAGGCAAAGGTGTGAGATTCACTTCTAAGGTTTGGTTTACTTTCAAAGGAAAATATTGGTTATTTTGTTTATGAGGTAGTAGCATAAAAATACTTTTCAAGGGAGTAAATAGTTCACAGGGTAATTGCAAAATAGTTTATAAAACGGTTTGTAAAACAGTTTATAGAGTAATAGGAAAACAATTTATTATTTGCAAAATAGTAGCAAAATTGTAGTTTAGTTTGTGATTTAGTAGCAAGACATCAAATAGGTTTAACAAATAATTTGTGAGATAATTTGTAAAACGACTTATATGACAATAAGAAAACAATTCATTGTTTATAAAATAATAGTAAGGTCAATATTTTTGATTTTATAATATAACAGTAAAACATTTTGTAGGATGACCGCAAAATGGTCTGTAAAATAATTGAAAACAGTCTGTATGTTAATAGCGACACGGTTTATTATTTTATATGAGGATAGTAAGGTAGGCAACTGGTATTCCCGAGTAGGTCTGTTCACGAGCCGAGCCGAACCGAGCGAGGGTCTGCTCGAACTCGGCTCGAATTGAAACCGAGCAGCTCGGCTCGGTTCGAATTTAATGAAACGAGCACAAAACCATTGCTCGAACTCGCTTGGTTTAAAACCGAGCAGCTCGGCTCGGCTCGAACTCACTTGGTTTAAAATTTAGTACAAAGACTTCGAATTATATTAGTGTGTACGTGTACGTCTTTGGATTTTGGATGGACTTTTAATTGGGCTAAGTGTTATTTGGGCTAAATACAAAAATGTTAATCAATAAATCTAATAGAATGATAGTTCAAGATAAATTTATATTTATATAAATACATACATATATAATATATATAATATATTTTTATATATAATAAAAATATACGAGCCGATCCGAGCCGAGCAGACCTTTTCTCATGCTTGGCTCGTTTACAAACCGAAACGAGCGGAGCGGCTCGTTTACAATCGAGCGACGGATCGAGCGAGCAATTTTCGAGCAATTTTCGAACGATCGGCGAGCGGCGAGCGATCGGCGATCGGCGAGCGGCGAGCACTTTCCCCAGCCCTATTCCTGAGGAATGGGTGAAGGATTTGGTGTCTGTTCCGAGGATAGTAGCTCGGGTTACTACGTAAGGTCCTAAGACTTCTGTTGGGTTACAAATAAACTTATTGTATGTTTTCTAGACCTTGACAAAAGTTCATTGGTTCTTTCATAGTTTACTTCCATCAAGAGGTTCTCCTCATAAGTGCTATAGAGGGTCGTTCCTAGAACGACTAGTGATTTAACTCGGTTCATCAATTGAGTGTAAGGTTTGGGGTAGAGGTGACTGTAACATAACCATATTGTGATGAAAAAGTATTCCTTATAAGAGAAAAGGTATTGTGATGAAAAAGTATTGTGATGCCAGTGTGTTGTGTGTAGGTGTAAACTTTTATGATATGCTATGCTTTGTACAAACACAGAAATTTTTGCAACTCGCAGATATCAAATATAAAATCAATCAGAACATAACTATATTATAACTACTCCCAGTATCGCAAAACTCACCTATGAGTCGGACATAGGTGATCAGGCTATGTCCTACTGTCCCTGGTTGAATATAGGTGATCAGTCTATATTCCACCGAGGTTCAATGAATTTTGAAATACTCAGCTCAGTTACACAAGTAATATGTCCCTTACTTAAAAAAATGTTTTGTAGTAGGTAAGTGATTCGCAAAAATCAATACCTAATTATTTCCTAGGAATTACAAGGGAAAGAATGTAAAACCCGAGTCGTTATCCCCAATGAAGGTTTGAATGGAATTCGTGATTCGGTTTGTGATTACGTGTGATGAATAGTGGAAAAGATTGGATTTTGGATTTTTAAACTAAGATTGATGAACATAAATTAAAAATAACTTAAAAAGCAAGTATTTTAATTAAGAAAAGCATATGTAAACAAAAACGTAAATAAAAACTTAAAAACTCAAGTTATTGAAAACAAGAATTTAAAAAACTAACTTGGAAAATGAAACTAATGTAACTTGCAACTAAGGGAAGCATAAATAGGCTAAGGATAACTTATAAAGCATAAGGTACAAGTCTACAAAGCATAAACTAGCAAAACGCAAGGAAAATACAAAACGTAATTAAAACCGGGAAAACCCGAGCCTAAAATGTGAGATGTAAGAAATATAAACTCTACGGGTACAAATCTATTTTTCCTAAGTTCTAATCAATAAAATAAAATTTTGAAAAAAAGAATTATATTTTTCTGATTAATATTTAATTTATTACGAATTAAAAACTAAATTAAAAAGAAAAATAGATTAAAAATAATAAACGAAAATGGAAAATAACCAAAAATTATAGGAAAGTGCTAAGTGATGTTCTAATCCTAGGAAAAATGAAAGAGAGGCAACAGCTTATTCGAATAAGCTATAAATAAGCTAAAAAAGGGAATAGGCTAAAAGGGAACCAACTGTATTAAATAAAAAATAGTGTAAGCTTATAAATGAAAAAGACCCAAGGGCAGTTAGTTGAGGCTTGGCTTGAGAGTGTGCAGACCAGGGTTCGAATCCCTAGTCTTGCACTCTTTTGAAAACATTTTTTTTTTTAATTTTTCTTTACTGAAACTCGATAAGCACATCAACATAAGCAATATTTAAAACTAAAACAATTTTTGAAAATCTGAATAAGCATATATTAAGCTAGGGGAAACAGAACAGTAGGCATTTTGTGGAAAATGAGCTAAGGCTAATAACTAAGGACTGATAAGCTATGAATAAGCTAAATAAAAACTAAAATAAGCTAAACTAGACTAGGAATAATCTACATGAACTAAAGGAATTAGAATAAGCTAACTAGGAAAGGCAATAAGCTCAGAAATCAACAAAATAAGCCAATATGACCACAGATGGCTGCTGAGTGCAGGGTAGAAAAGGGCTTTTTCAAGCCACTAAAAAGCTAGTGAAAAGCTGATAAATAAATCACAAAAATATGGGACAACTAGATAAGCAGCCCAATATTATCTATGCCAAATTTTAGCTTATTCTAACTTATATTGAACAAATTAAAAATGAAAAACATCAGCTGATCTAGACAAAAATTATGAAAAAAATGCAGAATTTGCAGCTGATAAAAAGCTATTAAAAATCTGATGGAAAAATTCATAAAAATGTGGACTAAGTGCACTAGCAACCCAATATTATCATTACCAAATTTGAGCTTAATTGGGCTTATAACGAAGAAATGAAAAATGGAAAACATGGGCTGAAAATTGACAAAATCAAAACATGCAGTCTGCTATATCTAATGTGGACTGATTAGGCAAGTTTTGAACCAAGGCCTTAATGAAACTTAGTGACTGCTTACTATGGACTTAATGAACTAAAAGGGACACAAAAATATTAAAAGCTTGCATAAAATGAGCTTATAGCAGACTTAAGCTTATATGATCAGTAACTATATTTAAACCTACAATATGAACTTGAAATATGTAAAACCCTCAAAACAAGCTCAAATTTCCTAAAAATTACTAACCTAGACTAATGTAAGCTAGATCAATCCTACCCAAATGCATATGAACAGTGAAATGCCCATATTGACCCATTTTGACCACTAACCTAAACAGTCCTTATGGGACTGTTTTGAGAGTTATGAACTAGGGAGGACCAAATTAAGCTAAAACTCTAACAGACAAAGGTGCACATAACTAAATAAAGGCTAGAAAAGCAATTTATATCAGAGGTTAAGCACTAGGAATAAGCTAATAAGCAATTGACCTATGGTTGACTTTTTGACTATTTTGAAATTGAAACTGAACGAGACAGAATAACTCAAAGGAGGAACATTCAATAAGCTAAAAGGAACTTAAATAAGCTACATTAAGCAGAACAGAGAGCTCTTAAGGATTAAATAACAACTGATTCGACTTACTGAATTAAACTTGAACTTGAATTATGAGTAAACAATACAATGCTTCTGAAAGTGAACTGAGACTGAATTTAGAATTACAATAATCCGGAATTTAAACTCTAAAGCTTATCCTAATTTTGACTAAATTATACTACTCCTAATAACTAACTAAAATCTACTTGCTGCTTCTGTGTGAGTGAGGAGGTAATATATATCATCCAAAAGCTTCTCTCCTCTTTCTCGAACTCATCCCAGCCATTGGAACGGCTCCAATTAATCTCAATCGTCCAATTCCATTTTGGCGGGAAAATGGGGACATGGTTTAATAGGCTTTTCAGAGCACGTGGGAAGTCAGGATAGCATGTGAGGAGGGGGGTTGGAGTGTAGCAGATAAAAGCATGGTGGGATGGTGGTTTTGTCAGGGGAGTTTGGTGGTATTGGTTTTTTTGGCGGGCAAACGGTTTGGGGTAAGGGTGGGTTTGACCCTGGTGTTTGACCGGTATTTAACTAAAAATAGGGATAAGGGATATGGATTGGGCTGGGTTTATTGATTGGGCTGGAAGGGTTGAGTTTGTTATTTGTTTTGGATTAACTTTGAATTTGGATTTAACTTTGAGGGACCAAAACTTTCAAATAGGGAAAGTGTTTCCAAGGACCATTTTTGCTATTTTGATATTCTTACGGGTTGACTTTGACTTTTCTTCTCTTCATTAAATACTCAAAAGGTGTCGAGTCGATCCGACAATGTCCGTTTTTTGCTCTTTTTCCCATCCAAGCTCGATTTTGTCCGTTTTTGCCCTGTTTTCAATTATTTTGTACCTGAAACACATAAAAACACAAACCAAGAATATTTGCAACAATATTTGATCTATTTGGGTATTTTTGGTCATTTTTGTATCTTATATGGGTATAAAATGATGAGTAAATAGGCACTCATCATCCCCCCACACTATCAATTGCTAGTCCCTAGCAATCCGATCATATAAAGTAATGAAAGGATCAAAAGAATACCAAGAATACCCCGCTTTGACTTTTTCTCCAATGTGAGAAATTTAAACAAAAATAGATAACATGCTTGATTTTCAAAAATGGTATCATGGAACGGGATTCACACAAAAATGGTGTCTCTAGGGAATTGTAATCGTCATCCTTTTTTTTATACTCCCAACTAAGCTTAAACTCATTGTGCAAATGTTTTTGTAAAATGCTAACACTACTTATACTAATAATCTATGTAAGCCGAAACTTAACTTTTCACTCCCACAAATATTTCCAGTTAGGTGTATGTGCTCATTTTCAAAATTTTGACCGCAAAAATCGACATTCATTATGGTTGTCATTTGTTTAAGTCAAATACTAATTTACCGGGAACCTCGAAAATATAAGGATCGAAAAGGGCCTTTTCCATGTAGCGGCTTTCTTCTCGGCACATCCCAAACCAGTTGGTTTTAGGTGACCAGACTTTTGACACCCCGCAGAGAATAGTACCAGAATCAGCGAAATTTCGATTTTAAAGATTTTGGATATTCCCACTAAGCTAGTATTAAATACTTAAATAGATAACAACAAACGATCATTTAGAGATTAGAGACTCAAAGGTGAGATCACTCCATGTAACGGCTTTCTTCTCGGCACATCCCAAACCAGTTGGTTTTAGGTGACCAGACTTTTGACACCTCACAGAGAATAGTACCGGAGCTTTCGGGGTCTTTGAAATCAACAATATACTAAATTACCGTTTAACCTTTATGACAAAATTGACGAATCCAAGTTCAACTTCCGATTTAAATTTAAGAGAAATCAATTTTCCTACATTTATTCATATATACATCTTTATTTTTGCAACATCAAAACTTATTGCATTTTGCAATATCATTCCATTTTTTTTTCTTTTTTTTTCTTTTTTTTTTTTTTTTTTTTTTTTTTTTTTCATTTTTTCATTTTTTCTTAATTTTTTTTTAATTATATATATATATATATATATATATATATATATATATATATTATATATATATATATATATATATATATATATGCTTTCTCAAAAATTAAAATAAAAAGTTGAACTCGGACTCTATATCAAAATTGTATAAAAATTTGTTTTGCATAACAAAATGATATTAACGTTCAAACGTTTGAAAACAGCACGTATTTTAATCAGATTAAGAGCTTCTGTGAGGAAAAGCCATAGATTACTTGTATAAGCTCTAAAGAGAACCAACTACTCTACGCTTAGCATTTTCATTTGCACAAATCGTAAAACCTTAGTCTAATCGTTAAGGAAGCAGCCAGATCAACACTCTGGCAGAGTCGGGATTCCCTTTGTTCTAACCTAATCAAGACTAAACACTTTTTTTTTTTTTTTTTTTTTTTTTGTGCAAAGCATTTCATTTTCATGCAATTTCTTATTTAAAAACGACAAAATTTTTAAAAATTTTGGTCAAAACGGGGGTACTAGGGCACTAGAAGGTACACATGTGATCAAATTCGCAAGAATTCCCCCCCACACTTAGAATTGAATATTGCCCTCAATATTCAAAGTACCGGCTATTATGCCGACACTTAGAACGTAAAAAGGTAATACTAATAGCCAAGTGTGTGAAAGAATTCTCTATTTTCACAAACATGATTAAAAAGATATCCCTAGATAATCGTTAGCAAAAAGATCGGATATTGGGCGGCTGGATTGAAAACAGGCGCATTAATCATCACGATCTAAGGGAAACCTGTAAACAAGAGCAAACAACACACAAAAACAAAGCACAGCAGAGGAATTCCCCCACACTTAGTGTCAGAAAATAGAAAGAAGTCAGAAACATGGGTTATCACCCATGTAGTGCTAATGTTTTTGTTAACCGAGTCACTAGCTTGACTCGACCCCGAATTCATTTGTTCTTAGGGAAGCATGTGGAAGAGAAAATCTCAATCGGACTTTTGTTCAAGAGGTTTGGATAAACATTGAAACATATGAAAGTTCCACGCCGACGAGATACCCACGGTTCAAAGGAATAGCAACCATAAACGGTGATACCGGGGTCAAAGATAATATCCTTACTCCCGAATGAGTGAAGGAGAGGAGAAGTCACATCATATGTGATGAAGGGAAGAAAGACTTTTATGATTATTATGAAAAACTCTTCATCATCAAAAGCAAATAGGTCTTTAACATTAAAGCTCTCCGGGTCATTTGCAACAAAAGTCTTGGGAGGGAGAGATGGGATTATGTCATCAATAAGCAAATTCTTATGATCAAGTACACCTCCCCCCAGACTAGAATCTTTCTCAAGATCGAAATAAAAATGATCATACTCCGGATGAGAGAGTTCACCGGAGAACTTTTCAAAGATAACCAGATCATATTTATCAAAGAGAAACGAGTCGAACTCGGGATAAGAGATATAAGCATGAGAAGTGGTACTGCCACTACTCGTCTCTTCCAAAAGATCGATATCAAAAGAAAAGGCTTCATAAGCCGGGGGAGAATAATCGGGATGAGAAGTGGGACTACCACTACTCTCCTCTGCCGTATCAAAGATAAAACTCTCATATTCGGGAAAAGGATCCTTGAGCTCGAGTTCCGAAGGATCTGACGGCTTGTATTCAAAAATAACTTCCTTCGGGGGGAGGGAAAATGACGGTTCATCGAATATCATCTTTTCTAATAAAGGAGCTTCTCCCCCCGGATCACAATCGGCATCAACAAGAACCTCTGTATGGAATACAAGTGTTTATGCGGAAACTAAACAAAAAGTATAATAAAGAAGAAAGTTATAAAGGACAATGATCCTCTATGGATCAGACTATGAACTAAGAATTGTGTTATTGAATATTGTGTTCGTCAAAAGTACCTTAAACATATGGACGGGATGTTTCTTTTATAACAATAAGAAACCCTAACCCTAACCCGTCTTACAAGAAACCATGTGATGAGGCGAAAAGTGTACCGCTTTTAAGGGGTCATTTAAGCCCGAAATCGTATTTATTTGATCAAATATTGCCCTAAATCGTTCCTTTTGTCATTTTAGGTACTTTTGAGGAGAAATCTGGAAAAGGAGGCATTTTGGACGTTTTTGGAGCATTAAAGTGAAGAATACGACAAAGTCTCAAAATCGGCTGAAATTTACCTTTGACGGCGTCATAATCATCTCTTGACGGCGTCATGCCTTGGCAAGAAAAGTGGGATGTGAAATTTACTCATGACGGGCCAGTGAGTTAGCATGAGAATTCAGACGGCGTCACGCTTTAACTAAATCAAGGGCGTCACGGCTTAAATCATAAGGGGACGGCGTCACGTTCAAGTTTAGACGGCGTCAAGCCTTGATAGGCCAGAATGGATTTTTGAAGAGCTAAAGAGGGACGGCGTCAAGAAGGTCACCCGGGAACCCTAAAAGCGGCGAGGTGACGGCGTCACAATGCATAAGGTGACGCCGTCAGATCCAAAAATCTATATATAGTTTTCTAATTTTTTGTCATTAGGAGAGAGCTTAGTGTGTGGAATTTTGGGATAAAACCCTAAGACGATTTTAGCTACTTTTTCAGGGCTTTTAGCCTTGAGATCTTCCATGTTTCATTGAAAGATAAGTTATCAATTAATCATTCAATATGTCTATGTGTTGTTTGATTCTATCTTATGCTTGTCTTTTGTTTAACATGTTAGGCTAATTTTATCTTGTGTTTGCTTAGATCTAATGAAACCTAGCTATTGATTATTGGTTGTTAGTGTGTTGTTAGTTGTATTGGATGATTGTTTATCTATGTTAGGCTTAAGAAAACTGGCTAACTTCCTATTCGGTAACTTGCTTGAACGTCTTAAGAAACATGAACCAAACGCGTACTAAAGGTTTTTATGGTTGTATTTAATGCACAAGCGAATTCTAGTGATCCCATGTTAGGAGCTTCCTAGCCGGCTCGACATAGGAGTGAAGTAGGAGCTTGTAGAGTTTGGGGAAGTAAGTACGCCACCCCACGAATGGTATTAAGGAATACACCCGTCATCCACGCGACTAATACACACTAATTAACCGGTAAAAGATAGCTAGGGAGTAAGGAAATCTAAGTAAACACATTTCTCTACACATAAGTTTCTCACCACATTTTCATTTTTGTTATTTACTTTATTGCATTTGTAGTAATTTGGGTTAGTTGACTAGCAACTAATTCCGCCCACTCCTTCAAACCCGAGATTTTACTTGCTTTCATAAAAACTATAAAAACATAAAAAGAATCTTCCTCAACCCTTAGACCTAATTAGAGTAGCCTTTCACGCCTAACGAACACTATTCCCTGTGGAGAACGATCAATCCCCCGTACTTACCACTACACTATACTACATCGGTCAGGTACACTGCCTGGTGGGGTTGTAAGCCTCTTGAGATCCCTCGAGAGGTAAAACCTGTTGTAAGGTTACAAAACCACGCATCAAGTTTTTGGCGCCGCTGCCGGGGAATAGTTATTGCTTAGGTTGAAATTTTATTTTTATTAGGTCTACTCACAAGATTCCTATCAAGTGAGATATTTTCTTTTTATTTTGTAGCTTTCTCGTAGTCTATCTTTTCTTTGTGATTTTGTTTGTAATTTGCTTCAAATGGACTTTTCACTTAGATTTCTAAGATTGCAAGATATGGTTGAGTGGCTAGAACACCAAGAAGTTCAAAATACCTCATTTAGAGACACTTATGAATCATATGAGCCTTCACCTAGGATAGATTCTTATGAACAACCTCCATGTTTAGGATCTTGTTTTAGCGAGGCTAATAGGAAAAGCGACCTAGTTTGCCAAGGAATTGTGGATAGAGCCGTATCAATAAATCATAAGTTGGATGAAGCACTAGGTTTGTTATTATCACTACCTAAGAAAACAATTGACGAGGATATAGGTGATCTTGACACGTGGAATAATGAGGTAAACACCATAAGCCCACAAAATACTCAACCATCATTTGAGGCACCCACACCGCCCGTGACTTACCCGGAAGAAGTAGAAGAGACTTTAGGAATCCCGATGGAGGTAGAACCCTTGGACCAAGCACAACTAGAGGATATAGGTTTGCACACTTTTAGTGATGACCTTACTCATAGTTCTAGGGAATTTCCTAGTGTTGATGAATTGGAACCTCAACCTTTACAGAACTTTTCATCCTTAGATTTACATCTAGGAGAAAAAAGAGGAACCGACCCACCCATCAACCAATATTATCCGGGTAGTTTTGGGATGAAGGAAGCCATTCACTCACCCCCTTCACCTCACGTGGCATATTCACACCCTAAGGGTGTGTATCGCTACTTTCACCCGCACTTAATCCTAAGTGTAGGGAAAACCTCCCCTATTTTTGTTAAATAAGGGTAGAGTCAGGCTCGTGACTCGAACAAAAACAAGCGCTTATTGGGAGGCAACCCAAGCTTTATTTGCTTTGTGTGTTTATTTGTTTGTTTGTTTGTTTTTATTTGTTGCCGTATGTGTGTTTAATTTTTATTCTTATTGATTCATGTTCAAAACTAAAATTGTGAAAATGCTTTATTTTGTTTTTAACTTCGTCTTAACTACATATAAAGGTATTTTACAAAAGATAAGTGTAAGGGAAATCTAAATTGGTTTATTAGAACACAAATGAACATGAATCGTAATAATACTAAATTAACATACATATTCGTATTTGTTTGAGTCAAATGCTTGTATCGAGTCATAATGATGTTTTGCAGGATTTCCAGGAAGTAAGGTAAAGGTTTTTCCAGAAATTTTCCGGAAACTTAAAATGAGAATTTTTGTCAGGTCATTTCTGACGGCGTCATGGTTTATAACCTGACGGCGTCAGATTTAATTTTCAGAAATTTTTGAAAGTTTTGTTTTTAAAAAGTTTTTATTAAAATCTCCAACTTATAATCTCCAGGAATCTGCAAAATTATCATTCCACAAGCATTATATCCTTATATATAGATTTTTCCCGCCGATGTTATGCAGGTTTTCGTGTTTGTTTTCTCAGGTTTAACAGGTTATTTTGGACAACGAGATGTTTATGGAATCAAGCTTATGGCGATGCATTAGTCATGGAGCTTCAACATTACTTTGGAAGAAGATCTAACCGTGTTACTTCATTATCCACCGAGCGAATCAGGGGAGTATTTGATTTCATTCTTTTACTTTATGCTTTTACATCTTGTTATTTGAACATTGGGGACAATGTTCATCTTAAGTGTAAGGGGGGCTAAAAGTACGATTTTAGAGAATACTATTACGCTTGATTTTTGTTTGTTTAATAGTAGATGTGTAATAAAACTGAGAGAAATACTTGTTAAGGTAATTTTAGTGCCAAATTTAAATTTTTTTACAACATATAGGAGTGAAACTTTGATCTTAATGAGCGTCTCACGGATAGGAGTTATATGACTAGCACAAAAGCCGTACCACTAAAAAATTTTCCACCCCCAAATATGTGAGGTTCGCCCCTAGAATTGGTAGGAAAAGCATTTATGCTATGATGTGTGTACCGGTAGCACTTAGATTCTAGAACTTGCGTTAGGACCATTCCAAGGCCACAAGTGAGACTACATTCGTGTAGTTAGATTTACTACATGATAAGAGGCATTAGGATTAACCCATTGTTTTACACCTGTGTTTTTGTTATAATTACATTGGCTACATTGGTCAAGTAATTCTCCCACACCCTTTGCGTTGTACTCATTTTTAGTACACGATACCCCTAGTACACCCCTCAGAGCCTATCTTTTCGTTTCGACCTTTAAGCATTTTACTTAAAGGAAGAATTTGTTACACCCCACTTAAATGTACACCCAAATCGCCTTAGCCTACCTTGTATGCACCAATTTTTAGTGCATTATTGTTACAACATTTGTTTAAACCCAAGTTAATTATCTAGTTGATTACATGGTTGCTAAGTCGAGTCATATCCTTGTACATATTGTTTTGGGACGATTGGGACTCATGGGTAAAGTACTAGTATAATGGAGTAATGGGGAAGAACATCATTTATTACCCCCATATGTGCTAAATGTTTTAAAAGTACTCCAAGTTTTTCAATTATCTTAATTCGAGTCATTAGATTAGTATTTGTAAAGTTATGTAAAAATTCAAGTGTAAGGGGAATGCAACGCCCCTATGATGTATTATTTTGGATGGTAGGGTAAAAGTGTATGCAAAAAAAAAAAAATAAATAAAAAAAATAAAAAAAAAAAAATAAAAAAAATAAAAAAAAATCATGAAAAACACAAAAAAATGAGAAAATGAAAGATAGAAAAAAAAAAACATACGGACTACCATCCCGTTTCATTTTATGTTTGTTTTATGTTTTTGTTATTTTGTTATTTCGTTTCTAGCTTAAGATCGAGTCTAGTCTTGGCTTAGCAACATTGTATAGTACATGTAATTGATCAAGATCTTTAACTCGCCACCAGTAAAATATCCTTTATCCAACAAAACCGTGTTTTCCTTTTCCCTACACCTAACGTTATAACCCATTTAAAAGCCCTTTTTGATAGTTTATCTTAGGTGCTTACGCCTAGTGGAGGAGGTTTTCGATCCTTTCCCAAGCCTATGGTAATCTATTTGCTATGACAGGTAGTGAGAGATATTTTCCGTTTTCATTTATGAGATTTATTTTGATGACACTTGAGAGATGTGAGTATCTAAACACTACTTGTGAGGTGCTAGTATGTAATCTCCGTGCTTATTATGATTGAAGTGGAACGATTATTTGTTGTAATTACTTTTATGTTTGCATTAAATGACCCCTAACTTGTATTTTGATTAGAATAAAAGCGCATTTGCTTGAGGACAAGCAAATCTCAAGTGTAAGGGTATTTGATGAGGCGAAAAGTGTACCGCTTTTAAGGGGTCATTTAAGCCCGAAATCGTATTTATTTGATCAAATATTGCCCTAAATCGTTCCTTTTGTCATTTTAGGTACTTTTGAGGAGAAATCTGGAAAAGGAGGCATTTTGGACGTTTTTGGAGCATTAAAGTGAAGAATACGACAAAGTCTCAAAATCGGCTGAAATTTACCTTTGACGGCGTCATAATCATCTCTTGACGGCGTCATGCCTTGGCAAGAAAAGTGGGATGTGAAATTTACTCATGACGGGCCAGTGAGTTAGCATGAGAATTCAGACGGCGTCACGCTTTAACTAAATCAAGGGCGTCACGGCTTAAATCATAAGGGGACGGCGTCACGTTCAAGTTTAGACGGCGTCAAGCCTTGATAGGCCAGAATGGATTTTTGAAGAGCTAAAGAGGGACGGCGTCAAGAAGGTCACCCGGGAACCCTAAAAGCGGCGAGGTGACGGCGTCACAATGCATAAGGTGACGCCGTCAGATCCAAAAATCTATATATAGTTTTCTAATTTTTTGTCATTAGGAAAGAGCTTAGTGTGTGGAATTTTGGGATAAAACCCTAAGACGATTTTAGCTACTTTTTCAGGGCTTTTAGCCTTGAGATCTTCCATGTTTCATTGAAAGATAAGTTATCAATTAATCATTCAATATGTCTATGTGTTGTTTGATTCTATCTTATGCTTGTCTTTTGTTTAACATGTTAGGCTAATTTTATCTTGTGTTTGCTTAGATCTAATGAAACCTAGCTATTGATTATTGGTTGTTAGTGTGTTGTTAGTTGTATTGGATGATTGTTTATCTATGTTAGGCTTAAGAAAACTGGCTAACTTCCTATTCGGTAACTTGCTTGAACGTCTTAAGAAACATGAACCAAACGCGTACTAAAGGTTTTTATGGTTGTATTTAATGCACAAGCGAATTCTAGTGATCCCATGTTAGGAGCTTCCTAGCCGGCTCGACATAGGAGTGAAGTAGGAGCTTGTAGAGTTTGGGGAAGTAAGTACGCCACCCCACGAATGGTATTAAGGAATACACCCGTCATCCACGCGACTAATACACACTAATTAACCGGTAAAAGATAGCTAGGGAGTAAGGAAATCTAAGTAAACACATTTCTCTACACATAAGTTTCTCACCACATTTTCATTTTTGTTATTTACTTTATTGCATTTGTAGTAATTTGGGTTAGTTGACTAGCAACTAATTCCGCCCACTCCTTCAAACCCGAGATTTTACTTGCTTTCATAAAAACTATAAAAACATAAAAAGAATCTTCCTCAACCCTTAGACCTAATTAGAGTAGCCTTTCACGCCTAACGAACACTATTCCCTGTGGAGAACGATCAATCCCCCGTACTTACCACTACACTATACTACATCGGTCATGTACACTGCCTGGTGGGGTTGTAAGCCTCTTGAGATCCCTCGAGAGGTAAAACCTGTTGTAAGGTTACAAAACCACGCATCACCTAACCCGTCTTACAAGAAACCATGTGAAGAGATAAACAACAATCTCTTCTAAAAATAAATCTAACAAACTTTCTAAACCTACGGATAACAAACAATAACTATCCGCAGCAATCAACCCTATCGGCAGAAACAAAACAATACTATCGGCAGGAACCAACCGTAGCAGCAATGCAACACTATCGGCAGGAACCAGCTTCACTATCGGCAGCAATGAGAAATTCCTTATTTCTCATATCCCAACAATCCTCCCATAACTGAGAAACTCTTATTTCCCAGAGATCCTAACAATCCTCCCCTAATCTTGAGGTTGACTAGGTTAACCTGCAAGATTCCAATGTGATAGAGCTTTAACTTCTCAGGCTTGAGGACTGCAACTTAGCAGCAGCAATAAGTAGTAACCAGCAGCAACATCCATAACTTGCAAGATTCCAACCTCTAAAGCATCCAGCAGCAACTTCAATAGTTCAGCAGGAATATGAAATCTTCTTCAAAACATGTATACTGGTCACCATGACATTCACTTGAACTTGGCTGCTACTATGACAATATGTACATCAAATCACTTAAGTTTCATACTATTCTCATCACATCCAGGTGTGTTAACTCCTGTGAGAGGTGAATCATTGAAAATTAATGGATTTGATGTCTCTTTACCAATAGCCATCACTACTGGAGTAGCCAATGTTTAGGTTTGTTAGACCATGGTACACTGATAACCATCTGATTTATTAGCAAATCAGCAACTATAAACGGATTTGACTTGTCTTTACCTGTAGCCGTTTGCTCAGGACTAGCCAATTCTTATTGAATACCAAATATGGATACCAATTGTCTTTACCACAAACCATACTTTTGTGGACTAGCCAATCCTTTGGATCCCATAAAGGGTTACATCCATGGTGAATTGAGAACCATTTTCAACTCTCAGAACTGAATCATGGGTGAGTTGAAGTACCCTATAGCTTTGAGCAAGCTATTACAGCTATCAACGGATTTGATTATCACACCAGAGCCGTACCCTCATGGTGAGTCAACTCTTTCTTGTCTGCAAGACATGGTGAGTTGAGTACCATTTATTGTGAAGGTGTAAACACCAACACTGTACCTGCAAGGTGTTGCTCAAAACCATCTTATTAGCACACAAAATAATCAAGGTTTTTTTTTTTTTTTTTTTTTTTTTTTTTTTTTTTTACGAGCAGCTAAATCGTAAGCCTTCAGCCGAAATGGACGAGCGATCAGTAGGATCATCGGCAGCAATGAATGCAGCAGCAGAATCAAAATAATGACACCAGCTCCAACACGTTACTACTCTTAACAAGCAGCAGAACAAAGTATTGTACCCACGTGACACATGGTCCCCACAACTGACCAATCTGCTACACTTTGTTCGACCAATGCTCGCTTCACAATCAAGTATCCCCATATTCGAATAAATCAAATATTTAATTTTGGTTGATCAGTAATCCACCAGTGAATAAATATTCATTAGAGTAGCAATATCAAATGTTTGACCAATGAATAAAACAGACTTAACCCCACTTGACAAAGACTGACAACAGCAAATCAATGGTTGATTAAAATAATCTATAGCAGCATAATCCAAATCCACCATATGTCCATTAGACGACAAATCATAGATCCACTATATATGCCACGACAGCAGACAATAACATCAGCCCCACACATCAAATAAATCACCAGCTGCAACATTTTTGTTAGTGAACACAAATCAAACTAAAAAATGTTAGTTAGCACAAAATATACAACAATAAGCCTCCCCTTAGGCTTATGCCTCCCCTCAATCAGTGCACCTGACAAAGACTATTGTTCTTGGGTACCCAGAATGAACATTTCCTTCTATTTGTCCAAGAACAACCTGTTGAGGGCTTAACACCAGTATCCCATCTTGTTCCCCCCATATACCTTGGGTCATAATAACCAGGACAAAAACCATTCCGAAAGTAAGTGCTAATAGGTATGTAGAATGGTCTAGCAACATTCCTTTTCCAACCAGTAGACTTGGTTTGACCAGCTGGAACTGGCTTACCAGAAGGAACATGTGCGGGTCTAAAAGGCTTACCAGCAGGAACAGGTGCTGATCGTTTTGCATTACCAGAAGGAAATGCATTTGCTCTAGGGACAAATGGGGGAATGTTCTCTAGATTTTTCCATACTGACCTAGGTTTTTGTTGTTCAGCAAACACACCCATTTTACTCTCATAATAATTACAATCCTTAATGAGGTGAGAATAACTTCTACAAACAAAACAAGATTTCTTTTTAATCTTTTTGTTCTCAACCTGACTTTTCTTATCATGACCTTGCATATCACACAAAGACTTCTCACAAATAGAATCACAACCAAAATTGTTCTTAATAGGACTAAAAGTAGCTGTCTTTAAATTGGATTCCACACTAGCTACTTTTGGTGTGAAGTCATCAGACTTGGGTATGTTTGACTTGTCATATGAATCACAAGAGGCAAAGTCATTGGTCTTGGTCTCAGAAGACTTGTCACTTAAAGAGCAAGAGACAAAGTCTTTGGTCTCTGGTTCTGAGGACTTGTCACTGGAAGAACAAGAGATAAAGTCATCAGGTTTAGGCAAGTCATTTGACTTTTTGCCATAGGTCATGAGTGATTCATCAAAGTCCGTTTTAGTGTGGGGATCAGTAGGCATAAAAATTCCTCTTATTGGTGGAGGAACATCATTCATTCCTCCTTCTTTAACAAACCTAACAAGAATTTGGTAATTAGGCTCCTTAGGGGTAGGGTTAAAAGTTCTTGGTGCATCATCTGGCCCTATAGTACATCCCAACCCTTTCTTACACCTAACAGACTGAGTACTATCATTATACTTAGTAAGATATTTTTCTGATTGTTGCCACGAATTCAACCTAGCCACTTCACTATCCAATTTAGCCTGTAAGTCTTGATTTTCTAATTTGATCTTAGCATTTTGAGACTTAGAATATTTAAGCTCATTAGTTGTGTTTTCTAAATCTCTTAGCAAAACTCTTATCTTTTCCTCATAGGCTAACTGATTCTTTTGGTACCAGACTTTTTGTTGTTCTAAAGTTTTAACAGCATTTTTATGAGCTTTGAGCTGTATAAACATATCTTTATATTGAGATTCCATGTCATCATATTCTTTCTTAAATAAAGCATATAAATCATGACAAGCAACAGAACAACTTGGTACCTGAGATGGGAAACTCATCAAAGCGAATTCAAAAGCCACATCTGCCTGTGCTTTAGCAATCGTACTGATTACCTCACCTTTTGTCTCATGTCCAGCAACCATTTCATTAACTTGAGTGGCACATCTTTCCTCATCTTTTCCTTCATCTTGTGACCAGTTTACCCTAGAACGAATATGAAACAAGTTTCTAATCTTCATGGCAAATGTCTCAAGAGAATCACCTGATCCGAATGAAGTCATGATAAAAAGATTTCTTCTTTGACACTAGCGAGCAGCAAAATTGCTCACAGACCCGAATCAATTCAACACTGACCAAAATAAATCTACCACTCACTGATGAAACCCAAATGACCAGTACCCCAAAATTAAATCAATATCAACAGCAATTAAATATTCCAACGTTGACCAGAATTGAATAACCACTCAAATCAATCACAGTTCGAGGTATTAATCTACTCTTCAAATAATGGAGTACACCACACACAATAAATGTATAAGCAGATACTAGGAAACCACGTAATAACACACCCAATCAGTTCCCACAACTTTTCCACCGACACACAAACAAATTCAATTATATGAATTCAATTCGTATATCACAACAAAACGAATCTTTGAATAATAAGAATAGCACCGACAGATTAAAGTCAACTTTTCCACACAAAATCAAGAAGCGACAAACTAGTACGAGGATACCAATTAATATATAGCGCCGCCGACCAATTAAATTCAAATCACCTATCAGATCTGCTAAAACAATAATTACGAATACCTCCGATCTGCTCCAAAACAATTCTTCTTTATCAGAGATCCCCACCAGGCTCTGATACCACTTGTAGGATCGAGTACTTCGAGCTAGATTGAGCTTGGTTAAACAAGAACCTCTGTATGGAATACAAGTGTTTATGCGGAAACTAAACAACAAGTATAATAAAGAAGAAAGCTATAAAGGACAATGATCCTCTATGGATCAGACTATGAACTAAGAATTGTGTTATTGAATATTGTGTTCGTCAAAAAGTACCTTAAACATATGGACGGGATGTTTCTTTTATAACAATAAGAAACCCTAACCCTAACCCGTCTTACAAGAAACCGTATGAAGAGATAAACAACAATCTCTTCTAAAAATAAATCTAACAAACTTTCTAAACCTACGGATAACAAACAATAACTATCCGCAGCAATCAACCCTATCGGCAGAAACAAAACAATACTATCGGCAGGAACCAACCGTAGCAGCAATGCAACACTATCGGCAGGAACCAGCTTCACTATCGGCAGCAATGAGAAATTCCTTATTTCTCATATCCCAACAATCCTCCCATCACTGAGAAACTCTTATTTCCCAGAGATCCTAACAAACAATTTCTGGCGAAATTGGATCGTCAACAAGAAAAACTTCGAGCTCTTCCATAGAGATATCACTTCCTTCAAGCGGAGTGACAGAGGGGGAAGCGTCGAAAATGATTAGTTCAGAAGTCGGAGTGGGATTGCCACTCGGAGGAAGAATCTACGTTTGAACTTTCAACACTTCAGACGGTTCATCCTCATCACTCTCGTCAGAGCATGAAAAGTGGATAGTGTTAGGATGACCTGGTCCTTGCTGGCAATATTGATTTATATAACTTTTGTGATTGCCAAGGACCCCAATTTGTGCGATCTCAGCGGGAATGTGATCAGAATAATGATCACTCAAAACAGTGGTAGAGTCATAAAGGGCTCCAATATCCCACTGATAGTGATGTTGTGTCATATTCTCGATTAAATCATAAGCTTTTTGAGGAGTTTTTCGCATGAGATTGCCTCCGGCAGCCAACATGATTTTGTCTCGATCAATCATATTTATGCCATGATAGAAGGTTAAGGTTTGATCAAGGAGAAAAATTCTATGATCCGGACATCTCTGCAGCAAATATTTGAATCTCTCCCAAGCTTCAAATACTGATTCCTTGTGCAATTGTCGGAAATTTAGAATGTCTCTTCTAAACTGCATCGTTTTTTAGTATGGAAAGTATTTTGAAAGAAACTTGAGGCACATCTCTTCCCAAGTATGAATTGAATGGGTTTTAAGAGTGTAAAACCAAGATTCAGCTTCATGGGTTAACGAGAGGGGAAAAAGATTCAAACGGATGCTGTCTTGAGCAACTCCGTTTTGTTTGAAGAATTGAGTGATCGATAGAAATTTGTCCAAATGACAGTTAGCATCTTCATCATCAAATCCATGGAATTGGCAGATTTGACTAATAAGCTCAACCATATGATCTTTCAATACAAAATATGTTGTCGGAGCGATCGGTCCTCCTCTACTGATAAGCGTCGAACGATAAAAATCTTCCATGGTTCGAGGATCATGGGACAAATAATCGAACATTTTGAAGAATTAAACAATATGAGGGATAAGAAGATAGAATTAAATGGTTGAGAGAACAAAGAAGATTATTTTTTGTTTTTTATAATTTAGAAACATTTTGAAAAACACAAAGGGAAAAAGGAAAATAAATTTGAAAAGAAAATCTTTTTGATTTTTATATTTGTTTTTTTTTAATTAATTTTTTTTATAATAAGAAAATATTTACAAATGGAAACGATAACTTCACGAGGAAGGGTCTTCAAAACACGAATCGACGAACGGGAATCAAAAACTCACTTCAAACCTTCCCCGGCAACGGCGCCAAAAATTGATTCGCAAAAATCAATACATAATTATTTCCTAGGAATTACAAGGGAAAGTATGTAAAACCCGAGTCGTTATCCCCAACGAAGGTTTGAATGGAATTCGTGATTTGGTTCGTGATTACGTGTGATGAATAGTAAAAAAGATTGGATTTTGGATTTTTAAACTAAGATTGATGAACATAAATTAAAAACAACTTAAAAAGCAAGTATTTTAATTAAGAAAAGCATATGTAAACAAAAACGTAAATAAAAACTTAAAAACTCAAGTTATTGAAAACAGGAATTTAAAAAACTAACTTGGAAAATGAAACTAATGCAACTTGCAACTACGGGAAGCATAAATAGGCTAAGGATAACTTATAAAGCATAAGGTACAAGTCTACAAAGCATAAACTAGCAAAACGCAAGGAAATTACAAAACGTAATTAAAACCGGGAAAACCCGAGCCTAAAACTTGAGATCTAAGAAATATAAACTCTACGGGTACAAATCTATTTTTCCTAAGTTCTAATCAATAAAATAAAATTTTGAAAAAAAGAATTATATTTTTCTGATTAATATTTAATTTATTACGAATTAAAAACTAAATTAAAAAGAAAAATAGATTAAAAATACTAAACGAAGATGGAAAATTACCAAAAATTACAGGAAAGTGCTAAGTGATGTTCTAATCCTAGGAAAAATGAAAGGGAGGAAACAACTTATTCGAATAAGCTATAAATAAGCTAAAAAGGGGAATAGGCTAAATGGGAACCAACTGTATTAAATAAAAAATAGTGTAAGCTTATAAATGAAAAAGACCAAAGGGCAGTTGGTTGAGGCTTGGCTTGAGAGTGTGCAGACCAGGGTTCGAATCCCTGGTCTTGCACTTTTTTGAAAACATTTTTTTTTTAATTTTTATTTACTGAAACTCAATAAGCACATCAACATAAGCAATATTTAAAACTAAAACAATTTTTGAAAAGCTGAATAAGCAAAGATTAAGCTAGGGGAAACAGAACAGTAGGCATTTTGAGGAAAATGAGCTAAGGCTAATAACTATGGACTGATAAGCTATGAATAAGCTAAATAAAAACTAAAATAAGCTAAACTAGACTAGGAATAATCTACATGAACTAAAGGAACTAGAATAAGCTAACTAGGAAAGGCAATAAGCTCAGAAATCATCAAAATAAGCCAATATGACCAAAGATGGCTGCTGAGGGCATGGCAGAAAAGGGCTTTTTCAAGCCACTAAAAAGCTAGTGAAAAGGCTGATAAAAAAAATCACAAAAATATGGCACAACTAGATAAACAGCCCAATATTATCTGTGCCAAATTTTAGCTTATTCTAACTTATATTAAACAAATTAAAAATGAAAAAATCAGCTGATCTGGACAAAAATTATGAAAAAAATGCAGAATTTGCAGCTGATAAAAAGCTGTTAAAAAGCTAATGGAAAAATTTAGAAAAATGTGGCCTAAGTGCACTAGCAACCTAATATTATCAGTACCAAATTTGAGCTTAATTGGGCTTATAACGAAGAAATGAAAAATGGAAAATATGGGCTGAAAATTGACAAAATCAAAACATGCAGTCTGCTATATCTAATGTGGACTGATTAGGCAAGTTTTGAACCAAGGCCTTAATGAAACTTAGTGACTGCTTACTATGGACTTAATGAACTAAAAGGGACCCAAAAATATTAAAAGCTTGCATCAAATGAGCTTATAGCAGACATAAGCTTATATGATCAGTAACTATATTTAAACCAACAATATGAACTTGAAATATGTAAAACCCTCAAAACAAGCTCAAATTTCCTAAAGACTACTAACCTAGACTAATGTAATCCAGTCTGTAGGACCGAAGCTTCCACTATGTCACACAAACACAAGCTTCTTTGATGACTCTCTGTAGGAAATAACCATCTTGATTGTGTGGTTGATTCGGGTGGTCTTGATTCATGAAAGATCAAGAATCCCATGGTGAGTTAGATGTTAGAGAGAAGTTAGAGAGAGGTGGGAGACTCTTTGAGAGAAAAACTGAATATTAGATTCAATGTGTGAAGAGTTCCACCCTTCCCTTGTGTGGGAAGGGTTATATATATAGTCCTAATATTTGTGCCCCTAGTGGGCTGTGGAGTGAGCTGACAGTGGGGAAAGCCCCGACCCACTCCACGAATATATATTACTACACTAATAATACTGATAATACTAATACTACTAAACAAATATATATAAGTCTACGAGCTATATAAATGCTAATTAGATGCTCGGGGTGATCGAACCTTCATATGAATATTTATATTCCTAACAATCTCCCCCTAAGGGAGGTCACCCCGGAAATAATAACTTGAATTCTAGCATTTTATCTTTTGATCTTGACTTCATAGCTCGTAGTCTTCGATTCTTCAATGTCTTGTATCTTTGTGCCTTTAGCAGTGATCTTTTGATGACCGTTCTTTGTCTTGGATGATCTTTGAGTATTCTTCGACTTTATCATCCAACATTTGTTTCCAAGTCATCTTTCAGCAATATGTTTCCATGTGATGTGTAAATCTTTGAGCCGACATGCTCACACTATTTGGTGTCATGATCTTTAGCATCAGAGTTTGCAGAAGCCGTGTTAAAGGTCTTTTAAGTTGATCATGACTTCTTTGATTAAGATGATGTAGTGTGAACATGTGGTAGAGGATTGGCATCTTTACTGCAACCAGCTACAACCGCATTCAGCTGCAACTTCAATCAGCTACAACCGCAAACAGCTGCAACAGCAATCAGCTACAATCGCCAGAAGTTCCTGCATACGACAGTTAGCAATAAAACATCCGGTACTGACAGGTTCGGAACTTCGAGATTGTTAACAGCATAGTGTGAAAACTCTCTCTAATCCTTACCAAGACCGTTCCTAATCGAAAACCCACAGAGGGCTTTTTAAGATCGAACCGTAGCACATCAACGATTAGGTGAGTCGCTGGAGATCACTCCACGACTGTAGACCGTTAGAAACTGTCGTGACCACTAAGCGTAATCCATAAAGAATTACCGAAGTGACCTGCTTTCAGGGCTGCTTGATGTGGACCCTGGCAGGAATTTCCATTCAATCATTGAGAATTACATTTGTAAATTCCCTCATAAATGTTCTGGCAGATTGCTAAGATCTGCGTAGGACTCTTAAGTTTACAACTGGTGTCCTTAATGTTGAACACCCAGTGTAGAAATAATTCGTGTTCCTATGAGATCTTTTTATGCATCTCGTGGCTCTAGACTCAATTGTGCGTTTTGATTTAGTGAGCGGAGGCTGGAGAGGACTGCCACCTTTTCAATATCATCTAACTCGGAGTGAGAGAGACGATAGGAATGTATTGAACTCCGTGACAATTGAAACAAGAGTCCTTTGAGGGACCTTGAGTGGCTAAGGAGGGTTGTGCAGCGTATCACTGGGTCCATGATACTTTGTCTTCAATGCCAGCAATCAACTAAGTGATTCTGACAGCATATGTATTGACCCGGTTTCTGCCTAAGTTGTAAGGAGGGCTATTTCTTTTCACCCTTTATCTTTACAATTCTTTTTCATTCTTCAACCCCTTCAGTGCTTACCGAGACTTCATAACTAGCACCTTGTTGGGTTTGTTCCAGTACTAGCTCCATCTCAGTCGGCACTTTTCCCTTATCCACTTTTCTCCTTTTTAATCATACCTAAGGACTTCTACACTAACTAGTGGATTGTCCCTGGGTAGATCCCTCCGGCTCTGGCGGGATCGTGGGAACTTGAGCCTAACCTAACCATCCTTATAACTCCATGCATTGATTAAAATGGTCGGTCTTTGGTGTACATCCACGATTGCCATAAACCAAATCTTTGAAAAATCTCTCAAAGTGTTCATGATTTTGAAACACATTTTTTCAAACACTTGAGAGTTTTATATTTTTCAAATGCTCCCCCTCAACATGTGCTTGGTTGATTGTTTTATAAATTTGCACATGTTAGGCAGAGCTCGCACTTTTTGAATTGATTGATTTTCCAAGAACATGATCATCGCGAGACACGCTTACATCACTAGTAAACTAGCTTGAAATTATTACCCGTCCAGATCACATTCAAGGAAGATCGCTCGAAATCGGTACATTCTACTCAGACACGTCCTTTGCGAGACACGCTTACATCACCAGATAAACTGGCTTGAAATTATTACCCGTCCAGGACATGTCCTTTCAACTACTGACTTTAGCTATCGTCAATTCATTGGTGAAGTCTGAGCCTTGCTCACATAAGATGCATGCCAAATCCTTTGCTCCCCCTCAATAAGTGCATTGGTATACAAAAGAGTTTAGCACTTACTGGAGAGCTTACTTTCTCATCAAAAACATTTTGCTCCCCCTCAATATGTGCATTGATATATAAAATGGTTTAACACATATGGGAGAGCTTACATTTACGTCCAAACATCACATTTTATCAGATTTCATATTTAAATCACATTCTCTCCCCCGATCAAAAATTTCAAACCATTTGAGATTTGTGATCTCAATTGATTTAAATAAGTTAGAAAATGTGGGAGAAAATGTGTCCGATTTAATGTTTTCTGATAATGGAACATACTATGCTCCCCCTTAATCTAAGAGGGAGATTCACTGCTTATTTTGCACAATTGATTATTATGACACAAATGATATTGACCTTTTTTTGCACAGATGATGTAATCACCCGCTTTTCTGAGTTAGTAGTCAACATCAATTATCCATCCACCAACAAATCTTTCACAAATGTCGTTGATCCCCACTTGGCGAGACCAAAATAGATGAATGGTGGTGGCGGTGATGACAGTGTTTGTTGTTGTTGTTGCTGCCGATGTTGTTGTCGTGGTGAATTTCGAGCCAATCAATAGAGTTTGATCGTCTGATTAGATGGTTAGAATGGGAACTGGTACATTCATTTTGGCTATGGAATCTGCATAAGAATATCAACACAGATATACATACATACAGATACACTATTCCTAGATAGCTACCCTTCAGCAGCTTGCCACATTATAATACCAAGTTCATCTTATAATCAAACCCCAATCATGAACTACGTCAAACCACTATCTAGCATGAAGAGCAATTAGCAATCATGAACATGGCAATTCACACGAATTTCAATATTCAATTCAGGATCTTAGGAACGTGATTCTAACATAATAGCAATCTACCTAAGCGAATCCTGAGAACATATGCACAATATCAACAACCATTAAGCAGCAGAGACAAACAACATTTGAAACTCATTCATTTAGATCATACAAATGCCAGTGGAGTATTCAAAAACATCAAACACAACTGGTTTTCTAACTTCTTTTAGGTTTTGAGTCTTAAAGCATTTTGGGGATTATACGAGGATTCCAAAGTAACACAAATGAACCTTCTAGATACATAAAGCTAGGAAACTATAAGCAAATTGTACATAATGTCCTAAACTTTCTAGCAACTAACACACTTGGTCATTTGATATATTTAAGCAAGATCCTCTTCAACTAATTCCCCATTAACTACAAAACCTTTTCTAACAAGTATGTTTCAACCAATAAATCCATTTGATGATATAAAATTTGAATTCACTCTCCCCCTCAATCAATGACCCGTATTCTAGTTGAACCTCAACTAAAATCACGCTTAACCTCACAACTCATCAAACAAGAACTGTCGTGAGGTTTTGTAGTCGTTGATTGAGTGACAAATTTTATGCATAATCCAAGTTTAAACAAATTTCATACAACACATATTCACCAAGTGTCTCACAAATAATTTTCAGAAGAATCATAGAATGAAAACTATTTGTTATGCTAAGAAGATTTCTCTTCTTTTACAAGAAATGATGCACTGAAACGTACATCAAATCAGGAAACATGGATATGAAGTAATCCATGCCCAGGTGAACATCACCCAGTTGGAGGAACAGTCGTCTTTTTGGCGACGTGCTTTCCCCAATATGAAGCGCGGGTTGCTATCTAAAGTAATAGCAAGCCATTTTAGACATGTTTTAACAATCCATTTTAACTTCTGCTCGAGCTTCATTTAAAGACCCGTGCCATTATTGAATGACATTTCTAAGTCCGTAAATGTTATCGATAAACAGAAGACATGCCTAGGTGAAACTATTTTTGGTATTTTCTATTTTTCAATTTTTATGGTTTTTCTGGTTTTAAGATTCTCTATTTACAATTGCAGGATTTTCTATGTATATATTTACAAGATGGTATAGAATATGAAAAAGAATGTAAAAAGCAAAATATATACAAGGATACGAACCAGAAACCATTACTCCTCAGCATTCTGAATCTTCTTCGCATTCATCACTTGACTTACTGAAGAGCAATGTGAGCACTTTCAATCAGGGAATGATTCTGGCTCAACACTCTCCCCTAATTAGTGCTCTCCCCCAATCTGACAACCTCTGACGAACACCCATAATTGGAAGAAGACTTTGGATGAACGCCCGAAATATGAAGAAGTCTTTTGATAACCAAATGCATGCCGTCTTAAATCTTCTAACACTCCCGTCCTAGAGTGACTCCGTCAAAAACCTTAGGCATCTTTTCGGTAGTTTAAGTTGAGCCTCAACTGAAATCTAGCTTAACCTCACAACTCATCAAACAAGAACTGTCATGAGATTAGGTTAACATCAAGTTGGACTTATTCTTAAACTACGGAACAACTTGAACCTAACTTAACTCCACAACTCATCAAACAAGAACTGTCATGGGATTAAGTTAAATATCAAGTTGTAAGAAAAGAGCTCAACATTTTTTGACTGTGGAGAAGACTGTAGACTCGACCTTTTTCAAGATTGCCCAATGTGGAGGAACAGAATACCAATCATCTTTATCTCACCAAATGCCTTCCAGTAACCTTACATGTAACCCATCAGCCCGCAGCATACACATGAGAAGATAACTCCCAACAGAGAATGTAGAGTAGACTGACGACTCGACCTTCTTCAGTCTTTAGTATAACACCAAAGTAACAAGTTGAACCACTGATCATCTATAGAATGTATCCATATTTGGATATTAAGCCCTGATCACATGAACCTGTTGTGCGTCCTTGATGTACACATTCTCTCTCCCCTGATGGTTACGATTAATCAGCACATAACGTAGCAGTGAAACGATAATACCAAGGTAACAAGTTGAACCACTGATCATCTACAGTATTTATCCATCCTGGATATTAAGCCCTGATCACGTGAACCTATTTGCGTCCTTGGTGTACACATTTCTCTCCCCCATGATGGTTACGATTAATCGGAATCATCATCATGATGTGTACATGTAGCCTGATGACGTATGCATGAAGCATTGACTAGAAACCCTTTGTTGCTGATTGAACCAGCCCGTGAGAATATGAAGATTAGCATTCCATGACCATGTTCTTCAACACCTTGAAAGACCAAGGAAGAAGTAGTGTTGGAGAACCATGGTTTGCACGACTCCTGAACTGACGTATTCAGGAGTCGTATGACCATTTCTCAATCATCAACTAACATGCAGATTAATATTCACCCTTTCCCCCCCTCAAAAATTGCATATGCCTGGCAACTGCAATTTTTGATGATTGAACTAGTGAATATGAATACCATCAACGGTAAGTAGCTCCACTTGACGGTTCTTGAAGACTGACATGTTGTTTATTCACCCTTTCCCCCCCTCAAAAATTGCATATGCTTGTCAATTGCAATTTTTGGTTGAACAAGTGAATAAAAAATACTCCAATATGCGCCGATCCACTTGAAGACTGAATAAGCACGGAAAGAGCATGAATCTTGTTGATGAGAATGGCCAAAAATAAGAAGACTCCTCTTCTTTTGAAGATAAAGTGCACTCAAGCGTACACTTTTCTTTTCTTTGATGAACGAGGCCTGAACTGATATATTCAGACGTCATATGATGAAGAACGAGGCCTGCACTGACTTGTACAGACGTCATTACTCTCTCTTTACTTCTTCTCTCATCTAACTCGTTACCAACCCCATTATCATTCTGTCGGCTTGATGTCGTGACCACTGATGGAGAAAAACCCAATATGATGAACTTGATACTGAAGTAATATAACTCGAACTTGTGACTTAAACTTGTACTAATGCGTGACAAAGAACGGTGTAGAGACTTCGTGCAACATCGAATCCCTAAGTACTCTATACTCTTCAACCAACCAACCATCAAGTATAAGACGTACATCACCTCTTGGATATCCACAACTTCGTGTGACACTGAGCACTACAACGTGACTCCTTAAAGTGATAGTTATTTTGTAATAGGGAGAAAGAAAAAATAACTAGATATCCAAGTCCTTGTCATTATATTGAAAGCTCGAACAAGGATCTCGAAGAATCTTCATCCAACCTCCCCGATATCTTCAGATGCTAAGTACACGCACCCATGAAATTTCACTTCAGCCTCAAGTAAATAGTACTGAACTAACCCCGTAGTCACATCTTGTCAATTAAAAGCCTCGATCCAGCCATTTGTGATGTTATAACTGAACTTCGATAATGGTTTTAACCCGATCCTGGTCAAAAGCGCATAGCCCATCATCACGGAATTTTACAAATCTATGGTTTAAACCGAGAAATAAGTTCTTTCGCGGGATTTTACAAAACCAAGAAGAAACCGTGAGACAGTAACCGATTGAATGTGGCGTGACTGATTTGGTTTTGGTGAACATCAGTTTGGGTTAAGAATATTTCGTGAGAATTACAGATCACATCACAACCTTTTAAAACCTTTGGCTAACTAACCAACCTTGAACCCAGATTAGAGACCACTTGATGAAGGAAACCCGACGTACCAATACTGAAACCAGAAGAAGAAATCCCCAAATTTGTAACTTAAGCTTGCACTAATATTGGAAGAACGGTGTAGAGAATTAATGCTCCAAGCAGATCTCTAAGTGCTCAATACCCAACCAAAGTATGAGACATTAACACCTCTTGCGATTATCGACAACGTCAATGACGTGTGACACTGAGTACTCCAGTAACTCTTAAGTGATAGTTACCCCGACTGCTGGTAACTAGATAACCCAAGTCTTCAACTTAAATTTTTTCGCACGAGCAAGTTATCATTGAAAGTCATGCATCCAACCAACCCCGACTTCAAGATAAAATAAGTAGACGCCTTCGAGAACTACAACTTCACTCACAAATAAAGAATACCAGATTAACTTCGTGGTCATCTTGTGCTGTTGACTAGCCAAAAAGGAAAAGAAACATGCGCAAATTCTTAGAAGAGCCCATGACTCATAGTCAGTCCTATCAAACAAAGCTGTCTGATCCAGCTACTTGGATGTGGAATAGTTGTCGTACTGTGTACAGGATTTTACAGTTCTTGAGATTTATCTGAGAAATAAATTCAAGAACTAACTGCACAACAGTAAGCTTCGAACTGCTGTAGACTGAACCACTGAATCCCGAATCGCTACGATCTGACCCGCTGTAACCAAAACAGCTAAAATTCACATTGCAGGAGACGAAACTTCTAGGAAACTTGCGATAATTCTCTCCCTCAAAAAGGACATGAAATGACCTTTTTGCCAAAGCTGAGAGTCCGTGATGTTTGTGAAATTGACAGGCACAAAACATGGAAAGAGACCAATGAAACTACAGCAACGAAGATGGTGATTAAGACTCTCTTGTAGTAACCCCTTGCTTTCCTCATCATCAATGGTTTAGAAGATTAACAATTCATTGAAGCTCGAAATATGCCAAAACCGCTTGATGAAATGCATATGACTTTAAAAGTGAGTAAAAGGTTAAAACATGTCTCCAAACAACTCACCTCTTGTCTTTATGCCTGACTACCTCTTGAGAAGATCTTGAACAACAATCCCATCAGAAACTAGAGAAACAACAATCACTTGATGAAGCTTGATAAAGAACAAGTCCGTGATTTAAACTTGCACTAAATTATGATTTAGAACCTATATTGAGCACAACAACGTAACTCCTTTAGATATAGGTAGTGATATATACCCAACCTTCCATCCTTAATTGTATATATCCACTTCGTGAACATCCAAGTCTAATCACCTTAAATTGCAAATTGTGATTTAGAACCTATATTGAGCACAACAACGTAACTTCTTTAAATATAGGTAGTGATATATACCCAACCTTCCATCCTTTATTGTATATATCCACTTCTTGAACATCCAGGTCTAATCACCTGAAATACGCTTGAGCAAGGGTCAACAAACATCATGCATCCATCCACCCCGAGATGTTTGTGACACTAAGTACACCAACCCGTGAATTAACAAACCAACCAAGTTACCATAATTTCCCAATTCCTGCTGATCTTGAAGCCCAAACTTATCCCGAAAAAAACAGTCAAACCCCGTAAGTTTCATAATGTCTACATTCAAGTCTAGCCTACTTGTCCAATATTAATTTCACGGGATTTTACAGCTCTTGAGATTTAAACCGAGAAATCGAATCTTTCGCGGGATTTTCTAAAATCTACAAGAGAAACCGTGAAATCAACCTGAATACCCAAGAGTGAGGTGCAATACCAATCTTCGATATTCAAGTCACAGAAGTCAAATCACAACTTGATCAAATCGCAACAAGTCGAGTCACAGATTGTCAAATTGCAACAAGTCAGATTGCAATCAACCAAGTCACAATAAGTCAAATCGCAAGTGTCAACTCGCAACGTCATATCGTAACTGGTTAAATCGCAATCCGTCAAGTCGCAACAAGTCAAAGCGCAACTTGACAAATAGCAATTAAACAAATTGTAATTCGACAGTTATGACTCAAATCGTAAAGATCAAATTGCAGGCTCACTCACATCTCAGGTACCAATAGGACTACGCTACCAAATTCACAACTCTGTTCTCATGATGACATTTCATGTCAAATACCCGTGAAATTAATAACATAGTTATTTTGAACCCCAAATGTGACCATCAACTACTAACTGTACCAAAAATTTGAATTATCAAATATAAGCACAAAACCACATAAGTTATACAAATTTTCGGCCTAGTTAATTTCGTCCAAATGAAATACTTGGTCGGCCTATCTGTTCTAAAGTCCAAAGTTAGCAACACACCAGCCCACTATGTACCATTAGCCCATTAGTACCACATTTGCTAATACCGATCCAAATCTATAACAATGCCCTAATCTTCGGGTATTTAACTCCTACTCCCTTAACATCACTTAACCCTAATCCCTTTGCTTATCCGCCCCTCTCATAATTCATTACTGCAGTCACCCACATTCCACCAAACTAATCTCAAACCCTAATCACAATCTTCATCACTAACTACTCCTCTTCTTTCTATTAGCAATCAAACACAAACACAACCAGTAACTTACTCGAACCTCTATCTTCTTAAATTCCTTAGTTGGAGTCAAGAAATCACGTTGAAGGTTTGAGGATCCTTCGAAAGGTCTAAGGTAGGTTCGACATATGTTATGTGTTTGATTTTCATTTAACCGAACACAAAGAAGGATGAAACACGATTGTTTTGTCCTTTCTTTAATTTTTCGGATATTGAAAGAGGCATATCTTTGAAAGAAATTTGACCAATGATGACAATCGTGTATAACTCTTAAGATCTTTAAGGATTTAATCACGAGTTTCACGGACCTGAGGTCAATGTTGTTTTTCTATTCATTTTAAAGTAGTTACTTTAAGATCAGTGATGGTATCTTCATCGTGTGTTTGTTCTCGAAATTGGCTTTGGACATTTGTTGTTCCACACGATAGAAAATCTGAGATCCTTTTATTATCTATCGTTAATGTTACGAGTTTGAGTATCGTTCGATTGGAGATGAGGGTTTGGATTTGTGAGTCGTTTTAGTTTTTGTTTGTAAAGTTGTTGGTTTGGATAGATGTTGGTTTGGACTGATGATGATAGGATTAGTCAGTGGTATTATTGGTAGTGGTTGCTTGTCTATTTCTTCTTATATTTCTTTCTGATGTTGTCGATTGATGTTCTTGAATGCATTTGATTTGATAACCAGTGGAGAGTATTGTTTGTTTGGTCCGGCTCTGCATAACTGCTTCTTACTTTTTGACATTTGATAACCTTTATATGACCAAAGTAGATAGTATAACCATTTGACCGAGTAATCAGACAAACCGAGTCGATAAAATGGTAGACAAACCGCATCTGTGCAAAGCACAAACCGAGTTCGGGATTGTATGGACAAACCGAGTCCAGGGTTAAACAGACAAACCGAGTCTGTTAGCCAATAGACAAACCGAGTACATGATAGTATGGACAAACCGAGTCCAGGACAAACCGAGTCCAGGACAAACCGCATTTGACCGGTCAAAGCTGTCACTTTCGTACTTTCCTCAAAAACCGGATCTGTGTTTTTCTCTTACATGACAAACCGCTTTCAAGAAACAATTTTCAATCTTTGGACACCAGCAGCAACTATAACCATTATTCCAAGAACCACAAACCCACAAAGATGCCACTATGAACAAACAAGAACACCCCTTTTTACACTCGATTTAATACAGATTTGAGGACCACAATCTTCACCACAACACATCCAACATAGGATTGAAACCAATTTCTTGAGCCACATATTTCAGACCACATATTGACCACACCTCATTTATAAGCAAACTTTGATTAACTAGTGGATTCGAAAAATATGGAGCAATCAACAACAAAAAAAATGAATCTACAGATTTTGCCACACCAAGTCACCAACTTTGTTGTGAGCCCACAACCACGAAGGTCCACAGTCCACACACCATATTTTTCAAACCACAGAAAGAATCACTAAGGCCCAACTACACACCACATTATGTAGCAAATAAGTGATATGCGACCAGAAAATGAGATGTTAAATCAGCCAAGAGTGATATATTCAAGCAACCCAGTGTACGAACTAGTGACTCTATATTCAAGCAAGTAGAGACAAAAAAAATCATTTGACTAACTAACGTGAATGTTTAAACTTTAAAGTCCATATTCAAAAAACAATGAAAGCCCAATTTGCATAACATAACACAGTCCAATGATTCGAACAAAAAAATTAAGCAAACAGTTTGAACACAAAAATGGTACGAATCAATAAAAACAAAAAGAATAGATTCAAACAGTTTGAGAAAAAAAATTCAGACCACAAAAAAATCTAAAAATCGACACACAATCAAACCGGATCTAACCATGGCTCTTGATACCAATTGTAGGAAATAACCATCTTGATTGTGTGGTTGATTCGGGTGGTCTTGATTCATGAAAGATCAAGAATCCCATGGTGAGTTAGATGTTAGAGAGAAGTTAGAGAGAGGTGGGAGACTCTTTGAAAGAAAAACTGAATATTAGATTCAATGTGTGAAGAGTTCCACCCTTCCCTTGTGTGGGAAGGGTTATATATATAGTCCTAATATTTGTGCCCCTAGTGGGCTGTGGAGTGAGCTGACAGTGGGGAAAGCCCCGACCCACTCCACGAATATATATTACTACACTAATAATACTGATAATACTAATACTACTAAACAAATATATATAAGTCCACGAGCTATATAAATGCTAATTAGATGCTCGGGGTGATCGAACCTTCATATGAATATTTATATTCCTAACACTCTCACTAACACATTTATAGCACAAGAGTGGTATGGATCATATGTAAATTTTCAAGTCAAATGTTTATTAATCTTCAAAGAGAAAAGAAATAATACAAGAGACTTGAGTGGGACTCTCTCACACACACACACTCTTTTTCTTATCTAAAATGAGGCATCCACAATGAAAACTAAAGAGTGTGTGTGTTTATACGTGACTGCCATCAACTTTAAATGGGTTTGATGGGCTTTTGTTGGACCATGTGTGGACTTAAGATGTGCACTACACTTATACATAAGATACTAACATTTCTAATGCCTTAAGCCCACACTTTTAATACATATTACACTTGACACATTTATTCTAAATGCCAAAATGACCATCACTTCAAAGTAGTATAAATTTAACGCTAACAATCTCCCCCTAAGGGATGGTCATTTCAAATGATGCTCCCTTGATTGGTCTTTAGCTTTTGACATCTTGAACTTCGTGTGTCAATGTGTAATCTTCTTCATTCAATGTTCCTTCATGCGCTGTGATCTTCATAGAGTCGTCTTGTGGTCTTCCTCGCCTTGATCTACATCTTCAGTTCAGCTGCTTCGCCGTTGTAGATGATGATGGTGAATGGACTTTCGTCGGTACTTGCATAAAACAGTTAGCAATAAAACATCCAGCGGCCATCATGTCGTTAGGTAAGATCCTTAGATCTCATTAAGACTCATACATCTTGTATCCTATTGATGAACACAAGAGTACTTCATTGGAAGTGTTCCTATGAGATCTTTTGATGAATCTCATGTCTCTAGACTCAATAATGTGCGCTTTTGTTTTAGTCATCGGAGGCATGGAGCAGAGTGCCACCTTTTCAATATCAACACATCTCGGAGTGAGAGGTCGATAGATTACGTAGTGTACTCCGTGAGAAATGAAACAAATATATTTTAAGAGATATCTGAGTGGATAGGAGGGGTGGTGCAAATGCGTCACTGGGTCCATGACGTCTTGTCTTCAATACCAGTATCACCTTAGTGACTACCGATAACAGATGTATTGACCCGGTTTCTGTCCTAAGTTTTCATGGAGGGCTATTTCTTTTCACCATTACAAAAACTTTTCTTTTTCATTCTTCAACCCCTTCTTTCTCCTTTCTCATTAAACTCCTTTTTTCAATCTTACCTAGGGACTTCTAATGCTAAGCTTATTGGAGTTGTCCTTGTGTAGATCCCTCCGGTTCTGGCGGATCATTGGACATAACCTAACCATAATCACCTTATTACTCCATGATTATCCTAGATTATTTGTTACATGCCATTAAACCTTGTGAAAATCTCTCAACATGTTTATGAGAAAACACATTTTGTTAACACATCGAGAGTTTTACATTTTTGAAACACTCCCCCTTTACATGTGCTCATGCATTTTTGAAATAAACTGCACATGTTGGGTAGAGTTCGCACATTTAAAATGATCGATTTTCAATGAACATGACCTTCGCGAGACACGCTTACATCACTAGTTAGACTAGGTTGAAATTATTACCCGTCCTGGTCATATTCAAAGATCATCTCTCGAATTGGTACATTCTACTCAGACAAGTCCTTTGCGAGACACGCTTACATCACTGGAAACCAGCTTGAAATTATTACCCGTCCAGGACATGTCTTTTCGAGAACGGACGTTTTGTTTCGTCAATTCGAGGGTTCATGCTGAGTCTTTTTGAAGAACTCGTTTCGAGATTCAAATGATAAAACTTCTTTTAGATCACATTTTAATCACGTCCTCTCCCCCATATATAAACACTTTATCTCCCCCTCAAAAATAGCATGAAGTGGTATTTTTGAAAACAGTTGATTAAAATGAAACTTTTAGTGGAGAGACGGACTGATTTTAGCATGAAAAATGGAACAATTTTCTTTTTATACTCCCCCTTAATCAGAGCAAATGGTTAAACTTTTGAGTTTAAAAGCATTTAGAGGTCTTAGAGGGAGTTGTTGTGAGCACAAAATTTATAAAAAGACTTTGAAAAATCTTTTGAAACAATTTTGATTAAGTGCTCACGGGTTTTAGCTTTTTGCCATTAACATTGCGAGTTCTGATCGGAAATAATCAGAAGTCATTCAATGTAGCGCTTATTTGAAATCTTTTCCGGCATACCCGTGCTACAATTAAAAGATTTCTCATTTAAGAATGGGTTTCATACTGAAATGCACGAAAGCCGTAATGAAGAATTTGAGAAACGACATGTTTTAGAAAAACATACAAAATAACTCTCGCTCAAGCATCTGTAAATACCCGTATCATTGTTGAATGACATTTCTAAGTACGTACAGAATATTGATTAGACGAGAGACATGTCGTGAGAAGAATATTTTTGGTTTTTGATGTTTTATATTTTTTATGGCTTTTTCAAAGTTTCTATTTTTATATTTTGATTTTTTAAAAGGTATGTATATATTTACCAAAAATATATACATAAATATTTACAAAAGATGTTTACCAAAATATTTACAGAAATATTTACATGCGAAGTTTTATGAAGTAAATCAATGAGATTTGAGAAGACTTTCTAACTCAACGGGAGTTAGGCTTCGCATTGCAATTCGACGAACTAAGTTTTCAAACCGCTCTTTTGGGAGGGCCTTAGTAAATAGATCGGCGAGCTGGTATTCTGTCTTAACGAAAAACAATTCAACAGTACCCTCTTCAACGTGCTCTTTTATGAAGTGATAGCGGACTCTAATATGCTTGGTCTTCGAGTGTTGCACTGGATTGCACGAGATGGCTATGGCACTTTTTGAATCGCAATACAAAGGTATGCGGTTGAAAGAGAAACCATAATCCGTGAGTTGTGTTCTCATCCAAAGGACTTGAGCACAACACGCAGATAGAGACACATACTCGGCCTCTGCTGTTGATAAAGCAATGCAATCTTGTTTTCTTGACGACCAGCCTACTAGCTTTTCTCCCAGAAATTGCGCTCCGCCTGATGTACTTTTCGTTGTTACTTGGCATCCAGCATGATCGGCATCTGAAAAGGCAATTAGTGTAAACTCCGAATCCTTCGGATACCAAAGTCCCATGTTATTGGTTCTTCGAAGGTATCGAAAGATCCGTTTAACCTCTTGGAGGTGAAGTTCGGTAGGCCTTGCCTGAAACCGTGCAAGTAAGCAAACAGCAAAATGAATATCTGGTCGGCTTGCAGTTAAGTACATGAGAGAACCAATCATGCTCCGATATTTCTTCGGATCCATGGGTTTCCCATATAGGTCAGCGCCAATCTTGGGTGAAGTGACCATTGGGGTTCCAACAGAGTCACAATTATCCATACCATGTTTTTTCAAAATCTCAATTGTGTATTTAGCCTGATTTAGAAAAATACCACGCGGGGATTGATGAATTTGTAAACCCAAAAAGAATTTTAATTCTCCCATCATGGACATTTCGAATTTACTTTTCATGAGATTTTCAAAATGTTTTGAATGTGTCGGATTAGTGGACCCAAAAATTATGTCGTCCACATAAATCTGAACAATCAAAATGTCATTTTTGTATTTTCTTGTAAACAAGGTCGGATCAATTGTTCCTTTGGTGAAATTATTATGAAGTAGGAAAGATGATAACTCGTCATACGTATTCCAGATGATCTTTGTCAACGAAACCGTCTGGTTGACTCACGTACACTTCTTCTTTCAGAGTTCCATTCAAGAACGCCGTCTTGATGTCCATCTGATAAACCGTGATGTTCTTGTGAGCGGCATAAGCTAAGAAAATCCTGACTGCTTCAAGCCTTGCAACCGGTGCGAATGACTCTTCAAAATCTATCCCTTCTTCTTGTCTGAATCCCTTTGCCACCAGACGAGCCTTGTTGCGAATCACAGTCATTTCTTCATCTTTTTTGTTTTTCCATAACCACTTAAGATCAATGACTAGTTTGTCAATTGGTCTTGGAACTAAATCCCAGGTGTCATGGATTTGAAATTGAAGAAGTTCTTCCTGCATCGCTTCAATCCAGGCATTATCTGCCATTGCTTCCCGAATGTTCTTAGGTTCTATGAGACTGACTGAGCAGACATAGATGCACATGTCGCAATCGGTATGAAGTTGTTTTCTCGTCTGAATTGGTCTTGAGGGTTCACCAATAACCTGTTCAATCAGATGGTCTTTTGTCCATTGTAGAGTTGAAGGGTACCTTGGACTGTTTGAATGTATGTTAGACGGTTCATGTAATCTGGAAGATGATTCACCAGATTCCGTTCCAAACGGGTTTTCAAAGACTTCTTCGTCTAACACAGCATTATTTTGTTCTTGCTCATCAATTCTTGGTAGAACAATTTCAATGAATGGAGTTGCTGGAGTAGATGTAGATGATGTTGATGCAGAGGGAGTTGGTGCGTCAGCTTCGAATGTTGTGGATGCATCTGGATTTGGTGGAGGTGGTGGTGGTTGTTGATGTGGAGTGGTTGCAGCGGAATGTTGGTTAGATGCATTTTTCAAAGCGCCACCATAGTATTCATCATACATAAACTCGAAGAAATTATCCAGTTCCTGAGTTGTGGGTTGTTCGACATGAGTTGAATGAGCTCCTTGAGGTGCGAGTCCCGAACTGATATGTCCGGAAGTCATTGGGTTAAGCGCGGGTTCTAGAGCGAGTCTCTCAGAAGCCATTTGTGAAATTTCATCAAACTTCACGTTCATCGTCTCCATGATCTTTTTCGTTCTCCTGTTATACACCCTGAATGCCCTCGAGTTTTCAGAATAACCAATGAAGATTCCAATATCACCCTTAGCCTTCAACTTTCCCAGATCTTCCCTGTCATTTGTTGGATAGCATAAAGCGCCAAATACATGAAGATAAGAGATATCCGGTTTTCGGTTGTTGACAAGTTCGTATGGGGTTTTATTGATTCTTGGATGGATTAGGGATCGGTTTTGAGTAAAACAAGCAGTAGAAACAGCATCAGCCCATAAGAATAATGGAGCACTGGAATAAATCAGCATGGTGCGAGCAGCTTCTACAAGGGTTTGATTCCTTCTTTCAACTACCCCATTCTGTTGTGGAGTTCTAACAGCTGATGTTTGGTGAGTAATACTAGTTTCTTCAAAGAATGTTCTTAACTCCTGATTGACAAATTCCGTGCCATTATCCGTTCGTACTATCCTAACTGGAGCTTGAAGTAGAACTTGAATCCGCTTCAGAAAGGCGATGATGGTGCTTGGTGCTTCATCCTTAGATCTCAAAAACTTTACCCATGTATATCTCGAATAGTCGTCAACAATTACAAGAATATACTTCTTCCCATTTATGCTTTGAACTCTCATCGGGCCACATAAGTCCATATGCAACAAATGCAACCTGTCAACCGAACTAGGTACGGGTTTAGGTTTAAATGTTGTTCTTTTGCTCTTTCCTTGCTCACATGATGGACATAGGTGTTCTTTGGTGTATTTAAATTTAGGAAGACCGGAGACGATGTTGTCTTTGGCAAGCTTGTTGATCGTGTCAAAGTTCAGATGGGACAAACGTCTATGCCACAACCAGGATTTTGTTTCACCTGCCCTGGTCATGAGACAAATCGGAGATGAAGAGGCCATTTGGTTTATGTCAATTGCATAGAGATTGGTGCCACGATTCCCAATTAAGAGATCATTTCCCACCAAATTCCTGACAAAACAAGTGTTTCTCCTAAAAGCAACCTCTAAATCAGCATCACAAAACTGTCCGACAGAGAACAGATTGTGTCCCAACCCTTCGACATAGTAAACCCGAGTGATCAGATAATTTCCAAACCGAAGATCTCCATAACCCAGAATAGCTGCAACATGATCATTCTCAAAACGTACAGTCCCCATGAACTGCCACACAAAATTGATCAGCAGCTTCAGATTCCCGGTCATGTGCTTGGAGCAACCCGAGTCGACGATCCAAAGACAGATTTCAATGACCTGAGAAGAACAGAAGAATTTGTATATGGAAACCGTGTAACATTTGGTTCCAAGGGGTTAGATGTAACAGGTGACTCACACTTAGATATGGTTTCCTTAGATGCATTGGGAACTATTTCTAATGTGCCATTCTTAAGTGTAAACATTCTACCCGTTGGTTTCCATGCACAAAACTTAGAGTGATCCTTAGGCAATAGGCTGCTAGTGGTTTTTCTAGCTTTTGCAATAAGTCTTCGAATATATCTAGACTTAGCCTTAGTTACTAAAGGAACCTTTTTCTGTTCAGGCATATCATTCTTTTTCACATCATTAGAAACATTATCATCACAAGCATTTACAGACAAAGTTTTGTTTTGCATTAAACAATCAGAATCATTACATGCATTAGAAACAGGAGTCTTATCATTACAACTAGATGATACATGTTTCTTCTTGGAAAGCGATAAATTCCTAGGGTGTTCTTCTACTTTCTTGCTTGCACTCTCAGAAACAGGCGAGACACTAGGTTTCTTGTTATGGCTCCTAGACTGTCTTTTGCTCCTAGAGTTGCTTTCTATTCCTGTAGAAGGTAAGGCACACTCATTAGAATTTTTGTTGTTGTCCTGAGATGTTGTAGTAGCATTCCTAGACTTATTTGGAGTATCTTTCTTACTTTTGTCTATCGCCCTATATGTTTTAGATGTAGAGGCAGACGCAGTAGTGGGACTAATCCTATAAAGGCCAGGTGCTATAACATTAGTGTTCTTGACAATAGCTTTCTCTTTTTGTTTCTCACTAGGCAAGGGGGTTAATGGTGCAATACCCGTAGTTTCCTCACCCTTCCCTTTTTGACATTCAAGTTGAGACTTCAAAATATCAATTTGTTCTTTCAACTGTTTGTAAGAACGCTCATACGACAGTTTGTCATACTTGCATTCTTCCTTTTTCGTATCAAGTTGTTTAAAATATGTGCAATTTTGTTTTTCAAGTTTCAAAAGCGCCTTTTCGTATTTTTCAACAATTTGAGAAGTCTCAGCTCGTAGTGTTTCATCATCCTCAACAGAATATGTTTGAAAAATAATGGACATAAAATCGGTCGAGAGAGCTTCGAAAGAGAGAGAGTCATTTTGATGTTCCAAAACCTTTATTCGTTCCAAGTATTCATTTGCTTCCTTCACTAAGGATTTGTGATCCTTAACGAATTCTGCAGACTCTTTTAAAAGATTATTTTCCACATTTTGAACAACCGCATAGATTGCAGCAACATGTGGATTAATTTCCTTTGCAAAAATCTTTTTCAGTTCATCCTGAACACCCGGAAACCATTCAAACTTGTTATTGTTAATTTTGGAAGCCACAATACGTTGAAGTTTCTCAATTCTCTGCTTAAGATCAACCAAATATAGTCTAGCTGCACTTGAATCATAAGTGTTTTTAGATGCCATTTGTTCGATGTTAGGCAGATGTTTTGAAACTGCTTTTTGTTTTGTGAAGACCACTGGTCTTTGAAAAAATAATTGTGACTCTTTTTTAATAAGATGAACACCAGAATCTTTATTAAGCTTGTTATAATCAATTGGTTTAATTTCTGGGTTCATTTGTCTCATTTTGACTCGTCTCTTTTCAGTACGCTCAATCGTTTCATCCGAATCATAAATTTCAATCGGATCATGTTTATCATTTAGCACACTACCATCATATAACACATTCTGTACACTCTGAGCTTTCTTGAGATAATAAGGGTTTTCACAACCTATAGCCGTTTTCTTTAGTGTATGTAAAATCGGGTTTTTGTCATTTATTAACAAATTAATCGTTTGTGCAGAATGACCTGTTTTTACAAGTAAATCTTCCAACTTTCCAATGGTTTCCTTTTTGTCATTGATCTCTTTAAGAAGATCCTTTTCACGTTTTAAAAACCTTTCATTCAACTCCTTTTCTTTTTCAAGATTGGAATAAGTTGATTTTTGTTTTTGAAAGTTGGTTGGTTAGTTCAGAAATTTCCTTGTTTAGAGATTTGATTTGATTGTTCAAATTAACATCTAGAGTGTTAAATTTGATTTGTAAACGTTTTTCTCTTAACTCAGAATTTTTTAAGCTAACCTCAAGTTCCGACTGTTTTTTGTTATGAAAATCATAAGCTCTTGCATTCACCTTATACCTCTCAAGCTCAGTGGTCAATTTTTCATTCGCGGCCTTAACATCGCGATTGACCTTTTTGACCTTTTCAATTTCTACACTACAATTTTGCAATAATGATTCAAACATAGCACGTGTTTCCTCATCATTATCAGTATGCTGTGACTCGAATTCTTCATTAGGATCCATATCTGGAGTTTCCAAATTAGTATTACTACTACTTGGTTCGTCCATGTATGTATCATAAATGAGATTAGGAGTCTCAGGATGCTGTTCATTTTGAGGTGACATATCAAATATTTCATTATTGTGACATGTAGCATATGGTTGTACCTCAGAAACCGCATTAGTGTCAAAAGCAGGAGGTGCTTTTGAGTCTGTGTCGTACTTTGCCTCCTGGAGATTTGCCATAAAAATGCAGTTTGCATCGATGTCCTCTTGATCTTCTGAAGCATCCATAATAGCCATGAAGTCATTCTCTTCTGCACTCAACTGAAGCCCAGCCGTTTCCTTGTTTGCCAACATTAATGCTTTCTGCAAATACGCTGGATCCCTCTTATTTGGCTTGTCTGGACAGTTCCTAGCCATGTGACCAATACCCTGACAGTTGAAGCACTTCATCATATTTCCCTGATTTCTATTCCCAGCTCCCTGAGCAACATTCCCAAACTGATTCCCAGCATTCTGTACCCTTTGATTACCAACATCATTACCCATCTGATTCCCTGCAAACTGACCCATCTGATTACCAACATACTGCCCTGTATTCTGATTACCCATCTGAAATCTTGGAGCATATCCCTGCTGATTCCCATATCCCCCAACCATCTGTCCTTGCTGTCCCATGTTGAAACTCGGCTGTGCAATCTGCTTGTTGCGAGTGTTCGATGAGATTCGTTGATTGTTGTTGGTGGGTGTGGAGTAACGTCCTTGGAATGCTTTTGATAGGTAAGCAAAAGCTTGAGTCAAAGCAGCAGTTGACTCATCCTGATCGTCTTGATCTGGGTGTTGTGGGTATTGTTGTTGTGGGATTACATGTTGTTGTTGTGGGTAGAATGGTGATTGTGGAATATACTGTTGTTGCATGAATTGCTGAGTGGATGATGATGATGATGGTTGTACACTGACTGTTGCAGGTGTAGGTGATTGGACTATGAGTGCAAGAGGATCTTGTTGTTTTGCTTGCTTCTCTTTTCTGACTTCATTTGCCTCTGCTTGGTTTTGTTTGAGAAAGTCATAGAGTTGATCGTAGTTCACATCATGAAGATTCTTAGTTTGGTTGACAATAGTAACATATCGTCCCCATTCTTCTGGAAGGTTGTTGATGAACTTGATGTTTTGAACAATTTGCTTAGGTGCCAAATTGTTTCTGATCAACTCATTCATTAGAGTACAAAACCGTGTGTAGTAAGATTCAATCTGTTCAGCTGGTGTTGCTGTGAACTTCTCCCATTCAGTCAGAAGCTTGTTTTCCATTTCTTGAATGCCAATTTCTGTACCATGACAAAGACGTCTAACTCGATCCCACATTTCTTTGGCAGTTTCAAAGCTATCTACATCACAAAATATTTCTTGTGGTAGACCGAGTTGGATTAGATGCATTGCTAGGTGATCAGCTTCAATTTGCTTCCAATATGCTTCAGTGTAATTCGATTCCTCTTTGGGTCGGTACGTTGGATCGACGGGAGGTTCTGCAGTAGGGTTTCCAGCTGTTTCTTCAATCTCACCAGGCTGGAATGGACCTTTTTTGACGGAGTTAACCAAGAGTATACCTTGTCCATTAGGTTTGGATCTCATATATCGAAGCATACGACTCGTCCATGGAAGGTAACCACCCTTTTCTAACATTGGAGGTCGGTTTTCTGAACCTACGGCATGAATGTCTTGTTGTGTAGTCATCTTTAAAATATAATGTATGATAAAGTGGATTTAGTATCTTTGCAACAAAGTAGGAGACGTTGTTGTTGACGGTTAAACTTGGTTGATGTTGTTGTGAAGCTTTGTTAAGGTGAAAATTTTGGTCTGAAAAACTTAGAAACTCAATAACTTCATTCTGGAGCGATTTCAGGCTTCGAAAGTTGGGTTGAATGAATAAGTTTTTTCAACGTGTCCTTCTCCTCGGTCTCACGGTCGTTTTGACAGGTGTTTCGCTGAAAACGGAGTTACGGTTCAAAAGTTATGGCCGTTTGAAGTTTCACAGAAGTACGAGGGCCAAAACTGCCAAATCTGGAAGTTCCCAAAGGCTGCTAGAAAGTACAGGGACTGAAGTTGACAAGTCTGAAAACTGCTGAAAACTCTTTGTTGTCCGATATCGCAGTTGGTGATTTGTCCGATATCGCAGTTGGGTCAAATATCGGACAGAACTGCGTTGCTATCTCGGATCAAACTGCGATAACAATGTCTGAGGTCAACTGCGATAGGTCTGATTAGCGACAATTGCGATAGACCCAAATGCGATAGCCAAATGCGATAAGCCAAATGCGATGGACTACTGCGATAATGGCCAAATGCGATAAGGCAAATTGCGATACCTATCGCAATTCTCATACAAGAACTGCGATAAACACTATGAATTGCGATAACCCGTCTGAACTTCTTCAATTGCGATAAAAGGCAACTTTTGACCAAATCTCACCCACTTTTTGACTTTTAGCTTCTAGACCATGCAACTCCCATACTTGTTAGTCATGTTTCTGCCACTTTTTCACTAACTATCACTGACTTTCCCACCTTAATAATTCACCTTAATAAACAATTCATAAACAAATCTTATACAAGATTTGCTACCTTTGTTCGATCAAAGAAGTGAAGAACAAACCAAAAAACCAAACTTTCACAACTGTAAACAAGTGAAACACTAAAAATATCACAGAAACCAATTCGTATAACCTCAAAACAAACACAACTTACTTTAAATTTTGTTTAGATCGATTAGAAGAAAAAACATAAGTTGTAATTTTTCTAGTGAAAGAAAAAATAACAAAGGATGTTTTTAATCTTTAGGATCAAACAAAACTAAAGATAATCCTACCTTGAAACCTGTCTCTCATACCACTTGTAGGACCGAAGCTTCCACTATGTCACACAAACACAAGCTTCTTTGATGACTCTCACTAACACATTTATAGCACAAGAGTGGTATGGATCATATGTAAATTTTCAAGTCAAATGTTTATTAATCTTCAAAGAGAAAAGAAATAATACAAGAGACTTGGGTGGGACTCTCTCACACACACACACTCTTTTTCTTATCTAAAATGAGGCATCCACAATGAAAACTAAAGAGTGTGTGTGTTTATACGTGACTGCCATCAACTTTAAATGGGTTTGATGGGCTTTTGTTGGACCATGTGTGGACTTAAGATGTGCACTACACTTATACATAAGATACTAACATTTCTAATGCCTTAAGCCCACACTTTTAATACATATTACACTTGACACATTTATTCTAAATGCCAAAATGACCATCACTTCAAAGTAGTATAAATTCAATGCTAACAAGATCAATCCTACCCAAATGCATATGAACGGTGAAATGCCCATATTGACCCATTTTGACCACTAACCCAAACAGTCCTTCTAGGACTGTTTTGAGAGTTATGAACTAGGGAGGACCAAATTAAGCTAAAACTCTAACAGACAAAGATGCACATAACTAAATAAAGGCTAGAAAAGAAATTTATATCAGAGGTTAAGCACTAGGAATAAGCTAATAAGCAGTTGACCTATGGTTGACTTTTTGACTATTTTGAAATTGAAACTGAATGAGACAGAATAACTCAAAGGAGGAACATTCAATAAGCTAAAAGGAACTAAAATAAGCTACATTAAGCAGAACAGAGAGCTCTTAAGGATTAAATAACAACTGATTCGACTTACTGAATTAAACTTGAACTTGAATTATGAGTAAACAATACAATGCTTCTGAAGTGAACTGAGACTGAATTTAGAATTACAATAATCCGGAATTTAACTAAACTCTAAAGCTTATCCTAATTTTGACTAAATTATACTACTCCTAATAACTAACTAAAATCTACTTGCTGCTTTTGTGTGAGTGAGGAGGTAATATATATCATCCAAAAGCTTCTCTCCTCCTTCTCGAACTCATCCCAGCCATTGGAACGGCTCCAATTAATCTCAATCGTCCAATTCCATTTTGGCTGGAAAATGGGGACATGGTTTAATAGGCTTTTCAGACCACGTGGGAAGTCAGGATAGTATGTGAGGAGGGGGGTTGGAGTGTAGCAGAGAAAAGCATGGTGGGATGGTGGTTTTGTCAGGGAAGTTTGGTGGTATTGGTTTTTTTGGCGGGCAAACGGTTTGGGGTAAGGGTGGGTTTGACCCTGGTGTTTGACCGGTATTTAACTAAAAATAGGGATAAGGGATATGGATTGGGCTGGGTTTATTGATTGGGCTGGAAGGGTTGAGTTTGTTATTTGTTTCCGATTAACTTTGAATTTGGATTTAACTTTGAGGGACCAAAACTGTCAAATAGGGAAAGTGTTTCCAAGGACCATTTTTGCAATTTTGATATTCTTACGAGTTGACTTTGATTTTTCTTCTCTTCATTAAATACTCAAAAGGTGTCGAGTCGATCCGGCAATGTCCGTTTTTTGCTCTTTTTCCCATCCAAGCTCGGTTTTGTCTGTTTTTGCCCTGTTTTCAATTCTTTTGTACCTGAAACACATAAAAACACCAACCATGAATATTTGCAACAATATTTGATCTATTTGGGTATTTTTGGTCATTTTTGTATCTTATATGGGTATAAAATGATGAGTAAATAGGCATTTATTAGTAATGCAGCAGGCTTGGCAGGCAGGCAGGCATGTGGCGGTCATATGGTTTTGTTTTTGTTAAAGTATTTGTAGTTTAGGTTTTTGAAATACCTAGTTCTCTATAACCAAGGCTCTGATACCAATCTGTAAAACCCCAAAAATGGATCACAGCGGAAGATTATGTCACTGGGGTGCTAAATTGGGTCACAACGCAAAGTAAAGAGAACAAATTTACATTATCCGTTTTAAAGAGAATTTACATTAAAAGATTAAATGAGTTCAAAACATGATTCAAGTGTGGAAATACAAGGCCCATTCATTTAAGTAGTCCCAATTATAAAAGTAGTCTATGACCCTTGCTTTGCCAAGCGCCTTAGAAGCCAAATAACAACAAGAGAAATCACACACCTGAGAAATACACGCTAAAAGTGTCAACACAAGGTTGGTGAGTTCATAGGCTTATAAAAATAGTGATACTGCGTAAAATAAAAGTGATTTTCAAAAGAAAGTTTCTGTGACCATTATGTCACTCACAAAGTCATGAAAAACAAGGTTTACCTTTAAGTAAAAATGGAAATTTGCTAACGAAATCCACAAAGCATAAAGTTGGACAATAAGTAAAACAGGTAAACATTTCAACCAAAATAAAGCACGTTAAATGCATGCTAGAAAGCAAGTGAAATGCGTGCTAGAAAGCATGTTAAACGGAGTGGGCATAGTGGGATTCAAGAGCTTAGGCTAAATGACGTAATAGTTTAAAGAAAACACAGGTATAATTCCAGTCCAAGTAAAATGTTTTATTATAACATGATTATAATTCCTGTCCAAGTAAAATGTTTTTAAACATTTGTGTCCATGAGAAATAATCGAGTATGTAACAAGTAAACACATAATGCATTCGAGTAAACAAACAAACATTTAAGTAAAACAAGTAATGTTTTGAGAAATCAAATAGTATATTCAAGTAAAACAAGTATTGAATTTAAATAAAAACGAGCATGTATTCTCACCCCAAAATAGTTTAAAACAAGTAAAATAGGGGCTATGAAACTCACCTCACTATGTAGCATTGCAAGTAACATAAATGGCATCAAGTAGCAAAATACAACGATATCAAGAAGTACAGGCACAATGGTACTGGATCGGCAAAACCTAATAAGTATATAATTTATCTCAAAATATGTCCCGTAAAATAGTATATTGTATTTGAGTTTTCAAAAGATATAGCATTTTAGTTTTCGTGGAATACTCATACCATTAATTGTAAAAAGTCTAGTTTTATTGTTCGTAAAAAGTTTAGTATAATTGTTTCGTGTAGTGGTATGGAAACATAGACTCGAAATACAACTCACGCAAAAGAAGAATAAATGAAAGAATAAACAAGGATCGTGAATAAAGGAAAATTGAATAAAGGAAAATGAGTAGGAAAAATAAGAAAAGAATAAGTTAATGGTAAGTTTCGGTGTTTACCCAATAATCCCAAATAGTTTAGAAAAGTCAAATTGGTTTAGAAAAGTAATTTAAGTTTAAAAAAGTCATTTAGGTTTTACAAGAAAACCTTAGTTAATAATAGAGGTCTCATAACTTAATAAAACATATATTTAGATTCTTGTCGGGTTTTATAAGAATAAAAGGTTTTGAAATAAAAATATAAGTTTAGAAAGTTTTATAAATTTCGGCATGACGCGTCCGTTTATAAAACATTTCCAAGTCAATAGACTTTAATAAAACTCAATTTCCAAAACAATATTTCCCGGCAATTTTACAATTTAACACATATTCGTGTTTGTTAATCCCAAACACGTTGCACTAATTTAAAACAATTAAGAGTTTAGAAATCAACCAAGTTTTAGGTTATTTATTAGTTATCGGGTTTTATAACTCGTTATTAGTTTAATAAGTATTTATTGAATATTTTAGGTCCGTTACGATTCTAATATATTATATTCGTCTCAAGTCCAAAATGTCCAAAGTGAGTCAAATTGTCCAATGTCCAAATAGTTCATGTCCGATATCTATTTAGTCTATTTTATTTTTTATTGACCAAATCCAAGTAATAAGTCCAAGAATGTATCCGAAACTCCCAATGAGCACATATGTCAAAAATAAACTCCTTTGAGTTTGGGTTCAATTGGATGAATCTGTCAAGTTAAGGTCAACGTTATAACCATTGTGAAAAAAAAAATCCCACGTTATAATAAACTATCTTATAGAAAACTTATCATTTTCTACGTGTAAATTTTTATTTATTTATTTGATCATAACTATTATCTTATGTGACGTAGATCACATCCTCGATAAACGCGCTCGTACGCAACCCAACCTTAACAGATTTAATGTTTATCTATATAAACACCTTTGACCTAAAACTTTATGATATCCCATTTACCACTTTACGTTAATTCGTTAACGTATGTTTAAAACTGAACGTTTCTTAACTGATAAGAATTTTTATGAAACTCTAAACTACCATAACAACATATGAAAATAACAAAACCCTAGAAGTACTAAAATACAACTTATTTGAGTAATGTACAAGTCATTAAAGCACAGAAACCCTAATTCCATAATAACTCCCGGTAAAACCCTAAATTCATAAAACTATGATTTTATGTACTAAATTTACAAACCTTAATTTATTTATAAGAGATTTTTACAAAATATTAATGTACAAGTTATTTATAGCCAAGGTACAAGTATTTTATGCATAAAAACTATATATTAATAAAAACCTTATAAAAACCCCAATTATATTTATCTTAAAGCATAATCTACAAGTTTTTCATACACAAGACTTAAAAATAAATTTTCCTAAACTCATTAAATATAAGTACAAGTCTCTAAACCCAATGTACAACCCTCCAATGCACAAAACCTTAAAATCTCATTTATGTATATTTAAAGCTTAATAAAAATTACATAAAATTATATAAATTAAGAAATTATTAAAATTATATTTTTCTTATTTTCTAAACCCTAGTACAACCTCCTTAAGCCTAAAGTACAACTTACCAATGCTCCAAATTATTTTCTTTTGAATTTATATAAATCGATATATATATATATATATATATATATATATATATAAAAATATATATATTTGAAAACTTATAGAAATATTATATATTCTAAATTTTGAAATCCCTAAACCCTAGAAACCTTAACTAAACCTTAAACCCTAGAGTACTATAACCTTAAGCCTAGTGTACGAGTCCCCTAAGCCTAGTTCGAACCATTCATCCCATTTCTACACTACCTAGATCGAACCAAACTAGAACCAAACTAAAATCCTAAACTTACTTAAACCTTAAGTGACAAAATGAAAGAACACAACACTTCCACATCCCCCCTCCTCTAGAAGCTTACTACTTGTGTGATTCTTAGCAAAACACAACATCACCTCCCACATAGGCCACGTCCAAATATCCCCCTCCTCACATTTGTCCTCACCAATAATAAGACACATTTCCATTTTCAGAAACCCTAATCCTTACTTCCTTCTATAAATACCAATCTCATAAGTTCCATTTTCTTCATCCGATATCAAATCGACACATACCAAAACCCTTTCATTTTCCCTCCCTCCTGATACACAACCCAAATATGTAAGTTAAACAAAACCTTAGGAAGCTTAGAAGAGAAGGAGAACCTCTGGTATTCAAGATTCGAACCCATTCAACCCTTACAACCCTACTCGAACCAAGAATTCCAGTAAGTGATTCCAAACTCTTTTTTATTCAGTTTATTTATCAAAAACTATAATTTTCTTTTCATTTTCTTTTTCTGTTCGAACCAGAAACTAAACAAGACCCTATATATTTTAATTTTGTTAAAACAAATTAAGAAGTTATAAAACATGTTGGAAGTAAGTTTAATATACTCAATAACATCATATTATGCATTAAAAATTAACTAGAAACATTAAAAACCCAATCGGGTTCTTTTCTGAGTTTCTGTCGAGCTAAAAATGGCTCCATTAGCCCAACTTTCGACCTAAGTATCGACCACCAAACGACCATCATAAAATCTGATTTTTGGTAGACTTAAAGTTCACTTAGCTAACTAAAATTAGGAAAAAGAATTACGTAATATGGTTAAGAATTCATCAAGTTATCTGGTTCCCAAATTCTGCTTCTATCCTAATTAAAAAGTTCCAGTTATTCTTTTCAGTTTTAGTGTCCCAACTCGCTAACTTTGAACCCAAATTTTGACCCTTAAATCATCTCTAAAAATTCTAAGTTTTTGGCTCGTTAAAGATCACCTAACTAACTTATTTTAGGAGAAAGAATCATGTAAAATGATTGAACCATTAAAAAGATATTAGCCTTCAAAGTTTGCTCAATCGCTAGCCTTAAAACCATTTTCCAGATTTTGTTAAAACCTTGTTTTCACCTGATCGACTTTGAGTATTTATTTCTGTTATCAAATGATTTTCAAAAATAACGAAATTTGAAATAATCAAAGATGACCTAGCTAGCTTTACATAGGAAAAGAAAGTTCCCAAAATGATTTATTTCTCACAAAGTTATTCGATCTCAAAACTCTTCCTAAGTCACTAATTTTATTCGAAACATTTTTAATATTTTTGAACTAATAAGCTCAAGTAATAAGCTATAAGCGATAAATAAGCTATTAGGGATAATTATTATGACTTTCATAAAATAACCATATCGAGTCTTGCCTTTTCCCAAAATTTTAAAACGCGTTTATATAAACTAGGGACCACGAACGTAATAACTAAAATGTTTTGAGGGCTATTTTTGACAAAACTCTAACAAGTTTTACAACTAGGACTTTATTTGATGTCGATTTACAACTCAAGGGTAGAAAATGTCATTTTTGAAACTAAAGGGTAAAAGTTGTCATTTTCCAAAAGTTTAGGGTATAAATTGTCAATATATGAAACCTTAGGAATAAAAATATAACTTTTCATAACTAATATTTTTATCATTTTTATTCTCTGATCTAATAGAAATTAATAACGAAACACGTTTAATTCGAAACCAATGAACGAACAAGAAATATCTTTAACGAACAAACTAACGAACGAACAAAATATATAGATATCAAACGAACGAACAAAAACATAAGAACGAATAATAAGATAAAATCTTATTTTTGAAGAGACTTCATGTTGTCTCAATATAACATTTAATCATCAACCAAGAACGAAACTAAACGAACAAACGAACGTATATCATCTGAAATCGATTACTGAAACTTGACATAACCAACCCAGGTTGCGAGTCGGAGACGTTTATCAACTTTAAATAAACTTTGTTTTCCATCCAGACTGTTCAGGTGAGTTTATAGTCCCACTTTTCCTTTACGTTTTTCTAAATATGTGGGGAGATACATTCTATCAAACCGTACACAAGTATTTTCCTGATTGTTATTGCACTAGGCTAACTGTCCCTTATTATTATGATTGTATTTATTATTGAAAGACCCTCATATCATGCACCATTAGTCACCCGCAGGGTGAGCGCGAATATAGTGAATAGATCTATTGGCCTGACGACCCATTTGTACTAATCGGATGGATATCTTCGTGGTAGCCGGTTAGGCAAATGCATTATATTTGATTTCTTAAACTCAGGGGCAAACCACTACCATTTAATTATGTTAGTGAGACTGGAAACTGTCAACGCATTGCGTGTCATGAGGTTTAGTGCAATATTCCGAATTTTGATATAACTGATTTCTTCTTATTTACCTTGTGTTCAACTTATTTATAACTTTAAACACTATAGATTCACTCAACCTTTGTGTTGACTTTTTAAGCATGTTTATCTCAGGTAACTAGGAGTATGGTTATCGGCACGGAGTGGCTGTGGACTTTTTCTAAGAGTGTCCACTTTGTTATCATACAATGAATAATGTATATTTTATAACATATTTTCAGAACCTCCCTCTGGGACCTATATTATGTACCCTGATTTAATAAATGAATGATAACAATTTTATTTAAAACGTCTCTTTTTGAGTCGTTTTCTATTATCATGACTGTGAACCGTGAAGTAACACCCCAAACTTATGTTCCGCTGCGTATATCGAAAACGGGGGTGTTACAAACGTACGTAGCGGGAAGGGGGCCTTACTACTTCTTCATTCAGGGGGGGGGAGACTAGCCTCATTATCATTCGTAGCTTATTCTACTTTCTTGATCCTACTTGCGAGTAAACATTTAAGCTGATTGGGTTGGGGTTCAGTGTTTGGTCTTTTCCCATGCTTTCCGTTGGTCAACAACAAAAAAAAGTTCTCATTTAGTTCTTCACTACTCCTACAGAAAGGACTCTCTTTACTGGGCCCCTGACAGGATAGGTGAGGAATCACTCTTGATCTTTTTTATTGGGGCCTAAAACTTCTCCTAGCCGACTAGCATCCCTTTCCACTGCGCATTTATCGAACAAAGAAGACGACTATAGGATCGAATTCGCTTTCCATGGTGAACTGGTCGTCCCAAAAGTGTTAGTCCTGTATCCGAAAAATGTATAAATATTATGAATAAAAACCAAACGGACCCTATATATAATATTGGGGTTTAGCCCAACACTAACAAACCAGAACGCACCCATAGTTATTATTGGGCTCGTCCTAATAACAAAACATCCAAACGCACGCTATGTGGGCTATTAGACCCAATCAAACCCAATCACCAAAACAGATACCACCACAAGCACAAATAAATTAATCTAAACACAAACACAGCAATACAAACACAAACGTAGGAATACAAACACCCCTTGGTGTTTGTTTTTTGAACGAACCAAAGACTCACCCTTCGTGGGTGGTAGTTGAGCCGAGAGCCACACAAACCATAAACAAAACGCAACCACCCGTGGTTGTTAGCTGTAACACCCCCAATTTCGTGATATGCAGCGGAATTCAGATTGGGTGTTACTTCATGGTACAACAGTTGAATAGTAGAAAACGATCATCAATTTGGTTATTTTAAAAGATTTATCATTCGAATATCAGAGTTTACAAAACTAGGTCCCAATGGTTTCAAAATTTATTGAATGGGTTTTCGAATGATATTTATAGCCTTCATAAGTTTCCGTGCTCTTCCGTGCCATCCGTGCTCATTATGGATCTGAGATAAATACATGCTAAAAGCGTCAGCACAAAGGTTGGTGAGTTCATAGAGTTTGTAGTTGAAAACTGTTGATTTACAAAATCAAATAGTTTGTGAGTAAATACTGTTGATTTCCAAAATCAAAGTGTGAGTGAATCCATAGAGTTTTCATAGGTCAGTTGATTTTCAATAGTTTCAAGTTTAGGTAATAATTGTAACAAATACAATTATTGATAAAATAAGCGATGGGTTACGATATTATACACCCATAGGTTGGTTTGTTATAAAATAGGTAGTGGGTTTGTTATATACTCATAGTTCGTTTGTTAGCCCTAACCGGGTCAACAAAATAGTTATTGTTTGCCAAGTAGTGATTTTCTGCTATATAGTGAATACAAATTCAAGTTTAATAAAAATAGTGGCAATACTGTATCATGACTACAGTATCGCTTTCTATTGCTCTAAGTCTCATGAAACTCAACGTTTAACAGGCATAAAAAATGATGTAAAATATATAGGCCCTCGTGATGAGTATTTGCCAATAACTCATAAGTTGGTTCAAATAAAGTGCGCCTGGGTGGCTCATCCTAGCAGACCCAAACGGGGATTGTCAGTCCCAAATAGATCTATTCACAATTATTTACGTTCACTCGCAAGTGATTAAGGTTCATGATGTGAGGGACTTCGAACATGGCAATAAAGGTAAACTTAGGCAATAGTGAATCAGGTATAGCATACAGTTGAAAATCATTTGTGATCATGTTTATAGCAGGTATCTCTCCATGAGAGATAAAAATGTATAAATGTGATTTCATATGTTCGTAGTAATACGCAAAAGTTTATAGTATTTTTGTAAGTAAAGTCAAGTATTACGTTTCGATAACAAGTAAAGTGGTTTATCAACTGAGTATAATGTTTAAAGTAAACTAGTAAAGTTTATAAGTAAAGCGAACATGTATCGCTTTCAAAAGTAAGTCAGAGTAGGTAAAAGAGTAGTCTATGGAACTCATAGTAGTATGTAAACAGTTAAGAGTACTTATGAATAAGTATAAAACATTGTATTTGAGCATGTATCTCCCCCAAAGAGTTTATAAAACAGTAAACAAGAAAAGTGGGGCTATGAACTCACCTGGAGTGTAGTGATGTAAGTAATACAACGGTGTCAAAGGGTATGGCGGAATAGAGTAACGTGAGTGATGTCAAGCGTAGAATGGGAAAGACTCCAATAGTCAACCTGAATAATATGGGAGTCCGAGATAAGTTTGACTTATGATGTCGGACGACAGAATGGTTTTGTGGCAAAGGTGGCTTGCGTGGTAAAAGGCTTGAAGTTCGAAGACAAGGTTATATACTATATAACTTGTCTGTTATGCATTTAAGTATCGTTTATTATTTATATTCTTGTCATAATTTAAGTATATATATAATATATATATATATATATATATATATATATATATATATATATATATATATATATATATATATATATATATATATATATATTTATAGAATTTGCTGGTAAATAATATATTTGGATAAATATATTATTTATAGTTTACACGGGTGTAGTAGTCAAACAAAAATATGTGTTAGACAAATCTATCAAGCCGAAAGTGGTAAAGATATAAGTTTTATCAAACTTATAAAAGTTTTAGGGTGTCAAGTGACAAAGTGTCAAATTTAGAGGGGTTAAAGTGGTAAAGATTTGGATAAGTTATAAACTTATAAAGTTTTTAAGAAAATTATCATTTGTTCCAAAGTTGAGGGGTTGTAAATGTAACTTTTAATATAAACGTATTAAAAGTTTTTAAGAAAATCAATAAGTGATGCAAAGTCGAGGGGCTAAAACTGTCAAATGGTGAAAGTTGGAAAAATAATAGAAGGAATAAAACTTCAGGTGCAGGGTTCGAACCAAAGACCTACCGTTTACAAACAAACGTCACAGCCAACTGAGCTAAGGGCTCTTTGGTGTTAAACGCTTCAACTGTTTATTTATAGAGTATGTTTTGACTGTTTATTATTTGTTATAAATTTCCTTTTACGTGTAGTATGTTCGGATTAGTTTATATCCAATATTTAGGGGGTTACGTAACATAATTTATATCATGACATGAAAATATGTCATTCGTTATTTATAGTCCCATCCCATTTTACCACTGCATGCAAAGCCACGTCGAGATGCCACATTTATTGGAGAAATAACTAACGAGATTGTAAAATAATAAAACCATGCTGGCACGATTTGTATATTATGACAAATTTATAAGGAGTGAAATAAGAGTAGGTATAAGGGTCGACTTACTATACTCAAGAAAAGGTAAATGAGACACGACGTAGGTGTTTGTGATTTCCAAATAACTTGTGCCCTTCGATTCACAGTCTAACCATGACACAAAAGTGCTCCTTGGTTTCCTTTGACCATGTATCAAGCTTGTAGTAAAATGACTAAAGCTTATCGTTCTTGGCAGTTTTGAGGACTTAGATAGTATTGAAAATGTGAAGTGTTTCTATGTATGTACGTATGGAAGAAAGAGAACCTTGAAGAGGTTTGTGAATTGGGAGTGCGTGTGAAGTGTGTGTGTGATCTTCTGTGGGTATACGTATATATAGGCCAAGGAGATGCAAGTTGCAAGTGAGTTGGAGTTACTTCAAGTACTCATGCATTTGTTTTGTTGTGGCATGAAGAATTTAGTGTGAGAATAGTTGAGTGCGTTAGTGGTTCAAATGATGGTGGCTCTTGATTTCATTTGTCCTCTCTTGCTTGTCTAGAAACTGATTTCCACATAGAAAAATTCAAGGGTCGGTTTGGTTTTTGTAGCACATGATGGTGATGATAAGAAGAGTTTTAACATATTCGTCTTTGTGGTGTTGAGCTGAGAAGAAAGAAACAAGAAGTTGATCATGGTTATTTGTTTGGTCATTGTTGGGAGCTTTTGAAGGTATTTTAAAAGAGAAACATTGAGTGTTAGAGTGAGAGTGATGATTACACATCATGATGGAGTGCAAGAGTAGCCAAATTAGTAGCAAGAGTGGTGTAAGAGTTGGCAATGATGGTTGCTCGTGATGCCCTTGGCCGTCGGTAAACACTAAGCACCAGGAAACAAAATGAAGTTGGAAGGTGGTTTGTTTTGAGAGTGTGCATGAGCTGATTCGCATGCATGCATTTATATAGAAGAATGTGGAAACGTGATTAAGAAGAGAATGATGACTAAGGTATGAGGGATAGAAGAGTAATAGCGAGGTTAGTAGTGAATCGTCCTTGTGGCAGTTCGAACAAAAAGAAGGAAACAAATATGAAATCATGGAATTTGTCTTGACTGTGTTGGATGTATTAAAATGATCAAGGGAAAATTCAAAACGTGATATATAAGTGGTGTGTGTAAGTTGGCCAAATGATAGTTGTTTGTGGATTCTTTGGCCGACACTCACCAACAAAAGAAAGAAACAAAGAGTTTTTATGTTGCTATGGTTACGATGGAATAGCAGAAATGCATGCTTCTGGCCTAGCACTTCATTGGAAATTATGGAGAGTTTGAAATCTTGTCTCTTGTGGTTGGAATATTCAATAGATATTTTGGTTTGAGTATGACAGTATCTAACCGTGGGAATGAGTGGAGGTTTAGCTAAAGTTTTAAAGATATCTTAACTTTAGTTGTTGGAGTTTCTACATATTCGATTTGTACTTTTAATGAGTGAAACGTGGAGTCTTGCAAGTCATGACCACTTGCTTTATTATTGAAGGTTAATGAATGTTGGATTTGAATGAATCTACTGACATGGAAGGAATTTAGTAGCATGTGGGAGAGTAAAAGAGATCAATTGAAAATTGAGTTACCCTTTTTATGTCGACTTGTATTTTTATTTGTGTAAACGAAATAGATTTGAGGTCATGTTCGATATTCTTAACACTGAACACGCCTAACAAGTCACAATGATCAAGTAAAAATGTTGGAATGGGATTAAAATAAACCCGGATAAAAACGGATGAGTTTTGGTTATATGACAAACGTATAACGTTATGTGTTAAACGTTTTAATTTAATTTTAGATTATCAATGTTCGCACGAATGAGGGTGATATGAAGAAAGTGTGCACGTGGTACGACGTTTAGATTAACATAGTTGAATAAAAGCAAAAAAAAAAAAATTTAGTCCGTAAAAATGATTAATTAAATCGTGACGATGGATTAATCTTCGTTTACTTCTTACAAATGGAAGGGAAATTTACGGGATGTTATATCAGCCAAGTCGACACAACACGAAACTAACAGCCTACGTGGGTGTGGTCGTGAGCCAAACCAACAAAATACAACCACCCTTATGGTTTCTTTCAAACCGAGTCAAACAAATACACCCTTGTGGGTTTAGCTTATTACCGCACACAACAAAACCAAATAAGCTCGTAAGCTCAAAATAAATTCCAAACAAGCTATAACTTACGAAATAAGCCAAGAAGGTTTAAAATAAGCAAATCAAATTCCAACCGCGACCAAATGGGTTACATACCCGAACCCATACGGGTTTTATTTTCAATCTGAGACCCAAAGAAATCAATCAAACACGATTTTGAATTCTTACCACACGAACCTTTATCAAAATCACCATTCAAATCTAATTTTAACCACGAAACATAACAAATCGGGTTGTATTAGGTTTTTAAACAAAGAAATAAGAAAAGTAACCTTATGTTTTTAGATCCGGTTTAATCCACACAAAAAAAAAGAAAAAAAAAAGAAAAAAAAAAAAAAAAAAAAAAAAAAAAAAAACCTTATAAGGATTTATGATAATCGGTTGTAAAACAAAATAAATAATGAAATCGTTTTGTGTGCATACGACATACCCAAAAGAGGATAGAGATAGAGAGATGGAGGTGGTGGTATCTCGAATCAAAAACACAAACCAATAACACGAACACCATGATTCTCCTTGTCTTCCGTGCGTCCTTTTGATGGCGACGGCGATGGAATATGGTAGTGATGACAGCGGCGGTGAGGTGGTCAGATGGTGACCGGTGGTGTAGCTGTGCCGGCGATGTGGGGTGGAGAGAGGGAGGTGAGGGTATCAGGGTTTGTATTATGTGGATAAAAGTGAGAAACCCTAATCTCATACAATTTATATACAAAAAGTTTTTAAAAAAGTGTAAAGTATGTAAAAGTGTTGGGCATGCGGTGTAAATAATACCACGGGGACCGCAAGCGTAGTTTTTGTAAACTTTTGTGATTTTGAGGTTCGGGACTCTTTTAAGGCTCGATAATGATTGATTTAAGACATGAAAATTACGCCATTGTGTTCAAAATAATTTTTTCAATAAAAACGAGTATTACATGACCAATTTCTCGTAAATAATATAATAATAAATTTAAATTGTTTATTGAGTTTACGGTTGTACCGGTACGCGTTATATGCAGTTTTCACATTTTGCAAGATAACCTCTCGTTTTCAAGTCTAATATTCGTAAATGAAAAATAAGTATAATTTATTATTAAAATTAGGCTGGAAAATTGCGGGTTGTTACCGCTATTGGATACTACCTTGGTTGAAGAGCAAGATGATTTAAACCCAACGAGGAAAATTGAGGAGCTCTAGTAATTAATCACCAAAGACACTTTCTCATCTTTTATGGAAGTCATGGAAACCTTACTACCGAAGAGACAAATGAAGAATGGAAGCTATTGACTGATCCTCAACGTAAGATTGCATTTTAAAGTTAGAAATTTCATATATATACTCAAACATGTTTTAAAAAACATTATATATTATGCATTTAAAGATTTCATTTTGACTATATATGAAATTAGAGTTGAGATTAATATAGAAACAAAATTATCTAAAGATTCAATGAACCAGTTTTAGCCACTCATTTTTTTTTTTATCAAAATAAATTAAACCCACTTTACACCTCTTTTTGAAAAATAAAATATCTTACAAACGGTAAATCGTCAAGTGAAAAAAAAATAAACCATCGCGACGAGTATTTTTTTTATCTTTCGGTGGACGGGCACTTCGATATACTTTCAACGATTTTTTTTCTTTTTTTTTTCCAGTTACGTCTGGAAAAATCACATGTGATTTGCATCACAAATCACATGTGATTTATGAAATCACACATGTGATTTTTCCAGACGTAACCGAAAAAAAAATCGAAAAAAAAGTTTGTCGAAAATAAATCAAAGTGCCCGTCTATATAAAGATGATTTAATTATCGTCGCGATGGTATGATTCGTTTTGCGTAACGATTAAAGATTTGTGATATATTTAATTTAAAAAAAAACTGATGATTTTTTTTTTTTGAATAAAAAAATGAATATCGGATCTAAGTTGAATTTTTCTCTATTAAATTAATCATGAATGAAAGCTGGAGGATTTATGAAATTAATCCTTGCATATAAACTCTCAGGGTGTGTTTGGTAGCGAGATATGGGGCCAAAGAAATGGAAATGACATCATATCTCGTGTTTGGTTAAGCAGAGAAATAAAAAGGTGGAGAATTGGAGAGATTTGATTGAGAATTGGTAGTGTAATTTTTAAAGTTTCATTTCCTCACTTTTTATTTCGAAATTGGAGAAATGAGATTATTTTGTAAGTTTTTTTTTTTTTTTTTTTTTTTTTTTTTTTTTTTTCATGATGTGCATTTTAGTTGCAAACCGATTTACGTAAATGTATTTTTTATAAAAAAAATTAATAATTTTTTTAAAATAAATTTTTTATAAAATAAGTTTTAAAAAAAAAATTAAAATTAATTTTTTATAAAAAAATAATTTAAAAAAATATATTTTTTTAAAATATATTTTTTATAAAATTCTTATTTAGAAAAAATAAATTTTTTTAATTAATTTTATAAAAAATAAATTTTTAAAATAAATTTTTTATAAAATAAGTTTAAAAAAAAATTAAAATTAATTTTTTATAAAAAAATAATTTAAAAAAATATATTTTTTTAAAATATATTTTTTTATAGAATTGTTATTTAGAAAAAAATAAATTTTTTTAAATAATTTTTTTAATTAATTTTACAAAAAATAAATTTTAAAATAAATTAAAAAAATATTTTTTTAAAAAAAATAAGTTTTTTTAAAAAAAAAATAAAAAAAATAAAAAAAAATAATTTAAAAAAAAATATTTTTTTTTAAATATATATTTTTTAGAATTGTTATTTAGAAAAAAAATATATTTTTTTTTTAAATCAATAAACAAAAGTTCTAATTCTTTCAATAATTTTTTTTTTTTTTTTTTTTTTTTTTTTTTTGCCAATTCTCGAGTTTATTTCTCATGTTACCAAACACTAGAATTGACTTTAAATTTCTTTACCAATTTCTATTCTCTGAATTCTATTCTCTACTTCATTTCTAATCTCTGAAATTCTCTCTACCAAACGTGCCTCAGTTTCATCATAAAATATAAAAATCAGTTCCCCGCCACTCATTCTCTCCTTCTTTTAGGCATCATGCATCTTGCATTCAAAACTATCCTCACCCATTTTTGAATTTCAACGAACATGGATCACATGTATGGCTTAGTACTCTCCATCCATGTCCTCGTAGTTGTATTAAACTTCAATAGTTTTGTACTCTCCTCTAAACCATCTAAACCACAAGTACCATGTTACTTCATATTTGGAGACTCGATGGTCGATAATGGCAACAACAACAAACTAAAGACCAAATGTAAAGTAAACTACCCACCTTATGGGATCGATTTTCCAGAGAATTTTACCGGCAGGTTTACCAATGGTCGAACCTCGGCAGACGTCATCGGTCTCTTTCTCTCTCCCAAAACACACACACACACACACATAATACTGGTACAGTGTATACCCATACATCATACAAATAATACAGTGATGGTTATGATAACTTTTTGGAATATCGATAATTTTGGCTATGTGAATTTTAGTTATATGTTCAGAGAGATCTTATTTATTTTGTTATAAAAGTCTAAAATAATTGTGTACACACCTGCAACATTTTATTATTTGTTAACGGTATAATCCTTCACCTGTGAAAGACCAGAAACACAACATCATGTATGCACATTGACACTCTGTACAAATGATTACTACCATTATTCTTTCCTAGTCTAGTTAATCAGGCCCCTAATTTGTTACCTTCCTATTTCATATCATTATATCATAAGGGTATTCTATATCTTAGAATATGTCCCAGCTCATATCATGTTGAGCATGTGAAACCTAAATTATAAATCCCAAATTAAGAGTTGCTCAAAAAAGTTAAATTAACTAAGGGATATTGTTGTGTTCAAGCACTTAATGAATACAACTTGATTGATTATGCTGATAAACACTTGAAGAATTGATAGATAACTTATAAGCATGCATGTTTATTGATGAATATACAATTAAAATCGTGGTGTGAATATGATATGTTCTATTAAAAGAAATGTTAAAAACTTGATATATTGTTATCTGCACCTATGTGTCTCACTGTCTGTGTGTATGAAAATATATGCAACAATAACATATCGCTTGCTTTAATTCAGGGGAACTTCTAGGTTTCAGTAAGTTTATTCCTTCATATTCGACTGCATCTAATGATGAAATCAGCAGAGGCGTAAACTACGGCAGCGGTTGTGCTGGAATTCTAAAGAAAACAGGAGCTCACTTGGTAATCATTATTTGCGATGAGACTGGTTGTACCCAGCATTTTCATTCTTTTTGTTGTGCAATATGAAATCATGAAAATCACCATTTGTAAGCAATAGAATGGTGACAAATTGAAGTATGTAAGACCGATCCCTAGAAGAGTTTAGCTTCACAATACATACATAATTATATATTCTGTGTACATACAAACATAATGAATAATCAATAGGTAGTTATACTTCAAAAGTTTTATTTAACATGATTTATGAGTCTCAAGTGGTTTTGTTTTATCTTGTCACAGGGTAATCGGATCAGCCTAGACAGGCAATTACGTCGTCACATGTCAGTAGTTTCAAGACTATCCCAGTTGCGAAAGAAGATGACATTACTAAAAAAATGTATATATGTTATAAATATAGGAAGCAACGACTACATAAACAACTATTTCAGGCCTGACTTTTATAATTCAAGCGAGCTGTATACCAAGGATCAATATGCAGACGTCATTATAAAACAATACTCTCGACAACTAAAGGTAAATATCTTGTAACTTATTTCTTCTCTCAATACGTCATTTAATCTGAATGTGAATTCCGTAAACATTGATTTATGCATTCTCATCCACTCTCTCTGGTATGAAAAGGAACACATGTTATCAGTTTTCTTATTTCATCAAGTGACTTTTTTATATTCAACGGTAGACAGACTTTGTATAGTTTGGGAGCTAGAAAGATTGTGGTATTTGGTCTGGCAAACATAGGGTGCATTCCAGCCCAGATAGACAGATTCGGCACGGATGGGAGACCATGCGTACAGAGAATTAATGATGCGGTAGAGCTATTTAATAATAGACTTATGCCCCTTGTTCTTGAGCTCAACAATAATAAAACAGATGCAAGATTCACTTTCATCAACCTTACAAGCATTTTAACTCCACTAGGAGGTAAACTGTGATAAAATTTTGACATTATTATCAATATTTTGTTTAAAAGAAATTAATTCGTTTTTTTTATCAAGTTTAAAGTAATAAATCAATGTTTCGATGTTATACATGATATTACCAAGTTCAATTTAAATTTCAGATGTGCACCTACCAAGTGTTCCTTGTTGTCAAGTAAGGGACGATTGGCAATGCATTCCGAACTCAGTTCCTTTCCCTATTCGGAGCATGTGTATATTCTTCGACGGTACTCATCCCACGGAAGTTTCTAATATCTTCATAGCAACAAGATCTTATAGAGCAGTCTCAGTCAGTGATGCTTATCCATATGATATAAATCATTTGGCTCAACTTCAAATTAATATGACTAGCTATACGTCTCACGTTTTATTGTAATCTTGCACTTGTCTTTTGACATGATGTCAAATGAAATGTGTAACTGTTTCCCTGATCAAATGTGCGTAACTAATCATCGCTGTTTACTTAAAAGAGTGAAAATTTTTTGGTTGGATCAATATATATATTCATCAATTTTTTTTATTATTCACTATTTTTTGACGAAAACAACAATATGCTATATTGAGTTCATAAGATATATCTGATACCAACGCCAATGATATATTGAACTAGATAGGACTTTAACCGTTGAAAAACACTGAAAATGTAAAACACTAGTATGTGAGGGTTAGGAGGTGCGTAATATACGATCTACATAATTTTTTTTGTGAAGTAAATAGAAATTCATAAACAAATTGGGTCAACTAAAATATGTGAAGTTTGATACGCCAAACCTAAACTATGATTGGTAGACACTACATACGTGGAGCATTAGTAAATCAAATTTTCTAGTAGTTAGCCTAACTCTTTTATCTACCTTTCCTTTCTCTTAAGTCCGTTACAATATTTTCTTTTAAAACTGATCATCGTCCTCTATTCTTACCAAAATATGGGTTATAATTTTGGCCTATTTCTCTCAGTTCATGTCATTGCAGTGTTAATGCACTTCAGAATATATATAGTGTCTGAAAAACCACAAGTCCCATGTTACTTCATATTGGGAGATTCAATGGTCGATAGTGGCAATAACAATGATCTTGAGACCAAGTGGAAAGCGAATTACCCACCTTATGGGATCGACTTTCCAAATGGTCCTACAGGCAGGTTCACAAATGGTCGAACATCAGCAGATTATATCGGTCTCTCTCTTTTGCATTTAGTTTGACTTTTGTACTTTTGAACACCGACTATACATAGAAATATTATGTTTTGGAAAAAAAGGGGCACATGACAGTGAAATAGTTGATTGTTCATTGTTAGATGGTGGCAACAAAACCAACTTTCATCGAAGTTTACATATTATGCCATAAGTATACCAAGCGTGGCAGAGTTACACAATACTTGTGTTAACATATTCTTATTATGAAAATGTTATCATAACAATAAATTAGTCCGTTTTACTCGATTGGACACATCTTACACATAAAAGATATAGAGTAATAATATTTTCGTAAAATTTATGTGTTTGATATCAGGTCAACTTCTAGGCTTCGATGGTTTTATTCCATCATAAGAGTTACACAATAGTTGTGTTAACATACTCTTATTATGAGAATGTTATCATAACAATAAATTAGTCCGTTTTACTCGATTGGACACATCTTACACATGAAAGATATAGAGTAATAATATTTTCGTAAAATTTATGTGTTTGATATCAGGTCAACTTCTAGGCTTCGATGGTTTTATTCCATCATATGCTACTGCAACAGACAAAGATATCAGCAAAGGCATAAACTACGCCAGTGGTGGTTGTGGTATTCGAGAGGAAACTGGAAGTCATAATGTAATCACCATTTGTGAAGGAAGTGGTAGCCTTTGTTTTCATTTTGGTTGCTAAGGATATCATTAAAAGTAAGGGCAAAATGCATGAAAAGACACCCAACTTACTATCATTTTATAATTGAGGTATCAAACTTTACTTTTATCAATTTAAGGTAATTAAGTATAAAGCATGCTTAAAATTATGCAACCAACAAGTTTCTCCCAAAATTAGCCGGTTACTTAAGAAACATCATACTCATTTTATATTTCGAGAGCTTAAGATACAACGTTTTTTTTAAATTAAAAACCTTTCTTAAAGTTTGATACCTCAATTGGATATTGAAAGTAAGTTGGGACTTTTTTATGCATTTTGCCCTAAAAGTAAATTCCGTGTGAATTGATCGAATAACTATGAAACTAATTCTAGAAATTTAAAGGTTAAATTCCTTCAAGCATACCTACTGTACTGTATTGTCTCAAGATACCGACAGAGACATGTAACATTTGTATTTGGAAATTCTGAATAATCTTGAGACATCGTTCTAATGTCATGATAAATCACCACAGGGTGATCGTATCAGCTTGGATAGGCAATTGCTTAATCACTATTCAACAATTTCACGCCTTTCACGCATACAACAGAACACAACATTTCTAAGAGAATGCATTTATCTGGTAAACATCGGAAGCAACGATTATATCAACAACTACTTAATGCCCGAGCGTTACAACACAAGCCGTGTATATACACCTACTCAATACGCGGAAGTTCTTATTCAGAAATACAGTAAACAACTAAGGGTACACATATTCTTACTTGTGTCTTTTCTTCCAGGATTATGTGGATTTTCACGAAAATTGACCTTCACCATCATCTGTTTTCCCATCTTTTTCTGTACAGCAAGATTTTCCTATTTTTCAATATATATGATGAGCATGAAATCCCACTATGTAGAGGAATATCATTCCTGCTCAGTTCTTTTTATATAAATAGTTAAAATGAATCCATTTCAACTATCTTCCTCACAATCTATTATAAAATTTGCAATTGTCTTCGTTTTGTTTCAAGTTAACAATCCTTTCAAATATTCACAACCTATACCATAGGCCTTTAATTCATACATAACTAGATCATGATGAGAATCGTTGGACGGTGTAGATTAAATGGACCCTTTATAGGCTTTAGTGTCAACGCCTAATTAAATGGTTTATAATTTGGGACAGATTTATAGGTGTCTCTGTATATTTGGATTTGTGACAGACTTTGTACAGCTTGGGAGGTAGGAAGATTGCTTTGTTTGGTCTCACTCAGATAGGATGTACTCCGCTTCTGGTAAACAAGCTTGGCTCGGCCGGAAAGCCATGTGTAGAATCAGCTGACGATGCAGTAAATTTATTCAATGCCAGGTTTAAGCCTCTTGTTGATGAGCTCAACAAAGAAAAATCAGATGCAAGATTCACTTTCATCAACACTGCAGGCATTTTATATCCACAAGGAAGTAAGTTATGAGAAATCATCTCACTTAAATACTTTTCACATTTTTTTGAACACAAAACTCACACATGCATCACACAAACCGTGTATAAAGAACTTAAACATACAACCAATTGATGCATAGTGTACCTTTTATATACCGTAAATTACCCTTGGGTAGATGCCTGAAATCTAGCATGGTTTGACAGCACAATTTTTAGCAACACGGTGGGGTGTATGGGCAATTTCACATCAACCCTCCCAAAAATTAGAAATTTGATATTTAGCCAAAACATATTTTAAAAGCAGTGTACATTATCCATTGAATAGTTGTATTTTGGGTAAAAAAGATTTGTTCATGTGTTTGAAGGATATATCTTAAATTCCTCAATACAATTATTGAATTATTTGTTTATTTTTCATTTTATCACAACAACCACGAGGGTCACATAGGTCACACACGTGATGTCCTCACAAGAGGTGTCATGTTCAAACTTCACATGGTACACATCTTGAGGGTGGCTAGGGAAAGGGTCGAGAAACGGGCATATCCCAGTTAGGCCGTGTGCTTATCCATTTATCCGTTTTAAGTGTTTGTTTTATCCCATTTATTTGATAAAATTTATATTTAAAGCTAAGCGTAAATCCACAGAACTAAATTCTCTTAGTATTCTAACATTTGTGTGGATTTTTCAGTGGTGTCACTCCGAACTCCTATTTGTTGCCAATTAACTGGAGTATGGTCATGCACTCCAAATTCGCAACCTTGCCCTATTCGGTCAGCGTCTACATTCTTTGATTCTCTCCATCCGTCCGAACTTTCAAATATTGCCATCGGAGCAAGAGCATATAAAGCTTTCTTACCCACAGATGCTTACCCATACGATATCCATCATTTGACTCAAATTTAATATTCAGTTCGTTAATTAGTACATGATAAACAATGTTGTACGTACGTGATGAAATACGTACACATGAAATATTACCATTAATTATTTTTTATGTCTGAAACGCTGTTGCCAGTTGTAATATCCTATATAATATCCACACTATATATCAATAACTTGTTAGCAATAATTAACAATGTATATATACTCTTTCTGGTTAAAAACTTATGCATGTCATCGGAAGCATCTCTACGAGAATATGTATCATCTAGTTAAAAGTAATTTCTTTTATTTGAAGGGATATCCAACCGCTGCTTATTCGCAACATAATAAATATAAAAAATAAATAAATAAATGAAACCCACCAAGTTAGTGGTTGTGATGATACTGCCACAAAAATAACTCCGTCGATAAAAATCGTAAATAGTCTATAAAACAAATAGACACAAATGTTTGTGTGGGCAAACCAAAATTTGAACATATTCAGTAGAAAGGTAGAGATGGGTGTTCGTAGAGTTCTTATATATCACTAGTACAATCAGGACTTTTCCCGGCGACAAAAAAAGAAAACGTTGTGTCGGCGACATGACGTCGGCATGTAGATGATGCCGACGACAGTTCGAAGGCGACTGATAGTCGTGAATTCCTCGTCGGCACTTACTATGCCAACGACATTTTCCGACGCTCATTTGAGACCCACAACCATTTTCAGTCAAAGAATTTTGGCATTCGACAAGTATTGTACCGACGACGTGTCGTCGGTACATTACACTTCATTAATCACTTAATTAACAAAACGGTCAACGAAAGTCAAATTTTCGTTATTATATAACGACGACATGTTGACAAAGTAAAAACGGTCAACGAAAGTCAAAACGGTCAACGAAAGTCAAAACAGTCAACGAAAGTCAGAAAGTCAATGTGTTACAAAATTTACCGACGACATGCCGTCGGTACAAAAGAGTACCAAGTAAATATGTTACCAAATTTACCGACGACATGTCGTCGGTAACATATACAGCTGCTGCTGCATAACAGCCTGCACAGCAGCAGTTTTCCAGATTTTTTGGGGAAATTTTTGCGGAAAAAATCTACACAACCTGTACACAACCAAAACCTATACATCACCAATACCAACATGCCAATATCCCAAAACAAGTTATAACGGCTAAAACACTTATGTATAATCGCTAAACACCCTCAAATTACATTAAAACGTTACAAATTCTACAAAACGGGTGTTATAATCTATGGATCAAGCTGCCATATCCACAAAAGTTGCTATATCTGCAATGTTCAAGTCGCCAAAATATTAAAGTGTACAATATATAATAACATACGGATGAGTCAATAGCATACTCCAAAAGATAAGTGACACAAAATAACCCATATACCTCACTGCCCCTCGTCATCATCGTCCCCGCCATCATCCTCGACATCACCACTACCCGAGCCTGCCTCGCCGGTGCCACTCCTACTGCCTGAGCCTGCCTCGCCCGCGCCACTCCCACTACTCGAGCCTACCTCGCCTTGAGAAGGCAGCTGGCTCATCAACTAGACCCACTCGGGGTTAGTCTGTAACACAGTCATAATTTGAGTGAGTTGGCGCTTAGTGGCCTTAGCCTCTTCTTCAACTTCAGCGATCTTCGAATCTTTCTCGGCCATCATCCTGTCAATCTCGGGCCCACTGTACGAACCTGGAGGCAGCATGGTTAACTTTGTCTTGCCACTGCCTGCTTACACCCTACCCTTATCGGCTATATAACCCCGCTGCTTTCCCTTTAAAACCGTGGCAAGTATCTCTTCCTCTGTGTAGGCTATCCCAGTAGGCGTGTTAGCTCACAGATCCCGCAATTCGCACATCTCTTCCTATGTAGTTGAAAAAAAATGATAAAATTAATATATTACTCGGGTTAATACATTATGTTTCAATAAATCATTAAAGTGCGTTTAAAAAAAAGAATAATAAAATAAAATAAAAAATAAAACGGTACTTACGTATTGAACACGTGCCTCATCCTACAACCATACACCGTCCTTGCAACGCTGGTCGTGGAAGCTCTATATGAGGGACGGGTACTCACGGTTCTCATTCCTCTGAAACTGTATATATATATATATATATATATATATATATATATATTATATATATATATATATTATATATATATATATATATATATATATATATATACACACATGCATATAAGGTGAAACAAACTAAAAACGACAAATCAAACACCATATATATAATGAACAATAGGTAAAATAATCATAATGTGTCTTACGTATTCGTGTCGAGATGCAGCCAATGACCGAGATCCATGGCCGCTATAGACCTTGTTCTTCTTCCTATTTTCCTTATTGACAGCGGCCCTTTTGGCGTTCTTCTCCGTGAGGTAGAACTGAATATGCTTCTCCCACATAGACGGCTCCATGTTCGGAGGAGGGTTTCTAACATAATAACAAAAACAGAAAATTAGCATATATCAATTGCTTTCATATTAAAAAAAAAAATTAACAAATATCAAAAAATTATCAAAAATAAAAAATTTACCTTCGTATCTCATCCACCTTGTCAGCCCACCTGGTATAGTCCAGTGATCTCGCTTCATGTCACGCTTGTTGTCCTTGTAGCGATTTGCGAGATAATCGTTGATGCCATCCCTGATGGTCTCCCACCAGGGTGAACGCATGTGGGACCTCATACCAAACATTTCATGCAATCAAATATAACTAAAATAAATATATATTTTTATATATATATAGATAAATAAATAAACAAATATAAAATAAATATACACATTCAAATATATAAACACGATAACAAAAAAATATAAAAGGAAAATGAAATAGCTGACCCCGAGTCGAGGAAAGATATGCGACTTCTTTTCTGATTCGATTGTGTGCCAGGAATCATAGCACATTGGGAACTCCCTAATCAGCTCACCAACGTAGTTACTGAACCACTTAGCGTTGCCGCCGACATGAGTGATTGTCCCCTGATCATTGAAGTCAAAGTCAATCGGCTGCAGGCCGAAATTACGCACGACATTCTTGAGGGCTACGTTCTTGGTGGCTTTACGCACACCTTTCTTGCCGCCGCCATCCCTCCCTCCACTGCCCCTACCCCTGCCCCTGCCCCTTCTGGGTTGTGATCCTACAAATTGAAGTGAGTGAAAACACGTCATAAAATAACAAGTAACCAAATACAAATGATCAAGTTTAAGTTTCTTTTAAAATAATTCGGAAATTCTTATCATGGCAACCGCTCCCAAGACGGCGCGAGGGAGGTGGTGGGTTACCGGCGCCGTCACCACCGTGACCGCGTGCGAGTACTGCTGCCATCTGTAAAAGTACAAGTTAAATAACATATAGAAATTCATGAACAAATTAACATAAGCATGCACACATTCAAATACATACACATTCAAATAAATATACACATTTAAACAATCCATAATAATTTCATTCAAATAAGTGTCGTTTTACAAGGTACAATTTAAGATCAATCTGCTAAATCATAATCACTATCATAAACAACATTAGTCGCAACTTCATCATCAGAATTGTTTGCGACTTCATTATCAGAAGCTGCTAAATCATAAGGATCGTCGTCTTCATCATCAATAAAATCATCGTCGTCATTAACAGGAATGATTGTTGTTGGTGGTGGTGGTGCCTCAACTAACGTTGAATGACCATCGATATTCAAGGTTTGAAATTCCGAATCATTCAAATTAGCAGAGAGTTCGAGATCAGATGAGTTGTTGCCATGTATCACATCATTATCGTCTTCTACCACGATGACATCCCAATTTGTGTTGTGATTCACATCTTGGACGACCTTCCAATGGAGTGGTCGTCTGGCAGGATCTTCAAGGTAGAAGACTTGTTTTGCTTGTGTTGCGAGAATGTAAGGTTGATCTTCAAACGCATAACTACATGCCCAAATTTGTGTCATGTTGTTTCTAGTGGTAAAACGTTGGACTCTACAGTTTTTGTTGCATAAGTCGAACCACTTAACTCGAAACAACACAACTTTGAACTGGGTATATGCAAACTCCATAATTTCTTCTAGCTGACCATAATACATTTCTCCTTTCTTCTCACTTGGTGAACAAATTCCGGTGTTCTGAGTTGTACGTTTTATATCGCGGCTATGTACGACAAACTTCACACCGTTGACTACGCAAGAGTTGACTGAGATTGGGGTTGGTCATGGTCCATAAGCCAAAGCAAATAAGTCAGGAGCACTACTTGGGTCATTGCCTATGTAAAGCTTACGGATCAATGAAAAAAGATAAGAATAGATAGAGATGAGTAATAGTCGTTATTTATACAGGGAAATACATACAATAAGTTTACCTTCGTCTCAAACCAGCTAGCAAATTCTTGCAACATGTCGCTATCAGGAAATTCCATGAAAAAGTTCATGATATTAGAAGAAATCGAAAAGATAACTTAGGAAAAAGAAATTTCAAAATAAAAACACGTATCTCTCGAACGCGTTCAGGTACGTGTTGTTGGGTCCATTTAGTTACCCAAACACGCCTAATCTATGATTTGAATAGAAAATATCCAAAGTGTTGTAAATCCGTAAACACGGTAAAGTCACTGAGTGAATAGTCATTCAGTGAGTCATCTTTAGGATGCTCAGGACAATTCTAAAGAAGAAAGACTTTTCATTCAGTGAGGCGGAACTCAGTGAATGACACCTGAGCAAAAGAGGAAGATGATGGAATCAGTGAGTGATGACAATAGCTCTCTGATTCCCAAATCTCCTCCTCTTCTATGAAGACCAAGTACTAATGATCGAAGACCTGAGACTGAAGATTTAGGCGGGACTTTTCATTAATATGTTTGAGTGGGATAAAGTAAACTTTAGTGAAAAGTCAAATCAAGTACGAGTTGGTGATAAAAGTAGTGAACAGTTGCCTGCACTGTTCACTAAAGCAAAGAAAGAGCGTTTCCCAATGTTGATGCATTCAATGGAAGATGTTCCTCTTTGTACCTCATCCATTGGAATCGTGTCACGCACTTACCTAACCTCACCAGCAGGAACCTCGTACTAGTATAAATAAGATCAGAAGTTGGGGTAGAAAAGTTGACAAGTTTGTGTGAAAAAGTTTAGCATTCACAAACCTTTCTACTCCAAATCAACTAAGTACCTGAGATAGCTCAGTTGGTTAGCATAGTTGTACTTAAGCTTAGCTTAAGTTTAGAGAGGAGATAATCACAGTTGTTATTTCAATCCCTAGTGTTATTCCGCAAACACTTGGGTATAGATTCTTTGATTAATTTCTAATAAGAATTTGAACGTTGATAAACTCTTATCTATTTACTTTTACTTTTCTTTCTTATTACTGTCAAAGAATATCATTACGTTAGTTAACCATGAACGCAGTTAGCTTAACTTTGTAGTTAACTCTGATTGTGTCAAGGGAACAACAAGTGGTATCAGAGCCTCTGGTTTATAAAACTTTTAAAACAACAGAGTGCTTAAAGTTTTTAAAATCAAGATCCTACCATGGCTGATAGTAATGTACCCCAACTGGTCAATAAAAAGTGAGGAAGCTATACTGCTACTGCTCCCCGACTTGAAGTTGGAACATTTAACAAGTGGAAAAAGTGCATGGTTTGCTACTTAACGGGAATGGAACCCTATTACATTAAGCTTATTAATGAAGGTCCATATGTCCCTAAAATAGCTGAAGGTTTAGTTAAGCCTGAAGCTCAGTGGACTCCTGACGAGAGAAGGGTGGTCAATCAAGACCAACGCTTGAAAAGCATCATTATATCTTTTCTCTCTGACGATGTAATGGAATCAGTCATTAATTGTCCAACTGCCAAACAGACTTGGATTGACTTGGTTTACAGCTTTGAAGGTCCCTCAGATACCAAGGAAAACAGGATCATGGACCTGAAACTTGAGTATAATACATTCAGTGCCAAAGACTCTGAAAGTCTCTCTCAGACTTATACCTGTTACAAGACCTTGCTCAATGAGCTGAACAATGATGGTGTCACTTTATCGAAGCATGAGATCAATGTTGGCTTCGTCAACAGTCTCGATGAGAAGTGGTTAAACTTCTCTCAAGGACTTAGAAAGCTAACCACATTCAAAACCTTGATCTCCCTGAAATCTATGGGAAGTTTTTCTATGAAGACAACTTAATCTCTAGGAGATACCTTGATTCAAAGACGAGTCAAGAGACCAAAAAGGCCCTGACTATTACACCCATATCCACTGCTTTCTATTATAATGGTGTTGTCTAGGATTTCCAAGATAATTCAGATGATTAGGCTGATGAAAGAACCAGTGAGGAGTACCTTCATGACTTACAAACCGAATTTCAAAAAAGGACACTCCTTGCTAACTCAAAATGCTTTATTAAAAGAAAAAAAAAATTACAAATGCAAAAGCAAATGAAAACACTGAGTGTTTTAAATGTGGTAAAAGAGGTCACTTTGCAAAAGACTTTTTCTCAAAAACAACCTTAGAACCCTCATATAAATTTTCCGAAAATAGTTCCTCTTCAGGAATTAGCAAGTTTCATCCCAAATGCATCAGTCCTTTCAACATAAAAATGAAGGACAAAATATTTTGAAGCCAAGTATCGAAAAGAAAAGGCTAAACTTGCACTTCTTGAGGCCACTTCCTCACCTTCTTAGACCACACCAGTCACTATATCCTCTCACGTAAAGAACAATAGGCTTGTTGCCGAAACATTTGATTGGGATGAGGAAGCTGTAACTTCAGATGATGAAGAAGTTCGTGTCAGTGCACTGATGGCACTTTCTAAAGACGACAAGCTAGCTGTGGGAAAGAGTCACGCCAGAAATAAAGAATGGGTCAGCATCACCATGAGAAAGGTAAACATTTTACTATCTATGGATGATAACTCAGATTGACAATCTTATTTAAACTACATCAATGTAGATCTTAAGTATGTTGAAGAGCAAAGGTTAAACCTGTTTTCAAAATACAACAAACTCAATTTTGAATTAAATAAATGTAGAGATAAACTTCTTGCTTTAAAACAAGCAAAACTTGAAAGTGTCACACTTCAAATTCAAAACACTGAACTTGTGAAACAAAATCATGCTTTTCAAGAAGAACTTAAGAAAGGAAAGGATACCATTAAAAGTTGGACAATTAAGAATCCCAGAGTCTATGATTCTGTCAGTCTTATTCCTAGTACTAAAAGGAGAATGCTAGGAGAAGATCAACTCACTGAATCCTCCATTGAGAGTCACAGTGAAAAAACCTTCTTGCCTGCTGGCATACCTTTTAAAAAAGAAATTAAACCAAAATCCAGTGTGTTAGGAATTATTAGAAATTAGTTTTATTTCATTCCTGCTGTTAGTTATACGGTTCCTGCTGGCAGGTATGTAGTTCCTGCTGGTGTTGGTTCCTGCTGGTAGTGCAGGTTGTTCCTGCTGTTAGTTGTCATTGCTGCGGGTAATCCGTATGTTTAGAAAGTTTGTTAGAGTTATTTTAGGAAGAGATAGTGTGTATCTCTTTACACGTTTTCTTAGTGATGCAGCATTAGGGTTTCTTGTAGTATAAAAGAAACATGCGGCATTGAGTTTTGTAAGCCTTTAAACAAATTCTTAATATCTTTAGTGAAAAAACAGATCCATAGAGGATCAATGTTTTATAGTTTGTTTTCTTCTTAACTCTTGTGTTTAGATTCTGCCTAAGCATAAGTTTCATTCATAGAGATTCTCTTAGGCTGTTTGTGATTACATAGACAGTCTACCAAGCTCAAAGATCTATTAGGAAGGCACGATCCATCAAGTGGTATCAAAGACTGGTTAGAGACTCTGTGAAAGAAGAAGAGAACAGAAGCAGATCTGGTAAAGAATTATTGTTGACAGATGCTGATCTAAAAATTGTGAAGTAATCGCTATTCATTCTTTGGTATCGAATCTTTAAATAAACCTCGTACTGATCGAATTCATTATTAATTGGGTGCGTGGTATAATAAATTAGTTGTGGGGCTGATCGCATCAATTTGTTGCTAGTCAAAAGATTCGGTTGTATTTTAAGATCATGGGACGGTGATAAATATTGATTAATTTGTTTTGTCACATGATTAGTATATTTAATTTGTTTCATCATCTGTCACGTGCAATTGATTGGAGCAGAATCATTGATTGGTGATAATTCATTGTAGTCGTTTGTAAAGGCAAGTGGGTTATTATTGCTGCTGTTATTGACTCTTGCTGGGTCATTGATTTTTAATTTGAATTGATTTGCTATTGGTCGATTGGAGATATTTATTTTGTGGTTTGTCATGGGTCTGATCAGTCAAGTTGAATTAATTCTTGTCTGACATTTGTTAAGCCTGGTGGAATCTGTTAAGCCCTTTGAAACAAATCTCTTAAACCCTCATACAATGACTTCATTCGGATCAGATGATTCTTTTGAGATATTTGCCATGAAGATTAAATCCTTGCTCTCTAATTCCATAGTGGATTGGTCACAACATGAGGTAGCTGATGAGAAAAAGGGTGCTGCTCAAGTTTGTGAAATGGTTGCTGGACATCAGACAGAAGATGAGGCACAAGTGGCTGAGGAATTTGCTTTGATGGGCTACCCATCTTAGGTACAAAATTGTCCCTTTGGTTGTCATGAAATGTACTCCAACCTTAAGAAAGAGTTTGATGAAATAGAGCCTGAATATAAAGAATTGTTTGTTAAAGTTCAAGCTTATGAAAAGGCTGTTAAAACTTTAGAAAAGCAAAAAGCTTGGTACCAATCTAATCAGTTAGCATATGAGGAAAAGATAAGGGTTTTGGAAAGAGATTTAGAAAACACCACTAATGAGTTAAAACATTCTGAGAGAGAATATGCTAAGGTAATTTTAGAGAAACAGGAATTAAAGGCTAAGCTAGAAAGTGAAGAGGTCAAGTGTACTTCATACAAAGAATCAACTAGACTTGTAGATAAATTGAATGCTAGTTCTCAGTATGTAAAGTCTAAGAGAGGTATGGGGTATCCTAAAATAGATGACACTACTGAGTCAAGAAGATTTGACCTACCCCTAAGGAGGTAAATTACCAAATCCCTGTTAAGTATGTCAGAGAAGGAGAGATGCATGCTGTTCCTCCACCTATAAGAGGAGTGTTTAAATCTGTCCCTATCCACTCAGACCTTGACTCAGACTTAGAGAATCACACATGACCTATGGCAAAAAGTCAAATGACTTGCCTGATTCTGACAATGAATCAAAAGACTTTGTCTCTTGCTCTTTCAGTGACAAGTCTTCTGAGACCAAGACCAATGACTTTGCCTCCTGTGATTCAAATGACAAGTCTCCCACACCCAAGTCTGATGACTTCTCACCAAAAGTAGCTAGTGTGGAATCCAATTCAAAGACAGCTACTTTAGAAAACATCTCTTTTAGTTCTGTTAAAAACAATTTTGTTTCTGGTTCTGTTTGTGAGAAGTTTTTGTGTAATAAGCAAGGTCATGATAAGAAAAGTCAGGTTAAGAATAAATCTTTTAGAAAGAAATCTTGCTTTGTGTGTGGTAGCTATGCTCATCTTATCAAAGACTGTGACTTTTATGAGAAACAGATGGGTATGTGTGCTGGACAACAACAAACTAGGCCTTTATGGAACAATGTAGAGAATATACCCCCATATGTTCCTCAAGCTGCTAAAATGAGCTCTTGTCGAGCTACTTTTCCTGCTGGAAAACCAGTTCCAGCTGGTAATCCCAATCCTGCTGGTTGGAAAAGAAATGCTGCTAGACCTTTTTACAGACCTACAAGCACTTACTTTCAAAATGATTTTAGGCCTGTTTATTTTGACTCAATGCAAAAAGGGGGGAAAAGATGGGAAACTGCTGTTAAGTCCTCAGCAGGTTGTTCTTGGAGACATAATTGCTGGATTTAAGGGGAGGCTTATTGTTGTATATTTTGTGCTAACTAACATTTTTTTTAGTTTGTTTGTGTTCACTTACTAAAATAATGTTGCTGTTGAATTTGTCGCTTCCTATTATTAAGCGAGTGGTTGCTGCTGTTGAATATTAATTCGGTCAATACCTAATTGTGTCGGGCTGTGTTTAAATGTTTGTTGCTTATGGTTTCGTCAATTGATTGACTGTTTGTGATTATTGTTGTAAATTTTTTTTATCTTTTTCATTTATTTTGTTTCATTATTAGTTAAAAAAAAACAAAAAAAAAAAAAAAAAAAAAAAAAAAAAAAAAAAAAAAAAAAACAAATTTTCTTGTATATTGTCTACTAACTCATTTGCAGGTACAGTGTTGGTTTTTAACCACACAGCAAATGGTAATCAACTCACCATGTCTCACAGATAAGAAAGAGTTGACTCACCATAAGGGTACGGCTCTGGTGTGATAATCAAATCCGTTGATAGTTGTAATAGTTTGCTCAAAACTATAGGGTATTCAACTCACCCATGTTTCATTACTGAGAGTTGAATGGTTTTCAATTCGCCATGGATTTTATCCTTTCGGGTTTCCAAAGAATTGGCTAGCCCACATGTATATGGCTTGTGGTAAAGGCAGTGGAAAACCATATTTGGTATTCAATTCACCAAAGGTTATTCTAACCTAAGAATTGGCTAGTCCTGAGCAAACGGCTACAGGTAAAGACAACTCAAATCCGTTTATAGTTGATGATTTACTAAAAATCATATGGTTATCAATCTACCATGGTCTTACACACCTAAACATTGGCTACTCCAGTAGTGATGGCTATTGGTAACGAGACATCAAATCCATTAATTTTCAATGATTCACCTCTCACAGGAGTTTACACACCTGGATGTGATGAGAATAGTATGAAACTTAAGTGTTTTGATGTACAATATGTCATTGTTGCTGTGAAGTTCAAGTGCATTGCATATCAGGGGTAACCAGATTATGAATTGAAGATGTTCCTGTTGCTGCTGATCCACATATGTTGCTGCTGGAAACACGTGCTTAAAGATGGTGTTGCTGCTGGTTACTTTCTGATGCTGCTGGTTCAATCTTTTATCCCTGGACGTCAAAGATCTATCTGGAAACTTGAAGTTAACAAAGTCAAATTCAAGTTTAGGGGAGGATTGTTAGGAATTATTAGAAATTAGTTTTATTTCATTCCTGCTGTTAGTTATACGGTTCCTGCTGGCAGGTATGTAGTTCCTGCTGGTGTTGGTTCCTGCTGGTAGTGCAGGTTATTCCTGCTGTTAGTTGTCATTGCTGCGGGTAATCCGTATGTTTAGAAAGTTTGTTAGAGTTATTTTAGGAAGAGATAGTGTATATCTCTTTACATGTTTTCTTAGTGATGCAGCATTGGGGTTTCTTGTAGTATAAAAGAAACATGCGACATTGAGTTTTGTAAGCCTTTAAACAAATTCTTAATATCTTTAGTGAAAAAAAAGATCCATAGAGGATCAACGTTTTATAGTTTGTATTCTTCTTAACTCTTGTGTTTAGATTCCGCCTAAGCATAAGTTTCATTCATAGAGATTCTCTTAGGTTGTTTGTGATTACATAGACAGTCTACCAAGCTTAAAGATCTATCAGGAAGGCACGATCCTGCTGTTAGTTGTCATAGCTGCGGGTAATCCGTATGTTTAGAAAGTTTGTTAGAGTTATTAGAAATTAGTTTTATTTCATTCCTGCTGTTAGTTATACGGTTCCTGCTGGCAGGTATGTAGTTCCTGCTGGTGTTGGTTCTTGCTGGTAGTGCAGGTTGTTCCTACTATTAGTTGTCATTGCTGCAGGTAATCCGTATGTTTAGAAAGTTTGTTAGAGTTATTTTAGGAAGAGATAGTGTGTATCTCTTTACACGTTTTCTTAGTGATGCAGCATTAGTATTTCTTGTAGTATAAAAGAAACATGCGGCATTGAGTTTTATAAGCCTTTAAACAAATTCTTAATATCTTTAGTGAAAAAAAAAGATCCATAGAGGATCAACGTTTTATAGTTTGTTTTCTTCTTAACTCTTGTGTTTAGATTTCGCCTAAGCATAAGTTTCATTCATAGAGATTCTCTTAGGCTGTTTGTGATTACATAGACAGTCTACCAAGCTCAAAGATCTATCAGGAAGGCACGATCCATCATAGTGATTTGGTTAAAAGAATCAACCCAGATAGCAAGTTACCTAACTTCAACACTGGAATCATTTTGGAACCTGAAAGTCAGGCTATCAAAAGTATGCTTGGTGTAACTGATGAACCCAGTCTAACTGAGTCTGTCACTGAGTCTGAATCAGAATCTCAAACTTCACTTCCTCCACTGAAAATCCTTCATGGAGCTGCACCTTGTTGAGATCTCATACCCTTAGTTTACTAACCACACTCTCCAAAAGAGAAATCAGGACTGGGTAGAACAATCCAAGAAGAACACACCACAGTCCCTAACAATGAAGTCTCAGTCTCTGCAGAAACCTCCACACCTTTAGTTCCCACTGAAGCAAAGACTGATAGCGCTGACTCAAAATATGATCAGTTAGCTGAACTTGTCAGAAAGATGAGTGAAAAGATGGAATCATCTGAAAAATCTCCTTTATCAGAGAATAAAGAACATACACCAGCTTCCGCAAGTTTCCCCAGATCCACATACAGACACCAACAAAGATGTGAACTATGTAATTATACAAATCATACCACTGATAATTGCTATAGGATTCTATTTTGTATGATTTGCAAACAAGAGGACAACAGGAACTCCGGTCACAAATCCTACCTTGCATCCATGAATGATCAAGCAAACTACAAAGCTCAACCCTTCAAGTACACCACATCCTCCAAGCAAAATTAGAGATTGAAGTGTAAATCTCTCCAACCTTGTTCGCATTGTGGATTCAACGGCCATCATCCTGACGACTGTGTCATGTATCCTTGCTGGGATATATCTGGAGATTCCTCTCATAATACTTCAGAACATGGCATGGTCATTGAGAATAGAAGAAGAATTACCACAAATTCTTCTGAATCCTCTTCATCCCACAAGTGCAAAAAATGTGGAAGCACTGTTCACTCGACCACTGACCATGAATCTGTTGTACAGTTCAAAAGGGCCAACAAAGCCAAACCCACCAAAAAGTGGGTCAATAAGAAAAACTAACGCAGTCTACTATTTGTGCAGAGACATGCCAGGGAACCTATTTGGCATCTAGATAGTGGATGCTCAAGGAGTATGACCGGTGTGAAGGAATATCTGCACAAATATGTTAAAGAACCAGGACCTAAAGTGGTATTTGCTGATAACTCATCATGTCTCACTAATTGTTGGGAACACGTTTGAATACATTTCAACTCTTGGCCATTTATAGAAATTAGGTTGCTAGATTTGGACTCTATGTAAGGTTTAAAGCCCATGGCTCATTAGGAGTCCATGGGCCATGGAATCCAATGTATTAGCTTCTAGAATACTTAGCTAAATGTTGCCCTAGAAATATTCTATAAATAGAGGGCACATGTAATCATTTTAGGTGTTGGTTTATTAGCTCTTGTACCGAACCTTTGCTTATTTGTCGAGTGAAATAATATCAACCTTTCTCTTCATCTCATTTCTCTATATCTCTCATTATTACTTTATCATTCATAATAGTTATAGTTGTACGTGAGTTATTAGTGATTAGATCTTGTGTTTAGCTAGAAATAGGACCTAACAAGTGGTATCATTCGCTAGAAGATAATTAGTTGTGTGTTTTTTAGTAGATTACATCGTTATTATTGTTGTTTACGTTTGGTTTAGGAGATTAACGTTTGGTTTTGTGGCTATTCACGACCAAAAGTCTTATTTATTTCACTTATCTTCGCACTTGTAAAGTGAAAAGACAACTATAGTGAGTAGAGATCAGATCTAAAGTCGAAAGTTGAAGTCTTGTTCGAGTTTTATTAGATTCACGCTAGTTTTCATTTGTTGATTGTTATCGAAATTCACCAAATTTTGGTTTAGACGTTAAAGGTTGAAACTTTCTTAATATTTACGTGTTATTAAACGTTTTGAACCAAAAACATTCGGTTAAAGCATCGTTTTCTAGACGTAAAAGTGATATGAAAAAGTTAGCGTTTTATCGAAATTGGTTGAAAAAGAGGGTTTATCGAAATTTCCTTTGAGGGTTTATCGAAATTGTCGCTAGGGTTTATCAAAATTGTCAGCAAGGGTTTATCGAAATTCCTTGTATAAGGATTTATCAGAATTGTCGCTAGGGTTTATCAAAATTGTCAGCAAGGGTTTATCAAAATTCAGTAGTTTAAGGGTTTATCGAAATTGGCGTTCAGTATTTTCCTTGCTTGTATAAGTTTGTGAAAATACTTCGACTTGGAGGCAAATCTCATATCTTGTATAAGATATTGAGAAAATTATAGGAATTTTAATTTCGATAAGCTATCGAAATTGTCACTTTCTAACGAAATTGTCACTTTCTAACGAAATTGTCACTTTCTATCGAAATTGCTGGACTCATCGAAATTCAGATCCTTATCGAAATTGGCAACTGTGAACAGTGTTATTGGAATTTCTTGTGAACAGTAATCTATAGGAATTGAACAAGAACACCACTTAACCAAAACCAAACCATACAACTCATAACACACATCTCAATTGTCTACAAGATCCACAAGAACACAAGATTGTCTCAACCACCAAATTACAACTATTTTTACAATCAGCAACAGCAGTATCAAGAACAACAATATCATCAGCAACAACAATTTCATCAACGACAATATCCTCAACAACAAGCTTTCGTGCAACAACATCAGTTTTTCCCTCAACAACAAGTCCTTTAGCAACAAATCATTCAACAACAACCAATGCAGACTTTCCAACTCCCACCTAAACAACCTCATTGGTTTGACCAAATATGCGAAGCAATCAGCAGTCAACAATCCAGACATGAAGCAGGTTCTTTGGATACACCTCCAATGTTAACTCCAGGGAATTATGTGCAATGGTTAAGTCGATTTCTCCGGTTTATTGAACTCAAGAAACCCCATGGAAAGTACTTGAAGAAGGTAATCATTGAAGGACCATATCCAGTACCTACCAACATGGTTCCTGGTGATCCCACTGCCATTCCTCCAAGAGAAGCAACTATTACTCCTGTTCCTGTTGCTCAACTCACAACAGAACAAGTCCTTCAGCAAGAAGCAAATGAACTAGCCATGTCTTACATACTTCAAGGAATTCCAAATCCTATCTTTCGAAGTATTGATGCTCAAAAGACTGCAAAAGAAATGTGGGAACATGTACATCTTCTCATGGAAGGAACAGAGTTAAACCAAGAGGATATGGAATCTAAGCTCTATCTGGAATACACCATGTTTATGATTGAACCTGGGGAATCTTTAGAGTCTGTTTACCAATATCATCAATGACTTGGACCGTCACAACATCATACTACCAAGGATTGCTGTGAATACTAAGTTCCTAAGTTGTCTCAGACTTGATTGGCAAAAGTATGTAACTTTTGTTCGACAAGCTAAGAATCTACACAACGCCTCCTATGGATTGCTGTATGATTATTTGAAACATCACCAATAAGAAGTTGACAAAGACAGAGCAGCTCGTGGAGGTTACTCACCATCATCAACTCCAAATTCACTTGCTTTGATTGCTCAGTCTCACTTTGCACCACAACCAAATCAGAGTTTTGTTCCACCACAACATCCATCAACTTATCCCTTACAAACTTCATCAAGCCAACTCGTTCCATATGAAGCATCACCACAACAAGCTGAAAATCAACTGAATTTTAAAATTTTCATTAAAATTTGTACTTGCATAATTTCTTTAAAATTGTTGCTTCAAAAAGAATGGTGGTAAAATCATCTGTGTAATACCCTCCTTGATCTTAAAAATATTTTTCAAATACTCATAAGTCGAGGGGGAGTATTAAAGTTGTTAATGCCAATTACATGTTAAGTCCAAAGTTTAAATTATGAGTTAGGACTTAGATTGTAAGACAACATGATTTAGGGACTAAACGTGTAAAATTTGAAAAAGATTAAAAAGTGTTAACAAAAGGGTCAAAGTGCATTTACTGCACATCAACCACTGTCAGAAAAATTCACCCACCGCACTTATTAATATCACCCTCCGCAATCCACGGCTAACATTCAAACAAGAAATCAGGACAAGAATCTTCAATTTTGTTAGTGAATATATGTTTATTGCATGATTATAAGAAATGGTTTTGAAGGATTTCTTGATCCAACAGTTAAATTTTCCAAAATTGAGTTTTAAAAATCTAGGGTTTATGCATAACTGGGTTTCTTGATTTTGTGTGTTTGAGTTGCAATTGTTTGGTGGGATTTGGTTGGAATGAGTTCCTTAACATGTTGTGTATGAATAATTGAACCCAGAAACGCAATTGTGGCATGATTTATTTTTAGGTTTTATGCGTAGAATTGGGGAAAAGTGTATGAGTGTGTTGTAGCGTAATTAAGCTGTTGGGATAATGTTATTATGTGTCGAATTGCATGTTTTAACCTTCGAATTGAACCCAGAAACACATCTGATGTGATTTAGAAGATTAGGGTTTAAGAAGAACACGTATAAAGTCTATCTTGTGATTATGTGGTTAAAAAGTGTTAAGATTAGGACATAAGACTCAGGAACATCATGTGATACTATTGGAATAGATCAAACAAACATTTAACAAGTTTTGATGAATTCCTATAAACTGATGAACAGGGTTTATCGAAATTTGAGTGCTGTTGAGATTTAGTTTGATATAAAGAGTTTAATGTGAAAACTTATTTTAGACTTATCTAACTAACAATAAGTTTTGAGACCGTTTATGGGCTCAAGGCTGTTAGACCTTGATCTAGGATTTTAACTATGATAAGCAAGATTATAATATTGGCGGAATATTCAAATGAAAGAAACAATACTATCACAACAAGGTTTTGCCAAACTTTTTCTTTGTTATTAAACTCAGCCCCAATGCTATGTGATCAAATATGGCACGGTTACTCTACAAAAATATAATAATTTTGATGTTTTACATTTTAACAAAATTAAACAACATCAGACCCCTCGTCTGATGTTCCCACACACACTCTTTTGATGTTTTACATTTTAACACATTTCTGTGTTTAAATTCTAAGCATACTAAACACTTGTAAAACATACTAAGTATCTAAGCTATGATCTCCTTTTTATAGAACAAAGGAGATCATTACAAAGTTATTAAGTCTTGTCTACTACTTGCTTGTGTATGTCAGTTGTAACCTCTCGTAATTTTCCCCTATGAATAGTAAATGCTAATAAATGATTAATAAATCATTACGTTATTTAATAAACCTTTCTACTGGTAACAATTTTTTTTTTGTTATTTATGCTACACTACTTTAAATCACAACGATATTTGTGATTACCAATTACCTAGAAACGATGCTTACACACGAGCCTCGATAGTCTAAAAATTGCGAATTACTTAAAACAATTAACGTTTAATAATTAACATTTATACGTTTCGTCAATTAACCGAACGTGATCAAATACATTCCCGAGCTCACGGAAATTTTCACGAACACTCAGTAACAATATTGGACCCCGACTCAGTATCCAATAAATACCAAACGGGCCGCTGGAATCATTGGGCCTCAGTCCAACAATTCGACAACCAAACACACCTAATGGATCATATTATTTTCATTTCTTTCTTTTCTTGCGCTAGCCCACCAACGAGCCCAATCACAAAAACTAAAGCCCAAGTTTTTATATATAAACTTTGGTTTGGCTGCTTATCTACCAAACACTTTGACCATTATACGAACGAATTAACTTAACAACAATATAATAATTTTGCACAACCCAATACTCGACCTAGCTAAGAATCGAGGGAAACAAACATCTCACACTAACTCGAACATATACTCGCCTAAAATAAATCCAAACTCAACGCACTCGCCATATGATAAACACAACCTAAATTTCATATTTTGGCTAGTCGATTTCTGTATCACTCCCAACTTGATTTAACATATAATTTGGCCAACCAAATAAATTCGAATATGCTCTTATCAAGCATACAAACTATTAAACGAACTCTACATTTATTTTAGATCATATATGAAATGTGTTGAATGCATGTGATAACCGAACAAGCCACAAGAAACAAACTCTTAAACCTCTCTTGTCACCTTTCCCTTGTTGTTTACCGCCGGCCAAGAGATATAGCAAGTAACCATCATTTTACACACTGGCACACTCAAATTGACCATTCAATGACACTATTATTCATCATTGATTCTACTCTCACACTCAACAAATAATAACACAAAACATGGAACTTTCGGCTTCATCTCTTTGTTCGAATTGCTACAAGGACGATTCCCTACTACTACTCTTCTATTCTGCATGCTTTAGCCATCATTGCCACCTTAGTCAAGTTGCAAAATCCTCCTATATATACCATGCATGCATTCGGTTAAACACATACACAAATATATATATCACCACACAAATATTCTAAGTCATGAACACGTTCTAAGGTCGACTAGTTTTAAACACTTTTCAGGGTGTTCGAGTCGAACCCAAGAAGTATTCAAACTTGTTCCTAATTATTCGAAGCCCAAAGAACCAAGCTACACCATTCCCTTGGCCTAGCTCAGTCTCCACGACGTGATACGCCCCACCTTTTGAGGTGAAGTGAGCATTCTTCGAACTCTTCTCATAGTTATCTATTTTTGTAATTTCATTTCCTATCGCGAACACAACTTACTTTAGACAAATAATTCGTTATTTACATTAACAACATATATATCTTATTCAACATACTATATCTTCGTCATGTTAACTATCGAGAACCACTTTCATTCGAGTCTTATATTAACATATCAACAATAAAAATCACACGTTCTTAAGTGATGTTGGACATTTTCAAAAACTTATAAAACACTTAGAATAATTTCAAGTTCTTAAAACTGTTTTCAAATATCTAAGTCACTTAGCTTTGGCCTTATATTTCCTTAACTCGACATGCAACTCGTACATTTTATAACCCGACCTAATAGACAAGCTACCAAACTAACGAGTCGCGTATTACATTCGACCTATAAAACTCAACTCGAGCCATGTTAAACCTCAAAGTAATCGACCAGAATCTGTTTTACACAAACACAAATATTAGTGAATGGGCTAATAAGCCCACTAAGAAATATTTAAGCTCTTCATATAAGCTGATCACATAAGCTCTCTCGTTATGTTTTTATAACCCTTAAACAAGCCCGTAACCAAGCCCAACTCCCCCCTAAACCCATTGGAGCGAAAACCCATAATGGGCTATATACTTAGCTCGTTAAAAGCCCAAAAGCTTAAAAATAAGCTCTCGACCAAATTAAGCTATTTCTATAAGTTACAAAAGTCATTTTAAACTTAGTTATAAAATAAAAATAGTAAAGTTTGATTTTTATAAAATTTGGACTCGATTTGCAAAGAATTGCTAACCGAAGGACTAAAAATGCCAAGTTTGGAAACTTACGGCAAAAACTGCCATTTCAAGTGATAAAAACTGTAAATTCAGAAACTTTTGGGTATGAAATGTAAATATTAAATGCTTTGGACAAAAAGTGTAATAAAACTTAACCGAGGACTAACGGTGCAAATATTATGCCGTTAGGGTCAAAAGTGTAACTTTGTGAAACTTAAAGGTTATTTCAGAAATAATTATAAGTTTATGTAATTATTTTATAAACTCGTCAATCGACGTTAACGACGTTATTTTCACTATAATTATATATATATATTTATATATATATATATATATATATATATATATATATATATATATATATATATATATATATATATATATATATATATATATATATATATAAACATAACCGCTTGACGAAACGTTAAACATATAACGTAACCTAACCAAACTTTGATTTTCTCATCGATCTTACATACTCCCGACAAACGAAAACTTACCCAAGAGTTATATATATATATATATATATATATATATATATATATATATATATATATATATATATATATATATATTATAACTTTAGTTTTGAACTTTAAACATTTAAACACATATGTTTTAAATGTTACGAATTAATCAATAAAACCCTAAACGTTATGATTCGCGATAAACCAAACTTAGACTATCAAACCACTAAAACTTGCCATATATTATTTAGGTCGTGTGTTGAAGCCGTTTTCTTTCATCGTTTGAATAACGATACTACTGCCACTACTGTACTACAAGGTGAGTTCATAGCCCACACTTAAACTTTAAATCTTTTGTGGGGAGATACATGCTACAAAACCTGAACACAAACTTTTTGTATGCTATGACTGTTATTATTATTGCTTAAGTAGCTATTGCCGAAAGTCCCTCAATCATGAACCTTAATCACTTACGAGTGAACGTAAATAATTGTGAATAGATCTATTAGGGACTGACAATCCCCGTTTGGGTCTGCTAGGGTGAGCCACCCAGGCGCACTTTATTTGAACAAACTTATGGGTTATTGGCAAATACCCATCCGAGGGCCTATATACTTTACATCATATTTGATGCTCGTTAAGCGTTGCGTGTCATGAGCTTAATGCAATAATAACTTGATTTTAACTTGTTTAATTGTAATCGATGCAATTAACACCTATACTTGTGTTCAAACTGTTAAACTTAAACCTATGAACATCACTCAACTTTTGTTGACTTTTAGCATGTTATCTCAGGTAACTAAAGGCTGGAACTCAAGGCACGGAGTGGGCATTAAACCCTGTACGGGTGGTTTAAATAAATGTTTTATCATTTAAATCTAAATAAATGTGTTAACTATAAAACATCTTTGTATTTTAAATACTTGTATTTTGAATGATAAACTTAAAACGTCTTTCTAAAGTCGTTTTCTATGATATTGACGAAAGATCCTCTACGTAACACCCAATTAAGTCTTCCGTTGTTGCTATCCGAAATTGGGGGTGTTACAGATTGGTATCAGAGCTCATGGTTATAGAGAACCAGATGTATTTTAAACATTTGACTATAACTACATTTTTAAAACAGACCATTGTAAAGAAAAACCACCTTATGCCCTCCGTGCCTATACACTTCCAACATTTTTAGATGTTGCTTACTATACGAGTTCTTAACAAGTTAACATATTTATGATTATGTTAATAGCTTACATTTACTATTCGGGATTATTACAGTACTATGTCTTCGAAACCCCATCCCATCGCTGTATCATCTGATTCAGAGAATGAGGATCCTATGCCATTTACCTCAGACTTTGCTACGGCAGCTATACCGATGTCACCTGCTACTGACCGGTACATGGAAAGCTAGCAATTTCTACCGGCATCCGACCTGGAGATTTCCCCTCCAGCATCACCCATACCATCACCTGACCCGATTCGCCGGCATGGACGGGTACGACAACTCCAGCCATATGAACCCGAACCCTTTGACCAACTTTACCGACGCCCCGGAGAAAGTTATGTTCGTAAACACACTCCCCGAAACCGAGTACGTACACCACCAGCACAGATCATACCACCACCAGTCCCACTCATACCAACTTCGACTCCCGTAATATCACCACCCCCAGCTCCTGAGCATTCCAGGACACCACCGCTTACACCACTATCTTCAGCTCCACCACCTACTATCTTCTATCATCAGACCACCACTGTTCCATTACCATCTTCTATTCCACCCCTTGCTTCCCCACCCTCAGCTACTCTCAGCGAGCCTCTGCCACCTTGCAAGAGGACATACCGCTTGGTTCCATCTTTATCGGACCCCTATGCCCAGGTTAGAGATGAGACTACAGTTCGCACCAGGACCCACAGGAGGGTCGATGCACGCCGATGGTCTTACTTGCTACCTATCATCCGTCACTGGAGATCCCAGGAAGGAGCGCCGAGAGCCATGGAACTAGGAGAGAGTTCGGCTACAACTACTTCGAGGATTCTTCCGGTTACCGGAGAACCCATCCATCACACCATACCTCTACTGGCAGCCAGATTAGTCCGACATGAGGATCGTCTGGATAACATTGCAGAGATTCTTGATGACTTACCACTAGAGCAGATTGACACACTTGGGGAAGAAGTGGAGAACCTTGTGATTGGTCAGTTGGCAATGGAGACAGTCTTCGATCAAGTAGGTACTAGTTTAGAAGAAGCCATTGACACTATTTCTAAACTAGGAGAGTGTAGCAACCCGTAAAATTTCCTAGTCATTAGTGAACGATAATCTAGTATTAACACATCGTTACTGTCCATTAAACCATTTTTACGAGCCAATTTAAACTTTTTGTTTATTACATTTCTAAATAATCATTGTTACGTTATTTATCATACGATGGAACGAGCTCACACGCGGACCACGACAGATCAAACATATTCAATAATCACCAAACAGACCCTTAATTTTATTTTTTTGCCTATTACTATTCAAGCCCATATAAAATTTAAGCCCAATTTCATTCTCTTTCTTTTATTCTCTTCGACTCAAATCTCATTTACTTGGCGTCTTTTAAATCTAATTTCGACACACAAAATACCATTTATTTTACATACCTCGATTTTCTATACACCCAAGACTCGAGAGTGATAAATCTCATATTTTATTTTGAATATTTGGTTTATGAACGAGACCTAAAGTAAACCTCACTCGGGCACATATACTATATAATCTATACAACATTTCTTTTAAACTATATTATATATATATATATATATATATATATATATATATATATATATATATATATATATATATATATATATATATATATATATATATAGTAAATCCAATATGTTTCTTATCAAAATTTTCGAATTCACTGCACATGCAAGAACCGAATCTATCAATATCCCTTTCGAAATATCTTCTGACATACAATTGCAACTTGCATTTGATAAAGAAATTGGCTAGTAACATGCACATACACTCGCTATATATACGTATAACATCTATGCATTTAACACACATGTAACTTAAAACATTTTACATTCTCTCCACATTTTGCTTCTGCCGAGAATTAGCAATAATACTTGTAGCATTTTTCGAACCAAGTCCGAGTTGGTTACTCCCTCATTCGATCACTTGTCGATTGTTCTAACGAAAGAAGTACCGTTTGATCAATTTTCTACATCGTTTTGAACGTATAAACTCCATCATTTTAGGTGTCGTAAGTCCTTCAAATTCATTTCCTACTCATATTTATACATCAATCTTAATATATCATGCATCATACTTCTATTTATTTTATAATGTATAACATTTTTTATTTTATATCATGCATCGTATTTCTATTTATTTTATATCGTATATCATTTTTGTTACATTTATACACTTTTCATTTTATTTATTTTACGCTTCATGCAATGACCTCCCCAATGGATGGCTAAGAACTTGCGTTTATTCTATATTCGACACTTACATACTCGCATTCATTTTTATTTATTTCAATCGCATATCATTTTTTATTTCATTTTACGCTTTCTTATCATTTAATTTTACGTACTATACATTGACCTCCTTCATGGATGGCTAGAATAACGAGTACTACTTTTATTTGACGTTTACATATTCATATTAACAGAGCATCATTTTTATCTTTTGTACATTTTGGACTAAAAATGCAACGTATTTTACTATTAGGGGGCAAAAGGGTAACTTTCGGGAAATAAAGTTCAAAACTGTCATTTCTGTAAATATTGGCTAGAAAAAGTTAAGACATTAATTAGAGGCCATAAAATGACAAATTGGAACCTTTACGGACTTAAAAAGTAATTATATACTAGCCAAGGACTAATGGTGCAACGCTAACTCCATAAGGGTAAAAAGTGTAAATTATGTAAAAGACCAAGGACTGAACAGTAACATTATTTATAAATCATTTCTATTTCATGTTTTACTTATTTCATATGCATTTTGTCATTCGTCCCAATATATTTATTTTTCGTTACGATTATATTTATATAGCGAACTTTTAAACAAATAACTTAACGTATTAATTCAACGACTTTCGAGGAAACGATAATTGTGAAATCAAAGACATAAAAACAAGATAATATTATATATAATATTATTTTTGAACTTTAAGCATTTTAAGCATATCATTCATTCACATCACCATCCGATTCGTTATCCGATATTCTTTCACGATCACTATTCACATCTAGTCAAACTTAAACCATCGAAATCTCAGACTTCCCTATTATTCAGGTCGTGTGTTGGAGCCGTTCCCTTGATACTATTGACATAACATCACAATACTTTGACCTTACAGCTAAGGTGAGTTTCATAGCCCCTATTTTAATACTTGTTTTATACTATTTGGGGGAGATACATGCCTAAATACTTTTCTCGTTTATCAAATACGTTTTGCATTGATATGCAAGTCATCTATTATATTGTGCATTGGTATGCAAGTCATCTAATACATTATGCATTGGTATGCAAGTCATCTATTATATTGTGCATTGTTATGCAAGTCATCTAATACATTGTGCATTGGTATGCAAGTCATCTATTATATTGTGCATTGGTATGCAAGACATTTATCATATTCATTCTATGTTAGCAGTGGATTGTAGACACACAGGTTGCAAGTCTTGTATGGGCGGGACTTGGGACTGAGTGGATTTACAATGCCTTTGCGGGGGAAATCTTTATTCAAATGCTTTACATTTTAAACTAAACTCTATGAACTCACCAACCTTTGGTTGACACTTTTTAGCATGTTTATCTCAGGTTATTAAGGCGATAGTGGATGCATGGATTCTAGAGTCATTTGCATACTTGAAGACTCATATCTTATCTTTATCATTCGAAATACTTTGAAAACATCTATGTAACTTTATACTTTGAACCTCTTGTTTAACTCTGATTTTAATAATTCGAATGATAATATTTCAAAACGTCTCATTTAGAGGTCGTTTTCTATACCTTGATCTATATTATGAAGTAATACCCCCTTGACTCTACTGTTCCGCTGCGGTAATTTGGAGGTGTTACAGATTGGTATCAGAGACTTGGTTATAGAGAACTAGGTTGCATTTAGGAGCCTAGACTATAACTACTATGCACACTGAGACTCTCATCCCTATCGCCTTACTTACGAAGAAGTTTTTCCATTTATGTGTGCACTGTTAAATGTTATAGTATCTTCACCGATAGGGAAATCTCAGAACTTGTTCGAGACATCAAAAGAGTGGAGCTCAGTGATAACTGGCTATTTAACTTGATCTTGTGACTGTTCTTGTTTGATGAGACATGGGATTAAGTTAAATAAAGGTTATCAGTTAGCCGTAGAAATTTGATGAGTTCACTCGAGGATTTTCTGAGATTTGAACACCCTACTCTTTTATGTAATGTCGAGATATGTGTGCTTGGTGATATGTACACGTATGAAAGGAGGCAAGTATAATTATGGTGGCCAACATAATTATAAGTGCATCACGACACACGTGGACATATGTAATCAGGTGTACGTGAATCGGCATTGACCCCTTTAGGATAACAGCTAGTAACGGGGTCTTTGTAAGAACGTTAAGTATAAATCGATAAATCAACGACTTTTACTTCATCTCTGACGTTCGCTAAATGTCCTTCATTGCAGAGAGGCAATGGCAACAAGGAGATCAGCTCGCAACGCTAACCAAAGAAATGCCACACAAAGAGGTGGAAGGACTGGTGAACGTGGAGGTAGAGGAGGTAGTCGAGGCATTAGTAACAACGACAGCAACGACGGTGGAAACCCTGATTTTGCCGCCATCATCGCTCAACAACTTCAAACCTTGCTACCTACTATTATCACCCAAATCGGCAATCACATCAACAACTCGGGAAACCACGAAAGCCGAAATGACGACACCAATGGTGTAGGTGTGAATGAGACTAATAATCGCGCAACTGGATGCACGTATAAGGAATTTACAGCATGCAAGCCAATGTAGTTTAACGGTAAAGGAGGTGCGTTGGAGTATACCCGCTGGATTGAAAAGATGGAGTCAGTGATCGACATCAGTAGTTGTGGAACCCATCAAAAGGTGAAGTATTCGGTGTGCTCGCTGTCAGGAAAGGCGTTAACATGGTGGAACACGCAGGTTCAAGCTAGAGGAAGAGAAGCCGCTGTGGGAATGACATGGGATGACTTCAAGGCACTACTGAAAGATGAATACTGTCCGGACAATGAAATACAGAAGCTAGAAGGTGAACTCTGGAATCATGCTATGATAGGGGCTGGCCATGCAGCCTACACGGATCGATTTCATGAATTAGCAAAACTAGTTCCTCATCTGGTTACCCCTGAATCAAAGAGGATTGAGAGGTACATCTATGGTCTTGTTCCCGAAATTCATGGAACAGTAAAAGCAATTGAGCCATCTACAATTCAGAGTGCAATACTGAGAGCTGGAACTCTAACAGACGAGATGGTTAGAAATGGTATTTTGAGAAACAGTGACAAGAGGAAAGGGACAACAGAGTCAGACAAGCAGATAGTCCCCATGATGGACAACAAGAGAACAAGAAGTTTTATGGCCACTGGGTCTGGTCAGAAAGGATATACAGGTCCACATCCTAAGTGTACTAAATGTGCTTACCATCACCCGGGAGCTGTGCCCTGCCGTGAGTGTAAGAACTGCAAACAGTTGGGTCATTATACGAATCATTGTAAAGCACCACGAAATGCAGGAAACACGAGAAATAATCAAACGACGTGCTATGAATGTAACAGCCCGAATCATCTCAGGCATGCGTGTCCATGGTTGAACGGAACACCTGGGCAAGCACAAGGAAATCTAGCTCTAGCAATTGAAGGAAATAACCCAACCCTTGGAGTCCCTATTGGTCCAGCTCGTGGTAGAGCATACTATTTGGGTGACTTGGATGCAGCAAACAAATAATGGGTACGTTTTCCTTAGACAATTCATATTCTACCCTAGATACGTAAGCTTTAACATAATTTCTCTAGACTTTACACCTCGACTATTCGTAAGCTCCTTTTAAGAGATAACTCAGACTGAATCTCGGGACGAGATTCAAAAATAAGGAGAAGGTACTGTAGCAACCCGTAAAATTTCCTAGTCATTAGTGAACGATAATCTAGTATTAACACATCGTTACTGTCCATTAAACCATTTTTACGAGCCAATTTAAACTTTTTGTTTATTACATTTCTAAATAATCATTGTTACGTTATTTATCATACAATGGAACGAGCTCACACGCGGACCACGACAGATCAAACATATTCAATAATCACCAAACAGACCCTTAATTTTATTTTTTTGCCTATTACTATTCAAGCCCATATAAAATTTAAGCCCAATTTCATTCTCTTTCTTTTATTCTCTTCGACTCAAATCTCATTTACTTGGCGTCTTTTAAATCTAATTTCAACACACAAAATACCATTTATTTTACATACCTCGATTTTCTATACACCCAAGACTCGAGAGTGATAAATCTCATATTTTATTTTGAATATTTGGATTATGAACGAGACCTAAAGTAAACCTCACTCGGGCACATATACTATATAATCTATACAACATTTCTTTTAAACTATATTATAATATTTATATATTATATATATATATATATATATATATATATATATATATATATATAATATTATATATATATAATATAGTTATATATATATATATATATATTTATATATATATATATATATATATATATATATATATATATATATATATATAATATACTAAATCCAATATGTTTCTTATCAAAATTTTCGAATTCACTGCACATGCAAGAACCGAATCTATCAATATCCCTTTCGAAATATCTTCTGACATACAATTGCAACTTGCATTTGATAAAGAAATTGGCTAGTAACATGCACATATACTCGCTATATATACGTATAACATCTATGCATTTAACACACATGTAACTTAAAACATTTTACATTCTCTCCACATTTTGCTTCTGCCGAGAATTAGCAATAATACTTGTAGCATTTTTCGAACCAAGTCCGAGTTGGTTACTCCCTCATTCGATCACTTGTCGATTGTTCTAACGAAAGAAGTACCGTTTGATCAATTTTCTACATCGTTTCAAACGTATAAACTCCATCATTTTAGGTGTCGTAAGTCCTTCAAATTCATTTCCTACTCATATTTATACATCAATCTTAATATATCATGCATCATACTTTTATTTATTTTATAACGTATAACATTTTTTATTTTATATCATGCATCGTACTTCTATTTATTTTATATCGTATATCATTTTTGTTACATTTATACGCTTTTCATTTTATTTATTTTACGCTTCATGCAATGACCTCCCCAATGGATGGCTAAGAACTTGCGTTTATTCCATATTCGACACTTACATACTCGCATTCATTTTTATTTATTTCAATCGCATATCATTTTTTATTTCATTTTACGCTTTCTTATCATTTAATTTTACGTACTATACATTGACCTCCTTCATGGATGGCTAGAATAACGAGTACTACTTTTATTTGACGTTTACATATTCATATTAACAGAGCATCATTTTTATCTTTTGTACATTTTGGACTAAAAATGCAACGTATTTTACTATTAGGGGGCAAAAGGGTAACTTTCGGGAAATAAAGTTCAAAACTGTCATTTCTGTAAATATTGGGTAGAAAAAGTTAAGACATTAATTAGAGGCCATAAAATGACAAATTGGAACCTTTACGGACTTAAAAAGTAATTATATACTAGCCAAGGACTAATGGTGCAACGCTAACTCCATAAGGGTAAAAAGTGTAAATTATGTAAAAGACCAAGGACTGAACAGTAACATTATTTATAAATCATTTCTATTTCATGTTTTACTTATTTCATATGCATTTTGTCATTCGTCCCAATATATTTATTTTTCGTTACGATTATATTTATATAGCGAACCTTTAAACAAATAACTTAACGTATTAATTCAACGACTTTCGAGGAAACGATAATTGTGAAATCAAAGACATAAAAACAAGATAATATTATATATAATATTATTTTTGAACTTTAAGCATTTTAAGCATATCATTCATTCACATCACCATCCGATTCGTTATCCGATATTCTTTCACGATCACTATTCACATCTAGTCAAACTTAAACCATCGAAATCTCAGACTTCCCTATTATTCAGGTCGTGTGTTGGAGCCGTTCCCTTGATACTATTGACATAACATCACAATACTTTGACCTTACAGCTAAGGTGAGTTTCATAGCCCCTATTTTAATACTTGTTTTATACTATTTGGGGGAGATACATGCCTAAATACTTTTCTCATTTATCAAATACGTTTTGCATTGATATGCAAGTCATCTATTATATTGTGCATTGGTATGCAAGTCATCTAATACATTATGCATTGGTATGCAAGTCATCTATTATATTGTGCATTGTTATGCAAGTCATCTAATACATTGTGCATTGGTATGCAAGTCATCTATTATATTGTGCATTGGTATGCAAGACATTTATCATATTCATTCTATGTTAGCAGTGGATTGTAGACACACAGGTTGCAAGTCTTGTATGGGCGGGACTTGGGACTGAGTGGATTTACAATGCCTTTGCGGGGGAAATCTTTATTCAAATGCTTTACATTTTAAACTAAACTCTATGAACTCACCAATCTTTGGTTGACACTTTTTAGCATGTTTATCTCAGGTTATTAAGGCGATAGTGGATGCATGGATTCTAGAGTCATTTGCATACTTGAAGACTCATATCTTATCTTTATCATTCGAAATACTTTGAAAACATCTATGTAACTTTATACTTTGAACCTCTTGTTTAACTCTGATTTTAATAATTCGAATGATAATATTTCAAAACGTCTCATTTAGAGGTCATTTTCTATACCTTGATCTATATTATGAAGTAATACCCCCTTGACTCTACTGTTCCGCTGCGGTAATTTGGAGGTGTTACAGAGAGGCCACTACTTCGATGCAGACAGTGATTGAGACATTAGACTCTGAGCTTGACCGAGTTAGCTCTCAGGTTCTGATTATTAGACTTATAGTTGAGGATTCCCAGGCTAGGGAAAGAGTTCGAGACCATACAGTGAAGACCTTGATGGCAGCGATTGCAGATCTTCAGCGCCGCTTAGATGGTGCACCAGGAGGACCATAGATCAGAGATGTGTCAATATAACTAAGAGATGTCTTAGTCTACCAATGTTGTATTAATAAATAATCTTGTATCTTTATGTTTTGTAAAACAAATCGAACAAGTTATTAATCCTATGTTGTGTGGATGTATTATATTGATGTTGATTTATGTATTCCATGGTTGTTTCTTGCATATGCGTTATGATTTGCCATATATTGTCTCGCGAAATTTTGGTTCATACAGTGCAATTCAATCATTTAAGTTCTCATGTGTGTTGTGAATTGATTCAGACATATTGTGAATAAATTTATGATATGATATTTGCTGTACCTACAGAGATAAACCAGAATTATTAAACTCAATTGTTATGGTTAAAATTATATTTTTATAATCCATATTCAATTACCTTCCAAAGTATCCTAACCTAACGTGATCATTATGAGATTTCTAAAAATATGCTTTTGCAATATTGATAGAACTATGGTACGTACAAGGAAAGCAACCTCCGCCGCAAATCATGATACTTCAACAGCAACGCTTACTATGACTCCATAAGCTATCCGAAAAGCAATCGCTGACGGTGTAAATGCAGTCTTGACAGAACAGGCGGCAGCAAATGCACGCAACAGTGGCACTAGCCTACCGACAGGAGAAAGTGTAACTGCTGCAAACCGCAAGTGTACCTACAAAGATTTCATGAGTTGTCAACCAACTTTCTACAAAGGTACTGAAGGAATAACTGAACTTGCTCACTGGTTCGAATAATCTGAAACTGTTTTTTAGAGAAGCGGTTGTACCGAGGACAACAAAGTCATTTTCGCTACTGGAACTCTCATGCAAGATGCTTTGTCATGGTGGAATGCTACAGTCAAAGCCATGGGAATGACAGCAGCCTATCAGCTCACTTGGACTGAGTTTAAGACCAAGATGCTAAAGAAATACTGTCCCCGTTCTGAACTAAGAAAATTGGAAGATGAATTCCATCTACTAGTAGTAAAAGGAATTGATCTTAAAACATACAACAGGAGATTCCAAGAGCTTAAAATACTATGCCCTACTGTTGTACCAACTTTCGAAAAAGAACTGGAAAAGTATATCGAAGGACTTCCCCGTAGTATTGAGGGAAATGTCACTTCATTAAACCCACCAACTCTAGAGGCAGCCATCGAACTTGTTCAAAAACTACTGGACCGACAGGTCAAGTACAACAATGAGCTCAAGAGAAAGCTCGATGACAAAAGAACCACTCACCACCACAGTAACAATAACAACCGCAACAACAACTCCAATGACAACAACCATAGAAACAATAACCCGTACCATCAAAACCGAAACAATCGTCACCATCACCAAAACCAAAGACAAGAAACCACCAAGGCTTATGCTGCTACTGAAGGCAAGGGATAACAAGGTCAGAAATCCCAGTGTAACAGATGCAAACTACACCACAGTGGACCTTGCACAATCAAATGTCTGAAATGCCAAAAAGTGGGTCATCAGACAAAGGATTGCAAGAATCCCGCTACTAGTAGCAACCTACAGCCTGTAACTCCGACTTGCTACTCATGCGGAGAAGTAGGTCACTTCAAGAGCCACTGTCCGAAAGGAAACGGTCAGCCAAACAACGCTCGAGGAAGAGCATATGTGTTAAAAGAGGACGATGCCCCACTAAACTCTGACGTCGTCACGGGTACGTTCTTACTCAATCAACATAATGCTAGAGTATTATTTGATTCTGGAGCAGATAGAAGTTTTGTGTCAACTACGTTTGCTTCTTTGCTTAACATTACCCCTTCCAAACTAAACACCACTTTTGAAATTGAACTGGCGGACAGAAACCTAATTGGAACCGACTCCGTAATTCGTGGTTGTACCATAATCCTATAAGACAACCCTTTTCCCATCGACCTCATGCCTATTCAGCTCGGTAGTTTTGACGTAGTCATTGGTATGGATTGGTTATCCAAACACCGCGCTAGAATACTCTGTGACGAGAAAGCCGTGCATATTCCATGTAATGGTGAAACTCTTATTGTCCATGGTGACAAGAATAAAACGCGATACGATATCATCTCATATATCAGATTGGTGAAATATATGAACGAAGGATGCCAAGCATTCATGGTTCATGTAACGGAAAACAAATCAAAAGATAAACGAGTTGAAGACGTTCCGATCGTTAAAGAGTTCCCAGAAGTATTCCCCGAAGATCTACCCGGTCTTCCACCACCCCGTCAAGTAGAATTCCAGATTGAACTAGTGCCTGGAGCGGCACCTGTGGCGAAAGCACCTTATAGGTTAGCGCCGTCTGAAATGAAGGAATTGTCAGAACAATTGAAAGAATTGTCTGATAAAGGCTTTATCCGACCCAGCTCATCACCTTGGGGAGCTCCGGTTCTATTCGTTAAGAAGAAGGACGGATCTTTCCGAATGTGTATTGATTACTGGGAATTGAACAAACTCACTGTAAAGAATCGTTACCCACTCCCTAGGATCGATGACCTGTTTGATCAATTACAAGGATCGAGTGTATTGATGTGTCGTTGTATAGGTGATTATTCCTTATCAAGTTTTACATTTATATTTTGCCGACTTAACCTATAACAACACTAACGGGCAGTGTACCCGATCAATGTAGCCTAGTTGGTAAGTAGGGTGTCGATCACTAAGAGTGAGATTTCTAATATACTAATTCTAAAGGTATTCGACTCTACTAAATTAATCCTAAACTAAAGCAAAAGGGGGTTCAGCCTGAGAGACTGGCACGAGTTTGGTTTTCTAATGAACTAATTTAAGTAAAACAAACAATACAAGTATGAAGACACCAAAGATAGGAAGAACATGTTAACCAAGTTTAGTCATATAAGATTAAGTTTTGATAAGTTTCTAAGACATGTAGTGATGGTGCTCACGACTAGGCGCGGTCTATCCTAAATAGGCGAGGAAGGGGCATGGCGACCCAAGCAATGCTCAGCTAGACACAGAGGTTATCAATGCACTAATAAAAGTCACCAAAGCGTTGGCTCTAATCTTATCGGCGAGTAAACCCTTAATGATTACTTATGTCTATCCTATTCTAGATTCCATTTTAAGTCTTTTTGACTGACTAATCCTGTCACAATTAATCAGAACCCGCATAAAGCTGCTTAATGATTACCATGTTTATATATTATTTAACCCTTAAGGGGCTTACATTAATCATGCAAACGATATTAATGAAGTATAAACTAATAAAGTAATCAAAACGAAGACTAAGCAACCAATCGAATTAGAAACTAATTAAACCATCAAATAATCATAAACTTGGCTAACACCAAAGGGTGTTAGCCCATAATCTCTGTAACAAAGTACATAAACATAATCATAATGAATAGAGTATGAAACATAGTGAATACGATACGCTAACCGAATGATTAAGTAATATAACAATGATTAGAGATGTTCTTCAAGGATGATTGGGTCTTCAATATTGATCTTCTACTGTTTGGAGAGGCTTTTGATCGTCTGGGAATGACCCTTAGGGTCCCCAATGATGCCCTAATTCGTTAATGAGTTTGGTATTTATAGTTTCTGAAATCTGGGTCGATACGGCGCATCTAGAGAGTTAGATGCGCCGCATCTATAAGTAAACGTAGCCTCCAAGTCTGAAACTGACCCAATACGGCGCATCTAAAGACCAGATGCGCCTCATCTCCCAATACGGCGCATCTAAGGACCAGATGCGCCGCATCTCCATCAGATATAGGTAGATCTCCTTTTTCTCTTTCCGTGGCCGCTTGAATCAACTAAATCGGAGTCCGGATGAAGATTTTATGGCCAAAATACGAAAGCATCTTCAAGTGTCGACTTGTAATCTTGACTTCTTCATTAAGCTTCTAATCTTCACTTGATCTCTTGAATTCTTGGTAAGGATTGTATATGGCCGATACGGCGCATCGGATTGGTCCGATGCGGCGTATCAAGGTAACTTCGCGTGGGGTCCAAGATTATAATATTCAGGAATATTCGTACACCGCCAGAAGATGCGGCGTAACTCCATGATTAGATGCGGCGCATGTCCTCTTGTATCTTGGATCGTATCTGGTGAGATATTGATAGTGATGCGCCGTATGTAATAGGTGAGATGCGGCGCATCTGGAGTAGAACAAGTTGATTATTCTTCGTTGACCAAAGTTTCATATGCGGCGCATGGGATAAATCCATGCGGCGCATTCTTCAAAGTCAGGCAGTGGTCTTCATTCTCTTCATTCCAACAACCGATTCCAATCATGATCATTTTACTCCATTTTTAGTCCATAATCGCTAAGTTTCACCAAATGCTTGTTTTTAACTGAGAATTACAAAAGTAAACGATTAAGTATCAATCCTCATACATAATATAGTAAAACAAGTCAAATTAATAGGATAAATGATGGTAATAAAATGTACTTATTTGAGTTCATCAAATATCCCCCCACTTGAACTTTACTTGTCCCCAAGTAAACCTTAGAATTAATCTTATGAAAATGTATCCTAAAAGGTATTAGGATTTTTTTTTTTTTTATATTTAAGCATGTATTCGTTTATTTCATAATCACACAACCAAACACTTAACGAATTAGAAGTAAAATAAAATAATTTGATAAAAGCAAATCTAATCGTTTAACTGTCCAGTCGCGACGAATATTCTATCATAAGCTTGGCAAGTATACACATCTCCTCCACTAAAGCTAAGGAATAACAAGTCTAAAGCGGTAAAAAGGGTTTTTTTAGGCTTAAGGGTTAATTATTCTCTTTTCTATCGATCTCAAATTCCAGAAAAGGCGACAAAATCACAAATACATGATCGAATCCACGAACACGATACTTGCAATTGCTCAAATCCTTAACTCGAATAGGCTAAAGATAGGTCCAAACTTCACCAATAATAATATATCAAAAAGGGCGACAAAATCATAAATACATAGCCGAATCTACGACTACGATACTTAAGATTGCTCAAATCCCTAATCTCAATAAATCAAAGGTTTGGTTGGATAACGAATAATAGGGTATGGATAACATTTGGGATATAAATTGGTGTAGAATAAAAAATAAACAAAACAAATAAATTAAAATCCTAAGTGTGGTTAATCACTATCCCAACCATCCCATGAATAAGACTCATATCATTGAATAACTCACGCTTTAACACTTGAAACACACGCTTTAGGTAGACACGAATTATACTCAACAAGATCTTAATCAAAGAATAAACCTTAATTGGCGTTCCCATAACTGCCAATTCCCATTCAATCCATATAATATACAACAAATAGTGGTGATATCGACCACTTACATAACTTTACATAAGTTGGTTTAAACAAACATCCAACTCTTCTTCTTTTTCTTTTTCTTTTTTTATTTTTTCGATTTTTTTTTTCTTTAACTTGAAACATAAACATAGATGTGTAAAATTTCACCACATCACTACAACTTTCTTTCCGGATAATTTTTCCATACTTTTCATACTTTCAGAAATAACGGTAATAGTGAAAGTAGTAAACACACGAAAAATAAACTCAAAAATATATAATATTTACTTTCACTCCAATTGCATTGTGCAATTTCCCGACCTAACCATAGATAATGAATTACGCATGCGAACACAGGTAATGTAAGGAAACACACTTTGCCTATAGCAATTAACCAACCACGGATTCTAATCTACAGGGTAGGCTAAGGTGTAAGGGTGTAACGAAACATTTTAAACATAGGTGTAAGAAACGAAAGGAATGGCTCTGAGGGTTTTTCTAGGGGTATCTTACTCTAAAAATGAGAGTAACAAAAGGGTTTATACGGGGGTTAACTAACCAGTGTAGTTAGTTAATAACACATAACATATAATAGGCTATTTTGGGTGTAATCCTAGAAATTTACCAATTTAGACAAGTCATTCCAATTATATAACTAATACTTATTATGGTGATCTCGAATAGTATACAAGCCAAGTTCTAAAGTTTACAAGTCACCGGCACACTCATAGATTTGTGAATTTTGGAAAATCACAATTTTTGAAAATAACGTCATGTGTGCAGCTATGCAACTTAGATCTTAAACAAAAACATGCTATTTTTTTTTTTAAGTTTGATATATTAAGCACATTTTAAGCATAATTTTTGAAAAAGTTTAGGACAAGTAAGTGTTAAGTGTTCTAATTCTCCAATCCCCCCACTTAAGTTAAACAACGTCCTCGTTGTTTGTATAAAAGGTTAAAAACTGGAAAATAAAAGAATTAGAACAGAAAAACTCCCCTGAGATTTGCTCGGTATGATCCTCCATTAGTATAAGAGCAAAAATCATCTTTCTTGTGGATTAGAACGTTAAAGCTTCATACTTGATGTATCCACAGGAAATCCAGGAAACTATAATACCACCAACACTTTAAAACACACCTAAGATAAGAAAGGTTCAACTTGCATAATACATTAGTAGTTAGATAAGAATAAAACTTAAAAATTAAAACTGAAAATCATCAGGTCAGTCGATGCGCCGTATCTTATGGAAGAAGATACGCCGTATCGAGCCTGGAATTAATACGGATCAGAATAAAGATGCGCCGCATCCTTAACCAGGGATGCGCCGCATTAAAATAAACTGATAAATAGTTTTAAAGTCGGAAATAAAAATGCAGAAAAATAAAATAAGATATGACCATTGCAGGAGATGCGTCGCATCTCAGAATTGAGATGCGCCGTATCCTCATGCGGGCCTGACTGACTCGACACAGAAAACAGAATAATAAAATAAAAGATAGGCATGGGTTGCCTCCCACGAAGCGCTTGTTTTTGTTCGAGTCACGAGCCTGACTCCACCCTTATTTACGGTGTAATAGGGTGTTGTTCCCCCCACTTGGGATCAAGTGCGGGTGATAGTAGCAATAAACACGAAAAGAGTGTAAATTAGCTATTAAAGATGGAAGAAATACATAAAGATCATACCTTGGCAATATATGTACATCTTTCCTATTCATACCCGGTTTGGTTGATAAATTGGATAACTTGACCACTTCATTTGAAAGAGTAGTATGTTGAGGAAAAATGAGTCTCCTTTCGTCTTTGTTAGTTTCTTTGGTAGTAAGGCGTCCCTTGACTTCCACAGAAGATGAGAAAGGTTCTTTGGCAAGTAAAAGTTCTAGTTCCTCTATATACTTCATAGGGTCGGAATCATCATCTTCATCAATCATAGCAATGTTTAAGAGCTCATCACCAAACTCTTCTTCGAGCTCTACCAAATACGGGTTGATCACAGGTGCTTCAATAGGTAGTGTAATGAATTTGAACTCATCATCCTTTTGTTTTGCAACCTGTTCAGGAAAACTAGCAAGATTATTAGTAACGGGATTAATAATATTAAATAAATTTGTACCAATTTGTGTTGTAAGTGACTCCAGTTCATCTTGTGAATCTCCATCTTCAACTAGTGGTCTTGCAACTTTAGCATCGTCCCTAATTTCATCCTTAAATAAGTAATCCCAGATTTCTTCAAAATCCCTCGTTGGGTCAAAATCAGGTTGAGGTACGTCATCATAAACTATGGCGTCAAATGATTCGAAATCAAAATTAGAATACTTTTCATCTTCATCCGTTGGATTTCCTAATGGTGGTAATACGATTGCAGAATATTCATCAATGTAAGGTTCCGTATACACATCATCTTGTGCAATCTCCGGAGAAAAAGTACTATCAAGAACAATTGCAGGAATTTGTTTCATATTAAATACATGGGACACTTCTTCATCATTATCATCCGATATAGTCCAAGTATGTCGAAACGGCAACCCATTTCTTTCTTTCTTTGACTTAACCTTTTCCAGCAACAAGTATTCTTCCATAGTGATTTCTTTCGTCTCAATGACTTGTGCACCATTTCTTGTTCTTTTCAAATCACACACCTGATTATTGCTCAAGTTTCTTTCCTTTTCAAACTTAATATATTCTTCCATTGTAATATCCGGATCGTCCATCTTCCTGAAATAAAACTTACTCGTGCAAAAGAAGGGTGAAACGATCAAAGTAAAATAAAAGCTTCTGATATCTGCTGTTGATGCGCCGTATCCTATAAATGGGATACGCCGTATCTTAATACGTTAAAATTAAATCAGACTTTTATTCAGAAAATAGATACGCCGCTTAGAAATTAGAATGCGCCGTATCAGTGTTAATTATCAAAAATCAGCTTATCTAATTAAAATTAAATGCGTCGTATTAACGAAAGTTAATGCGCCGTATTTTTGTTACGTTTAAAAATAAATATCAATTTTTGATTCAGAAAGATGCGCCGTATCGACAAAGATCGATACGTCGTATCTGTTTAATAATTCGCAAACTGTTTTTAATTAAAATAATAGATACGCCGTATCTACGAAAGCAGATGCGTCGTATGGCGTTAACGTTTAGAAATTTTTTTTTTTATCAAAAACAGATACGCCGTATCTGCAAAAGCAGATGCGTCGTATTACTTTATCGCTTAGAAAAATTTCTTATTAAAAACAGATACGCCGTATCTTGGGGAAAAGATGCGTCGTATCGAATTAATTAAACGCGTTGTATTTTTAAAAATTAAACGCAATACGCCGTATCTGAGAGATCAGATGCGCCGTATCGTTTGATTTAGCACAGTACAACGATAGCAGAACAGAAAAATATACGAAAAATAAAAACAAAAATAAAAACACACAAAAAAAAATAAAACACACAAAAATAAAAATAAAAGCAAACAAATAACACACAATACAACAAATATGCAAAATAGTACAATGATGCAATTAATCTAATAAAAAGAAAAACCTAATTAAAATACTAATCAAATTAACAGATAATAACAATTCACTCCCCGGCAGCGGCGCCAAAAACTTGATGTGTCGTTGTATAGGTGATTATTCCTTATCAAGTTTTACATTTATATTTTGCCGACTTAACCTATAACAACACTAACGGGCAGTGTACCCGATCAATGTAGCCTAGTTGGTAAGTAGGGTGTCGATCACTAAGAGTGAGATTTCTAATATACTAATTCTAAAGGTATTCGACTCTACTAAATTAATCCTAAACTAAAGCAAAAGGGGGTTCAGCCTGAGAGACTGGCACGAGTTTGGTTTTCTAATGAACTAATTTAAGTAAAACAAACAATACAAGTATGAAGACACCAAAGATAGGAAGAACATGTTAACCAAGTTTAGTCATATAAGATTAAGTTTTGATAAGTTTCTAAGACATGTAGTGACGGTGCTCACGACTAGGCGCGGTCTATCCTAAATAGGCGAGGAAGGGGCATGGCGACCCAAGCAATGCTCAGCTAGACACAGAGGTTATCAATGCACTAATAAAAGTCACCAAAGCGTTGGCTCTAATCTTATCGGCGAGTAAACCCTTAATGATTACTTATGTCTATCCTATTCTAGATTCCATTTTAAGTCTTTTTGACTGACTAATTCTGTCACAATTAATCAGAACCCGCATAAAGCTGCTTAATGATTACCATGTTTATATATTATTTAACCCTTAAGGGGCTTACATTAATCATGCAAACGATATTAATGAAGTATAAACTAATAAAGTAATCAAAACGAAGACTAAGCAACCAATCGAATTAGAAACTAATTAAACCATCAAATAATCATAAACTTGGCTAACACCAAAGGGTGTTAGCCCATAATCTCCGTAACAAAGTACATAAACATAATCATAATGAATAGAGTATGAAACATAGTGAATACGATACGCTAACCGAATGATTAAGTAATATAACAATGATTAGAGATGTTCTTCAAGGATGATTGGGTCTTCAATATTGATCTTCTACTGTTTGGAGAGGCTTTTGATCGTCTGGGAATGACCCTTAGGGTCCCCAATGATGCCCTAATTCGTTAATGAGTTTGGTATTTATAGTTTCTGAAATCTGGGTCGATACGGCGCATCTAGAGAGTTAGATGCGCCGCATCTATAAGTAAACGTAGCCTCCAAGTCTGAAACTGACCCAATACGGCGCATCTAAAGACCAGATGCGCCTCATCTCCCAATACGGCGCATCTAAGGACCAGATGCGCCGCATCTCCATCAGATATAGGTAGATCTCCTTTTTCTCTTTCCGTGGCCGCTTGAATCAACTAAATCGGAGTCCGGATGAAGATTTTATGGCCAAAATACGAAAGCATCTTCAAGTGTCGACTTGTAATCTTGACTTCTTCATTAAGCTTCTAATCTTCACTTGATCTCTTGAATTCTTGGTAAGGATTGTATATGGCCGATACGGCGCATCGGATTGGTCCGATGCGGCGTATCAAGGTAACTTCGCGTGGGGTCCAAGATTATAATATTCAGGAATATTCGTACACCGCCAGAAGATGCGGCGTAACTCCATGATTAGATGCTGCGTATGTCCTCTTGTATCTTGGATCGTATCTGGTGAGATATTTATAGTGATGCGCCGTATGTAATAGGTGAGATGCGGCGCATCTGGAGTAGAACAAGTTGATTATTCTTCGTTGACCAAAGTTTCATATGCGGCGCATGGGATAAATCCATGCGGCGCATTCTTCAAAGTCAGGCAGTGGTCTTCATTCTCTTCATTCCAACAACCGATTCCAATCATGATCATTTTACTCTATTTTTAGTCCATAATCGCTAAGTTTCACCAAATGCTTGTTTTTACCTAAGAATTACAAAAGTAAACGATTAAGTATCAATCCTCATACATAATATAGTAAAACAAGTCAAATTAATAGGATAAATGATGGTAATAAAATGTACTTATTTGAGTTCATCATGTATACTCGAAGATCGACCTAAGGTCAGGGTACCATCAGTTAAGAGTTCGAGAGGAAGATATTCCCAAAACAGCTTTTAGGACGCGTTACGGACACTACGAATTCCAAGTAATGCCATTTGGTTTAACCAATGCACCTGCAGTGTTCATGGACCTAATGAACCGAGTGTGCAAACCATATCTGGATAAGTTCGTGATTGTATTCATAGACGATATCCTAATCTACTCCCGCAACGAACAGGAACATGCCAAACATCTAAAGATTATTTTAAAGTTACTCAAAAAGGAACAGTTGTATGCCAAGTTCTCCAAATGCGACTTTTGGATTCGAACTGTACAATTCCTTGGGCATGTTATCAATAGTCAAGGCATTCACGTAGATCCTGCAAAGATTGAGGTCGTCAAGGGTTGGACATCTCCTACAAACCCCACTGAGATACGCCAATTTTTGGGTCTAGCGAGTTACTACAGAAGATTTATTGAAGGTTTTTCAAAAATCTCAAAGCCTTTGACCGAATTAACTCAGAAGAACAAGAAGTTTATCTGGGGAAAAGAGGAAGAATCAGCTTTTCAGCTATTAAAGAAAAAGCTATGTGAAGCACCAATATTAGCACTACCCGAAGGAATTGAAGACTTCGTAGTGTATTGTGATGCCTCATATCATGGTTTGGGAGCTGTGCTAATGCAACGAAACAAAGTGATAGCTTATGCTTCACGACAACTCAAACCGCATGAAGCAAATTACGCGACTCATGATTTAGAGTTAGGAGCAGTAGTATTCGCCCTTAAGTTATGGAGACATTACTTGTATGGTACTAAGTGCACAGTATTCACCGACCACAAAAGTCTTCAGCACATCTTAGATCAGAAAGAACTAAACATGAGACAACGTCGCTGGTTAGAGTTACTTAGCGATTATGATTGTGAAATCCGTTATCACCCAGGAAAAGCCAACGTTGTGGCAGATGCATTAAGTCGGAAGAAACGACTGAAACCTCTTAGAATCAGATCGTTAGGAATAACCATTCGTTCACCTCTACCCTCACAAATACTCACCGCTCAATCCGAAGCTCTTAAGGAAGAGAACCGACCTAGTGAAAAGATTCATGGTATGCCAGAAAATAAGAATGGCTTTGTGCAGAGAGCAGACGGGATGCTCTGTTTCAAAGAAAGAGTTGGATTCCTCTATACGGAGGTATACGTGATCTCATTATGAATGAGTCTCATAAATCCAAATACTCCATTCATCCAGGTTCTGAAAAAATATACCAAGATCTCAAGAAACTTTACTGGTGGCCAAACATGAAGGCCGACATAGCCGAGTATGTCAGAAAATGTTTGACTTGTTCAAGAGTTAAAGCAGAATATCAAAAGCCGTCAGGATTACTCATACAACCCGAAATTCCTGTATGGAAATGGGAACGTATTACAATGGACTTTATCACTAAGATTCCTAAGACATCAACTGGACTTGACACCCTCTGGGTTATCGTTGATCGTCTTACAAAATCCGCTCACTTCTTAGCAATCAAAGAAACTGACGAGATGGACACACTCGCAACGCTATATCTAAAAGAAATAGATTCGCGACGTGGAGTGCCGATCTCAATCATCTCGGATCGTGACAGTCGTTTCACATCTCATTTTTGGAAGTCTTTGCAAAAAGCCTTGGGAACCAAATTGGATATGAGCACTGCATATCATCCACAAACCGACGGACAAAGCGAGAGGACAATCCAAACCTTAGAAGATATGCTCCGAGCATGTGTTATTGACTTCGAAAAAGGTTGGGACAAACACTTACCTCTAGCCGAGTTCTCCTACAACAACAGTTATCACGCCAGCATTAAGGCAGCACCATTCGAAGCACTCTACGGTCGAAAGTGCAGATCGCCTGTTTGTTGAACCGAAGTTGGAGATATACAACTCACCGGACCCGATCTCATTCATGAGACAACAGAAAAGATAGTTAAGATTAAGCAACGACTGCAAGCGGCAAGAGATAGACAGAAGAGCTATGCCGACGTGAGGAGAAAACCTATAGAATCCCAGATTGGAGACAAGGTCATGTTGAAAGTATCTCCCTGGAAGGGAATGGTACGTTTCAGAAAACGTGGAAAACTTAACCCGAGATACATTGGTCCATTCAAAATCCTAGAGAGGATAGGACCAGTGGCGTACAAACTCGAACTTCCAGAGGAACTTAATCGAGTTCACGACACCTTTCACGTATCAAGCCTTAAGAAATATTTGTCAGATGAATCTCTTGTAATTCCTTTGAAAGAGATTCGACTCGACGACAAACTCGTCTTTACAGAAGAACCCGTGGAGATCATGGACAGAGAGGTCAAACAACTAAAACAGAACCGCATTCCCATTATCAAGGTCCGATGGAACTCTAAACGAGGACCGGAATATACTTGGGAGCGCGAAGACCAAATTCGAGCCAAATACCCACACCTATTCTCGTAGACACTTCTATTACCTATCTTAGACTGGAATTCCGGGACGGAATTCAGTGTAAGTGGTAGGTACTGTAACCTCTCGTAATTTTCCCCTATGAATAGTAAATGCTAATAAATGATTAATAAATCATTACGTTATTTAATAAACCTTTCTACTGGTAACAAATTTTTTTTTTGTTATTTATGCTACACTACTTTAAATCACAACGATATTTGTGATTACCAATTACCTAGAAACGATGCTTACACACGAGCCTCGATAGTCTAAAAATCGCGAATTACTTAAAACAATTAACGTTTAATAATTAACATTTATACGTTTCGTCAATTAACCGAACGTGATCAAATACATTCCCGAGCTCACGGAAATTTTCACGAACACTCAGTAACAATATTGGACCCCTACTCAGTATCCAATAAATACCAAACGGGCCGCTGGAATCATTGGGCCTCAGCCCAACAATTCGACAACCAAACGCACCTAATGGATCATATTATTTTCATTTCTTTCTTTTCTTGTGCTAGCCCACCAACGAGCCCAATCACAAAAACTAAAGCCCAAGTTTTTATATATAAACTTTGGTTTGGCTGCTTATCTACCGAACACTTTGACCATTATACGAGTGAATTAACTTAACAACAATATAATAATTTTGCACAACCCAATACTCGACCTAGCTAAGAATCGAGGGAAACAAACATCTCACACTAACTCGAACATATACTCGCCTAAAATAAATCCAAACTCAACGCACTCGCCATATGATAAACACAACCTAAATTTCATATTTTGGCTAGTCGATTTCTGTATCACTCCCAACTCGATTTAACATATAATTTGGCCAACCAAATAAATTGGAATATGCTCTTATCAAGCATACAAACTATTAAACGAACTCTACATTTATTTTAGATCATATATGAAATGTGTTGAATGCATGTGATGACCGAACAAGCCACAAGAAACAAACTCTTAAACTTCTCTTGTCACCTTTCCCTTGTTGTTTACCGCCGGCCAAGAGGTATAGAAAGTAACCATCATTTTACTCACTGGCACACTCAAATTGACCATTCAATGACACTATTATTCATCATTGATTCTACTCTCACACTCAACAAATAATAACACAAAACATGGAACTTTCGGCTTCATCTCTTTGTTCGAATTGCTACAAGGACGATTCCCTACTACTACTCTTCTATTCTGCATGCTTTAGCCATCATTGTCCACCTTAGTCAAGTTGCAAAATCCTCCTATATATACCATGCATGCATTCGGTTAAACACATACACAAATATATATATCACCACACAAATATTCTAAGTCATGAACACGTTCTAAGGTCGACTAGTTTTAAACACTTTTCGGGGTGTTCGAGTCGAACCCAAGAAGTATTCAAACTTGTTCCTAATTATTCGAAGCCCAAAGAACCAAGCTACACCATTCCCTTGGCCTAGCTCAGTCTCCACGACGTGATACGCCCCACCTTTTGAGGTGAAGTGAGCATTCTTCGAACTCTTCTCATAGTTATCTATTTTTGTAATTTCATTTCCTATCGCGAACACAACTTACTTTAGACAAATAATTCGTTATTTACATTAACAACATATATATCTTATTCAACATACTATATCTTCGTCATGTTAACTATCGAGAACCACTTTCATTCGAGTCTTATATTAACATATCAACAATAAAAATCACACGTTCTTAAGTGATGTTGGACATTTTCAAAAACTTATAAAACACTTAGAATAATTTCAAGTTCTTAAAACTGTTTTCAAATATCTAAGTCACTTAGCTTTGGCCTTATATTTCCTTAACTCGACATGCAACTCGTACATTTTATAACCCGACCTAATAGACAAGCTACCAAACTAACGAGTCACGTATTACATTCGACCTATAAAACTCAACTCGAACCATGTTAAACCTCAAAGTAATCGACCAGAATCTGTTTTACACAAACACAAATATTAGCGAATGGGCTAATAAGCCCACTAAGCAATATTTAAGCTCTTCGTATAAGCTGATCACATAAGCTCTCTCGTTATGTTTTTATAACCCTTAAACAAGCCCGTAACCAAGCCCAACTCCCCCCTAAACCCATTGGAGCGAAAAACCCATAATGGGCTATATACTTAGCTCGTTAAAAGCCCAAAAGCTTAAAAATAAGCTCTCGACCAAATTAAGCTATTTCTATAAGTTACAAAAGTCATTTTAAACTTAGTTATAAAATAAAAATAGTAAAGTTTGATTTTTATAAAATTTGGACTCGATTTGCAAAGAATTGCTAACCGAAGGACTAAAAATGCCAAGTTTGGAAACTTACGGCAAAAACTGCCATTTTGATAATATTGTGATGAAAACTGTAAATTCAGAAACTTTTGGGTATGAAATGTAAATATTAAATGTTTTGGACAAAAAGTGTAATAAAACTTAACCGAGGACTAATGGTGCAAATATTATGCCGTTAGGGTCAAAAGTGTAACTTTGTGAAACTTAAAGGTTATTTCGGAAATAATTATAAGTTTATGTAATTATTTTATAAACTCGTCAATCGACGTTAACGACGTTATTTTCACTATAATTATATACATATATATATATATTTATAAATAAATATATATATATATATATATATATATATATATATATATATATATATATATATATATATATATATATATATATATATATATATATAAACATAACCGCTTGACGAAATGTTAAACATATAACGTAACCTAACCAAACTTTGATTTATCAACGACGATTTTCTCATCGATCTTACATACTCCCAACAAACGAAAACTTACCCAAGAGTTATATATATATATATATATATATATATATATATATATATATATATATATATATATATATATATATATATATATATATATATATATATATATATATATATATATATATATAACTTTAGTTTTTAACTTTAAACATTTAAACACATATGTTTTAAATGTTACGAATTAATCAATAAAACCCTAAACGTTATGATTCGCGATAAACAAAACTTAGACTATCAAACCACTAAAACTTGCCATATATTATTTAGGTCGTGTGTTGAAGCCGTTTTCTTTCATCATTTGAATAACGATACTACTGCCACTACTGTACTACAAGGTGAGTTCATAGCCCACACTTAAACTTTAAATCTTTTGTGGGGAGATACATGCTACAAAACCTGAACACAAACTTTTTGTATGCTATGACTGTTATTATTATTGCTTAAGTAGCTATTGCCGAAAGTCCCTCAATCATGAACCTTAATCACTTACGAGTGAACATAAATAATTGTGAATAGATCTATTAGGGACTGACAATCCCCGTTTGGGTCTGCTAGGATGAGCCACCCAGGCGCACTTTATTTGAACAAACTTATGGGTTATTGGCAAATACCCATCCCGAGGGCCTATATACTTTACATCATATTTGATGCTCGTTAAGCGTTGCGTGTCATGAGCTTAATGCAATAATAACTTGATTTTAACTTGTTTGATTGTAATCGATGCAATTAACACCTATACTTGTGTTCAAACTGTTAAACTTAAACCTATGAACATCACTAAACTTTTGTTGACTTTTAGCATGTTATCTCAGGTAACTAAAGGCTGGAACTCAAGGCACGGAGTGGGCATTAAACCCTGTACGGGTGGTTTAAATAAATGTTTTATCATTCAAATCTAAATAAATGTGTTAACTATAAAACATCTTTGTATTTTAAATACTTGTATTTTGAATGATAAACTTAAAACGTCTTTCTAAAGTCGTTTTCTATGATATTGACGAAAGATCCTCTACGTAACACCCAATTAAGTCTTCCGCTGTTGCTATCCAAAATTGGGGGTGTTACATCAGTCATTAAGATACAACTTGTATCTTTGTTTACAACTTTGTTGATTGAACAAATATCTAGATAAAATAATATCTTCTTCATCCTTATCCATCCAGCAGTAGTATGACTCATAGCAGCACCTGATACACTAGAAGACTTAACTGTGTAATCACCAGAATTAACTGGGAGACTTAACTACCAGACATAACAGGAAGACTTAACTAGGAGACTTAACCACCAGACTTTACTGGGTAATCACCAGAATTAACCACTCCTGCAACCAGAATTAATGTTTCATTCTTCTTGTTCTGTGATCATCAAATCTATAAAAATATAATTCCCAACAATTTTCCCTTATTTGATGATTACAAAACAAACACGTTCTTGTACGAATTTCCCTAGACGAAGTAGAGAAATTGAGATAACTAAATCTCACCATGAATGAAACCATACTGTTTTCCCCTTAATCTATGCTATCCACCACATCTCTTCCCCTTTTTGTTATCAACAAATAGAGAATATTACAAATATGATTTTTACAACTTTGAACTAATACTACACATCTAATTCATCCTTCTAATGTCTCAAATTACCCTCCATTAAGTTTTCCGCACTAAAAATGAACTTGAGACAGTAAAAATCTAAACCATTAGTAGTAATACTAATCAACAGTAGTAAGAATCAACAACTTCCCCTGTGGTGATGCACAAATATAATAAATGGTTAAACATCTGAACATTTTAAGCTTCCCCTGAAACCCATATGTTAACCATTTGAATCTTCAATTCTGTAGGCTTTTATGATTGGTAAAGAAAAACTAACCATTAGTAACTTGATGATGAAAGAGAATAAACCAATCTTGTGTCTTATGTCTTGTACTAAAACTGGCTTTGAACAAATACCCATGTATTAAGAGACCTCAATCTCATGACAATAAACTCATCTTCTATGAGACACTGAGTACTACAACGTATCTCCTTTAAGTGTTTGTCATTTTGTAGTCACTTGAACGAACGAACAAGTTACCTTCTTTCAAAAGGTATGATAAAACACAAATTTGAAAAATTCCACTTCATCTTCAAATAAGCAACAAATAATTTTCTTCGCCAATGAAAATAGAAACAAGCCTTTTATCTTTTAAGAACCATGATATGTGTTAATTTACACATACCTTTTACCTAATTTAATGGACCAAAGAGACAAAAAACTAACCAATTATGCCAAATATATTGTGTTTTTGTGTTTATGCACGTGCAGGCACGGATATTGAGGAAAAGGAAAAAAATCAAGGCAAAACCCGACAAAAACGAGCAAGAGAAATGGAAAGAGTATTTAGAGCCAAAGCCGGGGAAGAAGTTCTGAGTTTGGATCACTTTTATCCTTGAAGAATCATCATAAGTCAAAGATAGTCGTAGGATTAATATTTTAGAAGTAGTCCTTGAATTTAAAAAATTGGCAACTTTGGTCCTTGTAAATTTTAAAACCTTTAAAACTATATAACTAAAAACCTTAAATAAACTCTCCACGAAAATAAACCCAAAAAAAAATCCCAAGCCCAGTCCAACAAACACCCCAACCCGTATCCTTTTATCCCAGACCCATCCATTAACTAAATAACCCAAACCCAGGTCAAATATCCGGTCAAACAATAATACGGAGTAATAAATAACCAACCCTTTACCCGCCATTTACTGTAGCGCTTTCTTCCCTCCCGTTTTACCCTGCTCCCACCAGTTTTAACCTTACTTTAAAATAGTGCTTCTAGAAGACTAACAGCATGTCAGAGTATGGTGACACATGGAATGCCAACGTGGCCAATTGGAAGCATACTATTGGTTGAAACACCTCATCATTTGATCTAGGGCTGAGATTGAAGTATCATATTGATGGACTGATCCAAGGGCCAAGAGAGGAGATCAAGAAGCTTCCCAAACCCTAGCCTCAGGCTATAAATAGTGTTGTGAATTATAATTTGATTATTACAAAACTACAAGGGCTTAATGTGACAGCTTTGGTATTTTACATATGGAAGAATTAAAAGCTGGAATATCTCCTTAAAGATAGAAGATATAGAAGATTTGTTATTATTTTCTTAGTTAGCTTTTTGTGTAAGCTATGGTTTTATTGTAAACCCTCTATATAAAGGGTATTAGCCGAATAGGTTTTGGACATAGAAAAATGTAGATCGACAATGAGAGTCGATTAAAAATGTGTGTCTGTACACGTTTCTAGTAGTTGTTAGTAGTAGTAGGTTTATTATTCAATAAAGAAATGCTTTTCACTAAATCACAACCTTGTTCAATGATAATGATTGTCTTGTGTTTATCCGCTGCGTATGAATCATTGTTATTGTTAATCCTAGATGGGCTAGATTCTGGTTTTACAATTGGTATCAGAGAGGGGGCTCTCGATATCTAGGGTTTTACAAGGTTGTTCGTTGTTTAAGAAGAGCAGTTTCGAAGAAAAAGAGCAGATCTGGTGATGGTATGAATTGGTCTTCATAAGGCATCGATTGACTGTTTATTATTCTGATATAAAATCATTTGTCACTTCCTAATTTTAATTGATGATGATTGTGAATTTATTATGTGGGGCTGGTAGTACGAATATTGGTTAACAATTGGTTGTGATTTGATTGGTCATGGGATAATTTATTCATAATCGTGTGCAATTAATAGAAGTAAGGAGCAGTTTTTTATTTGATTGATCGATTATTTTATTGGTGGATGTCGTCTTGATCAAATTGTTAATTGGAGATTGAATGATTTTAATTGGTCAATGGTAGTATAATTCATTCGTGGGTCAGTAGAAGGACATGGGTCACAGGTCATATTGTTTGTCGTGATTCTGAAATTAAAACAATGAATTGAAGTGGTCGGTGGTCAATACTTCTTGTCGCAAGTGGAAGTAAATCGCTTATTTTAATTCATATGGTGAGATTTGATTTTGGATGTTGCTGTTGTTGATTGACTCTTGTTGTGTAAGTGGTGAATTAATTGTGCTGCTGCATTAATTTTTCTGCTGCTGCACTTTAATACTACTGCTACCGTTATCTGATTCTGCTGCTAGTGGTATTTGTTTCTGATGCTCTCACCTAGATACTGCTGCTACGCTTGATTTGTTTCTGCTGCTCGGATTCTGCTGCTCATAAAAAAAAAAAATAATAATAGTACTGATCGATTCCTGCTGGTTGCTTTGGTTTCTGCTGGTTGGTTCCTCCTGGCTGTTGCTGCTGGTTAGTTCCTACTGGTGGTTTCTGCTGATACTGCTGGTGGATTCGGTTAGTGCTGCTTGAACAGTTTTGGATCACGGTTTCTTCTTTAATATTTTATGGCTCATTTTGGTGATTATTTGAATAAGACGATTGATCATGACTTAATTGATGTTGTAGTTGAGTTTCACAGTGTGCGTTCTTATCATATCTCAAAGTGGGTGTTACACTTTGGAGTTAACTTGTTTGTTTTGTACGGTGGTGACAAAGACTTGATGAATCTAGCAAAGTGTGAGATCTATTATTTAGGGTGCTTAATGCTCACATTTGCTATCACTTTAAGGAGTTACGTTGTAGTGCTCAGTGTCTCATATAGTTGAGGATTTATCAAGAGGTCCTGGTAGCCTACTTCTAAGATGAGGTTGGAGTCACGTGGATAGTGCAAGATATAAGACACAAGTTTAGGAAATTCAACTTCTTCATCAAGTTCGTCATACTCGGTTTTATTCATCAGTGAACATTTCATAAGGCCACTTAAGGGGAAGCATTTTGATTCAAGCTGCATGGAAGACCCCTATTCGATGCTTACAAAAAGGGGAAGAAGATGGTGACATGTTCATGTTAAGGGGAAGCATTGAAGATAGTTTTGTAATATCAAATAGGGGAAGATTGTTGGGAATTATAATTTGATTATTACAAAACTACAAGGGCTTAATGTGACAGCTTTGGTATTTTACATATGGAAGAATTAAAAGCTAGAATATCTCCTTAAAGATAGAAGATATAGAAGATTTGTTATTATCTTCTTAGTTAGCTTTTTGTGTAAGCTAGGGTTTTATTGTAAACCCTCTATATAAAGGGTATTAGCCGAATAGGTTTTGGACATAGAAAAAAGTAGATCGACAATGAGAGTCGATTAGAAATGTGTGTCTGTACACGTTTCTAGTAGTTGTTAGTAGTAGTAGGTTTATTATTCAATAAAGAAACGCGTTTCACTAAATCACAACCTTGTTCAATGATAATGATTGTCTTGTGTTTATCCGCTGCGTATGAATCATTGTTATTGTTAATCCTAGATGGGCTAGATTCTGGTTTCTACAAACAGCCCTTTGTAGTCACAGTTTTGGGTGTTAGTTAGTTAGTAGGTCGTGGGATAATTTAGGAGTAGCTTTAGTATAGCTTTTAGTGTAATTCTAGCTTAATATTTTAGCTTATTGTACTGGTCTCAGCTTTCAAGTTCTGTATTCCCTTCATATTTTAATGGATTTGTAAGTTTTTCAATTAATTTCCATGAATAGTCAAACTGCTTATTGCTTATTTCAACTGCTTTTATGCTTTATTTACTGCTTATTCTAGCTTTTATCTGTTCATCTCATTTAGTTATGATATTTTATAGCTTTTGAATCTGTTTTGATCCATTTAGTTTAAAAGTCAACATTAGTCAACTGCTTATCAACCTCTTATTTACTGCTTATTTAGAGTTTAGAATAGCTTATTTGTCTCATTTATTGCTTTTCATGCCTGCTTGCAGCCTTAGAACTCATGGTTTAAGTTTCCCTAGTTTCTAGTCCAAATGAGTGTAAAGTAGCTTAATCTCAGTTTAACTTATTTTAGGGCTTATTTCTAGTTAGGTGTTGTTCATAAGTGCTTAATGAAGTTAGTTGAACATCTGAATTGCCAAATCTTAGCTTAATTAGACCTGTCTATGCTTTAATCTCAACAAAGTCTGCAAAAAGGACTGTTTGGTTTTAGAGGTTAAAATGGGTCAATTTGTGATATACTGTTCATTTGCATATGTTCAAGGTTTGATCATGCTTAATTTAGTCTGTGAAAGTTGTTAGGAGGAGATCTCTAGCTATATTGAAGGTTTGTGAAGATTTTCAGTTAACTCTGAAAAGTTATAGAATAGGATCATTTCATATAGCTTCATAATAGCTTAATCATTTTTAGACCTTAATTTTGGTGTTTCTAGGTTTCTTTTAGTATACTAGGTTGATCTATAAGTGGTAGTAAATTTTCATAAGATTTTGAATCATTTTTAGTCAATTTAGCCCCAATTCTACACAGAATAGCACTAGCAGACTGCATCAGTTCATATAATTGCCCCATCAGCTTATGTTTTCTATATTTCATTTGTTCATAATTAGACCTAATGAGCTGAGAATTGGTACTTATGATCCTTGGTAGCTTACAAACTTATTCCTAGTTTTTTTTTGCAATTTTCCATTAGCTCTCTCATAGCTTAATCTGCTTGTTAAAATACATCAGTAAGCCCACTTAGGACTGCTGCATCAGTAGGATTCAGCTTATTTATAGTTCAGTGCTTATTTGCTATAGTTTAATGCTTATTCTGAGTTATGTGGTTCATGTAGTTCATGCTTAGTCTAGTTTAGCCTTTTCCGGTTGGAGCTTTAACACCAATCGAAACCCTAAATTTTTAGGGTTTCGTTATTCCTTACTGTACGTGATTTTCGTCTAGAAGTTAATGGTTAATGGTTCTATATCAGTCTTGCTGTTATGTAAGTGGGGTTAAGAGAGATGGAAGTCAAGTTTGGAGTTTCTTGTTCAAAAACCTCCATCTTTTTCATAGGTCTGTGCGTTGAGATCTGTTTATTATATGGTCCTATGATTGTTTATTGTAAGTTAGGGTTTTTAAACCCTATTTTGTGATCATGTATGATCGGTTTGGAAGTTAGGGTTTCGATAATCTGGTTTTATTAAACCCTATTGCTTCGTCTATGGTATGTTCTATTGTACCATTGTTGTTAGTTGGATGAAGATGTGAATTACAAGGCCTGCTGGTGTTAATGGTTTATTAGGGTTTCGTAATCTGTTATGATCTACTGGGCCCATGCGGAGCGTATTGATTTGTTATCTGATCTGGTCATAGCATGGTTCATGTTCGTCATCTGTTTTCGTGGCTGGAATGGCTTCTTGCAAGTTGTTGCTAGTAGTTAAGGTTTGATTACCTTATTATGGTATTGGTTTAATGTTCGTCTGCTGCTAGTTTGTGACCTGTTCGGGGCTAAATTGTGCAGTTGGTGAGTGTTAAACCTGTTTTGGATGTTGGGTTATTTTATAACCTTATTGCTCAAGCTCCTTGATCCGTATTGCACCGCGTTACACTCCTATCTAGGTTATTATTTTCGTGTACAAATAATAGCAGTTGTAATGGTTCATGAGGTGAGTATGGGAAGTCAAGTTTGAAGGTATTTTTGTTCAAAAACCTTCGTTATGGAAGTAAAGTTTGTGGGTTTCCTTGTTCAAAAACCTTCGTTACCGTTTCTTGGAAGTTAGGGTTGAAACCCTATTGGGAGTTGGAGCGCCATAATGATTTGAAGACTCAAGTACCTTACTTGAGTAGTACTGTATGGTCCTATGTATTGTAATCATGTTTGGTTGTTCTTTTTTAAGTTTTTGTAAGTTATAAGAGTGGCATGTCATTCTTATATGGTGTTTTGGTTTGTAAACCATTGCTTGTAAGTGCCCATGTAACGGGCTGAGATATGGGACTTCACCCATATCCTTTTGTACTTAAACGTTTTTGGTGTAATACATTTACCAGGGTGCAGGATTATTCCCCTTTACCCAAAAAAAAAAGTTTAATAGCTTATTTTCTTATTTGCCTTATCTTGTTTTTTTTTATTGCCTACTGATCTGATTCTCCTTAGCTTATTTCTGAGCTATTTTCAAGTGTTCTTAAATAGTTGACTTTATTAAAAATGCTAATTACTAAGTGCTTATTAGGTTTTTAATAGAAAAACAAAAAAATAAAATAAAAGTAAAAAGAGGTGCACCAGGTTCGAACTTGGGACCTCTTGCTCACAACACAACACAACACACACACCAACTGCCCTAGGGTCTTTATCAGTTATGCTTTTCATAGTTTTTTATTTAACCATCTTTAGTTCTTTTTAGCTTATTTTAACTGTTTAGCTTATTGCTGCTTATTAGGAACTGCTTATTCTTCCATTTTATTTTTCTTACCTTTATTATAGCTTAAAGTAGTTTCTATAAAAAAAAACCCAGATTTTTCTAAACAGTTTTAATATTTTTAAACATTTGATTAGTTTAATTTAGTTTTTAATTCATAATAAATTAAATAAAAAACAAAAAAAAAAAAAAAAAAAAAAAAAAAACAAAAAAAAAAAAATCTTTTTTCTAAAATTTTCTTTGGTTAATTAGGACTTAAGAAAATTAATTTGGCATTTCTAGGATTAGTATTCCGTTAATTTCACTTTTATTCTCGGGATTAGCCCGGGAATTTACGCTTTTAGATTTTCTTTTACATTTTCACTTACGTTTGCCTTAGATTAGTATTTCCCTTGCCTTATTAATTGTTTTTAGTTCATATTTCATTCCTTTAGTTTAAAAATCCAATGACCCATATTTTTTCACTATTCACTGCACGTTTCACGAACCCGATATCACAAATTCCATTCACACCTTCGTCGGGACAACGAACCGGGGTTTTTTCATACTTCCTTGTGTGTAATTTCCTTTTTGAAGTATAAAATGCAATGAATCAAACCAACTCTCTTTTGTGTGTGATTCTTCCCCTTTGTGTGTGAACCTTGAAAGAAAACCAAAAATTCATACCTCAACTGTTTCTGCATCAGTTTTCAACGATGCATATCTTGCCATCTAAAGCATAGATTGAAGATCCCTCCGGTGAGAATCTACCTTGATATGCCAAGAACCTTCAACAAAAATTTTAGCCCGATCCAACGGTTAACGAATGAGCTATATCCTTTGCAAAACTGCTCTGCAGAAAGTTGCGAAAAATTAAGCAAAAACGAATTTTTCTTCTTTCTTCAACTAAAACCTTGTAACATCCCTAGATCCAGAGCCCCCCGCTCTGATACCAACTGTGAAAACTTATTTTAGACTTATCTAACTAACAATAAGTTTTGAGACCGTTTATGGCCTCAAGGCTATTAGACCTTGATCTAGGATTTTAACTATGATAAGCAAGATGATAATATTGGCGGAATATTCAAATGAAAGAAACAATACTATCACAACAAGGTTTTGCCAAACTTTCTATTTGTTATTAAACTCAGCCCCAATGTTATGTGATCAAATATAGCACGGTTACTCTACAACAATAACAGGGATCAAGGAAAACCTTGATTACCTTGAGGCTTAACAAAACTAAACAACATCAGACCCCTCGTCTGATGTTCCCACACACACTCTTTTGATGTTTTACATTTTAACACATTTTTGTGTTTAAATTCTAAGCATACTAAACACTTGTAAAACATACTAAGTATCTAAGCTATGATCTCCTCTTTATAGAACAAAGGAGATCATTACAAAGTTGTTAAGTCTTGTCTACTACTTGCTTGTGTATGTCAGTCATTAAGATACAACTTGTATCTTTGTTTACAACTTTGTTGACTGAACAAATATCTAGATAAAATAATATCTTCATCATCCTTATCCATCCAGCAGTAGTATGACTCATAGCAGCACCTGATACACTAGAAGACTTAACTGTGTAATCACCAGACTTAACTGGGACACTTAACTGGGGGACTTAACTGGGAGACTTAACTGGAAGACTTAACTAGGAGACTTAACCAGGAGACTTAACCACCAGACTTAACTGGGTAATCACCAGAATTAACCACTCCTGCAACCAGAATTAATGTTTCATTCTTCTTGTTCTGTGATCATCAAATCTATGAAAATATAATTCCCAACATTTAATGAGCATAGAATAACTTGTGAATTGGTTTAATGAAACAGGAAAACCAAATTTCGACAAAGAACCAAGAATCATGTACGTCTACAGTGGTTGTCGAAATTTCTTGTACAAGAAATTATCGAAATTAGTCAAATTCTATAGAAATTGCCATTTCTATCGAAATTGGACAAATTCTATAGAAATTGCCATTTCTATCGAAATTGGACAAATTCTATAGAAATTGATATTTCTATCAAAATTGGACAAATTCTATAGAAATTGGTAAAATTGTCGAAATTGGTCATCCTGTCACAATGGGATATCTATCGAAATTATAGTGTCAGAATTCACATAAGTTGAAAATTGTAGAAATTGCTCTTTCAACAATAAACATGAAATCAAAATGCTATAACCTGTAAAATCAAACTAATCAACAAAAGGATCACATGTGAAACAACAAGTTTAACTATTTGCTAACTTTCATGCATCCTGCAAATCTGTGTTTGAATGATGTTTTAGATATCTCAAATGGCTGCACCACAACAACAACCACTCCCAATGCTCACAAAAGCTGAAGTTTTCCCACAAGGCTATAAGGTGGAGATTGGCAACAACAACGCAAGGGTAGAATTTCACAAGATCAAGTGTGCTGAGCCAACCTGTGATATTGCGATAGAGGTTCTCAAGCAATAACCATGCAGGAGTATGCTGGAGAAGTCGGCTAGTGTTCCAGAATTCTATATCCATCAAATGTAGGATACGTTAAAGCTGGACTTAAGAGAAACTTATTTCACATGTACACTGAACCGCAAGGAAGTCACTGTCGAAAAAGACTACCTTCGCAAGGCCCTGCTACTTCCAGAAGCTCCTCAACCTGAAAACAAATTCTACCCAACACCTACAGAAGATGAAGTTCTCGACTTTCTGGTAGATATTGGCTACGATGTGCAACTAGAAACACCATTGACAAAAATCTCAAGGGTTGAAATGAAACTCATCCCACAACCCTGGAGAACAATCTTCTACATCCTTGCCCGATCCATCTCTGGAAGAGATAGTGGTCACGAGAAACCTCGTTTACCTCATCTTGAAGTCTACTGGGGAATAGCTAATCAAAAGTAGATTGACTTTGCTCAATCTATATGGGATGATCTGGTCTATCAAATTCAGAAACCGACAGCTCTAAATCCCTTAATCAAATCCCGTTTGTACGTTTCACCAAGCTTCTCATCGCCCATCTGATTGAAGACCACACTGATATCTCTGATCGACTTACAGACCGTGAAATACATCTACTTAAGATGGACAAGACCATCAATTCGGTCTATATCCCGAAAAGCAGCACTCGAAAACAAGGGAGTAGACTACCTGATTCTCTGATGAATGAAAAAGTTAAGAAAACAAAAGCATACAGAGAGTATGATAGAGCTTTAAAAGAAGGTCATGTCGGGTTTTGCAAGTATAATGAAGAGACTGGATCAACTAAGACTCGTTCAAAGGGAAGCAGCAAGACTGAAAGTGCTTCTAGTGCGTCTAAGAAGATCAGACCTTCTGCACACAAAATCGTCAAAAGAATAGTTCCGGTTATAATTCCTAAGCCAGAACCTGAGATAAGTAAGATTTTTGCGGAAAAGGAATCCGACTCTGAGACGAAAACCGATGAAGATACTCTTTACTATAAAGAAGAATTAGATAATCAGGCGGCACTAGAAGAAAGCCGAAAGTCACTCAAGGCTGATGAGGAGAGACAAGCAAAGTTAAGGTTTGAAGAGCAAATGAGACTTGAACAACTGAATAGAGAAGCTGGGGGATCCCAGACCTATGTTGATCCAGTTAATCAACTTGGTGGGTCTGGGGTAGTAAAAGAAGTAACACCACCTCACCCTGATCCGGTTAATCAACCCGGAGGGTCGGGTGTTGTTAAAGAAATTACACCGCCTCAGCCCGATTTGGTTAATCAACCCAATAGGTCTGAGTCTCATACTGAAGTCATCCCACCTCCGTTAAATCCGGTTAATCAACCCGGCAATGACGAGGAAAAGAAGGAAGAAGAGAAGATGAAGGATGTCGATATGGAAGAAGGAGAAGAAAGTGAAAAGGTGTCTACAGATGAAGAAACAATGGATGAAGGGGAAGAAACGGATGAAGATAAGTCATTAACTGATGAGGAGGAGATAACTAAAGCTGCTGAAGAACTAGAATCAGAAGCAAAGAAGGAGGCAGAACAAAAGCTGACTGAAAAGGAAGCGGACAGCTACATCAAAATGCCACCAATCACTCCTCCACATTCAACAGTAACACCACAGGTGTCTCAGCATGCATCACCACCAAAGGCTCCAACACCTCCAGAATCATCAACACACCCCTCACCATCACCATCACCATCACCATCACCATCACCACCTACTGAAGCAACAACAACAGACGAAACAAAAGGAAAAACAATCGTAATAGGCAAGAAAACTAAGCAGATCCCTAGGCTGACACAGGTTGATAAAGTGAAAAAGGCAGCAAAGCTGGCGCGTACAAAGAAAGACAACCAGTTCAGTGACCAAGTAAAAGACTTAACAAATATGGTCAAAGGCCTTGCCACACAATTAAAAGAGTTGCAAGAAACAAAAGTTCGTATGGACGAATTTATTGAAGACGATGTTAAAGACCGATTGCTCAAAGAAGTCAAGGGCAATACCAAGGTGTATGTCAAGAAGTATTTGCCCAAGGTTATGTCAAATATAGAAGAGTATGTCGACTCCAAAATCAAGGACAAAGTCAAGAACATAGTAACCACAGTTCCTCTTGTCTTCACAACCCAACCAACACAGCCTAAGGAATCTACTCTTGAAGAAATCCAACGCCAACACCTCACTACTTTAGTTAATCTCGACTCTCCGACTCAAGAAGAAATAGCCATCATGGAGGTTATAAAAGTTAACCTAGCAAAAGAGTCATGTAAGGTTGAGGCTGATAAGGGAAAACGTCCAAGAGAGGACGAAGACCAAGATCTAAACACCCAAGCAAAGAAACAAAAGGGTGTTGAAGGATCTGGATCACAACTCAAAGAACCCGTCGGTCCATCAACAACAGCCACTCAACCACTAAAGACTTTGGGATCAAAACCTACAAAGATGGAGCATCAGTTCGAGCACTTTGCAACTAAAGAAATCGAATTTGAACAACACTTCGATCAACCATACTCACCTCCTAAGACCAAGGCCACATCATCTAGCAGGAAGACTTCCAGAAGATCAAACGTTGTCTCTTGGCTAGATGAAGACACTACACAAAGGAATGAATGGTTTGATCAGTTAGCAAGTGCTCAGACACAGATGGACGAAGACTCAACAATTGAAGAAAGCACGTTTGAGTTCACACAAAGACTCAAACATGACCAAAGAATCAAGAAAATGACCAAAGGGGAACTTCGTCGCATCCAGAACGATGCGTTCAATCTACTCAAGGACAGTTCATCCAGTGCAGCTGAGCTCGAGTATCACCTTGAAAACATTACCCGAGTAATGTCCAATGAGTTCAGCTGGGCTAATCCAGATGTGATAGTGGTTGGAAGCACTTCCAGAACAAACCAACCATATATCACAGACTGGATGAAGCCGTTGCCGGTAATTCGAGTCTCCGATCAACCAGCCATTCCGTATCAATTCTTCTTCAACAATGATCTTGAGCTACTCGTACACGGAATAAAATGTCAACCAAGATATGCAACCTCGATAACCTTGATACCAACAGCAAGTTACACACAACTTGCCATCGAGGAAACTGCCACTCAACTCTTCATTTCAAAGAAAGTGCAGTATGACCAAGATGCGCAACTAGGCATTTATCACTGGTTCGAGAAGAGGAAGACATGGTACAAGAGCAAACTCACCAAGAAGTCTCCTACCTCAGTGAAAAGTGACATTAGGATTCTTGCTGTGGTCAGTCTAGAAGGTGAAAAGAGATATGACTACACCTTCTTGATAGCAATCAAAGTTAGAAGACACGACCAGCAGCTCTACACGTTTTCTGAAGCGGATTTCCCAGATTTGAGTCTAAATGACCTTGAAGATATGTATTTGATAAAAGTTCAAGGGAAGCTGCAACATTTCACAACTGATCTTCAATATGCATTCAGCACTTCCATACTCTACTTCATCAGAAGGAAGATCACCAAAGAACGTGTAGAAGATCTACAGCTTGGGGTCGAGAGCTACCAGAGGAAGTTGAATGTAACCGCACCACAGCTATCACTTCCTCAAATCAACAATGAAGCCTAATACACCTTGAAGAAGGAACCAACCTTTGGATTCGTTTACAAGAGCGATCTGACGATTAACTGCTTCATGGCGTATAAGGATGTTCATAAGTTCTGCGATCACACGCTGAAAAAGGTTCGTGATGGGTTGGTAATCCGAGTTCGAGATCAAGAGTTGAACAAGTCAAGAAGATGGACGGGTGCTCAGCTAAGAGAAATCCGTCAGTTTGTACTGAAGATCGAGAGAACGACCAAATGAGGCGGCTGGAGAGTTACGTTAGAGGACGACCATCATTCCCAATCAGGAACTTCCAAAGACCTAATCCAGTCTTCACTACATTCGGAAGGGGGGGGGGGGTGATGTAAGAGTTTGGTATATTCTTTGATTGTTAATTCTTGCTTATATGATTGTTGATTATGGTTTGTGCACACATAACAGTGCACAACCCGTACTTGTAATGAAAGGACCCTGTGGTGCGCTTCAGTGCCACAATCTGCTTATAAGGAGCGAAAGCTTCTTACTATTGAGTAGAATTAACCAGAATTTTTCTAAATTTTTTCAAAATTCTGCCCAATAGAACAAGTATTCCCTAGTCAAGGGGGAGTATTTGAAAAACAAAATCTTTGTTCTATAATACAAAAGTTCTTGAAATTCTTCCCGTAAACCTCAAAAAGCATATTTTAATCAAAAGTTTATCAAAAACAACATAAATATGCTATTTTTGAGGGGGAGAATGAAAAAGTGATTAAAATATGGTAATTCAAAGTTGAAATCTCATGTGAGCTCGACTCAGAATTGAACCCTCAAATTAACGATATCAAAAGTCAGTAATCGAAAAGACATGTCCTGGACGGGTAATAATTTCAAGCCGGTTTATCCGGTGATGTAATCGTGTCTCGCAAAGGAATTGTGTAGAATGTACCGATTTTGAGAGATTATTCTTTGAATATGGCCGGGACGGGTAATAATTTCAAGCTAGTCTAACTAGTGATGTAAACGTGTCTCGCAAATGTCATATTCATTGAAAATCAATCAATTCAAAAGTGCTGACTCTTCCCGACATGTGCAAATTTACTTCAAACACTTATGAGCACATGTTAAGGGGGTTCTGAAAATCACAAAACTCTCAAAGTGTTAACAAAATATGTTTTAACAATCATAAACACTTTGAGAGATTTTCAAATAATTGGTTTATGGCAACAATAGGATAGTCATGGAGTTATAAGGTGACTAAGGTTAGGAAACCGTCCTATGATCCGCCAGAGCCGGAGGGATCTACCCAAGGACAATACCAATAGTTTAGTACTAGAAAAGTCCTAGGTATGATGAAAAAAAGGAGTAAAGAAATGAAAGGGGAAAAAAGGGGTTGAAGAATGAAAAAGAAAAGTAAAGACAAAGGTGAAAAGAAATAGCTCTCCATTTGATCAACCTTATTGAAGATTAAGCCATCATGGACCCAGTGACGCACTGCACTAAACCTTCTAGCCACTCAGGTGTCTCTCAAAAGATACTTGTTTCATTTCTCACGGAGAACCCTTCATTATCTATCAACCTCTCACTTCGAGATGTGTTGATATTGAAAAGGAGGCAATCTGCTCCATGCCTCTGACGACTAAAACCAATAAGCAATTTATCGAGTCTAGAGCCACGAGAAACATAAAAGGTCTCATAGGTATACTTAGTATCTCTACACTGGTTGTTCAACAAAAGGAACACCAGTTGTAAATTATAAGAGTGTCCTACGCAGATCTTTGTAATCTGCCGAGAACATTCATGAGAGAATTCACATATTGTGATTCTCAATGATTGAATGGAAATCCTGCCAGGGTCAACATCAAACAGCCCTAACAACAGGTCACTTTGGTAATCCCTTGTGGATTACGCTTAGTGTTAGCTCCAAAACGGTCTACAGTCGTGAAGTGATACTTCGGTATACTTCAGCAGCTCACTGAATCGTTGATGCACTTCGATGTATCTGTGTAAGCCCTTTCAGGGGTATCCGATTCAGAACGGCCTTGGCTAGGATTAGAGAAAGTCTCCACACTATGCTGTTGACGATCTCAAAGTCTGAATCTGTAAGTGCCGGATGATTTATTGCTAACTGTTTACCTGCAGGAAATCATGGAGACTTGGAGTTCCAATACCACTACTTCCATCATGCTCATAGCCTGAAGAAAAGTTCACACAAAAGAATAAGAGATAACCAAAGTTTAAAGATGTTAAAGAAAAGTCAAAGATCAAGAACAACAAACTTTCACAAGTCAAAGATTGAAGCTTATGAAGTGAGAATTACTTGATATATGAAGAACAAAAGTCAAAATACAAATGAGTATGGTGGAAAAGACGTAAAGACATCAAAATGAAAGAACGTCGGTGGAAGGCAGATCGAGACAATACCATATCATATCACAACAAGAACTGTAACACCCCAACCCGACAAGGGTAGAAGTATCACATTCATGGTTCCACATCAGATCAAAACAAAGCATACATTCACTAGTAATACATGAGTTCTCAAAGGTTACAATTGAAATTTTGAAATACAAGGCTAAAAGCAAACCAAAAGCTAAATACTACGTCTGCAATTGCAATTTCTTCTAAGAGTCTCTACTTCAGAATAACTATCCAGGTCTTCTAAGTCCAAAAGTCTCTTTACTCATACCCAGCTTCCAACTACAACCTGCCGCGGGAAAAGAAACGCGGCTGAGCTTAAAAAGCCCAGTGAACAGATATATAGAAACGAAAACGAAAGCAAGAGAAAATGAACATGTATAGTTTAGTGCATTGGAATATATATAAGTCATAAGCAAGAATATGAATAAGACTGAAAGGAAAAGAAAACGGAATTAAAAAGGATCAGTAATCCTCCACGGGCCCAAACAAATCAACTATAGTAACCCTGTAGCAATCTAGAGGGGATGCCTCTCAAGTAACCAGATAATATAAGGGGCGACCTCATGTATCAAATTGGAATGATCAGTTCCCGAACTTTGTGAGAGACGTGTATTGCACACAACATCAATCACCGAACAATATAACATAATATACATTAATACAAACACTAACCTAGGATGCATCCATACGCCCCTCGAACAAAAATATAATAAATAATAATATAATGTGCACGTTACGAACAATATAGGGACGGTGTGTAACATCACTCGAACACACTGGAGTCATGCCATTGGTGCATCAATGACACGGCCATGTTACCTTCATGGCTAGGCAACGAACTTGGCTCGGGTATCACACTGGAAGGTCAAAGTCAAAGGTCTATATCACAGCAAAGGTCCAAATAGTCTAAGTCCAAATATCAATGGTTCATGGCAAAGGGTTTACGTCAAGCTATCTCAGAAATGAATGACAAAGATTCAAAATCCTTTAAAACGTTTTCTTATAAAAATAACCTTGCAAAATGGTCTTCATAAAAATAGTCTTTTCAAAACAGTTTTTCATGGAGACAGTCTAAAAAATAGTTTTCTTAAAATGTTTTCATAAATAATCAAAAAGATTTTCTTATCCCCTTTACAATGTCCAACATATTTGGGTTCAAGTCAAAGCTCCTATCAGAGTTCACAGCAGGGTTCAAGACAAGATTCAAGACAAGGTTCAACTCTAGTGTTCACAATACAAGGGAACATAGCAATGGCTTTGGGAATCCTAAACGAATCAAGATAAGAATCAAGAGAAACGAAGGCACCTTACAAGAAGGGCAGAATATCTGTACCTTATTAGCAGAACACAAGGATAGCAAATGACAAGGATCAACTTACTCCTTCCTCGAACCTAAGGGAGTAGAAGACAGAATGACAATTGGTCTTTAGTTATCTTTCCATTTTACGTAACTTCCTATTTTTAGTAACTTTCCTTGTTAGGTAACTTCCTTATTTAGCAGGTTTCCCGAATTAGCAAGTTTCCATAATTAGAAAGATTATAATATCACCAATTTAGATTAAGTCATTAATCAAACCTTATTATGGGATTAAGGTATATTTTAGCAAGTTACAAAAGTTCAGGGTCAAATATGACAAGTTTCCTTAACTTAGGGTTTTGAATGTTAATATATCAAAGTTAAGGGTTTAAAATGGAACTATTACAAATTACTAGTTTAAGACACATAATGGATTCAGAATCACACTTTAGTCCTTTAAGTTTCATCATTTACACTTCACACCCCTTTTGTTATTAAAGTTACAAATTAGACCTTATAGTTACATAATTTACAATTTAACCCTCACTAGTACTCATAATTACATCTTAAGCCCTTATATTTACTAAATTACAGAATATACCCTCACACTTATCATATGGTACCAATTACACCTCCATGTGTCACATATTTACATACTCAGTCCCTTTAATTTACAAATATTACAATTTACATCCTTACTTTATTTTAATTACACAATAGCCCCATAAATATCCAAAATTACATATTACCTCCCTAATAATACTATTTACACAAAACAATCACAAGTTTCCTGAATTTACACTTTTAGTCCCTCTAATTAATTTAATTATAATTCGTACCTTAATTAACCAATTAATTCTTTTCTTGCAATATTTACACATAGGACCCTCATGTTATATTTTTTTTATACATTAGTACTGACTAAAATAACCTTACAAAAATATCCCACAAGTTTCAAAGTTGGCATAACACACCCTTTTACTTTTAAAACCCTAATCGGTTTATACATAAAATCACCAAAACTAAACCTAACTTGTCCCAATCATTAAACAATCATTACCCCATCATTGTACTGACTTTATTACTCATATTTAACATTCAGAAACCCTAACCCTAATCGGTTCTAGGGTTTTTTTCCTATTTTTCTTTATTTTCTTTAAAATCTGATTATACTATTAATTCAAAAACGACAGATTTAAGCATTCACAAATCAAATAGCTATTTTTCCAGACCTTTATGATCATCATAGAAGACGTAAAAATTATGAACCAACCTCAGAAAAATCGCATGGTTATATTTGGAATTTAAGTGTGTTTTAGCTCTTAAAAATTCATTCGATCTATTAAGCTTGCATGATTGGATTATAAAAATTTATATGAGTTATATATGATCTAAGTAACATCAAAAAAATGCTAAATCAATATTAGAACATACGAATTGAGTGTATGGATTTGTTACCTTTCGAATGGATTAATCCGAACAAGAAAAAAAAGAAACCACGATCGACCAAGCTTCCTACAATCCAACTCTTACTTTTTCTAGCTAGATTACACCTTGATGAACACCAAAAAAATACCCCAGCTTGTCCAGAAGATCGAATGAAGGAAGGGTCGATTTTTTGTTTTGTCGACTTTAGGGTTTTTAGGTTTCGGTATTTTATAAAAATAAAATAAATGGGATTTGATTTATATTAAGTGTAGAACCAACTTAGAAGGGGGAAATAATCTCAGAATATTCAGCCCAACTCAGATAAATATCAAAAGAATTTTATTTGTGATTTATTTCCTATTTTATTTGGTTATTATCTTGATTTTAATCAGTTTTAAATATAAAATAAATACATAAATTAATATTTTCAGTTTAAAATAAATTTTAGGACTTGAAAAAATGTTAAAATGTTGTCTCAAAATTATTTTACTTCATATGTAGTTCGTTACCAGAGATTCGGAATTTATTTTGAGCTTTATAAGTGTTTTAATTCATTTTTAAGATTTCAGGGGTATTTTGGTCATTTACATGCTTTCTGAATTTTAGGTATTACAACTTCTTCCCCTCTAAAAGAAAATTTTCGTCCTCGAAATTTGCAAAGAGACGGGAATGGAATAGAACGGAAAACGAACAAAGACACACCGGATCAAAATACGAAATGTGGATAACTAGCTCGTATCGATTCTTCGGTTTCCCAGGTAGGCTCACGCTATGGGTGATTCCTCCAAAGAATCTTTACGAATGGAATAACTTTAGTTCTCATGACTCGAATCAAAACGAAGTGGGTTCAAATTCCCGCAGAAAAAGACAAATTAGATTGATTCAGAACAAAAGGTCCATGCAACATAAAATGGACGATAGGCGAATCTTCCGAAAAGCTCACATGGAATACGAACAAGATTTCAGATCAAATTAATTGTATCAACAGTAAAGACCTTTACAAGAATTCAAGATTTATAGCCAAGGTCAACAGAATAAAAATGAGAGTCCAAACTCATCCAGATATTTAACGAGCGAAGGTAGAGTATACGCATAGGTAGAATGATCCTAAGGTCTCACTAACGTAGCTAATCTAACGGAGATTCAAATTCTAAACTTCTTAGGTGCTCCCCAAGATATCCTATGCCCACAACAAGTGCACGTTATATGATGTAAGTATTATCACGTTGGCCAGACGTCATATTACTGGCATCATATAATTATGCCCTCATGATGGTCATACTTTATCTCAAGTCGTAATCAAAACCCCCTATCTTAATCCACCTACTACTTCTACTGTCTCGAGGTCAACAAAATCGAACGCCCTAGTCAAGAGGGAAAAACAAAACTATTCGCAAGAGTATCAAAATCTCAGATTGTCTAGCAAAAGCGGGGCACGCCGTCACAAGCATCATATCTTCCACAATTCGCCAAAATCTCTCAAAACAAAGCCATCGCCGAACATACGAGAATGAACACGAACAGAAATGCTTCTAGGAAACTTAAATCATTAAAGGATCTTATTACTATATAACGAAACTTAAGAGGGTCTACGGAAGTGAAAGTTAGTCGTCAAAATCTTCGGTCTTCCCAGAATCAATTTTTTCCAACATAGAGGATTTGTTTCTAAACTTCGTCCATCCAACACATCCAATCTCCTCAAGTCCGGTTAATCTGTCTTCGTCTATCCATCAATCGGGAAGTGAAACCAAAATCGGGAACTTGTGTCTGGTTCGTCGAGCCTTCCGCAGTTCTTCTTGAAATGTGATGGAGTAATGTGGATTTCTGGCACGATCTTTGAATTTCTCTATCATCCAGCCTGCTTCCGCTCTCAATTCATCTTAGTACAACCAAGATGAATAGGAAAATTAGACTGCATGTCTTCATCAGCTCAAGGTTCGCCATCTTGACTAAATTTCCTCTTCTGCACCACCAACACTTCTACCTTGTAAGGAATGTCTTCACTCTTCAGGGTAGCCGCCGTTGTTGTCAACTCCAGGTCAGGCAGGGAAATAATTCTTCTGATATTTCTCTAGTTGTCCTAATGTATACGAAAACCTTCTGTGCTGTAAGGGAGTATAACCGAGTCTCTTTCTGATTTATCCCAAAGATTGTTCCGCCTGAAGGTATGGCAGCTAATTTCTAATCCAGCTTTTCCAAAACTCCATTCTAAATCTCTGTTCACGAAATTCTTCAATGGTATCTTAAGTTGCAAACATCTTCCCGAATTCTTCTGCAAAGTTTAAAGGGTTTCAGTTCTCTGTTCTGCTATTGGTCTTGACCAATTGGTGATAGCTTTCAAAGCTTGCAGCATTTAGAGAGGTATCCTAAATTATCGCTATCTCAATCAGTATCAATCTCTCAGAAAGTACAAGTGATCGACTAATTTCGTAACAAAGTGAAAAGATGATTTTCATGCTCTTCCTCGTTTCCGAAAGTACTATCAAGTCATACAATGACCATTTGTCCAAGTACTCACGAGAAAAATATTATTTATCAAATTCACAAAATAGTCAGAGCTTTAGCTAATACTATTAGCGTCCCTAATCGTCATAGCAATCGTTTACGAATACAGAAGGCGATTTTAAAATAAAATTAATTCATCAGGAGGAAACTTCACGCTCTGAAATTAAACAAACACGTAGTCGTTTCAGGGAGGATAAATATTGGCTCCTAACAGTAGTTCGGTTCAGCTATCTCCAGTCACCACCCTTCTTTATCGCGAACAAAACTAAAACACGCCCAGAATGTACACTTAGGTACACTCACTTCCTGGTCTTCGGTTGCTGCTCTTCCCGGTTCCTTAAATCAGTTTATCTGATCCCGGACACATCTGAAAGACATCTTCGCTTGGTGACTAGACAATCTCTATCAAATCCTACTTCACGCTCCGGTGGAAAGTTTGGTGGTCCAATCAGGAATTATGTTCAGAAAACTCAGGTTGCCCAATAACTCTCAAGATGAGGTTCATTAATTGGTGCATGGAATGGATTCTAGAACGACTTCAATACTAGGGACTTCTAAAGGGGTATCTTTAATGGATGCCAGAAAACCAAGGCAACCATGGGAAATCAAAATTCTGGCATTCATAGCCGAGATGAGCTTGACAGACCTAAGAGGTTAAGAATCATGATACACACATATCACACATGAATTATTCCATAAATTGCTCAAGCCTTATTATTAAATACTCGGGAAAACCCCATAATCCAACGAAATCCGTACAATATTAATGCCAAAAGAAACCTAAGACAAAATTCTAAACAATAATAACACACATGACTCGAGCTCTATCTCTATGCCTAGATCGCGTTACTCGCGGTGGACTCCAAGTCCGATTCAACTTTATCTTCTTCGCTAAGCCATCCGTTTCGGTTCCCCTCAGGTTGTGGCAGTGGTCGTCTCGCAAAACCATCCTCAGAGTTCCTTCCTTCATCTCCTATGTCATCCACAAATCCATACAAATTGTGAGGCTCAGCCCGCACTACTCCTCCTTCTTCTATGAACTTGGGACACCTTCCCGGGTACCTAGTCACGAAGCCGTTTCCATCGGTTACCTCCGTCTCGTGCAGATGTATCTCTTTTCCACTTATATTTACCACGATCATCCTTTCTTCAATCCGGCATGGCCACATACTAGCAGGGATCGAAATCCTCCTGTGAGTCCTTTTCAACTTACCAATCCTTTTTCGGCCAGTAGCGAAAACAGTTGCCCAACGATACTTGGTGCGTGCTGGAGGTGCCATGCGTCTGAACGATTTTGAAAATGATTAACGAAATATGTAGAATAAGCACGAATGGAAAGACAAAACAAAATCCTAATGTCTACCCAAATCCTCACCGGTCAAAACTTACATTCCTATGGGGAAAATCTTAAAGAAATTTTCCAAAGGTTGCCCTACGAGCGCCTACAGGGAAAACTTAGTGGTCCTAACTTACACTGGTCAAGGGTAAATGTATTACGAATCGCAACTTGGCTCTGATACCATAATTGTAACACCCCAACCCGAAAAGGGTAGAATTATCACTTTCATGGTTCCACATCAGATCAAAACAAAGCATACATTTACTAGTAATACATGAGTTCTAAAAGGTTACAATTGAAATTTTGAAATACAAGGCTAACAGCAAACCAAAAGCAAAATACTACGTCTGCAATTGCAATTTCTTCTAAGAGTCTCTACTTCAGAATAACTATCTAGGTCTTCTAAGTCCAAAAGTCTCTTTACTCATACCCAGCTTCCAACTACAACCTGCCGCGGGAAAAGAAACGCGGCTGAGCTTAAAAAGCCCAGTGAACAGATATATAGAAACGAAAACGAAAGCAAGAGAAAATGAACATGTATAGTTTAGTGCATTGGAATATATACAAGTCATAAGCAAGAATATGAATAAGACTGAAAGGAAAAGAAAACGGAATTAAAACGGATCAGTAATCCTCCACGAGCCCAAACAAATCAACTATAGTAACCCTATAGCAATCTAGAGGGGATGTCTCTCAAGTAACCAGATAATATAAGGGGCGACCTCATGTATCAAATTGGAATGATCTGTTCCCGAACTTTGTGAGAGACGTGTATTGCACACAACATTAATCACCGAACAATATAACATAATATACATTAATACAAACACTAACCTAGGATGCATCCGTACGCCCCTCGAACAATAATATAATAAATAATAATATAATGTGCACGTTACGAACAATATAGGGACGGTGTGTAACATCACTCGAACACACTGGAGTCATGCCATTGGTGCATCAATGACATGGCCATGTTACCTTCATGGCTAGGAAACGAACTTGGCTCGGGTATCACACTGGAAGGTCAAATTCAAAGGTCTATATCACAGCAAAGGTCCAAATAGTCTAAGTCCAAATATCAATGGTTCATGGCAAAGGGTTCACGTCAAGATATCTCAGAAATGAATGACAAAGATTCAAAATCCTTTAAAACGTTTTCTTATAAAAATAACCTTGCAAAATGGTCTTCATAAAAATAGTCTTTTCAAAACAGTTTTTCATGGAGACAGTCTAAAAAATAGTTTTCTTAAAACGTTTTCATAAATAATCAAAAAGATTTTCTTATCCCCTTTACAATGTCCAACATATTTGGGTTCAAGTCAAAGCTCCTATCAGAGTTCACAGCAGGGTTCAAGACAAAATTCAAGACAAGGTTCAACTCTAGGGTTCACAATACAAGGGAGCATAGCAATGGCTTTAGGAATCCTAAACGAATCAAGATAAGAATCAATAGAAACGAAGGCACCTTACAAGAAGGGCAGAATATCTGTACCTTATTAGCAGAACACAAGGATAGCAAATGACAAGGATCAACTTACTCCTTCCTCGAACTTAAGGGAGTAGAAGACAGAATGACAATTGGTCTTTAGTTATCTTTCCATTTTACGTAACTTCCTATTTTTAGTAACTTTCCTTGTTAGGTAACTTCCTTATTTAGCAGGTTTCCCGAATTAGCAAGTTTCCATAATTAGAAAGATTATAATATCACCAATTTAGATTAAGTCATTAATCAAACCTTATTATGGGATTAAGGTATATTTTAGCAAGTTACAAAAGTTCAGGGTCAAATATGACAAGTTTCCTTAACTTAGGGTTTTGAATATTAATATATCAAAGTTAAGGGTTTAAAATGGAACTATTACAAATTACTAGTTTAAGACACATAATGGATTCAGAATCACACTTTAGTCCTTTAAGTTTCATCATTTACACTTCACACCCCTTTTGTTATTAAAGTTACAAATTAGACCTTATAGTTACATAATTTACAATTTAACCCTCACTAGTATTCATAATTACATCTTAAGCCCTTATATTTACTAAATTATAGAATATACCCTCACACTTATCATATGGTACCAATTACACCTCCATATGTCACATATTTACATACTCAGTCCCTTTAATTTACAAATATTACAATTTACATCCTTACTTTATTTTAATTACACAATAGCCCCATAAATATCCAAAATTACATAATACCTCCCTAATAATATTATTTACACAAAACAATCACAAGTTTCCTGAATTTACACTTTTAGTCCCTCTAATTAATTTAATTATAATTCGTACCTTAATTAACCAATTAATTCTTTTCTTGCAATATTTACACATAGGACCCTCATGTTATATTTTTTTTATACATTACTACTGACTTAAATAACCTTACAAAAATATCCCATAAGTTTCAAAGTAGGCATAACACACCCTTTTACTTTTAAAACCCTAATCAGTTTATACATAAAATCACCAAAACTAAACCTAACTTGTCCCAATCATTAAACAATCATTACCCCATCATTGTACTGCCTTTATTACTCATATTTAACATTCAGAAACCCTAACCCTAATCTGTTCTAGGGTTTTTTTCCTATTTTTCTTTATTTTCTTTAAAATCCGATTATACTATTAATTCAAAAAAGACAGATTTAAGCTTCCAAAAATCAAATAGCTATTTTTCCAGACCTTTATGATCATAGAACACGTAAAAATTATGAACCAACCTCAGAAAAATCGCATGGTTATATTTGGAATTTAAGTGTGTTTTAGCTCTTAAAAATTCATTCGATCTATTAAGCTTGCATGATTCGATTCTACCAATTTATATGAGTTATATATGATCTAAGTAACATCAGAAAAATGCTAAATCAATATTAGAACATACGAATTGAGTGTAGGGATTTGTTACCTTTCGAATGGATTAATCCGAACAAGAAAAAAAAGAAACCACGATCGACCAAGCTTCCTACAATCCAACTCTTACTTTTCCTAGCTAGATTACACCTTGATGAACACCAGAAAAATACCCAAGCTCGTCCAGAAGATCGAATGAAGGAAGGGTCGATTTTTTGTTTTGTTGACTTTAGGGTTTTTAGGTTTCGGTATTTTATAAAAATAAAATAAATGGGATTTGATTTATATTAAGTGTAGAACCAACTTAGGAGGGGGAAATAATCTCAAAATATTCGGCCCAACTCAGATAAATATCAAAAGAATTTTATTTGTGATTTATTTCCTATTTTATTTGGTTATTATCTTGATTTTAATCAGTTTTAAATATAAAATAAATACACAAATTAATATTTTCAGTTTACAATAAATGTTAGGACATGCAAAAATGTTAAAATGTTGTCTCGAAATTATTTTACTTCATATGTAGTTCGTTACCAGAGATTCGGAATTTATTTTGAGCTTTATAAGTGTTTTAATTCATTTTTAAGATTTCAGGGGTATTTTGGTCATTTACATGCTTTATGAATTTTAGTTATTACAAGAACGAAGAACAAAGATTCTAAAGACGTCAAAAGCCATAGAAGCAAAGATGACATCGAGCAACCTAAATGACCAAGCCTTAGGGGGAGATTGTTGGGAACACGTTTGAATACATTTCAAGTCTTGGCCATTTATAGAAACTAGGTTGCTAGATTTGGACTCTATGTAAGGTTTAAAGCCCACGGCTCATTAGGAGTCCATGGGCCGTGGAATCCAATGTATTAGCTTCTAGAATACTTAGCTAAATGTTGCCCTAGAAATCTTCTATAAATAGAGGGCACATATAATCATTTTAGGTATTGGTTTATTAGCTCTTGTACTGAACTTTTTCTTATTTGTCGAGTGAAATAATATAAACCTTTCTCTTCATCTCATTTCTCTATATCTCTCATTATTACTTTATCATTCATAATAGTTATAGTTGTACGTGAGTTATTAGTGATTAGATCTTGTGTTTAGCTAGAAATAGGACCTAACACTAATGGTTATGGTTTTGTAAACTGTAATGGTATAGTTTTTACTAGAATAGCTCATGTTAATGGCCTCAAGTACAGTCTCATTAGTGTCTGGCAACTATGTGATGCTAAGTACATAGTTCAGTTTGATGAAAAGCAAGAGACTATCTTCAATGCTAACAAAGAAGTTGTTCTTATAGCACCAAGAAGAGAGGATGCTTATATGTTAGACATATCAACACTCACTCAGAATGGAACTTGTCTGTTTGCTAAAGCCACCAAGACCCTGAATTGGTTTTCGCACAAATGACTCTCCTATCTGAACTTCAAAAACATAAACAACCTTGCTAAACGAAACAAAGTCCTTGGCTTACCATCCCTTATGTTTTCTAAGGATAAACCATGCTCAGCTTGTGAAAAAGGCAAGCACCACAGAGCATCCTTCAAAACCAAACAAAACTTCTCCATCAAAAGATGCCTTCATCTCTTTCATATGGATCTCTTTGGACATGTCAGTCTAATGTCTATCCATCATGAGAAATATACCCTAGTAATAGTAGATGAATATTCAAGATACACATGGGTATATTTTCTCACCAAGAAGAGTCAGGCTGCTGATACAATCATGTCCTTTGTCAGGAACATTGAAAATCAAAATGACATCAAAGTCAAACAAATCAGGACTGACAATGGCACTGATTCAAAAACCATGATCTTGAGTGTTTCTGTGATGAGAAATACATTTCGCAGAATTTCTCTTCTCCCTATACTCCTGAACAAAATGGAGTTGCTGAAAGGAAGAATAGAACACTCATTGAGGCTGCGAGAACAATGTTAAATGGATCAGTCCTCTCTAAACACTTTTGGACTGAAGCAGTAAAGAGTGCCTGTTACACACAAAACATATCCATCATTGTTAAAAGGCATAACAAAACACCCTATGAGATCTTCAAAGGAAATATCCCTGACATCAGCTACTTTCATGTATTTGGATGTCCTGTGTTTATTCATAATCACAAGGATCACTTAGGCAAATTTGATGCAAAAGCCGGTGATGGATACTTTATAAGATACTCACTTGTCTCTAAAGCATTCAAGGTGTTTAACACACGAAGACAAAAGTCTGAAGAAACCTTTCATGTCACCTTTAATGAGAGCACTGATTCCATCAGGTTCTCAAACAACAGTATAGAAGAGATTGGAATAGATGACTTACCTCGACATCCTCCTGTTGAATATCATTATGAGAATCATCCCTCCACCCAATATCAAGCAGATGATAATACCTCTTACTATATTATTCCTGATAACCTTCCTCAACCAACCATCAGTGAATTCATCGATCAAAAACAAATCCCAAACACAAACACTCAACCTGATCATGACAATCAGGAATCTGAATACCAAAGGATTCAAGATGAAGAAACTGAAATCCCTGACACCAATGAACCTCAAACACATGTCCTTGAACCCATTCCAACTCCAAATCAGGCATCCACAAGTTCCAACTCTTATCCTAGACCCCAGGAAAGATGGTCAAAATCTTAGGATATTGAACTTGTTAATATCATTGGTGAACCCACTGAAGGTATTGATGCGTGGGTTTTGCAACCTTACAACAGGTTTTACCTCTCGAGGGATCTCAAGAGGCTTACAACCCCACCAGGCAGTGTACCTGACCGATGTAGTATAGTGTAGTGGTAAGTACGGGGGATTGATCGTTCTCCACAGGGAATAGTGTTCGTTAGGTGTGAAAGGCTACTCTAATTAGGTCTAAGGGTTGAGGAAGATTCTTTTTATGTTTTTATATTTTATAAAAGCAAGTAAAATCTCGGGTTTTGAAGGAGTGGGCGGAATTAGTTGCTAGTCAACTAACCCAAATTACTACAAATGCAAATAAAATAAAATAACAAAAATGAAAAGTGGTGAGAAACTTATGTGTAGAGAAATGTGTTTACTTAGATTTCCTTACTCCCTAACTATCTTTTACCGGTTAATTAGTGTGTATTAGTCGCGTGGATGACGGGTGTATTCCTTAATACCATTCGTGGGGTGGCGTACTTACTTCCCCAAACTCTACAAGCTCCTACTTCACTCCTATGTCGAGCCGGCTAGGAAGCTCCTAACATGGGATCACTAGAATTCGCTTGTGCATTAAATACAACCATAAAAACCTTTAGTACGCGTTTGGTTCATGTTTCTTAAGACGTTCAAGCAAGTTACCGAATAGGAAGTTAGCCAGTTTTCTTAAGCCTAACATAGATAAACAATCATCCAATACAACTAACAACACACTAACAACCAATAATCAATAGCTAGGTTTCATTAGATCTAAGCAAACACAAGATAAAATTAGCCTAACATGTTAAACAAAAGACAAGCATAAGATAGAATCAAACAACACATAGACATATTGAATGATTAATTGATAACTTATCTTTCAATGAAACATGGAAGATCTCAAGGCAAAAAGCCCTGAAAAAGTAGCTAAAATCGTCTTAGGGTTTTATCCCAAAATTCCACACACTAAGCTCTCCCTTAATGACAAAAAATTAGAAAACTATATATAGACTTTGACATCTGACGGCGTCACCTTATGCATTGTGACGCCGTCACCTCGCCGCTTTTAGGGTTCCCGGATGACCATCTTGACGCCGTCCCTCTTTAGCTCTTCAAAAATCCATTCTGGCTTATCAAGGCTTGACGCCGTCGGATCATGAACGTGACGCCGTCCCCTTATGATTTAAGCCGTGACGCCCTTGATTTAGTTAAAGCGTGACGCCGTCAGAATTCTCATGCAAACTCACTGGCCCGTCATGAGTAAATTTCACATCCAACTTTTCTTGCCAAGGCATGACGCCGTCCCATGTTAATTGTGACGCCGTCAAGAGTAACTTTTAGCCGATTCTTGAGACTTTGCCGTTTTCTTCACTTTAATGCTCCAAAAACGTCCAAAATGCCTCCTTTTCCAGATTTCTCCTCAAAAGTACCTAAAATGACAAAAGGAACGATTTAGGGCAATATTTGATCAAATAAATACGATTTCGGGCTTAAATGACCCCTTAAAAGCGGTACACTTTTCGCCTCATCAAATACCCTTACACTTGAGATTTGCTTGTCCTCAAGCAAATGCGCTTTTATTCCAATCAAAATACAAGTTAGGGGTCATTTAATGCAAACATAAAAGTAATTACAACAAATAATCGCTCCACTTCAATCATAATAAGCACGGAGATTACATACTAGCACCTCACAAGTAGTGTTTAGATACTCACATCTCTCAAGTGTCATCAAAATAAATCTCATAAATGAAAACGGAAAATATCTCTCACTACCTGTCATAGCAAATAGATTACCATAGGCTTGGGAAAGGATCGAAAACCTCCTCCACTAGGCGTAAGCACCTAAGATAAACTATCAAAGAGGGCTTTTAAATGGGTTATAACGTTAGGTGTAGGGAAAAGGAAAACACGGTTTTGTTGGATAAAGGATATTTTACTGGTGGCGAGTTAAAGATCTTGATCAATTACATGTACTATACAATGTTGCTAAGCCAAGACTAGACTCGATCTTAAGCTAATGAAAGAAAATAACACAACATAAACATAAAATAAACATAAAATGAAACGGGATGGTAGTCCGTATGTTTTTTCTACTTTTCTTTTTCTCATTTTTTTTGTATTTTTCTTGATTTTTTTTTTTTTTTTTTTTTTTTTTTTTTTTTTTTTTTTTTTTTTTTTTTTTTGCATACACTTTTACCCTACCATCCAAAATAATACATCATAGGGGCGTTGCATCCCCTTACACTTGAACTTTTACATAACTTTACAAATAACTATTCTAATGACTCGAATTAAGATAATTGAAAAACTTGGAGTATTTTTAAAACATTTAGCACATATGGGGGTAATAAATGATGTTCTTCCCCATTACTCCATTACACTAGTACTTTACCCATGAGTCCCAATCGTCCCAAAACAATATGTACAAGGATATGACTCGACTTAGCAACCATGTAATCAACTAGATAATTAACTTGGGTTTAAACAAATGTTGTAACAATAATGCACTAAAAATGAGTGCATACAAGGTAGGCTAAGGCGATTTGGGTGTACATTTAAGTGGGGTGTAACAAATTCTTCCTTTAAGTAAAATGCTTAAAGGTCGAAACGAAAAGATAGGCTCTGAGGGGTGTACTAGGGGTATCGTGTACTAAAAATGAGTACAACGCAAAGGGTGTGGGAGAATTACTTGACCAATGTAGCTAATGTAATTATAACAAAAACACAGGTGTAAAACAATGGGTTAATCCTAATGCCTCTTATCATGTAGTAAATCTAACTACACGAATGTAGTCTCACTTGTGGCCTCGGAATGGTCCTAACGCAAGTTCTAGAATCTAAGTGCTACCGGTACACACATCATAGCATAAATGCTTTTCCTACCAATTCTAGGGGCGAACCTCACATATTTGGGGTGGAAAATTTTTTTAGTGGTACGGTTTTTGTGCTAGTCATATAACTCCTATCCATGAGACGCTCATTAAGATCAAAGTTTCACTCCTATATGTTGTAAAAAATTTTAAATTTGGCACTAAAATTACCTTAACAAGTATTTCTCTCAGTTTTATTACACATCTACCATCAAACAAACAAAAATCAAGCGCAATTGTATTCTCAAAAATCGTACTTTTACCCTCCCCTTACACTTAAGATGAACATTGTCCCCAATGTTCAAATGACAAATGTAAAAGCATAAAGTAAAAGAATGAAATCAAATACTCCCCTGATTCGCTCGTTGGATAATGAAATTACACGGTTAAATCTTCCTCCAAAGAGAATGTTGAAGCTCCATGACTAATGCATCGCCATAAGCTTGATTCAAAACATTTCCTTGTCCAAAATAACCTGTTGAACCTGAGAAAACAAACACGAAAACCTGCATAACATCGGCGGGATAAAATCTATATATAAGGATATAATGCTTGTGGAATGATAACTTTGCAGATTCCTGGAGATTATAAGTTGGAGATTTTAATAAAAACTTTTTATGAAAACAAAATTTTCAAAAATTTCTGGAAATTAAATCTGACGCCGTCAGGTTATAACCCCTGACGCCGTCAGAAATGACCTGACAAAAATTTTCATTTTAAGTTTCCGGAAAATTTCTGGAAAAACCTTTACCTTACTTCCTGGAAATTCTGCAAAACATCATTATGACTCGATACAAGCATTTGACTCAAACAAATACTAATATGTATGTTAATTTAATATTATTATGATTCATGTTCATTTGTGTTCTAATAAACCGATTTAGATTTCCCTTACACTTATCTTTTGCAAAATACCTTTATATGTAGTTAAGACGAAGTTAAAAACAAAATAAAGCATTTTCACAATTAGTTTTTAACATGAATCAATAAGAATAAAAATTACACACACATACGAAACAAATAAAACAAACACACAAACAAATGAACACACAAAGCAAATAAAATAAATAAAGCTTGGGTTGCCTCCCAAGAAGCGCTTTTCTTTATTAACGAGTCTTGTAGCTAGACTCAAAGTCACGCTCATCTAGTGTCGCTTATGCTCACGTATCCGAGTGTGAGCCATCTAATTGTTGCCTCATCTCTCTTGTATTCATCATTCAGCTCCAAACATCCATGATAGTATCTCTTATTTTTCTCATGTGGATATTTGAGCCCCTTCCTCTTATCATTCTCACTTAACAAGTCGATAGGCATAATTCTATTGCAAGATTCAATGGGGTAGTTCTTAAACCTAGGATGTGCTCGGGGCATTTGATAGACAAAATCTTCATCCCCATCCGAGAATGTAATTAACCCGTCCACAAGTTTTTCGTCAAGGTTGGTCAACCTTTTGAAGGGTTCTCCAAAAATGACTTGGGTTAATTTGTCATCGATAAATTCTCCTAAATTCTCCATAACCATAAAATCCACCAAATACACAAAACTTCCTACGAACATGTGTAGTGGCTTAATCCTAGCAACAATGTTATCTCCTTGATATTCAAGCTCATCTACCATGATTTTATTATAATTAGCGCGAGAGATAATGTTCATAGGCAAAGATGAGTTAAGATAAGCATAAAAGTCATGATAACCAATTTTACACGGGAATTGCATGTTAAAGAGGCTATCCTTTTCGATCTTAGTCCTAGGGTCAACATACTTAAAGGGATCAATTTCCTCTTTTCCCCATTCCTCGTTAACTACTTCTCCATTACCGATATCCTCATCGGAGTCTGAGTAGTAAAATGGACTAACATAGTCATTCTCATGGTCAGACTCCTCCATCTCAAAATTGTTACCAAAGTGGTGGTCGGGTGAAAGGTTGTTGTTTGCAACTATGGGGGCGGGAACGGGTAGTTGAAAATTTGCACGGCGAAAAACACGAATAACAGGGATCAAATGACCAATGTTACTCATGCGGTAAGTGGAAGGTATCACAAACAAAAGTACAAAGAAATAAGATAGACTAAAGAAAACCTAGAAAAATAAAACAAAAAATCTCACTAGAAAGGAATCTAGTGAGTAGACCTAATAGAAATAAAAATTCAACCTAAACAATAACTATTCCCCGGCAACGGCGCCAAAAACTTGATGCGTGGGTTTTGCAACCTTACAACAGGTTTTACCTCTCGAGGGATCTCAAGAGGCTTACAACCCCACCAGGCAGTGTACCTGACCGATGTAGTATAGTGTAGTGGTAAGTACGGGGGATTGATCGTTCTTCACAGGGAATAGTGTTCGTTAGGTGTGAAAGGCTACTCTAATTAGGTCTAAGGGTTGAGGAAGATTCTTTTTATGTTTTTATATTTTATAAAAGCAAGTAAAATCTCGGGTTTTGAAGGAGTGGGCGGAATTAGTTGCTAGTCAACTAACCCAAATTACTACAAATGCAAATAAAATAAAATAACAAAAATGAAAAGTGGTGAGAAACTTATGTGTAGAGAAATGTGTTTACTTAGATTTCCTTACTCCCTAACTATCTTTTACCGGTTAATTAGTGTGTATTAGTCGCGTGGATGACGGGTGTATTCCTTAATACCATTCGTGGGGTGGCGTACTTACTTCCCCAAACTCTACAAGCTCCTACTTCACTCCTATGTCGAGCCGGCTAGGAAGCTCCTAACATGGGATCACTAGAATTCGCTTGTGCATTAAATACAACCATAAAAACCTTTAGTACGCGTTTGGTTCATGTTTCTTAAGACGTTCAAGCAAGTTACCGAATAGGAAGTTAGCCAGTTTTCTTAAGCCTAACATAGATAAACAATCATCCAATACAACTAACAACACACTAACAACCAATAATCAATAGCTAGGTTTCATTAGATCTAAGCAAACACAAGATAAAATTAGCCTAACATGTTAAACAAAAGACAAGCATAAGATAGAATCAAACAACACATAGACATATTGAATGATTAATTGATAACTTATCTTTCAATGAAACATGGAAGATCTCAAGGCAAAAAGCCCTGAAAAAGTAGCTAAAATCGTCTTAGGGTTTTATCCCAAAATTCCACACACTAAGCTCTCCCTTAATGACAAAAAATTAGAAAACTATATATAGACTTTGACATCTGACGGCGTCACCTTATGCATTGTGACGCCGTCACCTCGCCGCTTTTAGGGTTCCCGGATGACCATCTTGACGCCGTCCCTCTTTAGCTCTTCAAAAATCCATTCTGGCTTATCAAGGCTTGACGCCGTCGGATCATGAACGTGACGCCGTCCCCTTATGATTTAAGCCGTGACGCCCTTGATTTAGTTAAAGCGTGACGCCGTCAGAATTCTCATGCAAACTCACTGGCCCGTCATGAGTAAATTTCACATCCAACTTTTCTTGCCAAGGCATGACGCCGTCCCATGTTAATTGTGACGCCGTCAAGAGTAACTTTTAGCCGATTCTTGAGACTTTGCCGTTTTCTTCACTTTAATGCTCCAAAAACGTCCAAAATGCCTCCTTTTCCAGATTTCTCCTCAAAAGTACCTAAAATGACAAAAGGAACGATTTAGGGCAATATTTGATCAAATAAATACGATTTCGGGCTTAAATGACCCCTTAAAAGCGGTACACTTTTCGCCTCATCAGGTATGCTTACTAGAAGCATGGCTGTGAAACTAATAGCTGCATCAGCCAATGAATGCCTATTTGTTGACTTCCTGTCTTCCATTGAACCTAAAAATGTCAAAGAGGCACTGAAATATCCAAGTTGGGTTCAGGCCATGCAAGATGAACTTGAACAATTTGACAGAAACAAAATTATGACTCTAGTCAAACGTCCTCAAGACGTATGTGTCATTGGAATGAAATGGGTTTTCAGGAATAAAACTGATGAAAGTGGCATAGTCATCAAGAATAAGGCCAGCCTTGTTGCCAAAGGTTATAACCAACAAGAAGGGATTGACTATGAGGAAACTTTTGCTCCCGTTGCAAGACTGGAAGCCATCAGAATCTTCCTTGCCTATGCAACTTACATGAACCTCAAAGTTTATCAAATGGATGTCAAAAGTGCATTCCTGAATGGAAAACTTAAAGAAGAAGTTTATGTTCAACAACCCCCTGGATTTGAAAGCAGTGAGTTTCCAGACCACGTATGTAAACTTGACAAAGCCTTTATGGACTAAAACAAGCTCCAAGGGCATGGTATGAAACTCTCTCAGCTTTTCTCATTCAAAACAAATTTGTTAGAGGAAAGATAGATAACACACTGTTTATCTATAGGACAAACGGAGTTGTCATATTGGTTTAAGTATATGTTGATGACATTATATTTGGCTCGTCAAATTACAAACTTTGTAAACAGTTTGAGAAACTGTTGACAAAGAAATTTGAAATGAGTATGATGGGAGAACTGATGTATTTCCTTGGACTTCAAATCAAACAAAATGATAAAGGAACAACCATCAGTCAAGAAAAATATACCAGGAACCTACTGAAAAAGTATGAGCTCTCTGATTGCTCTTCAGTAAAAACTCTAATGGTTCCTCCCAACAACCTTGGTCCGGACCTCTCAGGGAAACCAGTGAATCAAACCCTATTCAGAGGAATGATAGGATCACTGATGTATCCAACTGCCTCAAGACCTGATATACAGTTTGCTGTCTGTCTATGTGCAAGATATCAGTCCGATCTAAGAGAATCACATCTCACTGCCGTCAAAAGAATCATCAGATATATGAAGGGCACTCTAAATCTTGGTCTTTATTATCCAAAATGCTCAAGCTTTGATCTCGAAGGATATTCTAACTCAAACTATACTGGGTGCAATCTGTATTATCCAAAATGCTCAAGCTTTGATCTCGAAGGATATTCTAACTCAAACTATGCTGGGTGCAACATGGATAGAAAAAGCACTTCAGGCTCTTGTCAATTTCTTGGAGGCAAACTAGTTTGTTGGAGCTCCAAGAAACAACAATCAATGGCTATGTCATCAGCTAAGGCTGAGTATGTTGCTGCTGCGGGATGCTGTGCAAATGTGCTATGGATGAAAAGTCAACTCAGTGACTATGATATCCTTTACAAAATGGTCCCTATCTTTTGTGATAACACAAGTGCCATTGCCATCTCAAACAACCCTGTTCTTCATCAAAGAACCAAACACATTGATATAAGATATCATTTCATCAGGGACCACATCATGAAAGGAGATATAGAGATACATTTCATCCCCACTGAATATCAACTAGCTAACATGTTCACAAAACATTTAGAAGAACCTACATTCACAAGACTAAAAGTAGAATTGGGTATGTTGGATATCGATAGTCAGGTCACTGATTAAAGAACATTCTTAACTCCTCAAACTAAGAATGATATCTAATCCTCAGTGTAGTTACCGAGCACTTACCATCAGCATTGAATGAAAACTCATTCAGGGACTCAAGACACTAACACTTAATGTAGAACTAAATGCTCCAAGTATCTAGTTCGTAAATGTCCTTGGTTGGTAACTGAACATATTAAATAATTAGAATATTTGTTCTTTTTGCCTTTCTGGCATCCACATCTTGGGTCCCATCCAAAGCTCACTTGGCATTAAATTTCCTCTCTCACACAAAACACTGTGATGATTTAAGACATGACATCAAGATGGCAAAAGCGTCATTCTCAGAACTGTCCAACTGCTCACCTCGACTGTTGCGAAAAACACGGGTGAGTGGAGTGGTGACATTAAATGCGGATGTCAAAACGGTTTATTCCTAAATCGTTTTCAAAAATTAAAAACCTTTGACATCCCAAAATTAACCTCACACCACTCCTTAAATGTTTTTTTTTCTCAACCATAAACACACATAAATCCTTGACTACCAAAAAGAAAATTCTCTCTCAAGCAAAGTTGTGTGCATCTTCTCCTTCCGCGGTACATTCTTGATCAAGACTTGAAACCTACCAAGATAACCATCTTCGTATCAACCTCTTGTCATCAAATCAATTTCTTCACAAAAAGCTAAATGGCTGAGGAACTCAGAATTATGCTTGCACCTCAATGGGAAGGTAAGACTCTAACTAATGTGAAGTTTCAAACCAATAATGTCATAGGTAACTTCTGCTACCCAGTAGAAGGCCCCGCCTACCATGAAAGCATCAAATTCCTGTACAACTGCTGTCTAAAAATAGCTTTTACTAAATGCCCCTCCATGCTCCACAAAAATCTCCTCAACGAGTTATGGAGCACTGCTGTTGCCTATAAAGGAATTCCACCCTCTGATGCGTCTGAGTTACACCCACTAAAAAATTACCTAATCAGATTCTCTGTTATGGACGGCCAAAGGCCACTTATCCTTGATTTTACCACCTTCTGTTCATCTACTGGGTTGAACTACAAACAGGGTGAGTACACCGCTTTTCCTAAACCCAATACTGTGAAGGTAGAGCTAGTCAAAATAGCTCTCGACCCTAGTTACTTAGACCAAACTCATGTGACTAAAAATTCCTTTCCTGTAGCATGGAGGATCCTGCTCACCTTTTTGGTTCAGGTTCTCGGCAGAAACCACTCATCAACTAAGCATATTAACACTATTCAATTGATGATGGCTTATTGTCTCATGACCGGGATTGAAATTGACATGAGAGAGATCATTTACAGTGATCTCATCACCAGGCTCCTAAACAAATCCAGAGGCACATACGTGTCCTATCCGAGATTCATCTCCTGTGCCCTAGAAAGCTTGCTAGGTTCTGACTACACTCAAGATGTGTTGGGAATTATATTTGAGTTGATAAGACAAAACATATGCAAGATGAAGGACTTAAAAGACAAAGGATGAATTCTTCAAAAGATGGAAGATAATTGTAAAAATTAGGAAGATATGTTTATTTCCTAATACTTATCCTTTGTAAACCTAATATATCTATTATATAAAGAGATATAGGTCGTATTGTTTTAGTGTGTGTCAAGATGTAAAACACCAGGAAAGTGTGTGTGTGTCTAGGCGTCAAGTTCTCTAAGGAGACGCCTAGGTTTGGAAATTTAGCCTCAAGAATCTTATGATTCCTGTTGGATTTGATAACCATTCTACAGTTGATCATGTAGAATTGGAGTTTGTAGTAGTCATGTATTATAGAAGATAATGATGAAAAACCTTGTTAGAATAACATTGATTTGGTCTTATTCCGCTGCATATTGTTATCATTGTTATTGTTATTCCTAGATAAGATCTAACAAATCTTGAGCTATAAATGATTCTACAGGTGGTATCAGAGCTCGGGGAGCTCATGATCTAAGGATTTACAAGGTTACAGTCATTTGGAGCAGATATAATGGTGATATACTCGATTTAGGGTTTGGTGAAGAAAATCGAATTTAAGGGTTTGTTAATGACGTGGTTATAATTATTTACTGCTGCTATTGTCGATCACTTCATGCTGCTTAATGGTATTTATTATTGTAACTTGAATCATGCTTCATTTATTCAAAACCCTAGGTTTTTCTTGTATTCGCTTTTTAGGGTTTTGATTTTGTTCAAGTAAATTTTGAAGTATACGAACCTATGATGAATGATACTACTAGTTTTGGGGACTTGAATACAGTTTCAAGGATGAATCCTAGTAGTCTAAACATGTTGGAGAAGCTGCTATGGATATTCTTTATTGTTGCTACGATAGTTAACAAGTTTTAGGTTTATGAGCTGTTATGATAAACAAAGATCTACTCCAAAGGGTTTTTCGCTATAATAAATATTGATTGGTGACTGTTAGTGTGAGAGTGTAAGATGAAATTGGAGTGATATGATTAAGAGTGACAGATTGAATGATCTTTGAAGTCCAGGTAACAAACCCTAAAACTAGCTGTTCATGGCTTGTTCGTTAATGCTGCTCGTAGCATTGTATTAATGCTGTTAGTATACTCGTTCAAGTTTATATGTTAGTACTGCTGGTTTGGTAGTTAATACTGATCATTTGATTATTAGTACTGCTTGTTGCTATTCGATGGATGTTAGTACTGCTTATTGTCGAGTTAGTACTGCTGAGTTATTATTAATGCTTCCAGTAGATATTAGTACTGCTCGTTGGTTGTTTGTGCTGTTAATAAAAGTTAATGCTGCAATGTATAAAGTTTATGCTACTGAGTTTAAAGTGTTGCTATGATATGTTCAGTTCAAGACGGATGCAATCTGTTTGGTTACACTTATTTGGTCATTACTATTGAAAAGCAGATTATGTGCAAAGGTTTTAAGGATTGCGTTTGGATTATTACTGCTGATTAGTATATGTTTTACAATTTGAGTACATATGTTTGTGGGATAAGACAGAAGAATGTTTATGTTTGAGCTAAGAAGAATGTTATCGAATTAAGTTTGAGCATGCATTTTGGTTTGATTTGTTATTGGCACAAGAGTAATGAGCAAATTAATTGGTTTTGGATTTGTGGATAAAAACACACACATAAGTTTGATTTGATTTCAAAGTTCAAGATATCAGATATTGTTACACTTATTATTTGGACTTTGATGATGATTGGAAAGATTGGTAAAGTAGTTATCATGTTAAGGGGAAGATTACTACTGTTACATGGTTTCTACTTCTAAACCTTAGAACTATTCTTCATTGTTACTACTGCTTGGTCTCAAATACTATTGTAGTCATTTTTAGTAGGCTATTTGGTGCTCGTTCATGGATGGTACTACATGGTGTTTGTTATTATGGTGGTTAGTTATTCGAAAAGTTCTTATGGTTCCATCAAATGGTTAACACCTGGATTTCAGGGGAAGCATATTATAGGGTGTTTAATCATTTACATGCACCATTTGAGGGGAAGTTTTTACAATTGCTAATCATTATTACTACAACTGGTTTAAGTTTCCACTGTCTTGAATTCATTTTTAGTAAGCGTTTTGGTGTTCTTCATGGAGGGCCATTCGAGACATTTGAAGGATGGATTGGAAGTATGATATTGGTTAGTGGTTGTCAAAATCAAAGTTGCGGAATACATAGCTTCCCCTAGTGGATTATGAAAAAAGGGGAAGAAGAAGTACATAGAAGTTTTGCAACTTGCAGATCCTTAGTGGTATAGCATGGTTTAAGGGGAAGTTTGTTTCATTCATTTTCATATTAACTTCAGGGGAAGTTCGTGCTTATTTGGGTTTTGTCATTATCATCTAGGGGAAGATTGTTGGGAATTATATTTGAGTTGATAAGACAAAACATATGAAAGATGAAGGACTTAAAAGACAAAGGAGGAATTCTTGAAAAGATGGAAGATTACAGAAGATTTCCTAGAAGATAATTGTAAAAATTAGGAAGATATGTTTATTTCCTAATACTTATCCTTTGTAAACCTAATATCTCTATTATATAAAGAGATATAGGTCGTATTGTTTTAGTGTGTGTCAAGATGTAAAACACCAGGAAAGTGTGTGTGTGTCTAGGCGTCAAGTTCTCTAAGGAGACGCCTAGGTTTGGAGTTTTATCCTCAAGAATCATATGATTCTTGTTAGATTAGATAACCGTTCTACAGTTGATCGTGTAGAATTGGGGCTTGTAGTAGTCATGTATCATAGAAGATAATGATGAAAAACCTTGTTAGAATAACATTGATTTGTTCTTATTCCGCTGCATATTGTTATCATTGTTATTGTTATTCCTATATAAGATCAAACAAATCTTGAGCTATAAATGATTCTACAGGATGTCACAGCTGGTTTTACTTGCAGCATCCTAAGTTCGTCAAATTTCAAAAAGGACCCTACTCAAGTTCGCCTTATTGCATTGACGGACCATATGATTACCATTGTTAATCATGCTGAATCAGTGTCTCCTCCTCCCCCTCCAAAGAGGAACATGGGAGGCAAGTCTAACACTGTGACTAAGACCCTACCCAAGTCACAGGGCCCTGAGACTTCAGGAACACTACCTCCTAAAAGGAGAAGAAAGCCCGAGCCCTCTATGACACCGGATGAGACCATAGTACAACCACCCCCGGAGGAAACAAAGGGCACTGACACATCCCACTCAGTGTCCTTGTTCCCACCTACTACTCCCCAAAACCCAGAGGGAACCATACAACCCGCTGGTATGGAAGCACCTTTCACCAAGCCTGATGAGGACATTCGAAAATCACAGCTTTTGTCTGAGGGCACCACTACTCATCCTAAAGACTAAGGTGGACACATACAACCCACTGATATGGGATTCTCTTCCACGGTTCCTCAGGATGGCACTGGCCAAAACCCTCCAGTGCCTGAATGACCAAATGAGGACAAAGTCTCAAGGGGAAACAAAGCACCTGTTGATATGGAACCATCACCTCCTCATGGTGAAGAGCAGTCCTTAGGGACTGACCCACTCTGCTGGATTAGAGGGGTCAGGACCTGACCACAACTAAGGCAAGTCTTCTAATGAAGAGGAGCCGGCTAACCTATTTTTGCAGATCAAGTCAATGACATATTTTCGAGTTGTTCTCCTCTCTGATGAGGATCTTGAAAGTGATGAAAAAGAAGTATTTGAGGCTGGTGAAGATTTAGATACTGATCTTGAGGAAGCTGAACAAGAACACCAATCCTCACCACCTCCAGAGTCTGAACAATCACCTTCTTAGCCTGATGAGTCTTCAGGGTCTGAGTCCTCAGGTTCATCTACCCTTAGGGAGTTTGACAATACACTCCCTCTCATAGAAAGATAGCTTGTTTAGTATCTTCAACAAATTGCAAGCTCCCTATTCAGGAAGATTACTGACAAACAATGGGAACAACACACTGAAGCTGCTGCCAGTTATGCTGACCTCAAGGCTACAATTGAAGCCTTTTCTATTGAACTGGTCGACCATCAAGCAAGGACTAAGAAGCTCTTCACCAACAGCCTGACCAATCTTAATCAGTATCTGATCAAGTTTCTCAACTCCTTTACTGATGTTACCAAAAGCCTGAATACTATGAAGGAAGCTGTCAAAGATGACCCTGCTCTTAATAAGAAGATTCTTGAAGCCTCAGAGACCTATATCAAGAATTCTACATCTCTTACTGAGCTCATCTCACTGCTCAACAGCCTTGATCTTCAATGTTATCCCTAGTATCTATCCTATCATACACACAATCAATGAATAATGATCAAATAGAGAAGAGTGGATATAGAATTCTAGTGAGAGAAACTAATGAGAGGAAGTTTTATTTTACACACTAATCTCCTTAATGCAACCCTAAAGCACCAACCCTTCCAAGTGGGGAGGGTGGTGCTATTTTTAGTTTTTCACAAATGAAAGGCTTATGGGCTTGGGATTATACATGGATTAAATGAAATACAACTCTTAACCTATTAGATTACTTCCAAGCCCATTAACTATTCTAACTTAATTATACAACGACACTTTTACTAAAAATATTACAACGATAAATGACCATCACTTTTTAATAAATGCTAACAATCTCCCCCTAAGGGATGGTCATTCAAATGATGCTTCGTGTGAATTCATCTTTCGTCTTCTTTGTCTTGTTCTTTGTGTGTCATTGTAGAATAGTCTTTGTTCTTCATTCCTTCATGCTACGTGATCTTCAAGATAATTGTCTTTCTGTCGTTCTTGCCTTGATCAACATCTTCATGTGTTTATGGCATCGTATCCTCTAACATACTCCTACCTCTTGAGCTTCATACTTATGTCTTCCTCACTTGATACATAAACTTGTTCTTGACATCTTGATTATCTTTTTGACTTTGTCGTTATACTTTTTTTTTAACTTGATCCTTTTGTCTTTGAACTTTTACACTTGAGCTTTGTTGAGGATGATCTTCATAAGTATGAGTATGCAGAGATTTGGATGTTGATACATATGATGATGGTTGATGGAATTTCGTCAATACCTTCATAAAACAGTTAGCAATAAATCGTCCAACACTTATAGGTTCGGACTTTGAGATTTTCAACAGCATAGTGTGAAGACTTTTTCTAATCCTAGCCCAGGCCGTTCTGAATCAGATACCCCCGAAAGGGCTTACACAGACACACCGAAGTGCACCCACGATTCAGTGAGTCACTGGAGATCACACCACGACTGTAGACCGTTTGAAACAAGATAACCATCATGATATAAATGGCAAGATCCGAAGATCTCATTAAGACTCTTGTACACCTTGTGTCCTTTTTTGGCGAACATAGGTGTATTATAATGGAAGTGTTCCTAAGATATTTTTAATGAGTCTCATGGCTCTAGACTCGATAATGTGCATTTTGGTTTTAGTAGTCGGAGGCATGGAGTAGAGTGCCACCTTTTCAATATCAACACATCTTGGAGTGAGAGGCCGATAGATTATGTAGTGTTCTCTGTGAGAATGAAACAAATATCTTTTAAGAGATATCTGAGTGGCTAGGAGGGTTGGTATAGTGCGTCACTGGGTCCATGATGTCTTGTCTTCAATATCAGTATCAACTTTGTGAATACCGATAGCAGATGTATTGACCCAGTTTCTGCCCTAAGTTTTCATGGAGGGCTATTTCTTTTCACCCTTTCATTAAACTTTTCTTTTTAATTCTTCAACCCCTTCTTTCCATTTCTCTTTTACTCCTTTTTTTCAATTTTACCTAAGGACTTCTAATTCTAATCTATTGGAATTGTCCTTGGGTTGATCCCTCTGAGTGATCATAGGACATAACCTAACCATAATCACCTTATTACTCCATGATTATCCTAGATTTGTTGATCACTTGCCATAAAACCTTTTTGTGAAAATCTCTAAAAGTGTTTATGAGTAAACACATTTAGTTAACACTTCGAGAGTTTTTCATTTTTTGAAATACTCCCCCTTCACATGTGCTCATGCAATTTTTTAAATAATTTGCACATGTTGGGTAGAGTTCGCACATTTGAATTGATCGATTTTCAATGAATATGACCTTCGCGAGACACGTTTACATCACTAATTAGACTAGCTTGAAATTATTACCCGTCCCGATCATATTCAATGTTAATCTCTCGAATTGGTACATTCTACTCAGACAAGTCATTTGCGAGACACGTTTACATCACTGGATAACCAGCTTGAAATTATTACCCGTCCCGGACAAGTCTTTTCGATTACTGACATTTTGTTTTTGTCAATTCGAGGGTTAATACTGAGTCTTTTTGGAGAGCTCCTCTGAGATTCAATCCACGATCTTTGTTTACATTTAATCACGTCTTCTCCCCCTCAAAAATAGCATGTAGTTATATTTTTTATATCAACTGATTAAATGAGATTCTTTGTGAAGAGATAGACGGATTTGCATGAAGTTGGGATATTTTTCCTTTGATTACAAGGTCTGATCTGAAATAATCAGAAGTCTTCCTTTAGGTCCGGGTTTCGTACTGAAGTTTACGAAAGCCATCGTGAAGAAATGTTGAGAGACGATATGTTGTTGCTCAAGCATATGTACATGTCCGTATCGTTATTGAATGACATTTCTAGACACGTACAGAATATCGATTATACGAGAGACATATCGGAAGAAGAATATACATCAATTCATTTTTTTTAATCTATCTATATATTTATCTATCTTTTTTTTTTTTTTTTTTTTTTTTTTTTTTTTTTTTTTTTTTTTTTTATCTATCTACCTATATCTATATCTATATCTATCTACAGCGAAATAGTTTCAAGAAGTTTCAAGAAAACTTTCTAACTCTTCGGGAGTTAGGCTTCGCACGCCAATTCGTCGAACTAAATTGTCGAATCTGTCTTTTGGAAGAGCTTTACTGAATAGATCGGCGAGTTGGTATTCAGTCTTCACGAAAAATAATTCCACAGTGCCCTCTTCTACTTGTTCCTTTATGAAGTGATAGCGGACTCTAATATGCTTGGTCTTGGAGTGTTGAACTGGATTGCACGAGATGGCTATGGCACTTTTCCAATCACAATACATAGGTATACTGTCGAAAGTAAAGCCGTAATCTGTGAGTTGTGTCCTCATCCATAGAACTTGGGCACAGCACGCAGATAGAGACACATACTCGGCTTCTGCGGTTGATAACGCCGTACATTCTTGTTTCCTTGATGACCAGCCAACTAGCTTTTCTCCCATAATTGTGCTCCACCTGATGTACTTTTTGTTGTAACTTGGCAACCGGCATGGTCCGCATCTGAAAAGGCTGTTAGTTTAAACTCTGAATCCTTCGGATACCAAAGTCCCATGTTAATGGTTCTTCGTAGGTACCGAAAGATCCGTTTAACCTCTTGGAGGTGAAGTTCGGTAGGCCTTGCCTGAAACCGTGCTAATAAACAGACAGCAAAATGAATATCAGGTCGACTAGCTGTTAGATACGTGAGAGAACCAATCATGCTCCGATATTTCTTCGGATCCATGGGTTTCCCATATAAATCAGCACCTATTTTGGGTGAAGTGACCATTGGAGTACCAACAGAGTCACAATTTTCCATTCCATGTTTCTTTAAAATCTCAATTGTATATTTAGCCTGATTAATAAAAATACCACATGGGGATTGATGAATTTGTAATCCCAGAAAGAATTTTAGTTCCCCCATCATGGACATTTCAAATTTGCTTTTCATGAGATTTTCAAAATGTTTTGAATGTTTCGGATTAGTGGACCCAAAGATAATGTCGTCCATGTAAATCTGAACAATCAAAATGTCATCTTTGAATATTTTAGTAAACAAGGTCGGGTCAATTGTTCCTTTGGTGAAATTATTATGCAACAAGAAAGATGATAGTTCGTCATACCACGCCCTTGGGGCTTTTGTTTCAAACCATAGATAGCTTTCTTTAGCTTGTAGACGTAGTCTGGATGATCTTTGTCAATGAATTCGTCTGGCTGACTCACGTACACTTCTTCTTTCAGAGTTCCATTCAAGAATGCTGTCTTGATATCCATCTGATAGACCGTGATGTTTTTGTGAGCTGCATATGCTAAGAAAATCCGGACTGCCTCAAGTCTTGCTACTGGCGCGAATGACTCATCAAAATCTATCCCCTCTTCCTGTCTAAATCCCTTGGCTACCAGACGAGCTTTGTTGCGAATTACAATCATCTCTTCATCCTTTTTGCTTTTCTATAACCACTTAAGATCAATGACAAGTTTGTCAATTGGTCATGGAACTAAATCCCATGTGTCATGTAATTGGTATTGGAGAAGTTCTTCCTGCATCGCTTCAATCCATGCATTGTCTGCCATCGCCTCCCGAATGTTCTTTGGCTCTTTTAAACTGACTGAGCAGACGTATATGCACATGTCGGAATTGGTGGCGAGTTGTCTTCTTGTCTGAACTGGCCTTGAAGGTTCACCAATAACGTGTTCTATTGGATGGTCTTTAGTCCACTGTAACGTAGAAGGGTACCTTGGATTTGACGAATGCGTGTTAGATGGTTCTTGTAACCTTGAAGATGATTCAGAAAAATCCGTTGCAAATGGATTTTCGAATGGTTCTTCTTCTAACACAGCATCATTTTGTTGTTGGTCTTCTGGAATTGATGTGGTTTGGTTTTGCTCATCAAATCTTGGTAACACAATCTCAATTACTGGAGTTGCTGGAGTAGATGTTGATGACGTTGAGGGAGTTGGTGCGTCAGCTTCGATTGTTGTTGATGCATCTTGTGGTGGTGGTGGTGGTGGTGGTTGATGATTTTGAGCGGGTGCAACGGAACGTTGTTGTGATGCATTTGTCAAAGCTCCACTATAGTATTCATCATACATAAACTCGAAGAAATTTTCCAGTTCTTGATTTGTTGGTTTTACTGTGTTAGTTGACCGAGCTCCTTGGGGTACGAGTCCTGAACTAATATGTCCAGAAGTCTGAACGTTTGGTGCGGGTCCTAATTTGGTATGATTAGAAGCCATTGGGTTAAGCGCGGGTTCTAGAGCAAGTCTCTCAGAAGCCATTTGTGAAATCTCGTCAAACTTCACATTCATCGTCTCCATTATCCTTTTAGTTTGACGATTATACACCCTGAATGCCCTCGAGTTTTCTGAATAACCAATGAAGATTCCAATATCACCCTTTGCTTTCAGCTTCCCTAGATCTTCTCTGTCGTTCGTTGGATAGCACAAAGCGCCAAATACATGAAGGTAAGAGATGTCGGGTTTTCTGTTATTCACTAGCTCATATGGGGTTTTATTGAATTTTGGATGGATTAGGGAACGGTTCTGAGTGAAACAAGCAGTGGCAACAGCATCAGCCCATAAGAATAACGGTGTACTAAAATAAATCAGCATCGTGCGAGCAGCTTCTTCAAGAGTTCAATTTCTTCTTTCAACTACTCCATTCTGTTATGGAGTTCTAACAGCTGATGTCTGGTGAGTGATTCCAGTCTCCTCAAAATATGTTCTTAACTCCTGGTTAGTGAATTCTGTGCCATTGTCGGTTCTTACAATCCTTACTGGAGCTTGAAGTAGGACTTGAATTCGCTTCAGAAAGGTGATGATGATGCCTGGTGCTTCGTCTTTTGACCTCAGAAACTTTACCCATGTATATCTTGAATAGTCATCGACGATAACAAGAATATACTTCTTCCCATTGATACTTTCAACTCTCATTGGGCCACATAAGTCCATATGCAACAGATGTAACTTATCCACCAAACTAGGTACGATTTTAGGTTTATATGTTGCCCTTTTGCTTTTTCCTTGCTCACAGGATGGACAGTGATCTTTGGTGTATTTGAACTTTGGGAGACCGGTGACGATGTTGTCTTTGGCAAGCTTGGTTAAGGTATCGAAGTTGAGATGGGATAATCGTCTGTGCCACAACCAGGACTTAGTTTCACAAGCTCTTGTCATGAGACAAATTGGTGATAAAGAGGCCATTTGGTTTATGTCGATAGCATAAAGATTGGTGCTATGATTTCCGGTTAAGAGATCATCTCCAATCAAATTCCTAACGAAGCAAGTGTTTCTCCTAAATGCAACCTCTAAATTTACATCGCAAAACTGCCCGACTGAAAACAGATTGTGTCCTAACCCTTCGACGTAGTAAACCCGAGTGATTAAATAGTTTCCAAATTGAAGATCTCCATAACCCAGAATAGCTGCTACATAATCATTTCCATACCGTACAGTTCCCATGAACTTCCATACAAAGTTGATCAGCAGCTTTAGATTCCCGGTCATGTGGTTGGAGCAACCCGAGTTGTCAATCCAAAGACATATTTCGATAACCTGCCAATAACAGAAGATTGTGCATTTGGAAACCGTTTACCATTTGGTTCCATGGGGTTAGGGGTAACAGATGAATCACATTCATAGAAGGTTTTTACTGGTTCTTTTGGAGCCTTTAATTTACCATTCTCTAGTATGAATTCTCTACCCGTTGGTATCCATACGCACAACTTAAGATAGTTTCTAGGCAATATGCTACTAGTGGTTGACCTAGCTGCTTTAATAAGTCTTTTAACATATCTAGACCTAGCAATAGTTCCTGGAGGAACGTCTTTCTGTTCAAGCATGGCATTCATATTCACATTCTTAGAAACACTATCATCACAAACATTTTCAGACAAAGATTTCTTGCACATTAAACAAACAGAGTCATTACATGCACTAGAATTAGTACTTTGAACATTACATCCAGATGACATATGTTTCTTATTCGAAAGCGATAAATTCCTAGGGTGTTCTTTTACTTCTTCATTTTTATTCTTGCATTCACTCTTAGAGGCAGGCGAGACTCTATTGTTCCTTGTATTGCTCCTAGGCTTTAGTCTGCTGCTCCTAGAGGTGTTTTCTATTCCTGTAGAAGGAAAGGCACACACATTAGGATTTATCTTGTTGTCCTTTGAAGTTGTTTTAGAAATCCTAGACTCTTTTGGATTATCTTTTACACTCTTGTCTATCGCCCTATATGTTTGAGATGTAGAGGCAGATGCAGTAGAGGAACTAATCCTATAAAGGCCAGGTGCTATCACATTCGATGTTTCAACAACAGCTTTCCCTTGATCAGCACATTTTGCTATTTCACTTTCTTATGGCAAGGGTGTTGGAGTGACTGTTTTTGTCAAATCAATTATCACATCAACTTTTGGAACACTTTGAGAAATTCACATTTTTGGTTTTGCAACGGGTCTGTCCGAAGTTGATAGTTTTGCAAACTTAGTTTCCTCAACCTTCCTTTGTTGACTATCCAGCTGAGACTTCAAAAGATCATTTTGCTTTTTCATGTTTTGATAAGCACGCTCATACGACAATTTGTCATACTTGCATTCTTCCTTTTTCCGATCAAGTTGTTTAAAATATGTTACATTTTCTTTTTCAAGTTTAGCAAGCGCATTTTCATATTTTGAAACAATTACAGAAGTCTCAGCTCTCAGTCTTTCATCGTCTTCCACATAATATGTTTGATAAATAATGGACATAATATCAGTTGACAGAGCTACTTCGAAGAGAGTGTCATTATGTTTTTCCAAAACTTTGATGCGTTCAATGTTTTCATTTGCTTCCTTTAACAGGGATTTGTGGTCCTTGACAAAGTTGGCTGTTTCTTTTAAAATTGCATTTTCAACATGGATTACTCTCGCATAAATTGCAGTTAATGTAGGAGTAATTTATGTGTCAAACACCTTTTTCTGTTCTGCATGAAAACTTGAATGCCAGTTGTTTATACTAATATTTGTTTTAGATTCAACAATACTTTGAAGTGTTTTCAATCGCTCTTTAAGATCATCCAAGCATCTTCTCGCTTCACATGTGTTAAAAGGGTTGCTAGAAGACATTTGTTCAATGTTAGAGAGATGTTTTGACACAACTTTTTATTTTGACAGAACAACTGGCTTTTTGAAAAACATTGGTGAATGTTTTTGAACAAGATGTACTCCAGAAAGTGTGTTAAGCTTATTATAATCAATTGGTTTAATTTTTGGGTACATTTGTCTCATTTTAATTCTACTCTCTTCAGCAAGCTCAATCGTTTCATTAGAATCCCGAACCTCGGGAGGATCATGCTTATCAAGTATCACACTACCATTATATAACACATTCTGTTCTTTCTGAGCTTTCTTGAGATGATAAGGGTTTTCACAACCGATAGCCATTTTCTTCATTGTATGTAAAAGCGGGTTTGGATCTTTAATTAGCATATTAATTGTTTGAGTAGAATGACCCGTTTTTCAAGCAGATTTTCCAACTTTTTAATGGTTTCTTGTTTCTAAATGATTTCTTCAAGAAGATCATTTTCACATTTTGAAAACCTTGCATTCAACTCTTTCTTTTCTTTTTCAAGATCAGAACAAGTTGATTTTTGTTTAGAAAGTTGGTTGGTTAATTCTGAAATTTTCGTGTTTAAGGATTTTATTTTCATGTTCAAATTAACATCGAGTGTGTCAAATTTGATTTGCAAATGTTTTTCTCTTAAAACAGAATCTCTATAACCAATTTCTAATTCTGACTGTCGTTTGTTATTAAATTCAAAAGCTTTTTTATTCACCTTATATCTCTCAAGCTCAGCGGTCAATTTTTCATTCGCGGCCTTAACATCACGAATGACTTTTTTGACCTTTTCAATTTCAATACTACAATTTTGCAATAATGATTCAAATAACGCACGTGTTTCCTCATCATTCTCAGTATGCTGTGACTCGAAGCCTCCATTAGGATCCATATCTGGAATTGACAAATTAATATTGCTACAACTTGGCGTGTCCATATATGTATCGTAAGTGGGTGCAGGAGTCGCAGGATGCTGTTCATTCTGAGGTGACATATCAAATATTTCATTATTGTGACATATAGTGAATAGTGGTACCTCAAAGACTGCATAGACATCATAAGCAGGAGGTGCTTCAGAATCCGTGTCATACATAGCCTCCTGAAGATGTGCCATGAAAATGCAGTTTGCATCGATGTCCTCAAGGTCTTCCATATCATCCATAAGAGCCATAAAATCATTCTCTTCTGCACTCAACTATAACCCGGCCATTTCTTTCGGTGCCAACAGCAATGCTTTCTGCAGATAAGCTGGATCTTTCTTTTTCGGCTTGGTGGGGCAGTTCCTTTCCATGTGACCGACTCCCTGACAGTTGAAACACTTTAACAGATTCCCTTGATTCATATTCCCATAATTCCCAGCAACTGGAGCAGCAACATTCCCAATCTGATTACCAACATTCTGACCCCTCTGATTTCCAACAACTTGACCCCTCTAATTCCTTGCATACTGACCCATCTGATTTACAACACACTGCCCTGCATTCTGATTACCCATCTGATATCGAGGAGCATATCCCTGCTGATTTCCATAACCTCCAATCATTTGTCCTTGTTGACCCATGTTGAAACTCGGCTGTGCAATCTGCCTGTTGCGAGTGTTTGATGAAATTCTTTGGTTGTTGTTGGTAGGTGTAGAGTAGCGTCCTTGAAATGCCTTTGTTAGGTAAGCAAATGCTTGAGTCAAAGCAGCAGTGGACTCATCATTGTCAGTGAATTCAGGTTCTGGGTATTATTGATATTGTTGTTGTGGAATGACTTATTGTTGTGGGTAGAATGGTTGTTGAGGAACATATTGTTGTTGCATGATGTTTTGGGTGGAAGATAATGATGAGGGTTGTGTAACCACTGGTACAGGTGTTGGTGTTTAAGCAATTAATGCAAGAGGATCATGTTGCTTTGCTAACTTCTCTTTCCTGACTTCATTCGCCTCTGCCTGGTTTTGCTTTAGAAAGTCATAGAGCTGATCATAGTTCACCTGGTGAAGGTCCTTTGTTTGGTTAACAATCGTGACAAATCGTCCCCATTCTTCTGGTAGGTTGTTGATGAACTTGATGTTTTGAACAATTTTTCTTGGTGCCAACTAGTTTTTGATGAGCTCGTTCATTAGAGTGCAAAACCTGGTGTAGTAAGATTCAATTGGTTCTGCTGGAGTGGATGTGAACTTCTCCCATTCAGTTAGCAGCTTGTTTTCAACATCTTGTTGCCCAATTTTTGTGCCATGACAAAGCCTTCTAACTCGTTCCCACATATCATAAGTAGTTTCACAACTGTCAACAGCAGTAAAGATCTCACGTGGTAAACCAAGTTGAATTAAGTGCATTGCCAAGTCATCAGCTGCAATTTGCTTCCTATCCTCTTCTGTGTACTCATGTTCGAATTGATCACGATAGAATGGTGGTGTGAGAGGTGTTCCATTTGGATCCCCAGGGTCTAGAATTTGACGAGGCTTGAATGGTCCATTCTTGATGGAATGAAGTAGGAGTTTGCCATTTTCTTTGGTTGTGATGTAGCGAAGCATACGGCTCGTCCATGGAAGATATCCACCTTTTTCAAGTATCGGAGGACGGTTTTCAGCACCGGCTGCATGGATGTCTTGTTGAGTCGTCATTGATGAAGTTGTATGATTAAGAGGATGTTGGATCGGTTCAAAGAAATAGGAGTTGTGATTGTTGTTCGTTAAGGTTGTTCGGTTTAAGTTAAGTCCTTTGTCGGTGTCCTTGGAGAGTCTTTGATATATCCTTGCTCAGTTCCTAATTCGATGTCCAAAAATCCAAAGTTGAAGAATCCTTGTATTACCAACTTTCCAACTTTCCAAACTCGGAAATTTTTTAAGAAACTCGAAGAATTACCAACTTTCCTAGGTAAATTTTGAGAAACTCGGGATCTTCCAACTTTCCAAACTCGGAAAATTGTGAGAAACTCGGTAAATTTTGAGAAACTCGGTAATTTGTGAGAAACTCGGTAAATTTGAGAAACTCGGCAACCTTAAGAAACTCAACAACTTGAGAAACTTGGAAACTTGAGAAACTCGGAAACATGAGAAACTCGGCAACTTTGAGAAACTCGGTAACTTTGAGAAACTCGGCAACTTTTAGAAACTCGGCAATTTTGAGAAACTAGGAGGAATAATAGAAACTCGGAAACTTTTCACAAACTCGGAAATTGTTTCACAAACTCGGAAACTTTTTCACAAACTCGGAAATTTTTTCACAAACTTGGAAATTTTTTCACAAACTCGGAAATTGTTTCACAAACTCAGAAACTTTTTATAAACTCGGAAATTGTTTCACAAACTCGGAAACTTTTTCACAAACTCGGAAATTTTTTCACAAACTCGGAAATTTTTTCACAAACTCGGAAAGTTTTTCACAAACTCGGAAATTTTTTCACAAACTAGGAAATTATAGAAACTCGGAAGAACTGAAGAAACTCGAAAGATTCCAAAAAATTTCCAAACTCGAAAATTTGATAGAAACTCGGAGGAACTGTTCACAGAACTTCAAACTCGAAGAAATGCGACAGAAACTCGAAGGAACCAACTAATGAACAATAACACGCACAAAAATTCACCCCTAAATCTTTATTTGGCTATTGATACCACTTGTTATCCCTAGTATCTATCCTATCATACACACAATCAATGAATAATGATCAAAGAGAGAAGAGTGGATATAGAATTCTAGTGAGAGAAACTAGAGAGAGGAAGTTTTATTTCACACACTAATCTCCTTAATACAACCCTAAAGCACCAACCCTTCCAAGTGGGGAGGGTGGTGCTATTTATAGTTTTTCACAAATGAAAGGCTTATGGGCTTGGGCTTATACATGGATTAAATGAAATACAACTCTTAACCTATTAGATTACTTCCAATCCCATTGACTATTCTAACTTAATTATACAACGACACTTTTACTAAAAATATTACAACGATAAATGACCATCACTTTTTAATAAATGCTAACATTCAAGGCCTCAGCTCCTCCTTGCAGGGACTCATCCCCACTATCAATGCTCATACTACACAAATGGAAAGCTTGGCCCAATCCTCACGCTCTATGGCCTGGAATCTCGGGTCTAAACTTACTTCCATTGAAAGCACTCAGGCTGCAATCTGCTCTGAGGTGTCCACCATCAAATAGGGTACCTCCAAAATAAAAAACATGATGACATAATCCTTCAGGCTGCTCATAACACATCCTCAACCCCTCGGTTAGTGTACCAACATCAACAGCTGCTCCCACTAACGCTCAAGAAACTGTTTAGGGGGAGAAACTCTCACCAGTAAAGGCAGTTCTGACACTAACCCAAAAACTCTTCAAGCAGCTGAATCCTCATAAGAGATCTCTCCCTCGGTCTAAGGGGAAGCATGCTGCATCAACAAATTCCTTAATCATCTCAACAATTCTACCATTCACTGCTGAAGCAACCAACTCAACAATCACACTAGCAATGCCCATACAATCTTACAAACTCCGTCCTCCAAAGCTTCTATCACTGAACAACCATCTTCTTCAGCTGTTGTTATTGATAAAGGCAAAGGCATTCTCACTACCACTGAGCCTAAACAACCAAAGTTAGTACCAGCATCCAGAGAAGTTCGTCAGGACCCTGATGAACCCGTAACGGTACCCTACATGATAGATGGGGAGATGCACTTTCTGACCAAAGAAGAACTAGATGCTCATATGGAAAAAGAGGATAGAATAAAGAAGGCGGAAAAAGATGCAAAGAAAGTAGCATTGACTGAACCAGTGATAACCAAGGTGATTCAGGAAGAGGCCGAAAAGATTGGAATTCCACCTCAGCTGGCCATCAGTAACAAAGCTGGGGAGAAGTTCAAAAGGGCTCAGGTTACATAACATGAAGCTCTCAAAAGATAACACACGAAGAGACTTCAGAGATCGGCTGAGATCAGGAAGCCAAAGATTTAACAGTATTACTGGACCATGACTCAAAGACGAAGGCCTGAACCAATAACTGATGTATGGATTCAACCTAATTCTAAGCCTTCAGTCCTCAAAGTATACAAAGGCACTGAAAAAAGGGAGTTTGAAGTCCATGACCCATTTAAGTTCAAAGACTTTGGGATCACTGAGCTAGACGAGTTGGCTCCAATCCTTGACAAGAAAAGAAATGTCACTGTTAAGGAACTGATGAAATCCTTGGGCAATAGATATGAAAAACTGAAGGAAATGCCAACCGAGCTCAAAATTCAGTCTGCCCTTCCAGCTCCAACTACTCCACAGTCTCAGGCTCAATCATCAAGCAGAAAGAGGAAACGTATTGAAGGTGAACCAGAGATCAAAGTCCCTGGTCTTGAATGCAATAGGAGTCTTCCTGATGGCATCCCTTTTTTCAACTACATGGTTATTGAAGAACCTGAATACGGTATCCTCTTCACGATGAGTTTGGAAATGAAGCCTTTCAAAGATGGAGTGACATTGATCTCGCTGGGATTGATGCCATGGTGGGTTACTTGGTAATGGCTGCAAACATCAAAACATTTAAGAATGCAAAGTTCAGTCTAGAGCTGAGAAAAAAGATTGCAGAACACCTTGACCAAGAAGAGCTCAAATCGAAGAAGATGAAACTGGAGAAGTTGGGGTATTACCTGGACTAAAGGAATCATGATCATGTTTTTCAAATGGCTATGTTAGGAACCTTTGTAATCAATGAATAAACCAAGCATTTTATGTTAATCAGTGTTCCTTAGCTGCTTTTTAGAATCGTTAGTGTAAGAAGAAGTCCTTTGCTCACTTACACTGATCAAAACACTTAGGCTATATTTATATCCAATTACGGGGAGATTGTTGGGTCCAATTAGTTACCTAAATACCCCTAATCTTGGAATTGAATAGAAAATATCCAAAGTGTTGCAAATCCGTAAACACGATAAAGTCACTGAGTGAATAGCCATTCAGTGAGTCATCTTTAGGATGCTCAGGACAAGTCTAAAGAAGAAAGACTTTTCATTCAATGGGGCGGAACTCAGTGAATGACACATGAGCCAAAGAAGAAGATGATGGAATCAGCGAGTGATGACAATAGCTCTCTGATTCCCAAATCTCCTCCTCTTCTATAAAGACCAAGTACTAATGATCGAAGACCTGAGACTGAAGATTTAGGCGGGACTTTTCACTAATATGTTTGAGCGGGATAAAGTAAACTTTAGTGATAAGTCAAATCAAGTACTAGTTGTTGATAAAAGTAGTGAACAGTTGATTGCACTGTTCACTAAAGCAAAGAAAGAGTGTTTCCCAATGTTGATGCATTCAATGGAAGATGTTCCTCTTTTTACCTCATCCATTGGAATCGTGTCACACACTTACCTAACCTCACCAGCAGCAACCTCGTACTAGTATAAATAAGATCAGAAGTTGGAGTAGAAATGTTGACAAGTTTTTGTGAAAAAGTTTAGCATTCACAAACCTTTCTACTCCAAATCAACTAAGTCCCTGAGATAGCTCAGTTGGTTAGCATATTTGTACTTAAGCTTAGCTTAAGTTTAGAGAGGAGATAATCACACTTGTCATTTCAATCCCAAGTGTTATTCCGCAAACACTTGGGTATAGATTCTTTGATTAATTTCTAATAATAATTTAAACGTTGATAAACTCTTGTCTATTTACTTTTACGTTTCTTTCTTATTACTGTCAAAGAATATCATTACATTACTTAACCATGAACGCAGTTAGCTTAACTTTGTAGTTAACTCTAACTGTGTAAAGGGAACAACACGTGTCAATCTCAGGACTATTGTGAAGTACTTACCATATCACTTTCTTCATTTCTTGTCGATCTAACCGAATCAATGTCTCTATGCCAGAGTTAGTACATAGTGATCGGAACACCTAGAAATCACTTGTTGGGCGAGGACAGTCCAGATTACGGTCAAGGACGATTAAATTTCATCCCAACACCCCGAAAATAACGAGAACAGAAAGTTAATGCTTCGTCTGGAACATAACCCTCCGCTATTGAACCTTCCGGCTTAGCTTTATTTCGTACATAGTTTTTTAGCTTCTTCATGTATCTTTCAAATGGATACATCCATCGGAATGAAATAGGCCCGCCTTCAAGAGCCTCTTCAAGTAAATGCATAACAAAGTGAATCATAATGTCAAAAAAAGCAGGAGGATATATTTGCTCGAGACTGCACAAAATATTGATCAACTGGTCTTTAGCTTTCACCATGTCATTCACCATCAAAGTTCGGGCACAAATTTGATTAAAGAATAAACAAAGCTCGATTAATGGTGTATAAGTCTGTGCGTCCAAGTATTGCTGAAGTCTATAAGGAAGTAACCGTTGCATCATTATATGATAGTTATGAGACTTTATGCCCGTTATATTGTTATCATCTTTGGTCACTTTTGACTTGAACTTGGATCCGAACCCATCTGGTAGTTTAATTGTTTTGATGTATTGACAGAACAGTTTTCTTTTATCGGGTGTGAGGTAGTACTTAGCATGTGGCATCAAGCACTTCCCATTTTGTTTGTTTCTGAGCCACAACTCCTGTTGAATGCCCAAAGCTTGCAAGTCTTGTCCTGCCTTAGCGGTGTCTTTAGATTTGTCATTCATTAACAAAGTGTTCAAGATACTCTCCAACACATTTTTTTTATGCATGACATCTAAATTGTGTTGTAGAGAAAGAGAAAACAAATATTCAAGCTCATTGAAAATAGACCGTTTAGTCTAGTTCAGTTCGGCTGTATGATTACGTTTTATCTTCCCACCCCCATAATCTGGATGTTTCCCCGGCATACGTGTGGGCAATTTCGCAAGTTGAGTCAATATATTATCCGGAGTATCTTTTCTAGGAGGATCTCTATCATCGGTTTCACCATTGAATGTCTTATAGTCCCTCCTCCATTTATGGTTTTTTTAAGAATTTTCTATGACCAACATAAGCTGTTTTGCTTATCACACGCATAGCCGGAGTTTCTACTTTGCATGTAGGGCATGCGAAGTAACCTTGCCCACTCCAACCAGACAAACTACTTCGAGCAGAAAAATCATTGATGGTCCATAAAAGCATTGCTCTCAGGTGGAATTATTTGCCTGTAATAGCGTCCATAGTCAAGACACCTGGTTTTTTTCATAATTCCTGCAGGTCATCAATCAAAGGCTTCAAGTAAACATCAATGTCCTACGCCGGTGATTTAGGGTCAGGAATCATCAACGTCAGCATCAAAGAAGTCTCTTTCATGCATAACCACGGAGTCAAGTTGTATGTTGTTAATATGACTGGACACATGCTGTAAGACTGACTAAGGTTGCCGAACAGATTGAAACCATCAGCAGCCAACCCTAATCGAATGTTTCTTGGTTCTTTAGCAAAATCCGAATATTTATTGTCAAACTTCTTCCATGCTTTACCATCAACCGGGTGTTGCATCTAACCGTTTTCCGTAGACTTTCCAGTAGCATGCCAAGTCATATGTTTTGTAGTGTGAATAGACTTGTACAAACGTTGTAGCCTAGGAGATATAAAACTAAGAACATCACATCAAGAAGATACATTTGGATGGTAATATTATGCATGTCCTCTTTTGAAGGTGAACAATCATAAATTTCTTATTTATGTAAATATACAAATAATTGGGTTGTTAAAAAGAAATTTCTTATAATTTCCTTATTATGTAACAGAGATGAGAAAAAGATCATGGATGTGGATATTTTGTGTGGAAGAGTGAATTTGATGACCGGTTAAGAGTAATCTCTTCTTCAACATCTCAAGGTTCTGGATCTGCACCAACAGAGTGCTCAAACTGTTATGCCAAAGATATTAGGATAAACATGCTGGAATAAAAAATACATGTGCTAGAGACAAGAGTAAGGATGCTGGAGGCAAAACTTGAAATGGCAAGGAATCCTGACGACCACGACCACGCATGTCAGTCGGGTGCAATACTCCGTGAGCTGTTAGATAACAAGGAAAATCTTCGTATGTAGTAGTGTTGTTGTTGTTGTTGTTGTTGTCGTCGTCGTCGTCGTCGTTGTTGTTGTTGTTGTTGTTGTTGTTGTTGTTGTTGTTGTTATTGTTGTTGTATTTTTTGTGTTATTAATTTTCTCATTCTCTATTTGTGTTTTTGTAACACCCCAACCCGACAAGGGTAAAGATGTCACACTAATGGTTTCATATCAGATCAAAACAAAGCATACATTACAGTAATACAAGGAATCTCAAGGGTTACAACTGAAATACTGAAATTACAAGGTTACAAATGCGAATACAAATGTTAACAATATAATAACTTCTAATCATCTCTAAGCCAAAATAAATATCAAGTCTTCTAAGTCCAAAGTCTCTTCACTCATACCCATCTTCCAACTAAAACCTGCCGCAGGAAAAGAAATGCGGCTGAGCTTAAAAAGCCCAGTGAACAGATATAACGGTAACAAGCAGTAATACAAAATAATGGACAGTAAATGAAATACGAATCAATCAGAGTTATAGCATAAGAAAAGGTAACAGTAATGAGAAGTACAAGGGTATAAGGTGTAGGAAATAGTAATCCTCTACGAGCCCAGTAACAGTAACAGTAACAGTATCATCATGTAGCCATATATAGAGGGGAGACCTCTCAGTAATCAGTAAATATGAGGGGAGTCCTCAATCATTAAGTGGAGTAGCTAGCTCCCAGAGTGTGAAAGACGTGTATCGCACACACCATCAGTTACCAGTAATACAATAATCAGTAATCAGTAACAGTAACAGTTCTAGGATGCATCCATACGCCCCTGGTGGCCATAAACCTCCCAACACACCAAATAAAATACAGAAAAGGGACGGAACAGGTCATCACTCTCCTGCCCTAGAGTCATGCCATCGGTGCATCAATGACATGGTCATGAAACCCTCATGACTAGTTATGGCTCGTAGTATCAAACTGTGGGTCATTGGTCAAGTATCAGTATTCAGTATTCAGTATTCAGTTTAGTTTCATAGGTCAATATCCATTTCAGTATATCAGAAAGTTCATATCAAATGGTTCAGTATCAGAAGGTTCAGTATCAGTAGGTTCAGTATCAGTAGGTTCAGTATTCAATATCAGAAAGGTCATATCAAGAGTTCACAAACAAAGGGGAACATAGCAATGGCTTAGGGAAATCCTATGATGAATCAGAAATCAGAAAATCATGAGTACGAAGGCACCTTACTGAGAAGGGCAGAATATCTGTACCTTAACGCAAATGAATGAAGACTTGGGAAAACATAAGTCACTCCTTCTTCAATTGATCTTCCTGAATTAATAATCATATATTATTTATAAGCTCATTTTAAATCATAATTCATAATTTTTGGTTTCTTTCTATTTTTAGTAACTTTTCATATTTAGGAAGTTTCCCGAAATATAAATTTAATACTTTAAAATTATAATTAACAATTAATAATATTTAAGGGTAAAAATGACAATTATAATGGTTTAGAGTTAATTATGTCAATTTAATAAGGTTTAGGGTCATAAATGTAAATATTCAAAATTTAATATTTAAAAATGTCAAATAGGTAACTTTGGGGTTCATACTGTAAATTACATCTAAATGAACATTTAGGACTCCGTCGTTTCATAATTTATTTAAACGTACTCTCGACATTAGTTTAGACCACGGCGACCAAAATACAATTATTCACATGTATACCCACACGACTCACAATTACAACCATCATACGATAACGGTTTAATGCACACCACTTAATATTAATAACACCCAAGTTCCACATAAAATCATGAGTTATTACTCTTTTCACCCGATTCAAATACACACATGTTTATGACTCATGTTCGTCCCACTAAAACACCATAATAACAAATGTAAACGAGCTACCCATTTTACATATTACCCGCACGTGACTACAACTTATTTAATTTTTACAAGGTTCCACATGAAAGAACAATTTATGGACCTTAGTCCTTACGTGTGATATATGATATTATAGGAAATTCTCCCTAGAATTCCTTATATGCTGATCACAGTTTTACCCATTGAATAGTTAACACATATTTGTTCTTCCAAGCTAGAAACCGTTATGTGTTTAGGATATAGATACAGGTATGGTTTTCATTTCACAAGTAGGCTATTAATGACCCATGATTATCATACATGTTTTATGTGAGTCGACACCAAAACATGCACAACGACCCATGCTAACGTGCCAAAACCATGCTCGCGATACACACGACAATTCATAAACTCCCACAGCCCGCGTTAAAGTACATGCGCCAAGGGTTTCTATTTTCTAGTCGTATTTAACATGTTTAAAAGATTAATCAACGCTTGATTAGTGTTATAACAGGGTCGACATATGGAGCTAGATGATGACACCAAGAACAGGCCATGACACGCGACACAACAGATATCACTGGATCGACAAGGCTGGAAAGGTGACACAAAATGGTTACGTAAACACGACACAAAACAGCCTCAAATATCCCAACACAAAGCAGGTCAAAAAGGCGTACAGTTTCATGATTTTATGCGACTATTCAGAGCTGATCATTAGAGCTTATGTGGTTCGACATAGGCTGGAACAAAACTTCAACATACTTCAGCAAATCGCGATGCAAAACAGGAGCATATATGCGCATGATTTTTATTATTTAGTGTTTGATTTAATGTGACTCATAACGGGGTAAATAACGTATATACTAACATGATCTCGTGTGGTTTCTTAGCATAGTTTAAATCTTATTTAGATGTTGCATAAGTTCGAATGAAAATAAAAACAATGAAAGAATCAGAACCTGATAGATAAAATGAGGGAAACCAAATGGAAAAAGAAAGGTGTTGGATTAGCAAAACTCCAATGATTTGAACTCCTTCTCTTCTTTCTTGACAGCAAGGTAAATGGAATATGTGAGACTTTTCTGGCTTTTTTTTTTTTTTTTTTTTTCTTTCGATCGGTGTAAAATAGATGGAGGGGGAGAGTAATAGATGGCATGTATTATGTAAGGAAAAACGTGTGCATGATTATGGAATGTCGTGTGGATTAGAAGGAAAGTAGGCAACAATTGAATTCTTTATTCTGTGAGTATTTTAGAATTTGTTCTTATCCGTATATCACATGCCACATTATATAGTGAAGCCTAGGGAATTTGTTTGGTTGTAGCTTAAGGATAGGATTTAGTTTAAGACTTTAGGTTATAATTTAATTAGTCTTAGCATTAATTATAATGTGTAATATTAATTTTAATGTATAGTTTTAATGACATATCACTAATAATTAAAACTTAGGAAAATTTCAAAATGGTGCAAAAATCATGGTTCAGATATTTCGGGTTTTACAACTCTTCCCCTCTAGAAGAAAAATTTCGTCCTCGAAATTTGAGTAGACAGATCAGATGGAAACATATCGAATCGGAGAAAGCTCATGGATAATAAATACGCATAACTCTTCAGTTTTCTCAAGTGGTATCGTCTTCAGTATAGTCCTTCCAAAGGACTCTCACAATTAGACAGATTTTGTTTCTCATAATTTATAGTTTCAGATTTTTATCCAGAGTAGATCATAATGACTCGGATTCAACGGAAATGAAACGTACATGTAGCAGATGGTAGGCTTAACTTCTCAATAGTGACATATAGAACACATATGGACAGAAGGCAGATTAGATGATAATATCAAATGGTAGAGGGCTCTACAATTGCTTAAGATTCTTAACGGATGAACAAAGGTCAGCAAACGCGTGTCGAGTATCCAAACGTATCAAATCGTATAATGGTGAAGGCAGATTAAGCGTATAGGCAGAATGAACCTAAAGTATCACTAACGCAGATAATCTCAAACAGCTATCAGAAATTCTAATGCTTCTAAAGCACTTCTCGAAATATCCTATGCCCACAACAAGTGCACGTTATATGATGTAAGTATTATCACGTTGGCCAGACGTCATAATACTGGCATCATATAAATATGCCCTCATGATGGTCATACTTTATCTCAAGTCGTGAACAAAACAACTTATCTTAATCCACCAAATCCTTCTACAGTCTCAGAGGTTATCAAAATCAAACACCATAACTAAAAGGAGAACGAACTACTCGAAAGAGTAACGAAAATCCCGGAATGTTTATCAGGGTGTAGGTACATCGTTAATCGCGTCAATCCTTCATCACTCACCAAAATAACTCAGGAAATATAAGTGGTTGCTTCAAAATCCGCCCATTTTTGGACATAAATCTCGAGGTTCCTTCCGCAATTCGTCAAAATTCGCATAACAAAACCGTCAGCGTCATCCATAGCTTCATCCTTTACAGAATCAACTCTTCCAAACACAAACGTTCGCTTCAGAATTTTCATCCATTCAAATACATGATCTTAAACCTCTTCTGAGTCCAAGCAGTCTGTCTACGTCTGTCCATATAATCATAGGGTGGAAAGGAGTTATAAACTTGAGTCTGGTCCCTCAAGCCTTCGGCACCTCTTCTGGACACTGTGGAGTGGTAACGTGAATCTCTGACATGATCACCGTGCATTCTTCTATTCGCGAGTCTGCTTCTGCTCTCAATTCATCTTAGTACAACTAAAATGAATAGAGAAGCAAGACTGCGTGTGTTTGACAGGTCTTCTAGCACAGTTCGAAATTCGCCAACTCAAACTGATGTCATCGCTGGATACCTGGTAGTGTTGTCTGCTACAATCTCTGAACGCCAATCACATCTACACTTCCATAACAAGGAGTCATTCTACTTAATACGAAGATGATCTACGTGTTCCTCGTCTTCTCTGAGTATAAACATACTGTCATACTATGACAATTGTCTAATTACTCACAAAAAACATGATTCTATTAGCCAATACAATTGGCATCACCCGAAACTCGTAATGATCACAACGAGTAAGAAAGCAGCTTCATGAATCGTCTCAGGGGAAACTTCATATCTACTTCACATCACCTATCTTCCTCTTTACGAATAAAACTGAAATGCTTCACGGAGGTTACTCTCAGATAGTTTTCTCTTTTCTTAGAAGTTCCTGTGGTTGCTTCTTCAGTCTTTCAAACACTAAGTGAGGCCGTCTGATACAGAGTTTACAAAGATAGAATAAATCACTCATTGACACGCTGAATTGAAAGATGGTCATGGTAGTGATACGATTAGGTTTACGATAGTCGATACTCCAAAGTTTTCTCTTTCTTTTTCACAACTAACAGGGTATTCAAAATGAAACACTGAGGTGAACAAAATCATATTCCATCATCTTCTCCAATTTCTCAACTTCTATGGCATCATGGTCCGTCAACTGAGATTGGTTCAAACTTCATTCTACTTCTCAAACAGGAGGGAAACCCAAGAGTTCCATCGGAGAACACCAGAAAATTTGCACAACAACTTCCAATGCCAACGTTTTCTAAGAGTGGATACAAATAAGTGTCAGGGGACAATCATCAATCAAATGAGACCGAGGTAAGAGTTTCCATAGCGGCGTTAAGCTTAACAGATTCGAGCGGTTAAAGGTTATCATAACAAAAGTGAGATGAAACATATTACTAAAGGTCACAAATTAGATACGGTAGTCCCTGGCAGCGTATGAGGGCCAGCCAATCCATAACTTAAAGACCTCAAAATCGAATATATCAAAAGTAAACGGATTCGTAGGATGAGTACGGTCGCCAAGCCAGACGGATAGTTCATATATCAAGGTCAAGTACATGGTTCATCAAAGTGTGGAGATAGATAAACGAACAATTCAAGGTGTTTGAGTCTTGTTTAGCTATCTAGCATAAGTGGCAGGTAGGTTGTGAGCCATCGATAATACGAACATCGTATAACTGTCAAAAGTGAGGCATATAGAATATCAATTATCAGCATCATCATGGTCAGTTAACAATTTCACATCGAGACAGAATTATCGTCATATCCATGGCTAATAATCACCAGAGTTCTCACAGGAGTAATAATGGACTTTGCAAGACAGAGTAGTATCAGATGATACATTTATATCCAGCACGGGTAATTTAATTCACAGAATGGTCAAACACATTAAGGTTAAATGACCTCCGGGATGGTCAGAGGAGTATTAAACTGCTTATCAAATAGGTCGGAAATGAAAATTAAAATCAGGTAGAGATAGCGAAAGTTTAACAATCGAAAATCATGGTAGGGGATTTCAAAATGGTTTTCAAACACCGAAGGTGAAACCTAGGAGGGTAGTCGTCAATGATCAATCAACCTATCCTTTATCAGGATAAAATCAAAGTTAACTATTCAATGAAAACAGATCGACAACGCAAGTCTTATCGTTCAGAAGTGAGAGGAAAGCATTCTTATACTCGTGGTTAAAACACCACCAGACTTCTCATGGAAACGGAGATGCTTAAGACGAACTCAGATAGGGTCAGAAGATTCATAAATTATCACAAGCAATTAATAGAATGTATCAAGTAGGTCATTGACATAGAGATTCCCAGAATACCCGAAGAGACATCAAAATGGTTAACAAAAGAATCAGGGATCGGAGTCGGAATCTTAGGTGGTGCAAAGCGTGAGCTTTCAATCTTCCAAGTGATTTCAACAAACAGGGCATAAATCAGAGTGATGCGGAAGCAATGATACTTAAACCAAAACCTTATAGTCTACCCATTCCTCACTGGTCCAAACTTAAGTTCCTATAGGGAAATCCTAAAGCAAATCCTACAGGTTATCTTATGAGCGCCTACAGTGGAAACTTAATGGTCCAAACTTACACAGGTCAAGGGTAAATGTATTACGAGTCGCAGCCTGTCTCTCTGATACCATAATTGTAACACCCCAACCCGACAAGGGTAAAGATGTCACACTAATGGTTTCATATCAGATCAAAACAAAGCATACATTACAGTAATACAAGGAATCTCAAGGGTTACAACTGAAATACCGAAATTACAAGGTTACAAATGCGAATACAAATGTTAACAATATAATAACTTCTAATCATCTCTAAGCCAAAATAACTATCAAGTCTTCTAAGTCCAAAGTCTCTTCACTCATACCCATCTTCCAACTAAAACCTGCCGCAGGAAAAGAAATGCGGCTGAGCTTAAAAAGCCCAGTGAACAGATATAACGGTAACAAGCAGTAATACAGAATAATGGAAAGTAAATGAAATACGAATCAATCAGAGTTATAGCATAAGAAAAGGTAACAGTAATGAGAAGTACAAGGGTATAAGGTGTAGGAAATAGTAATCCTCTACGAGCCCAGTAACAGTAACAGTAACAGTATCATCATGTAGCCATATATAGAGGGGAGACCTCTTAGTAATCAGTAAATATGAGGGGAGTCCTCAATCATTAAGTGGAGTAGCTAGCTCCCAGAGTGTGAAAGACGTGTATCGCACACACCATCAGTCACCAGTAATACAGTAATCAGTAATCAGTAACAGTAACAGTTCTAAGATGCATCCATACGCCCCTGGTGGCCATAAACCTCCCAACACACCAAATAAAATACAGAAAAGGGACGGAACAGGTCATCACTCTCCTGCCCTAGAGTCATGCCATCGGTGCATCAATGACATGGTCATGAAACCCTCATGACTAGTTATGGCTCGTAGTATCAAACTGTGGGTCATTGGTCAAGTATCAGTATTCAGTATTCAGTATTCAGTTTAGTTTCATAGGTCAATATCCATTTCAGTATATCAGAAAGTTCATATCAGATGGTTCAGTATCAGAAGGTTCAGTATCAGTAGGTTCAGTATCAGTAGGTTCAGTATTCAATATCAGAAAGGTCATATCAAGAGTTCACAAACAAAGGGGAACATAGCAATGGCTTAGGGAAATCCTATGATGAGTCAGAAATCAGAAAATCATGAGTACGAAGGCACCTTACTGAGAAGGGCAGAATATCTGTACCTTAACGCAAATGAATGAAGACTTGGGAAAACATAAGTCACTCCTTCTTCAATTGATCTTCCTGAATTAATAATCATATATTATTTATAAGCTCATTTTAAATCAGAATTCATAATTTTTGGTTTCTTTCTATTTTTAGTAACTTTTCATATTTAGGAAGTTTCCCGAAATATAAATTTAATACTTTAAAATTATAATTAACAATTAATAATATTTAAGGGTAAAAATGACAATTATAATGGTTTAGAGTTAATTATGTCAATTTAATAAGGTTTAGGGTCATAAATGTAAATATTCAAAATTTAATATTTAAAAATGTCAAATAGGTAACTTTGGGGTTCATACTGTAAATTACATCTAAATGAACATTTAGGACTCCGTCGTTTCATAATTTATTTAAACGTACTCTCGACATTAGTTTAGACCACGGCGACCAAAATACAATTATTCACATGTATACCCACACGACTCACAATTACAACCATCATACGATAACGGTTTAATGCACACCACTTAATATTAATAACACCCAAGTTCCACATAAAATCATGAGTTATTACTCTTTTCACCCGATTCAAATACACACATGTTTATGACTCATGTTCGTCCCACTAAAACACCATAATAACAAATGTAAACGAGCTACCCATTTTACATATTACCCGCACGTGACTACAACTTATTTAATTTTTACAAGGTTCCACATGAAAGAACAATTTATGGACCTTAGTCCTTACGTGTGATATATGATATTATAGGAAATTCTCCCTAGAATTCCTTATATGCTGATCACAGTTTTACCCATTGAATAGTTAACATATATTTGTTCTTCCAAGCTAGAAACCGTTATGTGTTTAGTATATAGATACAGGTATGGTTTTCATTTCACAAGTAGGCTATTAATGACCCATGATTATCATACATGTTTTATGTGAGTCGACACCAAAACATGCACAACGACCCATGCTAACGTGCCAAAACCATGCTCGCGATACACACGACAATTCATAAACTCCCACAGCCTGCGTTAAAGTACATGCGCCAAGGGTTTCTATTTTCTAGTCGTATTTAACATGTTTAAAAGATTAATCAACGCTTGATTAGTGTTATAACAGGGTCGACATATGGAGCTAGATGATGACACCAAGAACAGGCCATGACACGCGACACAACAGATATCACTGGATCGACAAGGCTGGAAAGGTGACACAAAATGGTTACGTAAACACGACACAAAACAGCCTCAAATATCCCAACACAAAGCAGGTCAAAAAGGCGTACAGTTTCATGATTTTATGCGACTATTCAGAGCTGATCATTAGAGCTTATGTGGTTCGACATAGGCTGGAACAAAACTTCAACATACTTCAGCAAATCGCGATGCAAAACAGGAGCATATATGCGCATGATTTTTATTATTTAGTGTTTGATTTAATGTGACTCATAACGGGGTAAATAACGTATATACTAACATGATCTCGTGTGGTTTCTTAGCATAGTTTAAATCTTATTTAGATGTTGCATAAGTTCGAATGAAAATAAAAACAATGAAAGAATCAGAACCTGATAGATAAAATGAGGGAAACCAAATGGAAAAAGAAAGGTGTTGGATTAGCAAAACTCCAATGATTTGAACTCCTTCTCTTCTTTCTTGACAGCAAGGTAAATGGAATATGTGAGACTTTTCTGGCTTTTTTTTTTTTTTTTTTTTTTTCTTTCGATCGGTGTAAAATAGATGGAGGGGGAGAGTAATAGATGGCATGTATTATGTAAGGAAAAACGTGTGCATGATTATGGAATGTCGTGTGGATTAGAAGGAAAGTAGGCAACAATTGAATTCTTTATTCTGTGAGTATTTTAGAATTTGTTCTTATCCGTATATCACATGCCACATTATATAGTGAAGCCTAGGGAATTTGTTTGGTTGTAGCTTAAGGATAGGATTTAGTTTAAGACTTTAGGTTATAATTTAATTAGTCTTAGCATTAATTATAATGTGTAATATTAATTTTAATGTATAGTTTTAATGACATATCACTAATAATTAAAACTTAGGAAAATTTCAAAATGGTGCAAAAATCATGGTTCAGATATTTCGGGTTTTACAGTTTTTAACTCTCAAGTATTAACCAATGGTCATGAACAACTACAAAAATAGCAAAAACTGCACTAAAACAAAATTTTTAGTCATATGGTGGTGGAGTCTACCTCTTTTCTAATGTCATAAATTTTAGTCATATGGTAATATAACTAGAGAAGGATTACTTCTTGTAGACAATATATGCCTTCGTGTTTTAGAGCAACATACATAGGCTTTTAAGAAAGAGATACTGATTTTGTCTCTTTGTGATCTTAGCAATCTTACCACTCTCAAAACATTCACAATTAACAAACACGAAGGCAAACCTTTTATTCAAAACACGCAAGAGTTCTCAACCACATACATTTCATACAGACTCAAACGAAACAACTCGACAAGCAAACGAAACAACTCAAACGAAACAACTTGACAAGAAAACGAAACAACTCAACAAGCAAACGAAACAACTCAAACGAAACAACTCGACAAGCAAATGAAACACACGACATAGACCATAACAAACATCACTCATTCATTTTTTTTTTGCTGCTACTTCCCGCACTAGAACCTGTACCACCTTTTCCCTTCCTTACATTCTTTTGCTTGATGAAATGTTCAAACAAAGCTTCAAGATTTGTTATCCTATTTCCCAGATCATCAAGTTTTGTTGATAACGTGCTTTCAGCTTCACCTGCACCACGGGCTAATGTTCTTATAAGAACTGTTAGACTCGCTTTTTATAAAGATATCGTCACTCAAGTGAATTAGACTAGGTTTGTATTAAGTAGTACACGCAGGGACTACTTATGCATAAATGGCAAACATGTGATGTAATAGGGCTTATAAATACCCCTCATGACTCTCCATGAGGGGTGTGGGAATTCTGTGAGTTGTTTATTCATTTTTTTTCAATAAAGATAAAGTTCAAGGTTTCTCCACCCTCTCACTACTCTCTCTCTAAAAGATGAAGATAATCATCTTCTTCAGCCAATCCCGACCACCCGAACCACAGAAATCACCCAATCATCAGTTCTACAAGAACCATATTCATCAATAATTTCAACGCCATATGTATTAAGAACTTCATCAAAGAGATGCAGCAACGATAAAACCTTTGAGCACTCCTCTTCCGGTGTGTAACCAGCCATTGTTATGTGTGTTTTGTGAGAATTGACGATTGGGTTATGTTCGTTTTGCCGAGTTGAGGATGATTGGTTATATATAAGTAAAAATTGGCGGGATAAAGTTGCAATGAGGCGGGAATACGGTCCCAACGACATGTCGTCGGTAAAAAACAGGCGGAAAAAAATCGCGCTCAATTATTCGCTACTATTTACAAGCGGGGGAAGACCAAATTTGACCTAATTAACGTCCGACGACATGTCATTGGTACATAAACCATAATAATTTCATTTAACTTTAATCAAAGGTTATCAAACGCTAATTAGGTTCGCTTTTTTATTATATACGGTCCCAACGACATGTCGTCGGTACCAAATTGGCGGGGGAAATTGCCGCCCAGTTATTCGCAATTATTGACAGGCGGGGGAAAAGTCAAATTTGACCGACATGGTATCGACGACATGTCGTCGGTATTTTTGAACCTAAAAAATTCAGCGCTCGCTGGTCTCGGTATAGCCTTTTTTTGTCGTTTAGTGTTAAATGCCGATGACAATTTGTCGTCGGGATTAATCTTAGTTCTTCTGATTCAAGTCGTGTATGTCTTGAAAACTATGGGAACTGACTACTCCGTATAAAAAATGCTAAATGTTATTACCACCAATTTGTATTTGGCAGCGTTCTAACTTTCTCAGTTATCCTGCCTAAGGGTATGTTTGGCACAAGTAGGAGCTGGAGCGGATCGCTGGAGCGGGTTGCTGGAGCTGGTTGCTGGAGCAGGTGGCTGGAGCTTTTTTTTACATGCTAGTACAACTAGCATTTCATTTAGTAGCTTATTTTTTTAACAAGCTCGTTCAAGCCGTGTCAGCCAAACGAGACTTATTTTCAATGGTAGCTTATTTTTCTAAAAAAATAAGTTCATGCTACGATAAGCTCTGATAAGCTCGTGCGCCAAACATAGCCTAACTGATTTGCCCAACCATCCTTTCTTTCTATAAAGCTCCACACATTTTGGATGGTATTAGTTTATCCCCCTAAATAAAATATGGCAAATTATCACGTCTTTCTAGTGTTCGTCCAAATTGGAATATTTACAGTCTTCGGAAAACCACAAGTCCCATGTTACTTCATATTCGGAGACTCGTTGGTTGACAGTGGCAATAACAATGAACTTGTGACAAAAGCTAAAGCTAATTACCTACCTTATGGTATTGATTTCCCACAAGGTGCCACGGGAAGATTCACCAACGGCCGAACCATGGCAGATATTATAGGTCTTTAATTTCTATCTCAATTCTTTTAGTAGTTATATCTTTAAGGTTCTCTTCAGATAAAAAAAATTAAAAAAAATAAATAAATAATTAAAAAATAAAATAAAATTTACACTTCTTCATGAATTACATATATATTTGCCGTTCATGAATTTGCGTAACCAAGTTTTTCAGAATCTTTCATTCTAGCGAATTGTTAGGCATCTTCAACACACCGTATAATGCACTGCTAACTGAACTCCGCATATCCTTTGTTTTACAAACACACAAAATACATCTAACATTCACTTATTTTCACACCAGTTTACTATTTGAGTCGAGTTATTTTAGAAACCAAACATTCCTCACATACCAAGGGACTCATCCCCACCATCCATCTAAAAAGAAATCAATGGTTGAGATTAAAAGCATTTAATATTTCACCCATTTTTTATAATTTAAATATCTCTTAAACCGTTAATCGTTAAGCGAAAATAATTACACCATCGCGACAAGCATTTAATTATCTTTCTATAAACGGGCATTTTGATATACTTTCGACAAAAAAAAAAAAAATCATTTTTTTCACGTTTTTTTTCGTAGCCGAAAAAATCATATATGATATATCATATATGATATTACACATATATAATATATATGATATATCATATATGATATTACATATAATATCATATATGATATATATCATATATATCATATATGATATGTAATATCATATATGATATATCATATATGATTTTTTCGGCCACGAAAAAAAACGTAAAAAAATAAAAAAAAAAAAATTGTCGAAAATATATCAAATTGCCTATCTATAGAAAGATAATTAAATGCTCGTCGTAACGGCATATTTTTTTTCGCTTAACGATTAACGGTTTGAAAGATATTAATATTTGAAAAAAAAGGATGAAAGTGGGTTTTTTAAATTGTTGGGATTAATCTCATCCATTAGATCAAATAAAGATGGAGGGTGGAGATTAGTCCCTTGGTATGTAAAAAAAGTTTGGTCCTCAAATGATCTTAAATCTTACTATTTTAGGCTTTTGGCTAATTTTAACTAAGTTTCAGGTAATGCGTAAGTTCTAGACTTGATAAAATATTTCTCATGTAAATAAGCACCAACACACACTCTTACAAAGGCGACCTTTTAGCCTGCTCCGTGAGGCCTTTTAGACTGGTGGCCGGATGGGTATATTTATCTTTTTCTTTATTAGATATCTATATGACTATTTGAGGTCATTTATTGAAATTGCTGCTTATAAGAGCATCGGTAAGGTTACATTTGATCGGTGCCATTCCAACGTGGCAAGTATTTGGCCGCCCCCGCTCCATTGAGTGAGTCAGTGCCCTGGCTTATGCCAAAGCGACAATTTTTATTTTTTATTTTTAATTGTTTTTTGTGTATGATGGGTCCCAAAAGAGGTGTTTTGACTTGAGTTATGAGTGAGGGGGTTTTAGGTGTGAAGTGATAAGAGTAGTGAAAGGAGAAAATGTCAAAGTAATGACGTGACACCCTTTTTGAGTTTTAGCTCAAGTGACCACACCTGATAGTCTAATATACTTTTTATAAGCATAAACAACAAAAAACATCTACTTTATTAGCAGCTGTGTGAATAAGTAATCACAAACGGTCACTTCCCTTTATTAGAACTCTCATTAAGCATTCATAAACTTCCCCAATAAGCTGTAAGCAATCCCAATACATTTTTATAATTAGTTTTAATAAGCAATCCCAAGCAGCCCCTACGAATGCATAAATTAGTAAAATAAGACTGTTGAATAAACAGTCTTCTTTATTGATATAGTTCAGTAAAATCTGAATTATCAAATCTTAACTTTGCAACTAACAGCGGCCAATTCAAGCATACCAACATAACTATCACTTATCAGCACCAAACGGATTACAAACTTAACTCTTGCAAAACAACAAAAAAGTCTTTCACATAACGATGTACAACGGAATAAAATATACAAAAGGTAGCTAGAGTTAAGGGAAGCAAACATTCGGTTTTTAAGACATTACTCTGTTTAATTTAGTTTTTAGTATTTCTTTGTGTTGCATATGTTTAGTCTTTATACATTTTAGAAAAAGGTTAGGTAATAGCAAGATATTTTTTAAAATGTATAAATATCATACATGAACTTTGAAAAATACCAATATCGTATACGTACTTTCAAAATTCGTCTCGATATCATACCTTAGTTAGCGTGGCATGATTAGTCACTGGTTAAATTAATTACATGACATTTTTAATGATTTTTATTGATGATGTGAAGCTTACTCTAAATGTTTATTCTATCTTATTTGTATTTTTCGTATATATCGTTACAAACACTTTATGTATACAAATATGAATCCTAATAATCATAATTGATGCGATCAAGAAATTGAAGGAGAAAACAATCGATATTATTGCTTAATGATTATCTAGTTGTTTATCATTCGTTTGAATAAGTTTAACAATTGAAAGAATTTCTTATGTTATTCTTTTGTTCAATAATTATTACTTTGTAGTAAAAATAAGTTCCACTACGTTATAAAAAACACACTTCGGGTACATAAAAAAAGTGCATGTACATATAATGTGGACTTTTGGCGTATTAAAAATAAGTTTGTGATAATAACAGAACGGATTTTAAAAGTGCGTGTACGATATCGATATCTTTTAAAGTCCACATATGATATTTTGTACATTTTTAAAAGTATCTTACTATTATATAAATTTAACCCTTTAGAAAACTAGCCGGGTACCCATGTGTTGCAGAGGTTGGTACCCGTGTAAATAAATAACCCACAATAGCAAACAATTGAAGCATCATAATCATCTTTATACATTATTGTAGTACATGCATATTATTCACATCATTAATCCACTGAAATACTACCAACAACTTCAAATTAGGCAAAGCTTTGTACTTAATCTTTTTTGGGTAAAAGGGAATTTCCACCCTGGTAAAATATATTAACCAAAAAAACCGTTTAAAGTACAATGGAATGTGGTTGAAACGCCACATTAACCTCAAGCAACCGCTTGAACAACCACTAGATCATTTATGACATGCCATAAATGAACAACTAGCTACCAACAACTAGAACAAACACTAAAAACATAAAAAGACATACAAAACAAATAAACAAATCCAAATAAAAGATTACTTCCTCGAACGGCCTTGAAGCTTGAAATCAAACTGATTGTTAAATTCCTCAAATTGCCCAGGTAAGTCATAGACCTGGGCCGCATAATCATCAGAAAGATAGCCTTCAAGCTCGTTAAGTCCTCCTGCTGATGAAAAGTAACTGTCCATAGGATCATTTGGCTCAAACACCTCATCATCACTATCTGAATCAACCACTTCACCCACCTTAGAGAATGGGCTGCCCTTCCTTTTACCATCAACCACCGGAATAGGTTTACCATTATCATCCACAAGGGTGGTTTTCCCATCAATAATAAGCTTTTCAAGCTTCCCAATTTTCTCAACAATAGGAGTGTTCTTCATAGGCGATGGAGAAGTAGTTTTGGAAGAACTAGAAATAATTTCAGGGATACACGCAGTGCCAATCACAGGTTCCAAAACCGAATCTTTTTCCTTAAGAGCATCAAAACTGTTCTTCAAATCAACAAGGTTGATATCCTCCACCCAATTATTATTCTTACATAGGTCATCCCGGGGAGGATCCGTACTACTAGTAGGATCAGTAGTAGGTTCGTTACAAGTAGAACCTACATTAACCGTTGGAGAACCTGTATTCGATTGGACAGAAGGCTTAGACGTCGATGCTCCTCCATTCTTTGGCTTAGTAACCGGCCTATAGTAATACGAAACTTTAGGCTTTTGAAAACTAATCCTATCAACCTGATGATTAGTACCCTGAAGCTTACCTTTACCTTTCTTCTTATAAGCTTCAACGAAACCCTCTTCATCAACCAATGATTTATTTTTCACAACCGGTTTCACTCTCTTAGGACATCCATCATCATTGTGATCAAATACTTTACATGTCTCACATCTTGGCGGCTTCCACTCATATTCAATATCAATTATTTCCAATGAATGACCTGACCCATTAGGGTAGGGGATAGCAACCACAAGTGAGTTAAGTAAGGCTTCCTTTGACGACACTTCCACAAGGGCCCTAGCATAGGAATTACGACCCCACGACTTAAGGCACATCGTACTCATCTAGGAATCGATCAAGCATGATAGGACGACCAATTTGCGTTGTAATCAAACTAAGACCAACCTCAGAATACGCAACAACCGGAATATTATGAAGTTTAACCCAAACAGGAGCTAAAGTTATATCATCTTTTGTAAGTTTAGTGTTCGGAGTCCAAATATTCAAAAAGATAGGAACCAATCGTATCAACCATGGACCTTCTTCCAACACCCTTTCCATACCCTCTTTCATTTCAAATTGGAAAAGGAAAAAACCATTACTAAGCATAACCCTTTGTAAACCAAACTTTGCCCAAGTATTTCTAACGTAATTTTCAACTACCCGGAAAGCGAGTCTCTTACCAATGAAATAACCATAAAAAACGTATTAGCGAATCTAGAGCGTACTTCATTGACAGCTTCCAAAGGGATGGTGACATTAGCACCAGCCACACAATTTTCGTTTCGCATCTCCGTTTCGCATCTCCGAAATCTTAACGGTCTTCTTGGGAGTTTTATCCTTAAACATATCCGCAAAAGATACGGGAGTAGAACCTGGTTGAGTACCCGTTTTTAGCACATTCGTATCACTGGTACTAGGACCAGCCTTGCCATCACTTGAAGTATTACAAACCTGTTCAGTAGTCTTTTTCACAGGTGATTCCATCTCTCTATAAACCCACGTACAACAAACAACCCCAATCGCCAAGAAAAAACAAGCATGCAAGCAACGAACAATAAAAAGAAAAAAAAAAAACCCTAACTAAAAAGTTAGGGTTTTATACACATGAAGATCCAAGAACTAACCGACACCCAACATATTGATCGTACCTAAGAATGGTTATGTCGAATATGATTAAAGGATAAAGGTGTGATCTACAATAACGATTACTTGTAATAAACTTCAACAATAACGAATTGCAAAAAGATTCTTTTGGATCGAATAATAAATACCAAGGGACCCAACAAAGCAATCCTACGAATCTTAATATAAACAATCATATAACTCACAATTTATAAAAGAAACTAAGCAATGCAATGAAGGGTTAGTTAGAATTTAAGATTCGATTTAGGGATAAAAGAAGAATCGGAATTAGCCAATGGTAAAAGCTAAGGATACTATACGTTCTTATTCAAAATGATTAGTTTTGAATAACTTAGTCACAAAGATTTCATTATAAACAACGAAACCTGTTGGTGACTCGTTTGCCACTTGTTTGATTGGCCAACAAAAGGTAATTTAGTTATTTTCATTTAATGATTAAACAGCAACTAGCCAAACATTAATATTTTTTGAGTATAAATATTAAAGGGTAATTAGTGACAAAAGGCAAACCAACAAACCCATAAGGGTTGTTTGTTTGGTTGATCTGCCGAATATCCCTAGGAGGGGGCATTTTTCTTTTTGTCAAACTTGTTAAGTTAATTAATAAGTTAAGAGGGTTTCCTTATCCTTCTAAAATTGTCCTTGGTATCCTATAAATACCAAAGGCGTTGTAAAGGATTCATAACACACCAACTAAGCCATAAAAACCCTCTCCACTCTCCCTCTGACATCAATCGATCAAACTAAGGGATTAAAACCCTTAGTCGAGTTCACTAAATCGACTCTAGTCGATTTACTATTTACCCTAGTTCGTATCTCGCCTAACTTGCGCAGGTACGAGCCCTAGTTCTACCTGTGCAGTATCGGTGGATACCTGATGTAACCCGAAGAGTGGTTTTCCTCCCGAAAACCCTAATCTAGTTGATCAGGTTATAAGAAGGCAAATATGCACATCAAACTTATTCAAAAGCTTAGATTGGAGGAAACAAGTAAGTATTCTATAAACACCCTTTATACGTGTTTAGCGTTAGGTTATATCACTAATTAGGAAAGATCTTGCTTTTTCAGGATTTGTCTGGCAACATGACCAAATATTTATTTACTTTTGCAGCTGCATATTTTATTGATCATGCAGGAACCACGAGAACCCTACTGTGGTATCATAGCCACCCTAATTATATATAACCTAATTAGAGTTCTTAGTAATTTCTGTTGTTATCATAAAAATTAAAACTTTAATTTTGGTTGTGCAAGTTTTGATTGATTTGTTTTAATTAGGGTTTTAATGGTTTTTTAAATTTTGGCAACTAGGTTAAATTTGAATCTTGATATTCTTAGGGTTTAGGGTCTTTCTTAATCGAAATACAGAAGGATTTTATCCTTGAGGGTGTCAATAGAAAACCCTAAGTCAAGATTCAAATTCAGAGATTAAGGTTTATTTGATCATGAAACATGGATCGACTAATTAGGGTTTTCTAAACCCTAATAAAATCGATTCTAGAAGGATATTGGGTATCCGAGATCAAACTTGTTAAAACCTTAATTTGAGTTGTCATGGCAAAAACTAGGGTTTACTTGTTTTTCTTGTTAAGGGTAATAAGTAACCTTTTCGTGATTTAGGAGTTAGGTATTTTTAGATAAGTTCCAATATTCCTAAAATATGCTGAAACTATTTTCGAAACCCTGTGTTCCCAAAAGCAAATCACATGGTAATAAGATTACTTTAGAACAAGTAACTCTTATCCAAGTTTACCAAAACCCTAGAGGGTCAAATCCGTGTGTCTTAGCCAGATGATAATGTTAGATTGACAAACATAAATCTTGATGACCAAACATGTAGTTTCCATAAAAGGATTCCTAAATATAGAAACTTAGGTTTTGTGTTAATTGCATAAATAGGGTTTTAGAAAAAAAAAATCTTTTTTTTTTTTTTTGAAAATCCATAATAAACTTTTCTAAAACCATAAACGAGGTTATTTAAGGTTCCTTGTTAGCTAAGCCAGAAACTTATAAAATATTTGATACAATAAAATCCTAAAGAGGGTTTGTAAATTTTAAAAGAATAAATTTTCCTAAACAGACAACAAATAGCAATTAGTTAAGAACCGTCATTCCAGGAAAGACAAGTTGCAGTGATGTGCAACAATAAGGGTGAAACTCGTGGTTTGTATGTACTATTAGGATGGGCTACATATGTGGTGCATGTGCATATGTAGTAGATCCAACGAACCATAGCTTAAGTATTTTCACCTGTAATTTTAATAATTAGTATTTCCTGCTTAAATGTTAATCATGCATGACATGAGTCTAAGTCATAGAGCAAAATATGAACTACGAGGTTGTGATGTAGATGTAATGTTTATATTTACTGCACTTGGGTTTAAGGGAGGCATGCGTGCTGATGTCCATTCCCTCTTGTAATTTAACTTTAAGTAAAAAATCTTTAATTACATATAAACCAAGACAAACATGCCACAATGAAGACCTGACGGTAGAAGAACCTATGGAGCACAAAGAGAGAGGAGAATCAGTAGGAGCACAGAGGAATGCAAATCATCCAAAAGGAAGGAGCATATGACGGTGTATGCTGAGAAGACGCGGAATCCGAAGACGCCTTCTTACCTTGTGCATGCTAACCCTTAGGAGAGACATAAGTTGATTTCGATGTGGTTCTCAGGATCAACAATAGATAATGGCTTAGATGTGTCAGTAGAGCTTTATTATTGTCTATTATATGCATGCTAAGGCGGTAGATAATATGTCAACCGGTATTGTCTAAAGACATAATAAAACTAGGCATCTCTGCTTAAATCAAGAGAAAGGGGTTTACTTAAGCACCAAATCTCAGACAGCAAGATCGCGTAATAAAATGGTAATGTCTATGAATTATCATGAACATAACTAAAAAAGCTTGGGAGGGGTAACCTAAGTTTAGACACCTTTTATTAGAAATGGACTTGTTTTAAGAACTTAACAAATCATAGTATGAATTCATGCATAGTTCAATCATAGTATGAATTCATGCATAGTTCATGCATATAACCGCTATGCCATACGGGATGCTTCTCACCCGTCTTTTTAGAGCTTTTGCACCTATCCCTCCACATCCTAGAGGTTTTTGCCCCGACTACTCTCTCATTCCCCACACATTTATACCCATGAGTGATAAAAGAGTAGCCGTAACAAAAGGAAAACGCCCTCATCCACCTACCTCCTCATCATCTTCATCTATGAGCGAGGATGATGGACTCCCTAATTCTAGGCTTCCACCTCTAGAATATATGCAACAACTTCCACCCATTGAACAACAAAGTGAGGAATTCAAGCAAACGAGAGGGATGTTCAAGTGCATCGGGCGATTCCTAACGAAGATCAACAAGAAACTAGATAGGCAATGAGAGGTTCATGAGCGTTTGGTACAATTAATTTAAACAATGATGTGATGTGTTTCTATGATTATAGGATGATAACTTATTGTTGAACAACTATGTGAACTAACGATGTCATGCAGGGAAATAACATTTTGATTTTATCAATTTTCTATGCTTAAGCCACTGTTTGGCATAACTTCCATTATTAGTAAGTTCACTAGCCCCGGTTTGATCTATATGCTTACATGTGTTAATACCTGTTTTTTTTTTTTTTTTTTTTTTTTTTTTTTTTTTTTTTTATATTGTTCAATCACAACTAATTAATTACACATGTTTTAGGAAAATTTACGAGATTTGAATGGGTTTCGGGCTTTCAAAAATGCCCTCTGTTTACTTTTTTTGATTGGCGGAAATGGCATAACTAAAAATATGGTTCCGTCTGTCCAAGTTTTTGGTGCCGCCAAAAATTTCCTGACGGATCAGGCAGAACCAAATTTTGGGTTTCGCTTGTGTAATCGTTTGGTTCCGCCGTATAACAGCTACATTTTTAAATTTTCGATTCATCCCGCACTCTAGTTCATTCACTCTTGTCATTAGGATACTTTTACTGATAATATCTCATATTAGGATCATCTTAGATCACTTAGAACAATAGGAAAAACATTTCCCACCAAAACTTGAAATTTTAAAAATCCAATCAAGTTACCTTTCTCCAACAAGCAAGGATCTCTCAAAATGGTTCCTTGCCATCCGTGGATCAATCACATCATTAGATTTCCCGCACACCACTATGTATTAACTGCATATCTTCTTCATCTCACTCAACTCAATCTCATTGGATTGACTTTGATGATTTGATATGCTTTTCTTCCACTTCCAAATCATTGTAAACCACCATTTTTGTATGGTTTAACATCAAATCCAAACATACTCTTCCATAAACCTTGGAGTCTATAAATTGGAAGCTTTTAGATGATCATTTCTCACATCTTCACTACCACTTCTAGTAGCATTTCTGCATATCTCAACCTTCCTCTCCAAAATGACCAAGTCAAACAACTCCTCATCAACATCCAGACCACACAGAAGAACTGCTATAATGAGTGCTAGACCATGCTGCTTTGTAAATCTCAACTCCTCATCCTTAGAATCATCACCACTAAACATCTCATCTCCAATTGATAATGAGAACTTTCTCACCTTGTCAACTCCAACACCACCACATATCATCATCACCACTCCACCACCTACCAAAACACCAGTGGCCACCACACCACCTCCCGCACCATCTCAATTAACAAGATCACCATCACCTCCTAGATCCCCTAAACTTCAACCAATAGAGTTGTTTTCCATACCACCAACCTCTCCTCACCCCTACTTAGAAACCTTGGAAGACCTTCCACCTAGATCATCCAATCCACCACCAATGCCTTTTGAGGTTGAACCTTCACAACAAGAACCACTACTCTTCCATCCTATCTATAAGGACATTCATGGCCCTCTCTACCGTGATCAAGCTCCACCACAACAACCTCAACCTCAACCTTTCTCACCAACCTCCACACTCTAAGGCATTGACGAGCCAATGTGGATTAACCATCCACAAACTCAAGGTGAAATAAATGAGGAACTTGACCGCCTCTATGCTTTTTCAAACATGGTGGATTCCCACCTCAATGAAGCAATGGATCTTCAATCCACATTCATGTCTCCACCAAACCCAAACCAACAATCAACTCATGCTCCACCACCTCCTCCACCACCACCACCACTAACAAACGAACCAAACTTACCACCCAACTCCCCTCGCCATGGTTGCCCCATGTGTGAGCGAACCTCCCATCTCACTCAATGAACCAACATTTTGGTTCATGAGTTACAAAATGAAATGAGGTTCATATTGAACCATATCCTTGAGCGCCTCAATGCTATTTCGCACCCACCTCAATAAATGCTTAAACTATGAGCCTTTTATCTTAGGATTTTTTCCTTTCTATGATTTTTATTTTAGGACTCTTTTTCTTTCTAAGTCATTTTCCATTTATTTCCTTCGTAAGCATCTCCATTTGTGACTCTTATCACAAATAATTTTCCAACGAAAGATGTTTTATTGATGTTTATGTGTTGATTGTGATCACTTATTGTGCATTATATGGTTTCTTTGAACTACTTATCAACTAACATTTGTTTTGTAGCTCTCATTATTCATGCATCATTATACTTGGTTGGTTTGAACCATTTACAACTAACATTTGTTTTGTAGCATTCTTCAACCCTGCATCATATACTTTGGCACCCTAACAAGGGGGAGTATTGTTCAAGGAGGAGCTAATCAAGCACTAACCTTTGTATTGTAGCATTCTCAATTCATGCATCATAAACTTGGCACTCCAACTAGGGGGAGTATTGTCCAAGGGGGAGCTAATAAAGCACTCAAAATCCATGCATCATCATACTTGGCACTCGAATTAGGGGGAGTAATAACCAAGGGCCTTGCACTACATTCCGCTATGCATTTCTTCTTTTTGTTTTGACAGAAAGGGGAAGATAATATTAAGCTCATACATTACATGTTTTATACAATTTAAAATGCCTAAATTGATTTTAAAAATTGCATAAAACTAGTTTAATCTATATTTTTAAAAGACTTGCACTCTATTTATTTCATTGCTTAAAAATAAACTTTATGTTTTATCATCAACAAAAAGGGGGAGATTGTTAATACAAATATCGTCTAAAAAACGTTATTTATATTTTACGATCTTTGCTATATTTTGTTAATGACAATTATAAATTTTATTTTTAGCAAAGCATAAATATAGTTAAGTCTTTTACATTTATAATCACAAGCTTTTCAAAAACTCATAACATCATTTACATGCTACATATATGATCACTGGTATATACATGTTACATACATTTACATTTACATGTTACATTCATTTACATTTTATTTCTAAATATGGAATACGTACAATGACATCATGGCATGCATCACATTGATATCTTTAGGAAATCTTGAAGATCATATGAATAACTTGGATCGATCTTCACTCAAAGATTAGATATAGAAATATCTTGGTTAGATTTGGGAAAGATACTTAGAGATTTGTTGTCAGGCTCCCACAAAACCAAACAGCATAACGGACGGACCGCTTATTTTGGATCTGTCCCATCAGTGGTTCGCAATGGCAGTTGGCCTATAAATAGCAAGCCACACATTCATGTTTTCTCATCACTTATAAGCATAAACAACATCATACATTCTTTCGTTCATTACTAACCCATTCATATTTCATATTTCATTCTTAGTGATCTTTCTTTTGTAGCAAAGAGATCAAAGCATCACAAGCTTCAACAAAGTGTTGCAAGACTTGTTAGATTAGTCATAGTGTGAATCTGTTGTTTTTAACACATCATTGTTGTACCATACAATAATATACCTCTGTTGTGATCGGTTAGTATTTTAGTCCTCAAAATACATAGAGTATCGGGAGTGGTTGTGCCCTTGTAAAAGAACTCGGTATTTAGCTTTATACCGGAAAAAGTGTAAGCGACGTGTGTAAAGGTTTTCTCCGCCGAGAAGGGAGCTTGTTTCTTAGTGAAGAAAAACTCTCGAGTTAGAGGCTCGAGGAGTGGAGTAGGGCAAGGAAGAGAGTCCTTGTAGACCGAACCACTATAAACATCCGTGTTGTGGTTTGATTGTTTCTTTATCTACTTACTTGTTATATATTCTGTATTATTTGCATTACTTGAAATCACGTTAAGTATTCAAAGCAAAAGAATTTTAAAATGGTAAAACTATTCAACCCCCCCCTTCTAGTTTTTCACAGAGTTTTAGACATACCGAAAACACACACAAGTATTCTTCAAGTGTATTAGCTCTCTTCTTGTCTTTTGTACTAGTAGGTTTCAAGTTTTGTAATATGCTTCTATAAGAAATATATAAGTTGTGGTGTTACATTCTCTTGTTCGCTTTCGAGTTGTCTAATTTTTCAATAAGCTATTGCAGGGTAGTTGTGGTGTTCAATTATTCACACTCTTTACCTAGCCGGTTAGATATTATCGCGGTTATTCCACAAAAAAACCTTCATCATGAACCTATATTCACAACTTTAACCCAATAAGTATCTGTTATTCATATATTCTTCCTTAAAGCACATATAGAACACATAATAACGAGCATATAATAAATCTATACTTTATTATAAAGCATTTGGGACATTCCCAAAAAGGAATGCTTAAAAAATTAAGATTAAAAAATTGTTTATAATTGAAAGAATTGTATTACTTTTGCTATTAAAGCACTATTTACAATTAATTAAAGCACAAATATATTAACACATATAATTAATACACTATTTGAGTTACTCCCTGACTCAAATATACAACAATTTAACCATATTATACAATATAATCAAGCTATTAATCATCTATTGTTAAAATCAAATAAGTCAAACACTTAAAAAAACCACGCATCTTAAAACACGTACACCTATGTCAAATGTGCAAGTCCCATCAGGTATGTCATTAAGATGAACAACTTTAATTAAAAATTGTAGAAATGTTCGACACAAAATAAATTAACTCGTACAATGGTAATAGTACGTACCTTAAAGAGATTTAAAAGAAGAGAATCCCTCAATTACTTTGGAGGCACTTATTATACATTTGCAACCTAATCTAGTTATATTGGCCTAACATGATTATCCCGTTGGTTACAGATTCATATCAATTGCAGTTACATTTTTTTTAATCCTAAATAATAAAAAGCACAAAAATAAACGAGCAATGAAAAAAAATGAGAAGTTTAAATCTTTACATAAAATATATTATAATATTAACAAAACTCATGCATCCAAGATAAGTTTTAAAAGAGATGATAACTTATTATTTTAACTTTTTTAATAGAGATAAAGAGTAACACAAATGATAAAAAAGACTCAATATCTTTAGAAATCCATAATAAGAAATTTTCAAACCAAAAGAACATGAGAAGTTCAAAGATAGAACCGGAGACGTCATTATGTGGCTTAGAGGGAGAGAACTGAGAAGGATTATTTGATTTATAGGACGATAAGAAAAACCTATTAACCCTAATATTCATGTATAACATATATATATATATATATATATATATATATATATATATATATATATATATATATATATATATATATATATATATATATAGTGAGACTTTCTTGCGAGAACTATCTTATCTGCGAGAACTGACAGAACCACCAAAAACATACATGCACGCCTTCAATAATTGTATTTTTACACATATGTTCTAAAAACAACATATATGTTTTAAAAAAAACATGATTGTTCTAAAGAATTTGATAAGAAATTGGAAATACAAAATTTTTATTTGAAGGTGTGCATGTATGTTCTTTTAAGGTATGCAATGACAATATTGCGGCCGTGTGTAAGGTTTTTGTGAAAAAAGAGGATGAGTTAATGATGATATTGAAGAACATAGGTGGATACTTACAATTATTTATGATTTGCATGTATTTTTATTTTATTTTAAAAGGCGTGCATGTATATTTTTGGTGGTTCTGTCAGTTCTCGCAGATAAGATGGTTCTCGCAAGAAAGTCTCCCTATATATATATATATATATATATATATATATATATATATATATATATATATATATATATAAGCCCAAAATTCAATATATCTTTCGTTTATTTGTTAGGCCCATTAGTAAGAAAATAAATTTTACTGTAATACTTTTGTTTTCTAAGTAACTACTACCCATATGATAACAATTTAGAATTACCAACCATGTCACCATAATTCATATATATATATATATATATATATATATATATATATATATATATGTCTTTTTAGATGAAATAATGTTGTGGTTTATTTTAAAAAATGATGAATACTATTTGATGTTATGTCGGGTTTTCAAAATAATGATGTGGTCTATTTCAATATTCAAACTTAATATATTTTTCTATATAATAGTTGACTATTGTGTAAAGTTAATTTAAATATAAAGTTCTTATAAAAATTATTGTTAAGAAAAACTTATACTCTGTTGAAATTTTAATTACAAGGTACCCGCCGCGGCAACGCGCGGATACCCTTCTAGTATGTATAAAATACGAGGTATCATTCACACAATTGTTAGGGGATAAGGATAAGCCCAAAGCCCGGTTTGTGGGTTTAGGGTATTAGGGTTTCACTATTATAAATAGTTGATGATTAATAAAGATTAACCAACGGGGAATTATGTAGTCTAACATGGTATCGAAGCGGGTCTGATCTTCAGACCTAGATAGCTAAGTTGAGCCACCTCCCTAAGCCACCCCTTCAAATCCTAATCACAAACACCGAACCCCAAAAATCCCATGTTCAATACTTCTAAACTGTTATCGTTGTTTTCTTTTTACTTTATTAGTTGGTTCATAGCCTACTGTTGGCGACAAGAAGAATAGAAGAAAACGCAAAGCAGAGGATAACACCCTTGCTTATATATATCTTACGGTGGACTACAAAGGAGGGGATGATCTCTTTCTTATTATATATATCTTACGGTGGACTGCAAAGGAGGGGATCATCTCAAGCAAAAGTTAAAGTTTTGTTTTTCAGTATATTTGTTTCTAATACTATAAAAAAAAAAAAAAAAAATTACAGTTATTTAATTGTTTATTTTTTATGTCGAATCCAGGGTATTAATTCCCGAGACGATTTTTGTTGGTGTCGAATCTAGGGTTCTTGAGATGAATTTTGTTGGTGTCGAATCTAGGGTTCTTATTCCCAAAACGACTTTTTGTTGGTGTCGAATTTAGGATTCTTATTCCCAAGACGACTTTTTGGGATACTTTGTTTATCCGTAAACAAAAATTAGAATAGGGGATACTTTGGGTTATCCCGTTTACTTTGCTTTCTTAGTTTTCTTCTTCAGTCCGAGCTTTCGCGATTTCGCCGCTCGGACTGCGGGGGAGTGTTAGGGGATAAGGATAAGCCCAAGCCCAGTTTGTGGGTTTATGATATTAGGGTTTCACTATTATAAATAGTGGATGATTAATAAAGATTAACCAACGGGGAATTATATAGTCTAACAACAATCACGCCAAGTAGTAGCATGACGCGAAGTATTTTCGATTGACTACGGGTTATCAGTCACACAATCATGCCAAGTTGCAGCATGACGAGAAGTTTAATCGATTGAGAAACAAAAACACCCACGATTGTGGACTATCACAAAAACGATACATTTGCCTAGTCGTTTGTTTGAATGTTGTATGACCAAACAACTTCATTTCGTTTGTATATTTAACGGATTTTTTAAATATCCAACTAACAACAAATTCTTTTTGCCTAAATAAGAAAAATCGTGGGTGGATGTATATTTTTTCAAATTGCAGGTGAACTTCTTGATTTCGATGAATTTATTCCAGCGTATGCCACAGCAACCGATGAACAGATTAATAAAGGTGTAAACTACGGTAGTGGTGGAGCTGGCATTCGATGCGGAACTGGAAGACATCTGGTAACTGAACATTTTTTTGTTTATGAAAAACGGATGGTTACTTTTATTAGTTAAACTGAACATGGGATTTAAAGTCAAAAGATAATACTGATTTTTAAAAATTGTTTTGGTTTGCTATAGGGTGGTCGAATAAGCTTAGATACGCAATTACACAATCATAATATAACAATTTCTCGATTTGTTCGCCGACAAAGAAACTCGACAATAGCCAATAATGAATACCTAAAGATGTGCCTTTATATTGTCAATATTGGAAGCAATGATTACATCAACAACTACTTAAGGCCGACCTTATACACTTCGAGCCATAAGTTTACTCCATTTGAGTATGCAACAATCCTCATACAGCAATACGCTCAACAACTAAAGGTATGTTATGTTACTTCTTTTTACTTAATTACGCATTAGAATTTTATAATTATGTTATTCACATGTGGAGAGCCGTATCTTGACGTGTAATAGAGGTTGTACCAAATGGGAGCTCGAAAGATTGTTCTCTTTGGTCTTGCTCCAATAGGGTGCACCCCGGCTGAGATATCCATCTATCGCAAACAAGAAGAGAGATGTGTAAAGTCAATCAACGGCGCGGTTGAAGTATTTAACAACAAGCTCAGGCTTCTTGTTGATAAGCTAAACCATGATAAACATGATGCAAAGTTCACCTTTATCAACGTTACACACATTTCATTGGTTCAACAAGGTAAAACTCAGACTAATGGAATGTATACATAACTTTCTCCCGGTGATATATCTTGAAAATGAAAAGGTAGTAATTTTTTAATCCTTGTGTCCCGAGATAATTGTCTTCGGACAAAAAAATAAAAAAATAATGAAAAATAAAAAAAAAAAAAAAAAAAAAAACTAAATAAATAAATAAAATAATTTTTACAATTTTTTATTTCTATTTTTTCAATTTAAATCGACGGTTTAATGTTCGTCAGTTATTTAAACTTTAATCTGTGATTTGTTTTAGTTTTTGTAACTGAAACTATGATTACAGGTATTTTGCTTAAGTTGAGATCTCTTACCTATTCATTTTTTTGTTGTGGACAATGAATTTTGGACAAGCCAAATAGAAACGTAGACATATATGCGACAAATGAGGTAAGTTTTTTGTTCATAACTTTTCAGTTATGCCGCTGCCAAATCTTCCTTGTTGTAAACTAAGAGTAGATGGACAATGTGCTCAAACTACGGTCACTTGTCTTGTGCGTGCGTTGTCTATTTACTACGACGGTTTCCATCCCACAGAATTTGCAAACAATATCATCGCAAAAAGATCATATGTTGCCGTTTCACATATGGATGCTTCTCCTTATGATATTAGTCATTTGGTTCAACTGTAACATTGTACGAGAATAATAAGGTGCTTTTTTTTTTTTTTTTTTTTTCTTTATGTTTCAATATATATAGGCTAAAAAATGTTATCAAATTTTGCTTGTTATGATTAACAGGTTACAAGATAAATGAGTTTTGCTAATCAGCATTGTAAGCAAAAGTCCGGGATATGTCAGTACCTTTTGAAACAAAAGGAATCACTAATTAAGAAAGACATTGCCTAAAACTATAACTCTAAATTAATTTGGGTTATATACACGTATGATACTTAACTTCGCATTTTTATTCACGTATGTTAACATTGAGATTTTTTTTTTCACGTGTGTCACCAAACATATAAACCGCGACACTCATAAAATATGAGCTCAAGTTACTCGTATTACCATTGAGATTATTGAAAAGTGATCTAAATATCATTATTTATGATAGCCTTTTTTAATCATGAGACTAGCTTAATACACGTGTAATACACGGGTTGTCTAAATTAATTTCGTTTCAAATGTCAATGAATATAGATTTTTTCTATTAATCTTTGGATATTATAGATAACATCATCTTGATGCTAGTTTAACTGATTAGGGGAGTCTTTTACAAAGTCACTAACATTTTCATTGTCGTTATCAAGTTCTATAAAGTTCAAGCTCTTTGGTTACCAAGTACCCGATTTCAACATATCTTGAACACCCATAAGAGAACATGACTTAAACTGAATACCCACAAAACATTACACAATCAACAGACTTTAATCAGTAATACATTTGTATATTTTTAATTAAGTTCTTTTTACGAAACATGAAACATCTTGTGTTTTCCTTCACATGGTTAAATCATTTTTTCTACACACCCGCAATTCTCATTATAACCAAAATATTATACTCCACATTTCAGTTAAATTTAGAAGACTTTGCATAGAAAGATATATTAAATTTTCAAGGGCTAACCTTGCGAGCATCGAAACATGTATGACATTAGAAAATCGTTTTTGCATCTCTTTGGACCAAAATCTTCTTATGTTTTTTATTTGTTGTTGTGGTGGCTAACCCCGGTGTGCACCAGTTCGTAGATTTAATAAACATCAAGCCCGACCACAGAAATCTGGCACAAGCACAAATAAACCAAAGGTTATTTTCTATTCAACAAATATACAACAATCAAATTCATGTAACTGGTACTTGGTACCACAAACCAAAAAAGTCTAGCAAATATTTCATTCGTATCAAAGAGTGAAATATTTCAACAGGAAGGTGTAACTCGAAGTTGCATAAAATTAAGAAGCCCAAGGTTGAAGTTTCATTCAATCTTACAAATATTCTCCATCTTTTTGCGTCGAATCATCATTGCCTACATCACTGGTTACAAGATTGTGCTTTGAAAAGTTCAAAAGTTCAAAGTTCAATGAATCATAATCAACATAGTCCAATGACATATAGATGTAATTTGTACCGCTAAGAAATATGAGACGGAAAACATTCAAACATTTGCTTACATGCAGGGTTCAAAAGAAATTTCATTTCAGATAAATAAGCAGATAACAATCCTTTTCCTTTTTCATTTTGATCGGTTAATAATTTCATGTTTGTGGAGGTGGCAAAATGGGCGGGCCGGGAGGGCACGGGCTACGGGCTAAACAGGCTATGGGCTAAATGGGCACGGGCCAAACGAGCGCATGTTATACGAATTTTTTTAGAAAAGATCCAAAACGACGAAATAAATTCTTCAAACATAACACCTCATTCATATTTTAAAAATTAAATATATTATATCTATAAGTTTTTCTTTAAAAACAATTGTAATGTTCTCTAATTGATAGAAAATATGTGCCCATTTTGGCATATGTAACTTTTAAATGAGCAATGTATGCCTATTTCAAAAAAAGGAGGGGGCTAAATGTTCCCAAATCGTTTATTAATTTGCCCAAATTAGTACATTTTTTTTTTTTTTTTGCCTCAAATTGCAACCTTTAGTTTTGAATTGGTAAGATTCAATGTTTATTCTCCTATGATTTGCGCATATAATTGTTTGCCTTATTGTTTGTCCTTCTGGCTGTTGTTACTATCTATGTCTATCTGTTCGTTGTAATGTTGTCAAATTGTCAAGCCGGTCCGACCGATCGGTCCAACAAGTTGAACCAGGACCGGTCAACTAACCGGTTCATTTGTTGATTCGATTTTCAAGACATTTTTAAAAATATCATTTTTCCCCTTTCTTGATTTTACTATGGACGAAGGTCGGTGTTCTTTTTCCGTCTAATATTCCCATTTCCTGGTTTACATGTTATCTTTGTGGTATGGTATTGTTTTAGTGAACACCTAACCTAAATTAGGTATTAGATTATTTGTAGTGTTCTTGAATTTGTTGTGATATTTTTAGTGCCCATATAACATAAATCTTTATGTTGCACGCAATTTACGTTGAAAAAGAGCATTGTTTTCCTGGTACTTTAACAAACATTATTCTCTTTTAATTCGATCCTCGTTTCATAGGTTTACCTCCTAAAAAACTATGTCTTGTCGTCAGCTTAACTTAATATTTTATATCCACAACTTCATATTGTTAATGCAGCTAGAAATATTTGTAGTCTTTGGGAAACCAAAACTCCCGTGTTATTTCATATTTGGTGACTCATTGGTCGATAGTGGAAATAACAATGGTCTCGTGACTTCGGTTAAAGCAAATTATCCACCTTATGGAATTGATTTCCCACAAGGCGTCACCGGAAGATTCACTAATGGTCGAACCATTGCAGACATTCTTGGTGACACTCTTTCTTTTTTAACTAGTCGATTTCATAAATGTTGCAAGACAAAATGATTCAGTTATACTCAAAACGGAGGGGCTAAATAGAGGGGCCCTTTTCTCTTTTAATTACAATGCAGCATACAAATGACTACTAATTTATAACATCCTTTAATTTTAAGTTCTCATTTGAATGCAGCTGAACTTCTAGAATTCGATGACTATATTCCACCATATGCCACAGCAAGCGATGAACAAGTCAGTACAGGTGTAAACTATGCTAGTGGTGGAGCGGGCATTCGAGATGAAACCGGAAGTCATTTGGTAAGTTTACATAATTCCCTATCTTTGAAACAACACCTGACCGCTATTTCCCTAATGAATATCCATATACACTCAACTTTGATACGACCACACATTTTCAAAATTTTAAATTTGCGAGATTATTTTGTTCACAGAATATTCACAATTGTGGTAGTTATTAACCAGCTTTGAACATTAAGAGGTGGTTGATAAATATGAATAATATAATGTTGTTTGTTTTTGTTAAACGCCTTAATGATTTAAATTATTAGTTGTTGCGAATATAAGACTGTTTAAATTCTCATAAGGCGAGACACCTTTGATTTATGTTTAAATTCTCACAGGGTGGTCGAATATGTCTCAACAGACAGTTATTTAATCACCATACAATAGTTTCACGGCTTTTGCATCTGCAACGTAATATGACATTCACCAACGAATACCTAAGCAAGTGCCTTTACATAGTAAACATAGGAAGCAATGATTACATCAACAACTACTTTGTTCCAACCAATTATGCCACAAGCCAAAAGCATACCACATACCAATATGCTAAAATCCTTGTACAACAGTACTCCCGACAATTAAAGGTGAACATGTAACTGTTTACTCGATTCCTGATAATTTCTTTAACTTATAGAATTATTCCTATGACAAAATTCATATTTTCTTAATTCAAAAGCAATTTTTATATATGACAGAGTTTGTACGATTTGGGGGGTCGAAAGATAGTAGTTTTTGGTCTTGGTCGAATAGGATGCTCTCCGGCAGAGATATCCATCTTTGGCACAGATGGTGAACCATGTGTTGAGTTCGTCAATGACGCGGCTGACCAATACAATAATAACCTTAAGACTATTGTTGATGAGCTAAATTTTCAGAATCCGGATGCAAAGTTTACTTTTATCAATGTGACAAGCATTTCTTCGCAACAACAAGGTAAACTAGACACTAGAAGATGAGACTGAAGGCATGTATATCTAATTTTCTTCATTGCTTAAATTTGTGAAACCAATTAACCATGATGAGATGGATCTTATAAGTATTTTATAAATTTCAGGTATGGGGTTAACAAATGTTCCATGCTGTATACTGAGGTCAGATGGACAATGTGCTCAAACTACATCTATAAGCCCGGTTAGATCATTCTCAATGTTCTATGACGGTTTCCATCCTACAGAAGCTGCTAACACACTAACCGCAAGAACATCATATATGGCCATCTCACCCATGGATGCTTCTCCATTTGATATTAGTCATTTGATTGCACTTTAACGTTGTAGTCTTACCGTTTGATATTAATCATTTGGTTGGACTTTAACGTTCTCGGAAGACTACACTACATGGTTTTGCTATTCTATTAACAATTGCTAAATACATGAGAACTCTGATGCTAGTAAATTGTTGCTATGTTTCATAATGATATATTAAAATACGGGCGAATACATGATTTAAAGTTAAAGGAGGTCCAAACTTACGTAAAAGTTCTAGCAATTAATATCACTCCAAAATGAACCTACAGTGCTTTTAACACATGGTTTTGCTATTCTATTAACAATTGCTAAATACATGAGAACTCTGATGCTAGTAGATTGTTGCTATGTTTCATAATCATATATTAAAATACGGGCGAATCCATGATTTAAAGTTGAAGGAGGTCCGAATTTAAGTAAAAGTTTTAGCAATTAATATCACTCCAAAATGATTTAAAGTTATGATAGGTCATATTCCCTCATATACAAAACTGTGGGGTCTACTGTGGGGCCCTTTTTTGTTTGTTTGTGAGGTAACATGACCGGTCATGTTGATCTAAACTTGAGAGAATCTCAATCCTTAAACTTAACACATATATATGTTGGGTCAATTCAGCGTCCAACGATCTCTAACTAACTAGATTTGAACATAAAGTAGCAGAGTATAACTTAGAAATTGAGAAGTTTTCAGTATAAATCCTTCGGAGTTCTTGAAGATAAAGAGTCTTTGCTTCAGTGTTGTTGTGGTTCAGCTACTGAACTACAAGTCCCAAAGAAGAAGTCTAATTCCGTGAGGATGACAATGCCTCACTAAACGATGTTTGATGTCCTCGTTCACAAAGATACTGAGCAAGGAATCTCAAGTTTCTAGAAGGTCAGAGGTGGGAAAATCTACTTTAATAAAAAGGGATAAAGAAAGTCTTCTTAGGAATCCACACCTTTCAGAGTCGGTAAAAAGGTAAAGCAGTTGTCAACATTGTTCTCTAAAAATTAGTGTCACAGCCCGCCCAAGGCAGAAACGCTAGGTGCGACGAATCAAACACATCGCATAAGATGATAAAGTAACACTATACATGATAACATAAAATAAACCCAACTGTAGGATCCCAATTGAATCAAGATCATGCAAACATGTAGAAGGTTTTAGAGAGAGAAAGAGTTTAGATAGAAGGTGAAACCAAAAGAGTATGATAGTAGATTGTAAAAGGAGGAACCACACCTTCTACACGTTAGATAGGTGTTTAAATAAGTCCACTTCGCATGGGCTTATGTCTAATGGGCCTTGCCCATGGGCTAGATACTAGTCACTAACTAGTTTACATGTTTAGCCCAATATACAAAACTAAGATCGCCACTTTTAAGGGTAACAATCTCCCCCTAAGAGGTGATCTTACAATTATTCATCTTGTGAACGACCTATCACTCTTGTAGCTCGCCTTATCTCTCTTCCATCAACAAAACCTTCGATTCGTTTCATCTGCTTACGGTGTCGAATTCTTTTTTCCACGGCTTCCTTGATCTTTCCAAGTTAAACTACTTGAGATTACGCGAGTCTTTCAAATGCACTGAGTTTTAAATGAGTACAAGTATATTAGTACATGACTTTTTGTTTTTATTTTTAGCAAGGAGCTAATATTAAGCCAACAAAGGGAGAGAAAGGTATATATAAGTAACACTGCAGTCAACACCATAGTCGAAACTGAGCCAACAGTTTGGTACGCTAGTCTTCTTTCAAATTCTCACGGTTCACTTTTCGACTCCTTAATTACTACTTACTACTTTTATTTATTGGTTTATTTGCATGTAAAATAATTTTGTATCTATGATGTAGGACCTTAGATCTAACCTTATCATACACAATATAAGCTCGTATAAATGGCACATATGGTGACTTGATATGTATGTCATATAAAAAGAGAGAATATCTTATTAAGAGAAACACACACACTACACACTCAAGCACACTCACAAGCGCTCACACGCACACTCTCCAAATGAGGTGGATAGTGCCTTTTATAGTACAATACAAACGAGCCTCATGGGATTTCTATGGGCTATGTTTGGTTTGTGGATTGGACTTGAATTACAACGTGACTAAATGGACTAGCTTAGTTTAACTTCAAACATATTAGCTTAGCCCAATCCACGTTCCCTTTGACTATTCTTATTACATATTCTACGACACATTACAAAGTTATAATTATGTAAATGACCATCACTTTCTATTAAAGCTAACAATCTCCCCCTAAGAGATGGTCATTCAAAAGATGCTCCATGTAATTAGGACTTTAGTCTTCATTGTCTTGAACTTTGTGTGTCGTTGTAGAATAGTCTTGATTCTTTGTTCCTTCATGCTTTGTAATCTTTGTTGTAACGTCTTTTGGTCTTTCTTGCCTTTGATCAACATTTTCATAAGTTTGCCGTGTCGTCTCTTCCAACATACTCATACTTCTTGATAAGACTTTGAACTTCATACTAATGTCTTCCTCACTTGATACATGAACTTGTTCTTGACATCTTGATAAGCTCTTTGACTTTGATGTAATTCACTGTCTTTAACTTGATCTCTTTGTCTAGAACGTTCTTCACTTGAGCTTGTTGAGGATGAACTTCATAAGTATGAGTATGAGCAAATGTAGATGTTGAAATTGTGGAAACTATAGAGGGGGGAGGGGGTGAATACGTTTCCATTTAAAAACTTAAAAACCTTTTGTATCAAACACCCGATCAAGTGTGACGTAATATGAAAAGTGTCAACAATGATCATACAACATCTAGAGATGGTATAAAGTAAGCTACCACACAAACGCAATTAAACCATGACACAAACATAATCAACATAATATAATCAACAAACCACACAAGCATAAACGCAATGCAAATATAAATATAAAGCGATAAAGACTAAAGTAAAGAGATAAGTAATAAGGCACAAACCGGACACGGTGATTTATAGTAGTTCGGTCACGAGGCTCCTCTTTGCCCTACTCCACTCCCCGAGTACCCAACTCGAGAGTTACTTCACTAATAAAAAAGCTCCATTCAGGCGGAGAAAACGGTACAACGTCGCTTATCCTTATTTCCGACACTAAGCTAAATGTCGAGTACTAATCTTAGCTAGTACCAATCTACCATGATCCACACGATCTACCCGATCTATCCTTGATCCACTTGATCAATACACAAGCCCACAAGCTACAAGAGATCTCCAAGATCTCAACAAGATCACAATGATCTACTCCCACTTGACTCGATCTACCTAATCTACCCTTGATCCACTTGATCAATACACAAGCCCACAAGCTTCAAGAGAACTCCAAGATCTCACAAGATCACAATGATCAACTCTCAGTTGACTCAATCTACCCTATCTACCCTTGATCAACTTGATCAACACACTAGCTCACAAGCTACAAGAGATATTCAATATCTCTATAAGATCACAATGATCTTCTCTCACAAACTCTTAAAAGAAAAATGAACTTGATGTATACAAGATACAAAAAGTATGTAACAAGTGTTAGAAGTGCTCTAACTACAACTACAACACTTTGTATCTTCTTTAATACATTGTGTTCTTCTCTTGCACTAGAAGAGGAATGAAGGTGATCTCTTGGTTGGATGAAAGGATCACTCTTAAACAAACTAAGAGTCTCTAAATGATCAAAGAAAGTGATCTAAATAAGAAGGGATTAGACCAGAGAAAACTGACTGGAAAAAATCAAGTTAGAAGTGTAAAATGGTCCACTATTTATAGGCAAAGAAAAACTAGCCGTTACAGAGGGACGACACCACTAATTGTCCGACGGCACCACTAAATTTAGTGGTACCGTCGGTACTTTAGTGGTACCGTGGACGCTCCTCCATTTGTTTTTAGTGGGGAAGGTTTATTTGGGAATGTTTGGAGTTGTTTTGGGGGGAAAATAGTTGTTACTATTTTTGAAATAATTATCCCAAATAAAACATTTCTTTCTAATTCAAAAATAATTTGTAAAATGTATTTTTGAAAAAATGTTTTGTCACATTCATAAAAATGTGAAGTTTAGAACAATAAATTTATTTCTTTGATCATCCATGAAGTTTAAATTTGTTTGTTCATACCTTGAGTGATTTACGTCGGGATGGAAATCAACGACTCTGTTGAGGCATACTTGATACGTTGAGAAATGTTGATATAAGTATGCGTTGATGATTTGTGTTGACAAGTAACTTGCTCTTTTTACGTTATGCATTACAAGTTACATGTTTGTCATTATTAAAACTGAAGAAACCGTTTAGTTTAAATATCGTAATATTTGCACTAACAATCGCCCCCTTTTTGATGATGACAAATATGTAAACCGTAACACATAGTAAAATGTAAAAGTTACCTGTTTACACTTCCTTCTCCCCCTTTTTTCAAAGCAAAAAGGTAGTTGCCTCGAGCTCTCCCTTGAATTCACTCCCTACTCCCCCTTATTGCACTACTTTTCTTTCTCCCCAGAAAGGCGAGCTTGCATCATCCCAGTGAAGTCTTCTATCACCACTTGTAAAGACAACTCCATGCTATGTATTTAAATACCCCCGAGCTCCCCCTAGCTCAATGCTCCCCTATGGTGATTGAATCCCCTTACTTATATACCTTAGTATCTAGCGGATCCATGGATCAAATTCTTACGAAGGCTTTTCTTACATCAAGGGTTAGCTTCGTGCAACATAATATATAAAAGAATAGGAGCAACATATTAGGGATAGACTACACATAGCAAGACATGCAAGGGTTAAACTATGTTAAAACATGAGTGTCACAACCTAAAAGTGTGCCAAAAGGATAAAGACCAAAAAGAAAGCCCAAGAAAGTTTAGCGACACAAAAAGATGAATGCATATTGCAACTCAAAGACACTTGAGTGTCATAACCCGAACGACGACCTAAGGTGTAATTGTACAATCAATCACACTAACAAGAATGAGATTCGTTCATTGACTGACACACAAAATGACTTCTTCCAAGTTTTCATTGGGAAGGCAAGTTCTAACAAACCTTTTGAACAACATAATCATCTACCTAAGATGATTGGTGTTAAGGATAGTTTGTTGATAAGACATACTCTAAATGATTACTATTATGACAAGTCATGCCATAAAGTAGACTCGATAGAAGTTATACCAAAAAAAATAAAAATGTGAACGATAAGCACCTAGATGCGAATGGAAATGATTCCATAAGATAGCAAGTGTTGGATTTGACCTTTGAAGAAAGGTGGGAAAAGACGGTTTAGATTAATATATCGTTTGCACTGACAATGAGATGCACGATATATTTGAAAGGAGAAAATGAAAATGTGCATGTGATCCTAACAGGATTATGGGTGGATATCTCTAACGAGGTTGAGGTAACGAAGTTCTAGATTTCTAGTTTGGATGATCCTAGTTGTGTGTTAGAGATAATTTGGTACATGAAGGGTTTCGTGTGATTGTGAGGATTGAAGGTTATTAAACTAAATATCACTATCCGAAGTGAGGAATAGTTGTAAGGTTTGAGTGTAATGATCGATGGGTTGAAGCTTCTTAGACTAACTATCACTGTCAAGAGTGAAGTGTAGCTAAAAGGTTTGAGTGGGCTTGATATAAGGGTTGAAGGTTTTGAAACTAAATATCACTGTTAAGAGTGAAGTTTAGTTATAAGGGTTGAGTGTGAAGATGAGATGCAAGATAAGCTTGCAATGGTGACGCCTTATATAGGCAAGAGTTGTGGGATTCGACTTAAAGTTGGTGGTAGTGTCCTATGGTGTAGTGAGGGAATCTTAGGGTGTATGTGAGTTTGCAAAATTTTGCAGGTTTGAGGTTAGGGATGCAGGGATCTAGAGGAAACAGTGAAAATTCATCAAACAAGGGCATGGTACCACTAAATACCGCACGGTACCGTTAACTTTAATGGTACCGTGGCCTATTTAACGGTACCGTGACCTGGAAGTCAAGAATTTTCCTGTGCAGCCTAGTTCTAGGTAGCTAAAGGGAAGTTTTCTAGGGTATAAGAACCACATTTGTGTGTTCTTGAGAGTGTTTGTTGAAAGACTATGAGTGTGTTTTCACTCACCCTTAATCGATGACCATCCGGACAAGATGTGAAAAAAAATAAAGAGGAAAACAAACGTTGACGAAAGCGATGAGCTTAGTTACGTCATGACAAGTGGTGGATAGCATACAATAAACTTCACCTTTGAATTCACGTAGCTCTTCTCAATCATTTTGAATATTCATAGAACATTGAAGGTTGTGGGGTTAGTGATAAGGTTCTAGTGGGGTTATCTATGTTGATGAAGAAGGGTTATCTCAACTTATCCTAGTGGTTCTTCGTTTGAAGTGTGTGGAAGATGAGTGGGATGCGGAAGCATTGGTAGTGTAGAACGAAGGTTGAAAGGTGTAGATAAGTTGAGAAGATAATGGATACGGAAGTAAACAAACATATGGTGTGTTTAGTACCATGCGGAAGTGAAAGGGAAAAGGCTAAGGAATCAGAAGATAGATAGAATCTATTCTGATAGGAGACGGTTCTGATTCAAGACTACATCGAGTGGGTTTCGATAGTGCTTTTGACAGTGAGAATTGAAAACAAAATAAACTGTCTCAGCAGACAACGGTCCAACGGTACCGTTAAATTTAGCGGTACCGTCCCCTATTTAAAAGTACCGTGACCTGCTAAGGTCAGTTTTGACCCAGAATTAGATTTTTGACAAAGAAATTTCACATATATTGTGATTTTTCTGGACCTTAGATTAAAGGAATTTATACCAAATAAATTCTTTTATGAATGAATCCAACGGGATTCGATGAACATTGATCGAGAACGAGAGATGACATTTAATTGCATTTTGCAAATTAAAGATATTTTAAATATTTCGGATGAAATATTTAAGTTGTCATCGGACTTTGAGAGGGTTTTACGAATAAATCTCGCTGATTTAGTGAGACTTTTCGACACGAGGAGAGAATTTATACCTAATAAATTCTTTTTACAAGATGAACGGTACTAGACGAGAGGAGATGACTTTTATATTTCCGAGGAAATACATAGGTAGTCATTAGAGCGATGTGAAGGATGACTTAATATTTCCATTGAAATATTTAGAAAGTCATGAGACGAGACACAAGATATGACTTCAATATTTCTAGTGAAATATTCAAGTATTCATAAGAGGGATGTGAAGGATGACTTAATATTTCCAGTGAAATATTTAAAAAGTCATGAGATGAGACATAAAAGATGACTTCAATATTTTCAGTGAAATATTCAAATAGTCATAAGAGGGATGTGAAGAATGACTTAATATTTCCAGTGAAATATTTAAAAAGTTAAGAGACGAGACGTAAGGGATGACTTTAATATTTCCAGTGAAATATTTAAGTAGTCATGAGAGGGATTTAAAGAATGACTCAATATTTCCAGTGAAATATTTAAAGAGTCATGAGACGAGACGCACGAGATGACTACAATATTTCCAGTGAAATATTCAAGTAGTCATAAGAGGGATGTGAAGAATGACTTAATATTATCAGTGAAATATTTAAAGAGTCATGAGATGAGACGCTCAAGACGACTACAATATTTCCAGTGAAATATTCAAGTATTCATAAGAGGGGTACGAGGGATGACTTTAATATTTCCAGTGAAATATTTAAACAGTCATAAGATTTATGGAATATGTTCCATCATTCCTAGACCTAGACGAAGATGGTTAGAGGATTCTAGTTTGAGAGGTTTGGTTGATTTATGGATTTCGATGTGCTTCGCACGCGAGTGTTTTACGGGGTTTTGAAAGACGTAACGTAGGGCCTATGGTGCTGATTCACAGCAGGGTTTGGAATCTTAAAAAGTGTATAATCACATGATGATGAAAGGAACTACTAATCACTTATATAGTAACTCGTGAGTCCTTTGTCACCCGAGGGTAGATGTTAGCTTTTAGCTTTTGGATGAGCGTTTTAACATATGTTGTTAAAAGGCTTGAATATGATGTTTCGGATATGACATTTAACAATTGCGATCGCAAGTTAAACTTACTTGAATATTTTGGATGAAATATTTAAGTTGTCAAACCTACTCCGAGTTCTACTAGGTTTGTATCTAACCTTCCCATGACAAAAGGGTATATTACTTGGAAGAAGGCGAAGTCATGAGCAGGGAATTAGGAAAACTTCACGACTACTTTAACTTATAGGTTTTGACACTAGTGTATGACTATATGACTTCTAAGGGTTCATAGTGATAGGCATACCTAATTCCTAATGTGTTAAAAGGACATAGTGTGGGTGCAAAATTTACAAGCAAATCATGTAAAATGCACATAAGGAATAAATGCAAACATCATGCAAAACATGATAATTATTTAGCATTTAAGATCATGAAGACATTTAATCATATCTTACAAGAACATGTTATCATTTTGAAACGCATATATGGGATACAAGCAATCTTGGTTTGCTAAGGAATATCCTAATTACTACTTGTTCAAAATGAAATCCTGACGGGAGATAAAGTTCACCGATGTAAACTATCTCTAGTCAAATGTAGGAATGAAAAAATTTCAAGTTAGAGAATGAGTATGAGACTATCACTAGTGGTGCTCAATTCAGGCTAAACACGACCATTTTTACGGGTTATTCCACGAACCCAACTTCTCTCCTGGAAGCAATTCAACCGTTAGGTCAAATTGAATTTCTAGTGCCATAGGTTCTCCAGTAGTCATTCTCATGTTATAAAAATTCAAATTCCTATATTTGCCTATCGAAGTATAGCAAAGATGATATTCGCTTATTTCGCTAATACATGGCCTAATATGACTCAACTAACCATATTTTGAAAGTTGGTTACGAAGATGACATGTCTTACACAACTTCTAACAAAGGCAAACACAATGTTTTAATATCGTGTTTGAGATTTAGAGGTTATTTGGTGGAGATGGTGCATTTTATGATCTCTTGGATAACTTCTTTGTTTTTTGAGTTGTTACATGTTATTTTAACATGATTTGGTTTCCTAGAACCAAGAGATCCTCTAATGTGACACAACGTAGAATCTACTACATCGTGAGTGTTTCAAGAATGCTCCTTTGCATATCTTGAGAAAAGAATCTAGTAAAGGTTACTTACCTCAATAGATCTTGTGAGTATTATATTTAAAATGAGACATATTGTATATTTCAACAAATATGCTTTTCTAAGAGGAAACTTATCACTCTTATAAATGCTTAGTAAAACAAGTATTTTAGTGTATGACCAATTTTACTTGTTTATGCAATGACACATGTTGTATTAGGTTATTATTCAACTCTAATATCCTATATTTGTTAACAAGATGCAATGTATTCTCTTGTAACATAACCATTCATGTTACAAAGAAAATAAGATGCATAGGATATAAGTTATCCTTTGTCAATCTTTTGATAAGAGAAATACATGTGATATTCTCAAAGATTGATGAGTTACATAATAGTTAATAACATATTATGTGTGACACTTTTACTAGACATGTGATTTTGAGTGTTGAGTCATTCATGAGCAAAGATTACATATGTTGTTTCTTTGCTCGTGTTTGGTTTTTCGGAAATGACACATTTACTAATTGCATTGCAAAGTAAATTACTTGAATATTTCAGATGAAACATCAAAGTTGTCAATCCTACTTAGTTGTGTATTTTATGTATCTTTTAAACATATTAGTTTAATGTTTGGAACACAACCATTGGACAAGAAGACTCAATATGGCATCTTCAACACAAGTGTGAGTTATGATTCGATGCATATTATTTTCGTCTTGAGAGGACGTCATTATTTTCATAACAATCGAGTGTGATTGAGTATGTAGATTCAAGATAATATATTTCATCATATTTTGATGTTATCTTGAAGCTAGACAAATAATGACTCTAATTTCATGTCCATACTCGAAAACTTGTCAATTAGATTCGATAATGATATCAATCATAATTTGAATAATGAATTGATATGTACTCGAAATCTTTCTTGACCCTCACGATCACTCCTTTTAAAAGGAAAATAAAAATTAAGGGAATGTGTTCCATTTATTCTAATACTAGTTGTATGTGTGAGGTTAATGACATATTAAGTTACAACTTCGATATCATTTATTTTTATTTTAGAAAAACTATCTATATTATGAAGTATAATATTCTTAGTTCTTCGACACCTCATTAGTATAAAAATAATTATCTTAACTATTTTTATACAACATACGTAAAATACTAAATGTTTAAAACATTTTGTATGTGTGTTAAATCAATGCAAGTTCAATACATTTTCTTTTACTTAAATACTAATGTATTAATATGATCTTTTATCTTGTTTAGACAACCCATGATCAAGCAAGACAAAATGATGTAATATTTTAGAGATCATGTTATGGATTTTATGAGAGTGTTAAGTATTTCGAGGTGATATACCTTTTACACTTAAACCTTTGGAAAAATAATTGTGTAAGACAATATCTTTCGACACACATGATCAACCAACTTAGTTTCTATTCCTAAGAAGGTTACTAAAACATCTTAAAAACTTGCAATATGTCTAGAACATATATGCAAGAAAAATGGTCTATGCCTAATGCAAAATCAATTACGCAACTTAGTGCAAGAAGTCTAGTCTAAGTCCTATTGACCCATAAGCCAAAAAAACTAATAATTAACACATAGCAACAAGGCATGTAGAACGCTTGTGATTAAAGATACAATTAGCTCAACTAAAGACAACTATAAACACTAAAAGTATTAACTAACAATACTAGGACACAAAGAGAAACAAATAATCATTTAGCATAACACACATAAATACTTATCATCATTTTGTGTATTAAGTATAACAATGTACATTTAGCTTGATTTTATTTGAAAATGAATTATTTTCCACCCCATTTCAAAATTTGATCAAGTTCAACACTTTAAAAAATATGAATACATCAATGTGTGATGTTCTCTTTGTAATTTGACAAAACATTTGTGCAATCGACATGACTGGAAAAGACTCTCTGTTACGAATCAAAGACTCTCGTAAATTTTACTTTACAATCATTTTCTAAAAATATTTTTAAATGAAAGTAGACTCAATTACGTTTAAAGCGATAGGTGGCACGACTCCTACGGACTTACGGTTGATTTTATACGAATTTTTGAAAATTACCCAATTCTAAAAAACAGACGAAGGTACAGTTAAATTTAGCGGTACCTTCCATATTTAATGGTACCGTCCGTTATATTTAACAGTACCGTGACCTGTTATTACAGTTTTGAACAAAACCAACCGCATCACTCTACGATTCATTCTATAGACATGATCGGACACTTACAAACTCTATTCTTTTAGTGGTTTAAGAAAACCTTCAAGCTTGTATGACAAAGTATACCTAACAACAAAACTTGTAAGTATTAAGCAACTAAATACTTTTCCTATCTTATCACCTTCATAGGTAATTTGATACATGGATCGTACTCAATTTTGAAACCCATTTGCTTTAAAAATTTGAGCAACCTGGCTCTGATACCAATTGTGGAAATCGTAGAGGGGGGGGGGGGTTTGAATACGTTTCCATTTAAAAACTTAAAAACCTTTTTTATCAAATACCTAATCAAGTGTGACGTAGTATGAAAAGTGTCAACAATGATCATACAACATCTAGAGATGGTATAAAGTAAGCTACCTGTCACACCCCCAAATTTCGTGACTTGCAACGGAATGAAGCATTCGAGGGCATGACTGGTCATAGCACCACAATTACAATTATATTGAACGACCTAAAGTGTCCTTTAGAAAATACATCGTTTGATTATTTAAAAACATTCAGAGTAACAAAGCTAGGTCCCAAAAGGTGAAACAAGTTTTCAGAAAAACAAGTTCATACAATTCAAATGATGGATAAGTGCATAAAATATAAAGTGAGACGCGTCAACTCCGCGACTCCATGATATGTCCTTATGCTAGCCAACATGCGATACCTTAGTTACCTGAAAATACATTGCTAAAAATGGTCAACAAAAATGTTGGTGAGATCATAGGTTTATGTAAATGAAATGTTGTACGGATACCACAAGTATAAAGTGTATGACAAAATCATGCCACATAAAAATGATACATTAGCTCTTAAGCTCATGACCCCGAAGCTAGACTGAATGAAATGCCCCAACCGAGTGTTTGCAATACACTCTAATATGACAGAAATGAAATGCGTTCGTTTGACCAGTTGGTGCTACCAACCCGAACGGAGGAGTCACCCTCAATAGATCTATTCACTCACTTTCGCTTGCTCACAATTAACGGTTCATGATAATAAAGGGGACTTTAAATCAGGGCAACGATGTAACTTAAGCAATGTAATGAGTTTGGATACTTTGGTCCGCATATAAAAATGGTGCAATGTATTCTCCCCCGAGAGTTTAGAAATCAATAAACAATTTAAAACGGGGCTATGAAAACTCACCTGGTATGATATAGCAACAATGTAAATGATGGATATGATGAAATAAAGCTCGGTCTCTAACCGCGACCTATTATGAATGATGTGATCCAATGTAAGCAATGATACAATGCAACACATGCAAATACGTATGTTAACGATACCACTTGTTAGTTTTGAAAATAACGTATCGACAAAAAACACACTTTTGACGTCTTGTTAAGTTATAAACTACTTTTCATGTAATTATGTTGAAACGGTACTCCACGATCCTTATTTGGTGTTCTATCGGCAAAATATAGCATTTTCATCGCAATTTAATATTTTCCTTAACTTGTGAAAATATGTCCAAAATGGCCTCGTAAAACTAGTCGTGAATTATTGCACGTTAAGTATTAGTGATCAAACTCGATATTTTTGAAAACCTTGTATCAATGTATTAATGTCGTTTCATTTAACTTTTGATTGTACACGCCTCGATCAATTAGAAAATCGGCTATCAATGTTATGTCTCGCAAAAACACTAGTTTTTATACTTAAAACACTTTCTATTAGTGGGCTGTCAAAATAAACATGGTACGTCGGGCTTCTAACGTGAATATCTCGGCCGTTATAAGCTTGTTTTCTACGTTCTTTATATCCACGGCTTTGTATAAACATGAACTAACATAATCTCAGTAGGTTGGGTCGTCTAGATCACGTCTAATGCCTCGTTTTGTCCTTTGAATCTCGGCGATCAGCAACTAAATTTTCAGAATTTTAGTTTTCGTCGTCTAACTTTGAAAAATCATATCTCCTTCGTTATAAGTCGGTTTTTAGTGATTCTTGCGGCCACGGTTTTGTTTTTGAAAGAAATTTCTGAATATGAAGGCGAAAATAGTTCAAAAGTTTCTGAGTTTTCCAGACTTTGCATTTTTGGACAGAACCTTATCTATACTTGTTAAAATTCATTTTCTTGGTTCTAAACTTGATCATACCACTTCAAATCAACTCCACAAGTTCGCAAATCCTACCATACACCTTCTTAGGGTGTCATGTGGTCCTAAACATCACCAACCTTGGTGGATTTCATGAGATCACTAGTGAAATTTATAGATCTAGTGTTAAAGATAGTTTATGTGCAAAGTGGTATCTAAAACATAAATATGTTGCATGATTAACTAATATAACTTGAAAATACCTAAACATATGAATCAAATGAAAGTATAAGATGATCAAAATGTGTTCTTGAAACTTACTTGAATATTTGATGAGTTTTGATGGGAAATGTGTAAGAAACTTTGAGGTTTAACCACAAAACCTTAACAAGGAAGGTAAATGGAGCTTGATTATGACTTTAACTTAGAAAATTTATGGATTTGTGGTGGTGTTATTGTCTTGGCCGAATGGGGATGAAGAAAAGGAAGAGAGAAAATCTCTTGGTTTAGTTAAATGTGTATGTGTTATGTGATGTTAGTTAGTGGAATGGAAATAAAATGACTAGAAATTCATTAATGGTTTTTGGGTGTATTAGCCTAAATGGGGGGGGGGGGGGGTTAGGGGGCGGCACATGTGGGTTATAGGAAGAGGATTTGATGGTTAAACAAGACTTTGTCCCCCATTTAAATAAGTATTGGTAGTTTAGTGTATACATTGAGTGTTATCGGGTACCGAGTTAACTAGAAATGAAGCATGACGAGGTGAAATGAAATACGAAGAAGTTGTAAAAATTGTAAAACCATATTCCTTGCAAGAATCGGGTGTTAGAATGATTATCGGATTGAAATTTCTTAAACCGACGGAGTTATAAGCGTCAAACGAAAAATATAGCGATTGGTTTAAAAACACCGGGTAAAGTAATAATATAATCTCTATATCATTAAAATTAGTTTGAAAATGTGTTAGGATCATAGTCGGGTGTATTGGGTATAATGTTAGCAGAAATGACTGAGTGGTAACGTTAAATTAACAATTAAACATACGTTAATGAAAATCACACAAACCCATGCATGAACTGATATGATAATGATGTTACTGATGATATGCAGACTACTCTAGTCTGAATGATGTGTCTTTACTGATGATGCATGAATACGCAGCTAAACCTAACTGGTTACGCGCATTTGAGTACCCGTAAACCAAGTTTACAACATGATGAATGATGCCCATGAATAGTGATTTCCCTCCGAAAATGAATAGTGTCACATGAATAGTAAATTTTTTGACAACTTCTCAAATTCTCAAACTGACTTCAAAAACGATGAATAGTGAAATGATGAATAGTGATTGGTGAATAGTGATTGATGAATAGTAACTCATGAATAGTAAATTGTCGGGGTTTGAAAAATGACCTAAAATTGCGAGTTGTGACAGTCGACCACCATAAAAGGAATTCAGTCCCTGAATTCAGCTGATGTTGGTCTCTGGAGTGGTCTTAGTGAAAAGATGTGGGTATTTGAGTCGCATCTGGTCTTCCCGTTCCCAAGTAAACTCAGGACCTCTGCGAGAATTCCAGCGAACTTTGACGATCGGAATTCGACTTTGCTTCAACTGTTTGACCTCCCGGTCCACGATTTCTGCTGGTTCCTCCACAAATTTAAGCTTATCATCGAGCTGAATTTCTTCCAATGGGATTACGAGCGTTTCGTCTGAAAGACATTTCTTGAGGTTTGAGACATGAAACGTGTTATGTACACTGTTGAGCTCTGACGGAAGCTCCAGTCTGTACGCTACCGGACCGATCCTTTCCAGAATCTTGAATGGTCCAATGTATCTCGGGTTCAACATCCCGCGTTTCCCGAATCGTATCACGCCCTTCCAAGGCGAGACCTTCAACATGACTTTGTCTCCAACCTGGAATTCTAATGGTTTGCGTCGAACATCGGCGTAACTTTTCTGTCGGCTTCTGGCTGTTTGGAGTCTTTCTCGAATTTGGACTATCTTTTCTGTTGTTTCTCTGACCAACTCTGGACCAGTTAGCTGCACATCACCAACTTCGGCCCAACAAACTGGGGACATGCACTTACGAACGTAGAGTGCCTCGAATGGTGCGGCTTTTATGCTCGAGTGATACCTGTTATTGTACGAGAACTCGATCAATGGCAAATGGTTAGCCCAACCATTTCCAAAGTCAATGACACATGCCCTGAGCATGTCTTCCAATGTCTAAATCGTTCTCTCGCTCTGACCATCAGTCTGAGGATGATAGGAGGTACTCATGTCTAATTTAGTCCCAAATGAATCTTGCAATGACTCCCTAAAGTTTGAAGTAAAGCGACTGTCTCTGTCGGAAATGATAGAAATTGGTGCACCGTTCCTTGAAACTATTTCCTTGACGTAAAGTTTGGTGAGCTGATCCATAGTATAAGTCTCTTTGATTGGAATGAAATGGGCTGACTTGGTGAGACGATCAACTATTACCCAAATAGCATCGTAACCTCCTGATGTTTTGGGAAGTTTAGTGACAAAGTCCATTGTAATGCGTTCCCATTTCCACTGTGGAATTTCCGGTTGCTGAAGTAATCCTGATGGCTTCTGGTACTCGGCTTTCACTTTATCACAAGTAAGACATTTGCTGACGTACGTAGCTATCTCTGCTTTCATATTTGGCCACCAATAAAGCTTTTTGAGATCCTGATACATCTTATCAGAACCAGTATGAATGGAGTACTTTGACTTGTGTGATTCATGCATAATCAACTCTCGTATTCCACCATAGAGAGGTATCCAGCTTCTATCCTTGAAGCATAATGTTCCGTCTGATCTCCTTACTAAACCGTTTGCATTATCCTGCATTCCCTTGAGGGTTTCACTTGGTTGGGTTTCTTCCTTGAGTGCCTCGACTTGGGCCTCGAGGATATTTGATAGTAGTGGTGAAATGATAGTCATTCCCAATGATCTGACTCTCAAAGGATTGAGTCTCTCTTTCCGACTGAGTGCATCTGCCACAACATTGGCCTTTCCTGGGTGATATCTGATTTCACAGTGGCAATCACTAAGTAGTTCCAACCAATGACGTTGCCCCATGTTAAGTTCCTTCTGATCAAGTATGTACTGTAAGCTTTTGTGGTCTGTAAATACTACACACTTTGTTCCGTAAAGATAATGCCTCCAAATCTTGAGTGCGAAAACCACAACACCCAACTCTAAGTCATGAGTAGTGTAATTCTTCTCATGCTTCTTAAGCTGATGAGATGCATAAGCTATCACCTTCTCTTTTTGCATTAGCACTGCCCCAAGTCCTTTGTGTGAAGCATCACAATATACCACGAAGTTTTCAATCCCTTCTGGCAATGACAAAATTGGCGCGCTGCAAAGTTTCTGTTTCAATAACTGAAAAGCAGTCTCTTGCTTTTTTCCCCAATCGTACTTCTGGTTCTTTTGTGTCAACTTGGTCAGTGGCTTAGCTATCTTGGAAAACCCTTCAATGAACCTTCTGTAATATCCGGCAAGTCCTAAGAATTGACGAATTTCTGTTCGAGTTTTTGGTGTTGACCAATCTTTAACTGCCTCAATCTTTGCTGGATCAACCTGTAGTCCTTGACTATCAGTGACGTGACCAAGAAATTGTACTCTTCTGATCCAAAAATCACACTTCGAAAATTTGGCGTACAGTTCCTCTTTCTTGAGCAGCTTTAAAATCGTTCAGAGGTGTTCTCGGTGCTCTTCTTCACTCCTTGAGTAAATCAAGATATCGTCAATGAATACGATCACAAACTTATCTAGATATGGCTTGCATACCCTGTTCATGAGATCCATGAACACAGCTGGTGCGTTGGTTAGTCCGAATGGCATTACCTGAAATTCATAATGGCCATAGCGTATTCTGAATGCTGTCTTCGGGATATCTCCCTCCCGAACCCTAAGCTGATGGTAACCCGATCTCAAGTCGATCTTGGAGTAATAACTAGAACCTTGCAACTGATCAAACAAATCGTTGATCCTGGGAAGTGGATAACGATTCTTCACCGTTAATTTGTTTAGCTCTCGATAATCAATGCACATTCTGAAAGATCCATCTTTCTTCTTTACAAACAAAACCGGTGCTCCCCAAGGCGAGGAACTCGGCCTAATGAATCCTTTATCCAAGAGCTCTTGCAATTGGTTCAACAACTCTTGCATTTCTGAAGGTGCAAGTCAATAAGGTGCTCGCGCAACTGGTGCGGCTCCCGGCACTAAGTCAATCTGAAATTCGACTTGGCGAGTAGGTGGAAGTCCTGGTAAGTCTTCAGGAAAGACTTTTGGAAAATCTTTAACTGTTGGTACATCTTCAAGTCGCTTCTCCTTCGACTTCTTTTCTGTGATATGAGCCAAGAATGCATAACAACCCTTCTTTATGTATTTCTCTGTTTTAATGCACGAGATGATGCTGAGTCTAGTCCCACTGCGTTCTCCGCGAACGACCAATGTTTCGCCATCATAAGGAAGATGAACAACTTTTTCATCACAGATGATTCTGGCATGATGTCGAGATAACCAATCCATACCGATGACAATGTCGAAACTTCCAAGTTCTACTGGCATGAGATCTATATTGAACGGGTAATTGAGAAAATTGAGAGTGCAACCACGAATGATCGTGTCGGTGCCAACTAAACTACCGTTAGCTAGTTCAATGTGATATGGAGTGTCTAATGTGGTTGGTTCAATGTTGAGTAATGGTGCAAATGCAGTAGAAACAAAACTTCTACCGGCTCCTGAATCAAATAGTATGGATGCATAACGATTGTTAATGAGGAACGTACCCGTAACGACATTCGGGTCCTCCTTGACATCTTCTCCTCCAAGGACATAAGCTCTTCCTCTAGCTGTTCCACCTTGGTTATTGTTTCCATGATTCTTTCCCTTCGGACAGTTATTCTTGAAGTGTCCGACTTCTCCACAACCAAAGCACGTTGCTGGGGGCTTCTGATTATCAACCACAATCAGAGCTTTGCAATCCCTGGTCGAATGACCAACTTTCTTACAGTTCCCACAAGGATTTAGACAATTTCCGGGGTTATGATGGGTTTGACATTTGTTGCACTTGGGTAAAGTACCATTGTAACCTCTTTTCTCAGCTGGACCTGCAACATAGGCCTTTGCAGTTTCCTGTCTCTTGGGTGGTGGTTGAGTAACATTGTTACTCTGGTTGTTATCCCGATTTCTTTTGTTGTTGTTGTTATTGGAATTGTTTCGGTTGCTATTATAGTTGTTGTTGTTTCAGTAGTTGTTGGAATTGTTGTTGTAGTTACGGCTACTGTTGGTGGTGTTGTTGTTGTTTGAGGTAGTTCCTTTCTTCACTATCTGAGCCATGAGTTTCTGAGACATTCTGATTGCCTCATCCAATGTTTACGGGTCAAAAGAAATCACATCTCCACGGATGTTGTGAGGTAATCCTCCAATGAAATTCTCTAATAGCTTCTCAGTGCCCGGAACCATTGTTGGACATAATGCTGCCAATTCCTGAAACCTCCTGATATATGCCTCAATATCATTACCTGCTGTCACTAGCTCATAAAACTCTGTTTCCATCTTTTTCACTTCTTTTCGTGGGCAAAACTTCTTTGTCAGCAACTTCTTGAATTCGTCCCATGTAAGCTTATGAGCATTCTCCATTCCCATGGGCTTTGCATACGAATTCCACCATGACATAGCTTCCCCAACGAGTGTACTAGTAACAAACTTTACTTTGCTGTCCTCCGGATAGTTGCATAGAAGGAATACTGATTCTGTCTTTTCAAACCATCGGATCATGGCAGTGGCCCCTTCAGTGCCTTTGAATTTTTCCGGATCACCATTCTTGAAATCTTTGTACATACATTTACGACCATTTGTACCATTTGTATTTGTTCCTGCGGCTTCCGCGGTTTCTGCCCGCGAAGCGGCTTCAGCAGCAGCTGCAGCTACGACAGCTCTTTCTGTAACCAATGCTGCCTCAATACTGTCGGCAACAAGCTTTCTGATGTCGGCTGGTGTCATAGCAGTAGTGGCTCTTTTGGGTGGCATAATTCTTCACAATCACAAAAGATAACAACAATGAGAATCCACAATAGAAAACGATCATCATACACAATATATACAACCACAACACGTATAAATACAACCACAACATGTATAAATACAATGAAACCACAACGAAACATCATAAATATAATCACATTGCTCATGAATATAATACATGAAAATTTCAGTTAACGCAGACCGATATCATAAAATAGCACAACGAAAATCCTGCATAGTAGAGTCACACTTGATATATTTGTTTGTACTACAAGGAAAAGACAACAAGTTCTAAACTGTGTCCCACACCCCGGGACTAGGATAATAATGTACAAGCTACATGATAAAAGTCTAACACTAGGCACCTCCTCCAGGTGCTCCATCTAGCCTACGGAAAATCCTCTGAAGATCCCTAGACATAGCAATAGCAATCTCCTCTAGGTGTTGAACTCGAAGCTGAAGATCAGTCTCCCTAGTCTCTGATGCAGACATCCTAGCCTGTACTGAAGATAACTCACCGGCCTGGCGATGATGCTCATCCTGGGACATCTGTGCCCTGTCGAACAAATCAGGCATCTCCTGCCTCAACTGGGTAATACGCTCAGAACTCTCTAGCTGTCGGGACTCCAATCCATGATATGAAACATCTATAGCAACTCTGCCTGTGACTAGTCCCTCGACCTCCTCCTCTATATCCTCGATTCGGCTCACTGGTATCTCCTCCACATGGCCTAATGCCCTGTCAATCTGTCCCTGTAGATGATCTAGTCTCGAGTCAAGTGTAGCATCAGTAAGTAGTCTGTCAGCATCAGCCCTCGAGCTCTCACCAACCTCGAATCTACTGGGTGGTGCTGTCTCTGTGGCATCTGAAGTATCTGGTGATGGAATATCAAGACGTGCCCGCTTCTTGAGCGGTAGGTCTGACATAGGAGTAGGATCTCTGGGATGAACTGGTGCTGATAGGGATGGCAATGGTGGAGACAATGATGATAAGGATGGTAATGGTGATAATGGTGATGGTGTACTGAATGCCACACTCCTCCTCGCTGTCAAGCGGCGACGAAGTGGATGAGATGAAGTAAGTGATGATGGTGGTGGTAGGGACACGAATGCAACTAGTGACCTGACAGCGAGACGATGAACCCGCTTAGCAGCAGTGCGCTTCATGCGCGGCCCACCTGGATATGTACGGTAAACTCGACCATAGGGTATAAACTCTCCTGGCTGGATAACTGGAACAACTTTGGGACCACGAAGGATCACAGGTGACAGTGGTGGGGTAGGCACGACTTCCCCCTCCTCAAAGGGTTCTGTCTCAGCCTTTGACATCACAGGTGAAGACTGTGGAGTAGGCTCCACTGATGACAAAATGATAGTGGGTAGTGAGGGTGATGTAACCGACTCTAGTATGATGGAGGGTAGTGAGGAAATATCGTCTGACTCAGAGTCCGATGAGATAACAATAGGGTGTGAATCCGAAGACATCACTGTGACAATAGATGTGAAATAAAAGTAAATAAACATTTACACAATGTGGGTTATGATGAAATGATATATGTATGAAATCGCAATCACTACAAGTGATATAATGAATATGCACTTATGCTACAATGATGAGATGCTATGATGGTGTAGTTATTGTAACACCCCATAAATTTTTAAATAACAGCGGAAGACTTAAACGGGGTATTACCAACTAGATCACAGTCATAAGTATAGATTTTTGATAAAAAGGGAAATTTTATATCATTCAATGAAAACTCAATATTCAGAGATTACATATTTGTTATCAAAAGGGGTAGTAGTTCACAAAAGTGATGATGAGTTTGAAAAGAATGATATAGTTATTTGGAACAAAGGTGGGTCTTTTCTCCATGCCCGTGCCAACTCCGTGCTTGAGATTTCTTTAATTACCAGAGATAAACATGCTTAAAATGTCAACACAAAGGTTGAGTGAATTCACAGTGTTTTATTTGTAATAGTTTGAACACAAGGTAAATAATAGTGAAAACAATGATATTGCAGGGGTAATAAATAGATAAATATTGCACTAAGCCTCATGAAACGCAAACCTTAACGTGTAGGGGTAGTAATAATAAATATCCCAATCATAGCAATGATATGGGTGATAAATGCCCTGGTGTAGGAGTTTTGCCATACTCAAATTTGAATAAAGTGCATTTGTCTATCAATCCGGCTAACACTATGGCTATCTATCCGGCTAGTACAAATGGGATGTCAACTTCCAATAGATCTATTCACGAAATTCGCGTTCACTCACAAGTGATTAATGGTTCATGATAAAGGGACTTTTAAATTGGCGGGGTAATAACTTAGGCAAATATTTCTTAGCAATATCAATTAGGGAAGCATACAGGAAAAATACTTGTGTTCGGTTTTATAGCATGTATCTCCCCACGGGATTTGAAAAATAGTAAAAAGTGGGACTATGAACTCACCTTGGTGTAGCAGTAATCTGAAATGCAATAGAATCAACTAGTGGATAGTAGTTCCGACGCGAGACCTAGATTAGTATGGTTTGTTTTAGTTCGGGAATAGAGTTTAAGAATTTACGAAGTTTAGTTAAATCTGAAAGATTTAAAGAGTTTATGTTATCGTTGCTGGTGTGGCAGCATTTAAGTTCAAAAGTCTTTTCTGAGTTATTTGAAAATATTGGCTCTTGAAAGTACTCTCGAGATATAAGGACGAAGATCTTTAGTTTGGTAATAACTGAAAGATTCAGACGAAACAACTAATAATTGTATGACGTCGGTGGTATGACGGAGAATGTTATAATTGTGTGGATATGAATATTACAAAGTGTGTGATTGTGAGAGATAAAATAAAAGTTGTGTGTATATATATACACATCTATATGTGAGTCTTTTATTATAAAAGACTTGTTTTTGAGAATGGTAAATTTGTGTTAATAGGTTATAAAGTTTACATAAAGAAAAGAAAGACATTTCATTGTTTTTAAATTTGTTAGGTTTTAATTTTATATTGTTGAGTAAATGAAAACGAGTTTAAATCTTCATATGACCATTTTATGATTGTAAGGTATATATATATATATATATATGTTAGTAGTGTCGCTAATTTAAGTAAATCATGGAGTTTTAAAATATAAGGTTGTCGTGTTTTATTAGTTGACAAGTTGTGACGACGGCATATATATACGAAACGATCTTACGTAACATGTTTTCATGTCAACAGTGGGTTGTGGCCAAAATATTCGAATGGGTTTATATACTATAATCAGATTTTCACGCTTAAAGTTTGATAATTGGACTGGGGTAGGTAATAAGAGAAACTTCGCACATGGGCTTGCTAGGTGGGCTGCGGCCCAACCAAGAGTTTTACTCAAATGAGTCTACCACAACTCAAGGAGCTTTGTGTGGTGAGTCTGTAAACGCAAACCAACAAGAGAGGGAAATTTGGGTTTCGAGCTCAAACATTATTAACAATTTTCCAGCCTCACAAGAACTGGTACAATGACTTGGTGAGTCCGAGCACCCTCTCGGCTCACTCATTGACCCACATTTTCGCAAATCAACATTTCTTATTCTCAAAAGGTTTTGACTTAACCAAAACTAGCCATTAGGCCATAGATTAGAACCATGCATTTAGCTATAACAAGCTCGAGTATTAGAGTGCTTCGACTCTAATATTCCATTCGAGCACAATGAGTATTTACCAAGGTTTTGAGTACAACTCATCCCTTGGCTTTATTCAAAAATCTAGAGACCATCTAGCCTCGCTACACTAACCCGAGACCTAACCATTTCATTAGTTGAATACTAGTTTAAATTGAGCCATATCAAATTTTCATTCGCAAAGGTTTAAACATCGCGACTGGGTAAGAATCAAGAATAATGACGGATCGAACACACTCAAATCGAGCCAAGATTAACATCATTATTAGCTTTTCATTAAAAATCAACCACACCAACAATTTTAACAACTTAAAACATAAATCCCACACCACATTTTAATTCGACAGCAGCATAATTGATTTTAAAAATAACAACACATTGAAACACCCAAAAGTTTGATTCGACAGTAGCACTAATTCCTTAAAAATCCATAAAAGTTCTAACGATCCAATACTACATTAAACATTGAAAATGAAATAATAAAAATCAAGATTTATAGAAAGATCCTTACAACCAAATTGAGATCGACTGAGAGAGATGAAGAGGAACAAAAATCCCACGATCCAAGCAACTCACTTCTTCTTTCCCACCACCAATATGTTATTTTTGTTGTGTTTTTGGGTCTCGATAGGATGAAGAAGTGGCTGGGATTGAGGTTCTTCTTAAAGAGTTAGTTTGGGGTTAACCTAAATCTCCTTTCTCTCCCACTAAGCTCTTCATAAGCTTTCTTGGAAAATAATGTCGACATCCCCTTTGGGGTTTGATTTTTGGGATACGACAATCACAAGGATCAAGGAAGAAGGAGACAAACATGGTTGTCTTGATGTGTAGACCTATGTATAAAGTAGATTCGATCAGAGATTTGATAGAGGAAGAAAGGGATTTAAGATGATTATGGAATGAGAGAGAGACTGTGGAGAAGAAGAGATAACCCTCTCTCTTCCTCCCTTTTCGTTTTCTTTTTTTTTTATTTATCAAGATAGTGGACGGTTTGGGGTTGAATAGTTTTGTAGTTTTGTGGTTTAAGTGTACCCCGTGTCCCATTGAGTTCCGGTGTAATTGTGGTACTTCGGTTCGGTAAAAACGTGCCAACTAGAATTTTGGAGACGTTTTTATAAAATTGTCATAATATAAAATTTATTGACTCCAATAATGAATTACAGGGTTAAACCTTTACTAAGGTAGTGTCGGTACGCAAGCGAGCTATTCATGGTGAGTTCGAATTCGTTGGGGTGACTTGGTGATCGTTGCTATATATATATATATATATATATATATATATATATATATATATATTATATATATATATATATATATATATATATATATATATATATAATAATGTAGTCTGCACAAAAGGTTATTTAACATAAATTGGTATTATTCGGTGATTAACATTATTAATGACATGGGATTTTTACGAGGTATTACAGTACCCACCCGTTAGACTGGATTCGTCCCGAATCCTAAGATGTGGTAGTAGTCGGAGTTGTGTTATCAAACAAGTGGGGGTATTTAGAACGGATTTGATCTTCGCGTTCCCATGTGTACTCTGGTCCTCTCTTAGAGTTCCATCTAACTTTGACAATAGGGATACGGCTTTGTTTCAATCGTTTGACATCTCCATCCAAGATTTCTATTGGTTCTTCATCACAGGTTAGCTTATCGTTAAGTCGAATTTCTTTTAAGGGAACGACAGGGGTTTCATCCGATAAACACTTCTTCAGGTTCGATACGTGAAAGGTATTATCGTTAAGTCGAATTGAGGTCATGAGATCTGAACGTCTCAAATTTCTGCCCAACAACGGGTGGTCGGTACTTCCGACCATAAAGTACCTCAAATGAAACAACCCTTCTACTAGTGAGATATCTGGTGGTTGTAGGAGGATTTGATTAATGCTAAATGGTTATCCCAGCTATTTCAACAATCATTCGCTCATGCCATTGTTGTGCCTCCTAGAGCCTATTTTGTGTACTCATCCTTCGTGGGAGGTAGGTGTAGTTGTCGACATGAAAGGGTTGATTTCATTTGAACAATGAGGCTAGATATCGCCATTTTTCTCATGGCGGCTATAGAGAATCTAAGGGAAAAGTCCCTTGGTGTGAATGACAAGGAATAACATGTCAGTAGGCATATATGGCTAGTCGAGAGTGATGGCCCATGAGTCAAAACTAAGGGCAAATTCGGATGCCAATGATTGGGAACGCTCAAAAGTTATCATCGGATAATGTTCTTGATGGCAGGTGCTTAACTCGTTAAGGCAAAACTATGGTGTATTGTGACTCGAGATCGTGGCATAGTGGTCTAAGTTAGGTGGGTACTTTGTCGAGGGATGTTTGTCTCGTTACAGAAGGAAGTTAAAAGTCTTATGGCCAGATGTGATCTCTTATAATCCATGTGAAAGTGATGTCATGTGTCAAAGCGATTATGTTATCTAAAACTCTGAAAGGGCACATCGTCTCTTAAGTAATTGCTTATCCAATTTCACGCGCTTCTACCAGGTGAGAATCTTATCTTACCGAATAAGTGGGAATGTTGCACTTCGAAAGACTAGTGTTAAGGTATGACATATCGCTATTGTCAATCTTAGGCAAGTCAGGTAGTATGTAGGGGTAACGACTTTCTTCCGAAGTTTAATCCTAATATTTGTTCTGAGATTGTACGTTTTCTTGCTTAGAGGTATTGATAAAAATGTTGTTCAAATTTTTTATTTGAGTACGTGTTTACGCGAACTCGACCAAGTCAATAATTTAAAGACACAAATTTCTTTGTTTGAGGTTAATAGTCGAGTAAATTAATGCGACCCTGAAAAATTTAAAGTTTAGTGAAACGAATTTTTAAATGCGGTGTGGATAAGGCAGTTTCACAAAAATCAATGCTTAGACATTTGTTGACATATGAAAAGCTTGGTAAGGTCTGACTAAAATAGATATATAATTTAGTAGCTTGGGTTTTCAAGCATGGTGTAAATAACAAAATTAACACTTAGTCGCTTTTTAATATGCAAAAGTTTTGATATGGTTTGACCAGAGAAAACTTTTAACTTACAAAATGAGTATCTCGGAGAAATACTTATGAAATTGATATAAACGCGTTTTTAAAGGAATATTCTTGAAAGTGAAATCAACAAAAATGAAGGTATAGTTGTGTATGAGTTTTCGAAAATTTTAAGGACATAGTCTAGTTTCCCATGTTTGATAGTGTTAGGTTGTTGAATATCAGGTGAAGTTTATAGGTATGGTATTTAATTTACTAGGACATTATTGGGGTGTATCATGACTTATAAGTGAGTCGGATATTGTGTCATGGGCATTTCCTTGGCTACAAGTGTAAGTCGTGTATCAAAGGCCGTTCGGTACGTTGGGATCACTTGGTATTTCCGCGTGGGAGTGAAGTTAACTCAAAACGGATTTTTGAGGCTGAATAATCTAGAACTCCTAGAGGGCACGTTGTAAGGGTGATTGTATATTTAGTGTCCAATCCAAGGTATCCATTACTTATAAGGGAAATCTTATTATATGGGGTGGATAGGGTGAATTGTGCATTGACCGCACAGTGTCAGACGTGGTATCTTGTTATTCCTAATCGTGGACAAAGATCCTTGATCTACCTCTAAGGTTTGATTTAGTGAATAGGGGTGTTTTGGATCACTCTTTCGTTCTAGTTAGACAAATACTCTCCAAGAAGTAGTGAAAGATTTGGTAATTTATCAAAATAGTGGTTCGGTTTGTTCTGTAAGGTCCTAAGACTTTCGTCAGGGTATTAGTCATTCCATTGTGTGTTCCTATTCCCTAGTCAAGAGTTTCATTGGTCCTTTCATTGTTTTCTTCCCTCGAGGGGTCCTCATCGTATTGTTAAGATCCTATTAGCATAAGGTATGCGATCGGGTTTCTCAAAGTGGGTAATTCAATGAATAGACCAAAAATGTCTAGGCCTCAAGTTATGTGGGCACTAGGTCGATGTCTTGTGGGTATCTAGTAGGTTTAGGGTGCAACCTTAAGTGATTACGTTGGTTCAATTAGTAGTCAAATAGCTAGTTTGGTGGTGCGCTTAACACGAATGGTAAAGTCTTGAAGAATGGTGATCGTTGCTACTAGCAATCAGTTGATTGATTCATTAGTGTACTTAGTGTTCAACACAGCAAGCATGATTTTGATTTGGGGCTAAATGTAATCATCATCATGATTGACATCTTAGTCACCCTTGAAATTATGATTCATTCGATAGCTATCGAATTTAGAGGTTGTCTATTTGACGGTGGGATCCTTCGGAATCCGAGGATGTTGGAGTAAAGCGAGATGCCATAAGGTTAAGTTTCGTACGAATTCTTATGGTAACGATCGTAGGTAATCCCGCTGATTGTGGCTATGTTCGTTGATAGGTTGCTTCTATGGTGGATGATGATGTAACTGCTTTTTCCGGATTAGAATATGTGGCAAGACTAGACTGATTCCATGTGATAAGATGGTGTCGAAGTCTATTTGTGTTTCTTAGTACGGATGCCCATAACTTGCACAACTTTTATGTAAGGTTGTGATTTCTCGAAATAGTAGTAGAAGTTTTGACTTTTGGCAAAAATTTTAGACCACTATCCCCAGCATAGCATGGTCCTTCTTGAATTATGCATAGGTGATCAGGCTTTGCATAATTAAAGTTCAACGATGCAATGTTGGATTCAGTTTAAGGGGAAAGTATCGGTAACTTTGTTCATAAAGTGGTAGCTTAAAATACTTTTCAAAGAGGACTCAGTTCATAGGGTGCTTATAGAATAGGTTGTAAAACGGTGTGTAGAAGGGTTTATAAAATGGTAGCGGAAATTTTTGAATAAATGTACCTTAGTTTACAAATGTTGGTAAAACCTTTGTTGGTCTATGGAATAGTATTAAAATAGCAAATCGATTGGTTGCATAAAATAAGGTAGTTCATAAAATAATATGTGAAATAGTTTATAGAACAATATGGATGACACTGTATTAAAACGGTTTGTAGGATACAAAAAATTGGTTTGTAATGCATTGCGATATAGTTTGTTGTTTTATTGGCGGTGTATGTGGTGCTCAGAGGGGTAAAATAATTTATGAGTCAGTAATAAAACTTGTAGGGTGTTTGCAACATAGTATACAGGGTGTCAGTAAAAACATTGTTGGTTTATAGATTTGTAGTAGGGTAGCAAATTTTGTTTATTGTGTTTATATCAATTAGTCTGTGGGATGATTCGTAAAATAGCTTGTATGTCGATAGTGACACTGTTTATTATTTTTATAAGAGGGTAGTAAGGTGGTCAAATAGTAGAAAAATGGAAACAAAGTGGTGGTTTATTCGGTGGTAAAGTAGAGTAACGAAATGACTAATGGGATAGTGATAAACAATAAAGTTTTAGCGAAATATTTTATAAAGTGATAGTAAATGATTTCACCAGATAGTAGCAAAACGGTCTGTAGGGTGTTTACAAAATGGTTTATATGAAACTAACAAAACAATTCGTAAGTTGATAGCAAGTCTGGAAATTTCTTAAGAGGATGAAAAGTTCGTTTGTTCACAGTGTAAGATAATAAAGAGGTGTTAGTGAACTGTTTTGGTTGATAGTGGTAGGGTATCAAATTTGTCTTTTACATGGTAATAGTTTGTAAAATGGTATAATAATAGTTTACGTGATAAAATATGGAGTGCAATGGGCGACTGTTGGAACATCTAGTTGATATGAGATTGTACACCAATTCAAGGTTCGTAGGAAGGTACTTATTAGAAGAGTGAGACATAGTAAGGATGTTCCTATTAATAGACATATGTAATACCACGAGATTAGCTCAAACATGATAAGGTCAGAATAAATCATGACCATCTTAATATGATATCATAACATGAGTAGATACAATATCCACACATATGATGGAAAATCTCGGCTCTTATAGACCGATATCAATACATAGCATAGTCGAACCACATGTCCAAATGATAACTTGTCCCAAATTTGGTATACAACAAAGATGTATTACAAGCGTCACTAATTTGGCCACACATCCCGTGGCTTGGATAGAAGCTACTGATGATAATAGTGTAGTCTAAGAACTACCTGGTGCTCCTCTGGGTGGGTCCTCAGTGGTGGTATGATGTGGTGGTCGTGGCACTATCCATAGTGAGTCATCCAAATCTTCATAGTTAGGCATGCTAGGGGTCCATGATGGTGGTAGTGGTATGAGTGGGCGCACTAGGCGACTCCTGGTGTGTACCATCCTGGGCCCAGCGGGGTAGTATTGGAAAATGTAATGGGGTGGGACATCCCTCCCGGGCCTGATAAGTATGGCGGGTTTAATAGATGGTGTGGATGATGGAGGTGCTAGATCAGTAGTGGATGAGCAGGCGTCCTTGGTGTCGGAGTTCGTAGTGATGATGATGGTGAAGGTGAGGCTAATACAGGTGATGGTGATGAGGATACTGGTGCTGGTGATGGTGGTACCAATGGGGCTGAAGGTGCACGTGCTCGTTTCCGGGCAGTGTCCTTCCTAGGTGGGCCTCCCTGGCAAGGCACATAAAGTTGCCCAAATGGTGCGGGCTCATAAGGCTGTAGAAACCTGACTACCCTACTCCGGCGAACTGGTGTAGGTGGGGGTGGTATGGGTGAAGCTAATTCGGAAGAGTCGGAGTCAGTTGACTCGTCGTCAGCCTCCGATCCAGAGAGGTAGTGAGGTGTTAAAGCTCGGGGTGGTGGTGGTGAAGGACAATCATCAGCAGCTAGGAACTGCTATGACTCGTAGTACTGATCAAGGGTCAAGGTCCATAAGCAAGTGAAGATGAAAGTGGGATAGTGGGTGAGATAACTGGTGTCGAAGCGACTTCACCCTCCTCAAAGGGCTCCGTCTCTCCAGACACATCCCCAGATGAGACAACAGATGGGATAACGGGTGAAACGAGTAGGGTGCTATTGGTGTCAAAGTCGGATAAAATGATAGTGGGGATGAGAGGTGATGCGGGTAGTGCGTCATCACTGTCAGAAAGTATGATGATGGGGAGCGACATGGTACTGTAATATCCCAATAATAATAGGTGTAAGTCATTAATAATATAAACATGCATTAGTCATAATAGCATTTGTAGGTGATCAAATTTATTCGTTAGATATGCATAATCTGCCAAGCAAATCTCAATGCAAATATAATCACATTCGTAGGTGATAAAACTAATTCGTTATATATGCATAATCTGCCAAGCAAATCTCAATGCGTACATTCGTAGGTGATCATAATAATATTCGTAGGTGATAAAATTTTATTCGCTATGCATAATCTGCCAAGCAAATCTCAATGCAAGTACTTGTAGGTGTTGGCACGGAGGGCATAGGGTGGTAGAGTGTAAAAAATGGTCCTTTTAGAAATCGCGGTTATAGTCCAATGTTTTAAAATCAATTGGTTCTCTATAACCCTGGCTCTGATGCCAATTTGTAACACCCCGTAAATTTTTAAATAACAGCGGAAGACTTAAACAGGGTATTACCAACTAGATCACAGTCATAAGTATAGATTTTTGATAAAAAGGGAAATTTTATATCATTCAATGAAAACTCAATATTCAGAGATTACATATTTGTTATCAAAAGGGGTAGTAGTTCACAAAAGTGATGATGAGTTTGAAAAGAATGATATAGTTATTTGGAACAAAGGTGGGTCTTTTCTCCATGCCCGTGCCAACTCCGTGCTTGAGATTTCTTTAATTACGTGAGATAAACATGCTTAAAATGTCAACACAAAGGTTGAGTGAATTCACAGTGTTTTATTTGTAATAGTTTGAACACAAGGTAAATAATAGTGAAAACAATGATATTGCAGGGGTAATAAATAGATAAATATTGCACTAAGCCTCATGAAATGCAAACCTTAACGTGTAGGGGTAGTAATAATAAATATCCCAATCATAGCAATGATATGGGTGATAAATGCCCTGGTGTAGGAGTTTTGCCATACTCAAATTCGAATAAAGTGCATTTGTCTATCAATCCGGCTAACACTATGGCTATCTATCCGGCTAGTACAAATGGGATGTCAACTTCCAATAGATCTATTCACGAAATTCGCGTTCACTCGCAAGTGATTAATGGTTCATGATAAAGGGACTTTTAAATTGGCGGGGTAATAACTTAGGCAAATATTTCTTAGCAATATCAATCAGGGAAGCATACAGGAAAAATACTTGTGTTCGGTTTTATAGCATGTATCTCCCCACGGGATTTGAAAACATAGTAAAAAGTGGGACTATGAACTCACCTTGGTGTAGCAGTAATCTGAAATGCAATAGAGTCAAATAGTGGATAGTAGTTCCGACGCGAGACCTAGATTAGTATGGTTTGTTTTAGTTCGCGAATAGAGTTTAAGAATTTACGAAGTTTAGTTAAATCTGAAAGATTTAAAGAGTTTATGTTATCGTTGCTGGTGTGGCAGCATTTAAGTTCAAAAGTCTTTTCTGAGTTATTTGAAAATATTGGCTCTTGAAAGTACTCTCGAGATACAAGGACGAAGATCTTTAGTTTGGCAATAACTGAAAGATTTCAGACGAAACAACTAATAATTGTATGACGTCAGTGGTATGACGGAGAATGTTATAATTGTGTGGATATGAATATTACAAAGTGTGTGATTGTGAGAGATAAAATAAAAGTTGTGTGTATATATATACACATCTATATGTGAGTCTTTTATTATAAAAGACTTGTTTTTGAGAATGGTAAATTTGTGTTAATAGGTTATAAAGTTTACATAAAGAAAAGAAAGACATTTCATTGTTTTTAAATTTGTTAGGTTTTAATTTTATATTGTTGAGTAAATGAAAACGAGTTTAAATCTTCATATGACCATTTTATGATTGTAAGGTATATATATATATATATATGTTAGTAGTGTCGCTAATTTAAGTAAATCATGGAGTTTTAAAATATAAGGTTGTCGTGTTTTATTAGTTGACAAGTTGTGACGACGGCATATATATACGAAACGAGCTTACGTAACATGTTTTCATGTCAACAGTGGGTTGTGGCCAAAATATTCGAATGGGTTTATATACTATAATCAGATTTTCACGCTTAAAGTTTGATAATTGGACTGGGGTAGGTAATAAGAGAAACTTCGCACATGGGCTTGCTAGGTGGGCTGCGGCCCAACCAAGAGTTTTACTCAAGGAGCTTTGTGTGGTGAGTCTGTAAACGTGATGAAGCGAAAAGTGTACCGCTTTTAGGGGGTCATTTAAGCCCTAAATCGTATTTATTTGATCAAATATTGCCCTAAATCGTTCCTTTGGTCATTTTAGGTACTTTGGAGAAGAAATCTGGAAAAGGAAGCATTTTGGACATTTTTGGAGCATAAAAGTGAAGAAAACGACAAAGTCTCAAAATTGGCTGGAAAAGTACCTATGACGGCGTTAAGCACCATTGTGACGCCGTCAACCCTTGACGCGCCAGAGAAGATTTTGGATGATTAAAAGGGGACGGCGTCAAGAAGGCCATCAAGAAACCTTAACTGCGGCGAGGTGACGGCGTCAGCTCTATAACGTGACGCCGTCAGATATGATTTTCTATATATATTCTCATAATCCTTAGTCATTAGTGTGCAACTTTGTGAGGAGAAACCCTAAGATGATTTTTCTGCTACTTTTAAGGGTTTTATACCCTTGGATCTCCCATGTTCAATTGAAGATAAGTAATCAATTAATCATTCAATACGTCTATGTGTTGTTTGATTATATCTTGTTCTTGTCTTTTATTTAACATGCTAGGCTAGATTTATCTTGTGTTTGCTTAGATCTAATGAAACCTAACTATTGATTATTGGTTGTTGGTGTGTTATTAATTGTATTGGATGATTAATTATCGATGTTAGGCTTAAGAAAACTGGCTAACCTCCTATACGGTAACTTGCTTGAACGTCTTAAGAAACATGAACCAATGCGTACTAAGGTTTTTATGGGCGTATTTAATGCATGAGCGAATTCTAGTGATCCCATGTTAGGAGCTTCTTAGCCGGCTCGACATAGGAGTGAAGTAGGAGCTTATAGAGTTGGGGAAGTACGTACGCCACCCTACGATTGGTATTAAGGAATACACCCATCATCCACGCAATTAATACACACTAATCAACCGGTAAAAGATAGTTAGGGAGTAAGGAAATCTAAGTAAACACATTTCTCTCCATATAAGTTCCACAACCTTTTTATTTTCAGTTATTTTATTTTATTTGCAATAGTAGTTATTTGGGTTAGTTGACTAGCAACTAATTCCGCCCACTCCTTCAAACCCGAGATTTTACTTGCTTTTATAAAAATATAAAAAATACAAAAAGAATCTTCCCTCACCCTTAGACCTATTAGAGTAGTTTTTCAATCCTAACGACACTATTCCCCTAGAGAACGATCAATCCCCCGGTACTTGCCACTACACTATATTACATCGGTCAGGTACACTGCCTGGTGGGGATTGCAAGCCTCTTGAGATCCCTCGAGAGGTAAAACCTGTTGTAAGGTCGCAAAACCACGCATCAAGTTTTTGGCGCCGCTGCCGGGGAATAGTTATTGTTTAGGTTGAATTTTTATTTTATTAGGTCTACTCACTAGATTCCTTTCTAGTGAGATTTTTATTTTATTTTTCTAGGTTTTCTTTAGTCTATCTTATTTCTTTGTACTTTTGTTTGTGACACCTTCCACCTACCTCATGAGTAATAGTGATCGCTTAATCCCTGTTATTCGTATTTTTCGCCGTGCAAACTTCCAACTACCCGTTCCCGCCCCCATCGTAGAAAACAACAACCTTTCACCCGACCACCACTTTGGTAACAATTCTGAGATGGAGGAGTCTGGCCATGAGAATGACTATGCAGTTTGTCCATTTTACGACTCAGACTCCGATGAGGATGCTGGTAATGGAGAAGTAGTTAACTAGGAATGGAGAAAAGAGGAAATTAATCCCTTTAAGTATGTTGACCCTAGGACTAAGATCGAAAAGGATAGCCTCTTTAACATGCAATTTCCATGTAAGATTGGTTATCATAGTCTTCATGCTTATCTTAACTCATCTTTGCCTATGAACATTATCTCTCGCGCTAATTATAATAAAATCATGGTAGATGAGCTAGAATATCAAGGAGATAACATTGTTGCTAGGATTAAGCCACTACACATATTCGTAGGAAGTTTTGTGTATTTGGTGGATTTTATGGTTATGGAGAACTTAGGAGAATTTATTGATAACAAATTAACCCAAGTCATTTTTGGAGAACCCTTCAAAAGGTTGACCAACCTTGACGAAAAACTTGTGGACGGGTTAATTATATTCTCGGATGGGGATGAAGATTTTGTTTACCAAATGCCCCGATCACATCCTAGGTTTAAGAACTTCTCCATTGAATCTTGCAATAGACTTGTGCCTATTGACTTGTTAAGTGAGAATGATAAGAGAAAGGGACTCAAATATCTACATGAGAAAAATAAGAGATATTATCATGGATGTCTGGAGCTGAATGATGAATACAAGAAAGATGAGGCAACAATTAGATGGCTCACACTCGGATACGTGAGCATAAGTGACACTAGATAAGCCTGACTTTGAGTCTAGCTACAAGACTCGTTAATAAAGAAAAGCGCTTCTTAGGAGGCAGCCCAAGCTTTATTTGCTTTGTGTGTTTATTTATTTGTTTGTTTGATTTTATTTGCTTCCGTATGTATGTTTAATTTTTATTATTATTGATTCATGTTCGAAACTAAATTGTGAAAATGCTTTATCTTGTTTTTAACTTCGTCTTAACTACATATAAAGGTATTTTGCAAAAGATAAGTGTAAGGGAAATCCAAATCGGTTTATTAGAACAAATGAACATGAATCATAACAATATTAAATTAACATACATATTAGTAATTGTTTGAGTCAAATGCTTGTATCGAGTCATAATGATATTTTGCAGGATTTCCAGGAAATAAGGATTGAGTTTTTCCAGAAACTTAACATGAAAAATCTGTCAGATCACTTCTGACGGCGTCAGGAACAGTTTTCTGGAATTTTTTTTTGAAAGTTTTGTTTTTCTTCCGGAATCATAAAATGCTTTATTAAATCTCTAACTTATAAACTCCAGGAATCTGCAAAATAATCATTCCACAAGCATTATATCCTTATACAGATTTATCCCGCCGATGTTATGCAGGTTTTCGTGTTTGTTTTCTCAGGTTTAACAGGTTATTTTGGACAAGGAGATGTATGTGGAATCTAGCTTTTGGCGCTGCTTTAGTCTTGAAGCTTCAACATTACCTTGGAAGAAGATCTAACCATGTCCACCGAGCGAATCAGGGGAGTATTTGATTTCATTCTTTTACCTTATTTACTTTTACATCTTGTTATTTGAACATTGGGGACAATGTTCATCTTAAGTGTAAGGGGGGGGGGGGGGTAAAGTACGATACCTTAGAGAATGCTATTACGCTTGATTTTTCGTTTGTTTAATGGTAGATGTGTAATAAAACTGAGAGAAATACCTGTTAAGGCAATTTTAGTGCCAAATTTAAATTTTTTTACAACATATAGGAGTGAAACTTTGGTCTTAATGAGCGTCTCACGGATAGGAGTTATATGTCTAGCACAAAACCGTACCACTAAAAAAATTTTCCACCCCCAAATATGTGAGGTTCGCCCATAGAATTGGTAGGAAAAGCATTTATGCTATGATGTGTGTACCGGTAGCACTTAGATTCTAGAACTTGCGTTAGGATCATTCCGAGGCCACAAGTGAGACTACATTCGTGTAGTTAGATTTACTACATGAAATGAGGCATTGGGATTAACCTATTGTTTTACACCTGTGTTTTTGTTATAATTACATTGGCTACATTGGTCAAGTAATTCTCCCACACCCTTTGCGTTGTACTCATTTTTAGTACACGATACCCCTAGTACACCCCTCAGAGCCTATCTTTTCGTTTCTAACTTTAAGCATTTTACTTAAAGTAAGAATTTGTTTACACCCCACTTAAATGTACACCCAAATCGCCTTAGCCTACCTTATATGCACTCATTTTTAGTGCATTATTGTGACAACATTTGTTTAAACCCCAAGTTAATTATCTAATTGATTACATGGTTGCTAAGTCGAGTCATATCCTTGTACATATTATTTTGGGACGATTGGGACTCATGGGTAAAGTACTAGTGTAATGGAGTAATGGGGAAGAACAACATTATTACCCCCATATGTGCTAAATATTTTAAAAGTACTCCAAGTGTTTCGATTATCTTAATTCGAGTCATTAGAATAGTTAATTGTAAAGTTATGTAAAATTTCAAGTGTAAGGGGGATACAACCCCCCTACGATGTATTATTTTGGATGGTAGGGCAAGAGTGTATGCACAAAAAAAATAAAAAAAAAAAAAAAAAAAAAGGTAGAAAAAACATACGGACTACCATCCCGTTTCATTTTATGTTTATTTTATCTTTTTGTTATTTTTTTCATTAGCTTAAGTCGAGTCTAGTCTTGGCTTAGCAACGCCATATTGTACATGTTATTAATCAAGATCTTTAACTCGCCACCAGTAAAATATCCTTTATCCAACAAAACCGTGTTTATCATATCCCTACACCTAACGTTATAACCCGTTTAAAAGCCCTCTTTGATAGTTTATCTTAGGTTCTTACGCCTAGTGGAGGAGGTTTTTGATCCTTTCCCAAGCCTATGGTAATCTATTTGCTATGACAGGTAGTGAGAGATATTATTCATTTTCATTTATGAGATATACTTTTTTGACACCTGAGAGATGTGAGTATCTAAACACTACTTGTGAGGTGCTAGTTTGTAATCTCCGTGCTTATTATGATTAAAGTGGAACGACTATTTGTTGTAATTACTTTTATATTAGCGTTAAATGACCCCTAACTTGTATTTTGATTAGAATAAAAGCGCATTTGCTTGAGGACAAGCAAATCTCAAGTGTAAGGGTATTTGATGAAGCGAAAAGTGTACCGCTTTTAGGGGGTCATTTAAGCCCTAAATCGTATTTATTTGATCAAATATTGCCCTAAATCGTTCCTTTTGTCATTTTAGGTACTTTGGAGAAGAAATCTGGAAAAGGAAGCATTTTGGATGTTTTTGGAGCATAAAAGTGAAGAAAACGACAAAGTCTCAAAATCGGCTGGAAAAGTACCTGTGACGGCGTCAAGCACCATTGTGACGCCATCAACCCTTGACGCGCCAAAGAGGATTTTGGATGATTAAAAGGGGACGGCGTCAAGAAGGCCATCAAGAAACCCTAACCGCGGCGAGGTGACGGCGTCAGCTCTATAACGTGACGCCGTCAGATCTGATTTTCTATATATATTCTCATAATCTTTAGTCATTAGTGTGCAACTTTGTGAGGAGAAACCCTAAGACGATTTTTCTGCTACTTTTAAGGGTTTTATACCCTTGGATCTCCCATGTTCAATTGAAGATAAGTAATCAATTAATCATTCAATATGTCTATGTGTTGTTTGATTATATCTTGTTCTTGTCTTTTATTTAACATGCTAGGCTAGATTTATCTTGTGTTTGCTTAGATCTAACGAAACCTAACTATTGATTATTGGTTGTTGGTGTGTTATTAATTGTATTGGATAATTGTTTATCGATGTTAGGCTTAAGAAAACTGGCTAACCTCCTATACGGTAACTTGCTTGAACGTCTTAAGAAACATGAACCAATGCGTACTAAGGTTTTTATGGTTGTATTTAATGCATGAGCTAATTCTAGTGATCCCATGTTAGGAGCTTCTTAGCCGGCTCGACATAGGAGTGAAGTAGGAGCTTATAGAGTTGGGGAAGTACGTACGCCACCCCACGATTGGTATTAAGGAATACACCCGTCATCCACGCAATTAATACACACTAATCAACCGGTAAAAGATAGTTAGGGAGTAAGGAAATCTAAGTAAACACATTTCTCTCCATATAAGTTCCACAACCTTTTTATTTTCAGTTATTTTATTTTATTTGCAATAGTAGTTATTTGGGTTAGTTGACTAGCAACTAATTCCGCCCACTCCTTCAAACCTGAGATTTTACTTGCTTTTATAAAAATATAAAAAATACAAAAAGAATCTTCCCTCACCCTTAGACCTATTAGAGTAGTTTTTCAATCCTAACGACACTATTCCCCTAGAGAATGATCAATCCCCCGGTACTTGCCACTACACTATACTACATCGGTCAGGTACACTGCCTGGTGGGGATTGCAAGCCTCTTGAGATCCCTCGAGAGGTAAAACCTGTTGTAAGGTCGCAAAACCATGCATCAAAACGCAAACCAACAAGAGAGGGAAATTTGGGTTTCGAGCTCAAACATTATTAACAATTTTTCAGCCTCACAAGAACTGGTACAACGACTTGGTGAGTCCGAGCACCCTCTCGGCTCACTCATTGACCCACATTTTCGCAAATCAACATTTCTTATTCTCAAAAGGTTTTGACTTAACCAAAACTAGCCATTAGGCCATAGATTAGAACCACGCATTTAGCCATAACAAGCTCGAGTATTAGAGTGCTTCGACTCGAATATTCCATTCGAGCACAATGAGTATTTACCAAGGTTTTAAGTACAACTCATCCCTTGGCTTTATTCGAAAATCTAGAGACCATCTAGCCTCGCTACACTAACCCGAGACCTAACCATTTCATTAGTTGAATACTAGTTTAAATTGAGCCATATCAAATTTTCATTCGCAAAGGTTTAAACATCGCGACTGGGTAAGAATCAAGAATAATGACGGATCGAACACACTCAAATCGAGCCAAGATTAACATCATTATTAGCTTTTCATTAAAAATCAACCACACCAACAATTTTAACAACTTAAAACATAAATCCCACACCTCATTTTAATTCGACAGCAGCATAATTGATTTAAAAAAAAACAACACATTGAAACACCCAAAAGTTTGATTCGACAGTAGCACTAATTCCTTAAAAATCCATAAAAGTTCTAACGATCCAATACTACATTAAACATTGAAAATGAAATAATAAAAATCAAGATTTATAGAAAGATCCTTACAACCAAATTGAGATCGACTGAGAGAGATGAAGAGGAACAAAAATCCCACGATCCAAGCAACTCACTTCTTCTTTCCCACCACCAATATGTTATTTTTGTTGTGTTTTTGGGTCTCGATAGGATGAAGAAGTGGCTGGGATTGAGGTTCTTCTTAAAGAGTTAATTTGGGGTTAACCCAAACCTCCTTTCTCTCCCACTAAGCTCTTCATAAGCTTTCTTGGAAAATAATGTCGACATCCCCTTTGGGGTTTGATTTTTGGGATACGACAATCACAAGGATCAAAGAAGAAGGAGACAAACATGGTTGTCTTGATGTGTAGACCTATGTATAAAGTGGATTCGATCAGAGATTTGATAGGAAGAAAGGGATTTAAGATGATTATGGAATGAGAGAGAGACTGTAGAGAAGAAGAGATAACCCTCTCTCTTCCTCCCTTTTCGGTTTTTTTTTTTTTTTTTTTTTTTTTTTTTTTTTTTTTTTTTTAATTTATTTATCAAGATAGTGGACGGTTTGGGGTAGAATAGTTTTGTAGTTATGTGGTTTAAGTGTACCCCGTGTCCCGTTGAGTTCCGGTGTAATTGTGGTACTTCGGTTCGGTAAAAACGTGCCAACTAGAATTTTGGAGACGTTTTTATAAAATTGTCATAATATAAAATTTATTGACTCCAATAATGAATTACAGGGTTAAACCTTTACTAAGGTAGTGTCGGTACGCAAGCGAGCTATTCATGGTGAGTTCGAATTCTTTGCGGTGACTTGGTGATCGTTGCCTTATATATATATATATATATATATATATATATATATATATATATATATATAATATATATATAAATGTATTCTGCACAAAAGGTTATTTAACATAAATTGGTATTATTCGGTGATTAACATTATTAATGACATGGGATTTTTACGAGGTATTACAGTTATAGTCTAGGGTATAAAGGACAACCTAGTTCGCTATAACCTTTGCTCTGGTACCAATCTGTCACACCCCCAAATTTCGTGACTTGCAGCGGAATGAAGCATTCGAGGGCATGACTGGTCATAGCACCACAGTTACAGTTATATTGAATGACCTAAAGTGTCGTTTAGAAAATACATCGTTTCATTATTTAAAAAACATTCAGAGTTACAAAGCTAGGTCCCAAAAGGTGAAACAAGTTTTTAGAAAAACAAGTTCATACAATTCAAACGATGGATAAGTGCATAAAATATAAAGTGAGACGCGTCGACTCCGCGAATCCATGATATGTCCTTATGCTAGCCAACATGCGAGACCTTAGTTACCTGAAAATACATTGCTAAAAATGGTCAACAAAAATGTTGGTGAGATCATAGGTTTATGTAAATGAAATGTTGTACGGATACCACAAGTATAAAGTGTATGACAAAACCATGCCACATAAAAATGATACATTAGCTCTTAAGCTCATGACCCCGAAGCCAGACTGAATGAAATGCCCCAACCGAGTGTTTGCAATACACTCTAATATGACAGAAATGAAATGCGTTCGTTTGACCAGTTGGTGCTACCAACCCGAACGGAGGAGTCACCCTCAATAGATCTATTCACTCACTCTCGCTTGCTCACAATTAACGGTTCATGATAATAAAGGGGACTTTAAATTAGGGCAACGATGTAACTTAAGCAATGTAATGAGTTTGGATACTTTGGTCCGCATATAAAAATGGTGCAATGTATTCTCCCCCGAGAGTTTAGAAATCAATAAACAATTTAAAACGGGGCTATGAAAACTCACCTGGTATGATATAGCAACAATGTAAATGATGGATATAATGAAATAAAGCTCGGTCTCTAACCGCGACCTATTATGAATGATGTGATCCAATGTAAGCAATGATACAATGCAACACATGCAAATACGTATGTTAACGATACCACTTGTTAGTTTTGAAAATAACGTTTATCGACGAAAAACACACTTTTGACGTCTTGTTAAGTTGTAAACAACTTTTCGTGTAATTATGTTGAAACGGTACTCCACGATCCTTATTTGGAGTTCTATCGGCAAAATATAGCATTTTCATCGCAATTTAATATTTTCCTTAACTTGTGAAAATATGTCCAAAATGGCCTCGTAGAACTAGTCGTGAATTATTGCACGTTAAGTGTTAGTGATCAAACTCGATGTTTTTGAAAACCTTGTATCAATGTATTAATGTCGTTTCATTTAACTTTTGATTGTACACGCCTCGATCAATTAGAAAATGGGCAATCAATGTTATGTCTCGCAAAAACACTAGTTTTTATACTTAAAACACTTTCTATTAGTGGGCTGTCAAAATAAACATGGTACGTTGGGCTTCAAACGTGAATATCTCGGCCGTTATAAGCTTGTTTTCTACGTTCTTTATATCCACGGCTTTGTATAAACATGAAATAACATAATCTCAGTAGGTTGGGTCATCTAGATCACGTCTAATGCCTCGTTTTGTCCTTTGAATCTCGGCGATCAGCAACTAAATTTTCAGAATTTTAGTTTTTGTCGTCTAACTTTGAAAAATCATATCTCCTTCGTTATAAGTCAGTTTTTAGTGATTCTTGCGGCCACGGTTTCGTTTTTGAAAGAAATTTCTGAATATGAATGCCAAAATAGTTCAAAAGTTTCTGAGTTTTCCAGACTATGCGTTTTTGGACAGAACCTTATCTATACTTGTTAAAACTCATTTTCTTGGTTCTAAACTTGATCATACCACTTCAAATCAACTCCACAAGTTCGCAAATACTACTATACACCTTCTTAGGGTGTCATGTGGTCCTAAACATCACCAACCTTGGTAGATTTCATGAGATCACTAGTGAAACTTATAGATCTAGTGTTAAAGATAGTTTATGTGCAAAGTGGTATCTAAAACATAAATATGTTGCATGATTAACTAATATAACTTGAAAATACCTAAACATATGAATCAAATGAAAGTATAAGATGATCAAAATGTGTTCTTGAAACTTACTTGAATATTTGATGAGTTTTGATGAGAAATGTGTGAGAAACTTTGAGGTTTAACCACAAAACCTTAACAAGGAAGGTAAATGGAGCTTGATTATGACTTTAACTTGGAAAATTTATGGATTTGTGGTGGTGTTCTTGTCTTGGCCGAATGGGGAAGAAGAAAAGGAAGAGAGAAAATCTCTTGGTTTAGCTAAATGTGTATGTGTTATGTGATGTTAGTTAGTGGAATGGAAATAAAATGACTAGAAATTCATTAATGGTTTTTGGGTGTATTAGCCTAAATGGGGGGGGGGGGGGGGGGTTAGGGGACGACACATGTGGGTTATAGGAAGAGGATTTGATGGTTAGACAAGACTTTGTCCCCCATTTAAATAAGTATTGGTAGTTTTGTGTATACATTGTGTGTTATCGGGTACCGAGTTAACTAGAAATTAATCATGACGAGGTGAAATGAAATACGACGAAGTTGTAAAAATTTTAAAACCATATTCCTTGCAAGAATCGGGTGTTAGAATGATTATCGGATTGAAATTTCGTAAACCGACGGAGTTATAAGCGTCAAACGAAAAATATAGCGATTGGTTTAAAAACACCGGGTAAAGTAATAATATAATCTCTATATCATTAAAATTAGTTTGAAAATGTGTAATGATCATAGTCGGGAGTATTGGGTATAATGTTAGCAGAAATGACTGAGTGGTAACGTTAATTAAACAATTAAGCATACGTTAATGAAAATCACACAAACCCATGCATGAACTGATATGATAATAATGTTACTGATGATATGCAGACTACTCTAGTATGTATGATGTGTCTTTACTGATGATGCATGAATACGCAGCTAAACCTAACTGGTTACGCGCATTTGAGTACCCGTAAACCAAGTTTACAACATGATGAATGATGCCCATGAATAGTGATTTCCCTCCGGGAATGAATAGTGTCACATGATTAGTAAAATTTTTGACGAATTCTCAAATTCTCAAACTGACTTAAAAAATGATGAATAGTGATCGGTGAATAGTGATTGATGAATAGTACTCATGAATAGTAAATTGTCAGGGTTTGGAAAATGACCTGAAATTGCGAGTTGTGACACTACCACACAAACACAATCAAACCATGACACAAACATAATCAACATAATATTATCAACAAATCACACAAGCATAAACGCAATGCAAATATAAATATAAAGCGATAAAGATTAAAGTAAAAGTAAAGAGATAAGTAAGAAGGCACAAACCGGACACGGTGATTTATAGTGGTTCGGTCACGAAGCTCCTCTTCGCCCTACTCCACTCCCCGAGTACCCAACTCGAGAGTTACTTCACTAATCAACAAGCTCCGTTCAGGTGGAGAAAACCGTACAACATCGCTTATCCTTATTTCCGACACTAAGCTAAATGTCGAGTACTAATCTTAGCTAGTACCAATCTACCACGATCCACACGATCTACTCACGATCTACCCTTGATCTACTTGATCAATACACAAGCCCACAAGCTACAAAAGATCTCCAAGATCTCAACAAGATCACAATGATCTACTCCCACTTGACACGATCTACCTGATCTACCCTTGATCCACTTGATCAATACAGAAGCTCACAGGCTTCAAGAGATCTCCAAGATCTCACAAGATCACAATGATCAACTCTCACTTGACTCAATCTACCCTATCTACCCTTGATCAACTTGATCAACACACTAGCTCACAAGCTACAAGAGATATTCAATATCTCTATAAGATCACAATGATCTTCTCTCACAAACTCTCAAAAGAAAAATGAACTTGATGTATACAAGATACAACAAGTATGTAACAAGTGTTACAAGTGCTCTAACTATAACTACAACACTTTGTATCTTCTTTGATACCTTGTGTTCTTCTCTTGCACTAGAAGAGGAATGAAGGTGATCTCTTGGTTGGATGAAAGGATCACTATTAAACAAACTAAGACTCTCTAAATGATCAAAGAAAGTGATCTAAATAAGAAGGGATTAGCCCAGAGAAAACTGACTGGAAAAAATCAAGTTGAAAGTATAAAATGGTCCACTATTTATAGGCCAAGAAAAACTAGCCGTTACAGAGGGACGACACCACTAATTGTCAGATGGCGCCACTAAATTTAGTGGTACCGTCGGTACTTTAGTGGTACCGAGGACGCTCCTCCGTTTGTATTTAGTGGGGAAGGTTTATTTGGGAATGTTTAAAGCTATTTTGGGGGGAAAATAGCTGTTACTATTTTTGAAATAATTATCCCAAATAAAACATTTCTTTCTAATTCAAAAATAATTTGTAAAATGTATTTTTGAAAAAATATTTTGTCACATTCATAAAAATGTGAAGTTTAGAACAAAAAATTTATTTCTTTGATCATCCGTCAAGTTTAAATTTGTTTGTTCATACCTTGAGTGATTTACGTCGAGATGGAAATCAACGACTCTGTTGAGGCATACTTGATACGTTGAGAAATGTTGATGTACGTATGCATTGATGATTTGTTTTGACAAGTAACTTGCTCATTTTACGTTATGCATTACAAGTTATATGTTTGTCATTATTAAAACCGAAATAACCATTTAGCTTAAATATCGTAATATTTGCTCTAACAGAAATATATGATGATGCTAAATGGCCTTTCTTAGTACCTGCATAAAAACAGTTAGTAATAAAGCATTCAGCACTTACAGGTTCGGACTTCGAGATCGTTAACAGCATAGTGTAAAAACTTTCTCTAATCCTTGCCACGGTCGTTCCTGAACCGGATGCCCCCGAGAGGGCTAACGCAGATACACCGAAGTGTATCAACGTTTCATGGGGTGTCACTGAAGTATACTGGAGTATCACTTCACGACTGTAGACCGTTTAAAGCAAATAACCATTATGATAGACAAGGCAAGATCCGTAGATCTTATAAAGACTCTTATGCACCTTGTGTCCCTTTTGGCGAACACAAGTGTATTATATTAGAAGTGTATCCTAAAAGACCTTTTAATGAATCTCATGGCTCTAGACTCGATTATGTGCTTTTTGGTTTTAGTCGTTGGAGGCATGGAGCAGAGTGCCACCTTTTCAATATCAACATATCTCGGAGTGAGAGGCCGATAGATTATGCAAGGTTCTCCATGAGAAATGAAACAAATATCTTTTAAGAGATACCTGAGTGGCTATGGGGGGTTGTGCAGCGCGTCACAGGGTCCATGACGTCTTGTCTTCAATACCAGTATCATCTTTGTGATAACCGATAGCAGATGTATTGACCCGGTTTCTGCCCTAAGTTTTCATGGAGGGCTATTACTTTTTACCCTTTCATAAACTTTTCTTTTTAATTCTTCAACCCCTTCTTTCTCTTTTCTCATTTACTCCTTCTTTTCAATCGTACCTAAGGACTTCTAATTCTAATCGATTGGAATTGTCCTTGGGTAGATCCCTCCGGCTCTGGCGGATCATAGGACATAAACCTAACCATAATCACCTTATTACTCCATGATTATCCTTGATTTATCGATCACATGCCAAAAAACCTTTTGTGAAAATCTCTCAAAGTGTTTATGAATATAAAACACATTTCGTTAACACTTCAAGAGTTTTGCCTTTTCTGAAATACTCCCCATTCACATGTACTCATGAGTTTTAAGATAAATTTGCACATGTCGGGTGGAGTTCGCACTTTTTGAATTCATTGATTTTCAGTGAATATGACCGTTGTGTGACACGTTTACATCACTAGTTAGACTAGCTTGAAATTATTACCCGTCCTGGTCATATTCAAAGGGAATCTCTCGAAATGGTACACTCTACTCAGACAAGTCCTTTGTGAGACACGCTTACATCACTGGATGAACCAGCTTGAAATTATTACCCGTCCAGGACAAGTCTTTTCGACTACTGATAATTAAGCTTCGTCAATTCGTTGGTTATATCTGAGTCGAGCTCTTTTGAGATTCAACTACGATCTTTAAACATTTTGATCATATTTTAATCACGTCTTCTCCCCCCCTCAAAAATAGCATGTCGTGATATTTTTGATATCAACTGATTAAAAGAAAAGCTTTTTGGAGAGATAGACGGATTTGGTTTTGCATGAATTTGGAACATTTTTGTTTTTATACTCTCCCTTAATTAAAAGCTTATTGCATACAAAATTTTAAATCAATTAAGGGTTAGGGAGTTATCTTAAGCACTAATTTGAAAGATTTTGAAAATCCTTCTTTTGAAAAATCTTGAATAGGTGCTCAAGTCTTGCTATTTGACAAACGAGTTTTTGTTTGAAATCTTTTCGTTTGTTTATACTCTAACTTTTTGAAAATGATTTCATCTTTGGAATTACGAGTCCTAATCTGAAATAATCAGAAATCATCATTTAAGGCCAGGTTTCGTACTGAAGTATGCGAAAGCCATAGAGATTTTTAGGATAAGTGCTTGAAAAATATTTAAAACCTTTTTTTTGATTAAGCACTTTCCTTTCTTTGAAGCGCGGGTCCTGAACTGATGTGTCCAGAAGCCATCATGATTTTTTTTTTTTTTTTTTTTTTTTTTTTTTTTTTTTTTTTTGAGAAACGACATGTTTTAGAAAACATTTTAGAGAACTCTCGCTCAAGCATCTGTACATGTCCGTATCGTTGTTGAATGAAATTTCTAGATACGTACAAAATATCGATTATACGAGAGACATGTCGAGAGAAGAATATTTTTGTATTTTTTGATTTTATATTTTTGAAAATTTTCTATTTTTGTATTTTGATTTTATTTTTATAAAAGAAATGGAAAATCAAAAATAGAAGATTGAAAGAATGATTTTGAAGAATTTACAGAATTAGAACCCTCTGATGAACTGGGTTCTGAGATAGTAGAATCACCTGCAACCAAAGACGAAGAGTTTTCACAAATAGCAGTATTTTTGTCTTAGTGGATTGCGCCTTAGCACTGGAATTTCATTTCTTGAGAAATTGTGCAACACATGCATCGTGATTAGCTGAAAAAGCACATTTTTGACATGTAGGACAGACAAATTCAACATTCTTGTTTAAAACGGCAACCTTAATTTTGTCACTACTGTCATTTGGAAATTGTTTCTTATTCGAAGAGGAATGTGAATTCTTAGTGTTGCATTCTATGTGCATAGCATTTTCTTTTGAACAACTACTCTTAGATGCAAGCCAATCCCTAGTCTTTTGTTGAGTGTTCCTAAGTAATGGTTTACTACTACTAGCAGAGCCTTGGAATCTTGTAGAATACATCATCCTAGGTTTTGCACCTGAAATTCCGTCTTTTTGAATATGTGCCTTTTTACTTGCTTTTTCTAGATAGTGATTATGGACCATGTCGTTAGAACCAACAGATTCCTTAACTAGATTTTTTTTCATAGTCCGTGTACTATTCCTAGAAAGATCAGGTGTAATGACTTGTGGTTCCTCGACAAACGCATTTTCTTTTTCAACACCTTTTTCATCAATCTTCAATATTCTTTTCTTGATGGGAAAGGAATGTGGAGTGACTGGTTTTGACAAATCAATTAATCATTCAATATGTCTATGTGTTGTTTGATTATATCTTGTTCTTGTCTTTTATTTAACATGCTAGGCTAGATTTATCTTGTGTTTGCTTAGATCTAATGAAACCTAACTATTGATTATTAGTTGTTGGTGTGTTATTAATTGTATTGGATGATTGTTTATCGATGTTAGGCTTAAGAAAACTGGCTAACCTCCTATACGGTAACTTGCTTGAACGTCTTGAGAAACATGAACCAATGCGTAGCAAGGTTTTTATGGTTGTATTTAATGCCTGAGCGAATTCTAGTGATCCCATGTTAGGAGCTTCTTAGCCGGCTCGACATAGGAGTGAAGTAGGAGCTTATAGAGTTGGGGAAGTACGTACGCCACCCCACGATTGGTATTAAGGAATACACCCGTCATCCACGCAATTAATACACACTAATCAACCGGTAAAAGATAGTTAGGGAGTAAGGAAATCTAAGTAAACACATTTCTCTCCATATAAGTTCCACAACCTTTTTATTTTCAGTTATTTTATTTTATTTGCAATAGTAGTTATTTGGGTTAGTTGACTAGCAACTAATTCCGCCCACTCCTTCAAACCCGAGATTTTACTTGCTTTTATAAAAATATAAACAATACAAAAAGAATCTTCCCTCACCCTTAGACCTATTAGAGTAGTTTTTCAATCCTAACGACACTATTCCCCTAGAGAACGATCAATCCCCCGGTACTTGCCACTACACTATACTACATCGGTCAGGTACACTGCCTGGTGGGGATTGCAAGCCTCTTGAGATCCCTCGAGAGGTAAAACCTGTTGTAAGGTCGCAAAACCACGCATCAAGTTTTTGGCGCCGCTGCCGGGGAATAGTTATTGTTTAGGTTGAATTTTTATTTTATTAGGTCTACTCACTAGATTCCTTTTTAGTGAGATTTTTCTTTTATTTTTCTAGGTTTTCTTTAGTCTATCTTATTTCTTTGTACTTTTGTTTGTGACACCTTCCACCTACCTCATGAGTAATAGTGATCGCTTGATCCCTGTTATTCGTATTTTCCGCCGTGCAAACTTCCAACTACCCGTTCCCGCCCCCATCGTAGAAAACAACAACCTTTCACCCGACCACCACTTTGGTAACAATTCTGAGATGGAGGAGTCTGACCATGAGAATGACTATGCAGTTTGTCCATTTTACGACTAAGACTCCGATGAGGATGCTGGTAATGGAGAAGTAGTTAACGAGGAATGGAGAAAAGAAGAAATTAATCCCTTTAAGTATGTTGACCCTAGGACTAAGATCGAAAAGGATAGCCTCTTTAACATGCAATTTCCATGTAAGATTGGTTATCATAGTCTTCATGCTTATCTTAACTCATCTTTGCCTATGAACATTATCTCTCGCGCTAATTATAATAAAATCATGGTAGATGAGCTAGAATATCAAGGAGATAACATTGTTGCTAGGATTAAGCCACTACACGTATTCGTAGGAAGTTTTGTGTATTTGGTGGATTTTATGGTTATGGAGAACTTAGGAGAATTTATTGATAACAAATTAACCCAAGTCATTTTTGGAGAACCCTTCAAAAGGTTGACCAACCTTGACGAAAAACTTGTGGACGGGTTAATTACATTCTCGGATGGGGATGAAGATTTTGTTTACCAAATGCCCCGATCACATCCTAGGTTTAAGAACTTCTCCATTGAATCTTGCAATAGACTTATGCCTATTGACTTGTTAAGTGAGAATGATAAGAGAAAGGGGCTCAAATATCCACATGAGAAAAATAAGAGATATTATCATGGATGTCTGGAGCTGAATGATGAATACAAGAAAGATGAGGCAACAATTAGATGGCTCACACTCGGATACGTGAGCATAAGCGACACTAGATAAGCCTGACTTTGAGTCTAGCTACAAGACTCGTTAATAAAAAAAAGCGCTTCTTGGGAGGCAACCCAAGCTTTATTTGCTTTGTGTGTTTATTTATTTGTTTGTTTGATTTTATTTGCTTCCGTATGAATGTTTAATTCTTATTATTATTGATTCATGTTCGAAACTAAATTGTGAAAATGCTTTATCTTGTTTTTAACTTCGTCTTAACTACATATAAAGGTATTTTGCAAAAGATAAGTGTAAGGGAAATCCAAATCGGTTTATTAGAACAAATGAACATGAATCATAACAATATTAAATTAACATACATATTAGTAATTGTTTGAGTCAAATGCTTGTATCGAGTCATAATAATATTTTGTAGGATTTCCAGGAAATAAGGATTGAGTTTTTCCAAAAATTTTCCTGAAACTTAACATGAAAAATCTGTCAGATCACTTCTGACGGCGTCAGGAACAGTTTTCTGGAATTTTTTTTTTAAAGTTTTGTTTTTCTTCCGGAATCATAAAATGCTGTATTAAATCTCTAACTTATAAACTCCAGGAATCTGCAAAATAATCATTCCACAAGCATTATATCCTTATACAGATTTATCCCGCCGATGTTATGCAGGTTTTTGTGTTTGCTTTCTCAGGTTTAACAGGTTATTTTGGACAAGGAGATGTATGTGGAATCTAGCTTTTGGCGCTGCTTTAGTCTTGAAGCTTCAACATTACCTTGGAAGAAGATCTAACCATGTCCACCGAGCGAATCAGGGGAGTATTTGATTTCATTCTTTTACCTTATTTACTTTTACATCTTGTTATTTGAACATTGGGGACAATGTTCATCTTAAGTGTAAGTGGGGGGGGGGGGGGTAAAGTACGATACCTTAGAGAATGCTATTACGCTTGATTTTTCGTTTGTTTAATGGTTGATGCGTGCGATGTGTCGTTGCGGTTTAGCAGTATTAATGCCTACTCAAGTTTTAAATTTATATTTAGCCGAGTTATCAATAACACACACACTTAACGAGCAGTGTACCCGTTCAGTATGAATATAATGGTAAGTAGAGTGTCGATTACTAAGAGTGGAACGTATTATCTCGTTATTCTAATCAGTATTATAATATTCTAAGTTAGCTATACAACCTAATCTAACGCAAGGGGGTTCAGCCTGAGAGACTGGCACGATTGGTTGCAATTAAATAATAAACTAAACTAATAGGCACGAATCAGCAAGTAGCACACACGTACACAGATAAATACTTGAGACAATAAGAAGACCTGTCCTGATAGATAAGTAGTTTGTCACTTATTTTATTGCTAGTTTTATATGAAGTGTATAGTTCGATGCAACGCACCGAGATTAAGTCCTTTCTCGTTGGTTCTAATCTTATCGGCGAGTAAACCCTTAATGATTACTTATGACTATCCTATTTATCTTTCTTCCTACTTTTCTACAGGCGATAGAATGCATAGGCGATCTAATAAATAGGCGAGGGCAGAGGCATGGCGACCCGATCAATGCTCAGCTAGACACAGAGATTATCAACGCACTAATAAAAGTCACCAAAGACATCAACATATAAACTTTAATTAATGGGAAAGCAGTTTTAAGGGAGTGCAATCTTTCCGTTGTCACATTACACAAACCACCAATCCTGATGAATTAAAGTTTACTAGCACAATAAAACAAAACTACTTAATGAATTAAATACATGCAGGACCTTCTTATAGCTCTTGTATCTTTGTTCAAGGTGTGTCTTGTGCTGCTGCCTTGACTGAATTCGTCCTAGGGTTTCTGTACTTCGGTCTTCTGTCGAACTTCGGAACTCTTAATTCGTCTGGTCTTTGGGGTATTTATAGTTTCTGTCTGAGGGTAAGATGCGGCGCATCTAGTAAGTAGATGCGGCGCATTGACTTAACTTCGTGTGGGGTCCAAGATTAATATATTCAAGAATATTCGTACACCGCCAGAAGATGCGGCGTATCTTCATTCTTGGATGCGGCGCATGTCCTCTTGTATCTTGGATCGTATCTGGTGAAATCTTGATAGTGATGTGCCGTATGTAATAAGCAAGATGCGGCGCATTTGGAGCAGAATGTCTTGATCTTGTACATTTTAGTAGACTCTTAACTTCTTGCTTGTTTTGCTCCATAATTAGTCCAAAATCGCCAAGTTTCACCAAATGCTTGTTTTTACCTGAGAATTACAAAAGTAAACGATTAAGTATCAATCCTCATACATAATATAATAAAACAAGTCAAATAAATAGGATAAATGACGGTAATAAAATGTACTTATTTGAGTTCATCAATTATCCCCCCACTTGAACTTTACTTGTCCCCAAGTAAACCTTAGAATTAATCTTATGAAAATGTATCCTAAAAGATATTAGGATTTATTTTTATATTTAAGCATCTATTCATTTTTTGTCATAATCACACAACCAAACACTTAACGAATTAGAAGTAAAATAATATAATTTGATAAAAGCAAATCTAATCGTTTAACTGTTCAGTCGTGACGAATATTCTATCATAAGCTTGGCAAGTATACACATCTCCCCCACTAAAGTCAAGGAATAACAAGTCTAAAGCGGTAAAAAGGTTTTGAGGTTTAAGGGTTAATCATTCTTAATCTCTATCGATCTCAAATTCCAGAAAAGCCGACAAAATCACAAATACATGATCGAATCCACGAACACGATACTTGCAATTGCTCAAATCCTTAACTCGAATAGGCTAAAGATAGGTCCAAACTTCACCAATAATATTATATCAAAAAGGGCGACAAAATCATAAATACATAGCCGAATCCACGACTACGATACTTAGGATTGCTCAAATCCCTAATCTCAATAAATCAAAGGTTTGGTTGGATAAAGAATAATACAGGGTATGGATAATATTTAGGATATAAATTGGTGTAAAATGAAAAATAAACGAAACAAATAAATTAAAATCCTAAGTGTGGTTAATCACTATCCCAACCATCCCATCAATAAGACTCATATCATAGAATAACTCACGCTTTAACACTTGAAACAAACGCTTTAGGTAGACACGAATTATACTCAACAAGATCTCAATCAAAGAATAAACTTAAGTTGGTGTTCCCATAACTGCCAACTCCCATACAATCCATAAATATAATATACAACAAATAGTGGTGATATCGACCACTTAATACAAAACTTTACATAAGTTGGTTAAAACAAACATCCAACTTTTCCTTTTTCTTTTTCTTTTCTATTTTTTCGATTTTTTTTTTTTTTTTTTTTTTTTTTTTTTTTTTTTTTTTTTTTTTAATAACATAAACAAAGATGTGTAAAATTTCACCACATCACTATAATGATAATTCTGGATAATTTTTCCATACTTTTCATAACTTCAGAAATAACGGTAATATTGAAAGTAGTAAACACACGAAAAATAAACTCAAAGATATACAATATTTACTTTCACTCCAATTGCATTGTGCAATTTCCCGACCTAACCAAAGATAATGAATTACGCACGCGAACACAGGTAATGTAAGGAAACACACTTTGCCTAAAGCAATTAACCAACCACGGATTCTAATCTACAGGGTAGGCTAAGGTGTAAGGGTGTAACGAAACATTATAACAAAGGTGTAAGAAACGAAAGGAATGGCTCTGAGTGTTTTTCTAGGGGTATCTTACTCTAAAAGTGAGAGTAACAAAGGGGTTTATACGGGGGTTAACTAACCAGTGTAGTTAGCTAATAACACAAAACATATAATAGGCTTTTTGGGTGTAATCCTAGAAATTTACCAATTTAGACAAGTCATTCCAATTATATAAAATAATACTTATTATGGTGGTCTCGAATAGTATACAAGCCAAGTTCTAAAGTTTACAAGTCACCGGCACACTCATAGATTTGTGAATTTTGAAAAATCACAATTTTTGAAAATAACGTCATGTGTGCAGCTATGCAACTTAGATCTTAAACAAAAACATGCTGAAAAATTTAAATTTTGATATATTAAGCACATTTTAAGCATATTTTGAAAAGTTTAGGACAAGTAAGTGTTAAGTGTTCTAATTCTCCAATCCCCCCACTTAAGTTAAACAACGTCCTCGTTGTTTGTATAAAAGGTTAAAAACTGGAAAATAAAAGAATTAGAACAGAAAAACTCCCCTGAGATTTGCTCGGTATGATCCTCCATTTGTATAAGAGCAAAAATCATCTTTCTTGTGAATGAGAACGTTTAAGCTTCATAATAGATGTATCCACAGGAAATGCAGGAATCTATAATACCACCAAGGCTTTAAAACACACCTAAGTTAAGAAAGGTTCAAACTTGCATAATACATTAGTAGTTAGGAAAAATAAAAACTTAAAAATAAAAATGAAAATCATCAGGTCAGTCGATGCGCCGTATCTTATGGAAGAAGATACGCCGTATCGAGCCTGGAATAAATACGGATCAGAATAGAAGATGCGCCGCATCCTTAACCAGGGATGCGCCGCATTAAAATAAACTGATAAAAAGTTTTAAAGTTAAAATATAAATATGCGGAAAAATAAAGTAAGATATGACCAGTGCAGGAGATGCGTCACATCTCAGAATTGAGATGCGCCGTATCCTCTGTGGCCTGACTGACTCGACATAGAACAGAATATAAAAATAAGAGATAAGCATGGGTTGCCTCCCACGAAGCGCTTGTTTTTGTTCGAGTCACGAGCCTGACTCCACCCTTATTTACCGTGTAATAGAGTGTTGTTCCCCCCACTTGGGATCAAGTGCGGGTGATAGTAGCAATAAACATGAAAAGAGTGTAAATTTGCTAGTAAAAATGGAAGAAATACATAAAGATCATACCTTGGCAATATATGTACATCTTTCCTATCCTTACCCGGTTTGGTTGATAAATTGGATGACTTGACAATTCCATCTGAAATAGTAGTGTGTTGAGGAAAAATGAGTCTCCTTTCTTCTTGGTTAGTCTCTTTGGTAGTAAGGCGTCCCTTGACTTTCGCAGAAGGTGAGAAAGGGTCTTTGGCATATAAAAGTTCGAGTTCCTCTATATACTTCATAGGGTCGGAATCATCATCTTCATCAATCATAGCAATATTTAAGAGCTCATCACCAAACTCTTCTTCGAGCTCCACCAAATTCGGGTTGATCACAGGTTCTTCAATAGGTAGTGTAATAAATTTCACCTCATCATCTTTTTGTTTTGCAACCTGTTTAGGAAAACTAGCAAGATTATTAGTAACGGGATTAATAATATTAAATAAATTTGTACCACTTTGTGTTGTAAGTGACTCCAATTCATCTTGTGAATCTTCATCTTCAACTAGTGGTCTTGCAATTTCAGCATCGTCCCGAATTTCATCCTTAAATAAGTAATCCCAGATTTCTTCAAAATCCCTTGTTGGGTCAAAATCTGGTTGAGGCATGTCATCATAAACTATGGCGTCAACTGGTTCGAAATCAGAATACTTTTCATCTTCATCCGTTGGATTGACTAATGGTGACAATACGATTGCAGAATATTCTTCAACGTAAGGTTCCGTATACACATCATCTTGTGCAATCTCCGGAGAAAAAGTACTATCAAGAACAATTGCCGGAATTGGTTTCACGGTATATGAATCTTCTTCATCATCATTTGACATACACCAAGTGTGTTGAAATGGCAATTTGTTTCTTTCTTTCCTTGACTTTTCATGCCCTAAAATCAAGTATTCTTCCATAGTGATTTCTTTCGTCTCAATGACTTGTGCACCATATCTTGCTCTTTTCCAATCATACATCTGATTATTGCTCAAGGCTCTTTCCTCTATAAGCTTGATATATTCTTCCATTGTAATATCCGGATCGTCCATCTTCCTGAAATAAAACTTACTCGTGCAAAAGAAGGGTGAAACGATCAAAGTAAAATAAAAGCTTCTGATATCTGCTGTTGATGTGCCGTATCCTATAAATGGGATACGCCGTATCTTAATACGTTAAAAATAAATAAGACTTTTATTCAGAAAAGCAATACGCCGCGCTTGATAAATCAAATGCGCCGTATGTTTAAATAATCAAAAATTAGTTATACTTATAAAAATTTTAATGCGTCGTATCAGCAAAAACTAATACGCCGTTACTTCGTTACGTTTCAAAATATAATATTTTTGACTCAGAAGATACGCCGTATCGACAGAAATCGATGCGTCGTATCTGTTTAATAATTCGAAAACTATTTTTAATTAAAATAATAGATACGCCGTATCTGCTAAAGCAGATGCGTCGTATGGCGTTAACGTTTAGAAATTTTTTTTATCAAAAACAGATACGCTGTATCTTGGGGAAAAGATGCGTCGTATCGAATTAATTAAACGCGTTGTATTTTATAAAAATTAAACGCAATACGCCGTATCTAAGAAAATAGATGCGCCGTATCGTTTAAATAAGCTCAGTACAACGATAGCAGAACACAAAAAATACGAAAAACAAAAACAAACCAAAATAAACACAAATAAAAGCAAACAAATAACACACATAACAGAAAATATGCAAAATAATACAATGAATGCAAATTAATCTAATATATAACACAGTTAGCGGTTAGATTAAAAATTAAAAACCTAATTAAAATACTAATCAAATTAACAGATAATAACAATTCACTCCCCGGCAACGGCGCCAAAAACTTGATGCGTGCGATGTGTCGTTGCGGTTTAGCAGTATTAATGCCTATTCAAGTTTTAAATTTATATTTAGCCGACTTATCAATAACACACACACTTAACGAGCAGTGTACCCGGTCAGTATGAATATAATGGTAAGTAGAGTGTCGATCACTAAGAGTGGAACATATTATCTCGTTATTCTAATCAGTATTCTAATATTCTAAGTTAGCTATACAACCTAATCTAACGCAAGGGGGTTCAGCCTGAGAGACTGGCACGATTGGTTGCAATTAAATAATAAACTAAACTAATAGGCACGAATCAGCAAGTAGCACACACGCACACAGATAAATACTTGAGACAATAAGAAGACCTATCCTGATAGATAAGTAGTTTGTCACTTATTTTATTGCTAGTTTTATATGAAGTGTATAGTTCGATGCAACGCACCGAGATTAAGTCCTTTCTCGTTGGTTCTAATCTTATCGGCGAGTAAACCCTTAATGATTACTTATGACTATCCGATTTATCTTTCTTCCTACTTTTCTATAGACGATAGAATGCATAGGCGATCTAATAAATAGGCGAGGGCAGAGGCATGGCGACCCGATCAACGCTCAGCTAGATACAGAGGTTATCAATGCACTAATAAAAGTCACCAAAGACATCAACATATAAACTTTAATTAATGGGAAAGCAGTTTTAAGGGAGTGCAATCTTTCCGTTGTCACATTACACAAGCCACCAATCCTGATGAATTAATGTTTACTAACACAATAAAACAAAACTACTTAATGAATTAAATACATGCAGGACCTTCTTATAGCTCTTGTATCTTTGTTCAAGGTGTGTCTTGTGCTGCTACCTTGACTGAATTCGTCCTAGGGTTTCTGTACTTCGGTCTTCTGTCGAACTTCTGAACTCTTAATTCGTCTGGTCTTTGGGGTATTTATAGTTTCTGTCTGAGGGTAAGATGCGGCGCATCTAGTAAGTAGATGCGGCGCATTGACTTAACTTCGCGTGGGGTCCAAGATTAATATATTCAGGAATATTCGTACACCGCCAGAAGATGCGGCGTATCTTCATTCTTGGATGCGTCGCATGTCCTCTTGTATCTTGGATCGTATCTGGTGAAATCTTGATAGTGATGCGCCGTATGTAATAAGCAAGATGCGGCGCATCTGGAGCAGAATGTCTTGATCTTGTACATTTCAGTAGACTCTTAACTTCTTGCTTGTTTTGCTCCATAATTAGTCCAAAATCGCCAAGTTTCACCAAATGCTTGTTTTTACCTGAGAATTACAAAAGTAAACGATTAAGTATCAATCCTCATACATAATATAATAAAACAAGTCAAATAAATAGGATAAATGACGGTAATAAAATGTACTTATTTGAGTTCATCAATGGTAGATGTGTAATAAAACTGAGGGAAATACCTGTTAAGGCAATTTTAGTGCCAAATTTAAATTTTTTTACAACATATAGGAGTGAAACTTTGGTCTTAATGAGCGTCTCACGGATAGGAGTTATATGACTAGCACAAAACCGTACCACTAAAAAAATTTTCCACCCCCAAATATGTGAGGTTCGCCCATAGAATTGGTAGGAAAAGCATTTATGCTATGATGTGTGTACCGGTAGCACTTAGATTCTAGAACTTGCGTTAGGATCATTCCGAGGGCACAAGTGAGACTACATTCGTGTAGTTAGAGTTACTATATGATAAGAGGCATTAGGATTAACCCATTGTTTTACACCTGTGTTTTTGTTATAATTACATTGGCTACATTGGTCAAGTAATTCTCCCACACCCTTTGCGTTGTACTCATTTTTAGTACACGATACCCCTAGTACACCCCTCAGAGCCTCTCTTTTCGTTTCAAACTTTAAGCATTTTACTTAAAGAAAGAATTTGTTTACACCCCACTTAAATGTACACCCAAATCGCCTTAGCCTACCTTGTATGCACTCATTTTTAGTGCATTATTGTGACAACATTTGTTTAAACCCCAAGTTAATTATCTAATTGATTACATGTTTGCTAAGTCGAGTCATATCCTTGTACATATTGTTTTGGGACGATTGGGACTCATGGGTAAAGTACTAGTGTAATGGAGTAATGGGGAAGAACAACATTATTACCCCCATATGTGCTAAATATTTTAAAAGTACTCCAAGTGTTTCGATTATCTTAATTCGAGTCATTCGAATAGTTAATTGTAAAGTTATGTAAAAGTTCAAGTGTAAGGGGGATACAACCCCCCTACGATGTATTATTTTGGATGGTAGGGCAAGAGTGTATGCACAAAAAAAAAAAAAAAAAAAAAAAAAAGTAGAAAAAACATACGGACTACCATCCCGTTTCATTTTATGTTTATTTTATCTTTTTGTTATTTTTTTTATTAGCTTAAGTCGAGTCTAGTCTTGGCTTAGCAACGCCATATTGTACATGTAATTAATCAAGATCTTTAACTCGCCACCAGTAAAATATCCTTTATCCAACAAAACCGTGTTTATCATATCCCTACAACTAACGTTATAACCCGTTTAAAATCCCTCTTTGATAGTTTATCTTAGGTGCTTACGCCTAGTGGAGGAGGTTTTTGATACTTTCTCAAGCCTATGGTAATCTATTTGCTATGACAGGTAGTGAGAGATATTATTCATTTTCATTTATGAGATATACTTTTTTGACACCTGAGAGATGTGAGTATCTAAACACTACTTGTGAGGTGCTAGTTTGTAATCTCCGTGCTTATTATGATTAAAGTGGAACGACTATTTGTTGTAATTACTTTTATATTAGCGTTAAATGACCCCTAACTTGTATTTTGATTAGAATAAAAGCGCATTTGCTTGAGGACAAGCAAATCTCAAGTGAAAGGGTATTTGATGAAGCGAAAAGTGTACCGCTTTTAGGGGGTCATTTAAGCCCTAAATCATATTTATTTGATCAAATATTGCCCTAAATCGTTCCTTTTGTCATTTTAGGTACTTTGGAGAAGAAATCTGGAAAAGGAAGCATTTTGGACGTTTTTGGAGCATAAAAGTGAAGAAAACGACAAAGTCTCAAAATCGGTTGGGGAAGTACCTGTGACGGCGTCAAGCACCATTGTGACGCCGTCAACCCTTGACGCGCCAGAAAGGATTTTTGATGATTAAAAGGGGACGGCGTCAAGAAGGCCATCAAGAAACCCTAACCGCGGCGAGGTGACGGCGTCAACTCTATAACGTGACGCCGTCAGATCTGATTTTCTATATATATTCTTATAATCTTTAGTCATTAGTGTGCAACTTTGTGAGGAGAAACCCTAAGACGATTTTTCTGCTACTTTTAAGGGTTTTATACCCTTGGATCTCCCATGTTCAATTGAAGATAAGTAATCAATTAATCATTCAATATGTCTATGTGTTGTTTGATTATATCTTGTTCTTGTCTTTTATTTAACATGCTAGGCTAGATTTATCTTGTGTTTGCTTAGATCTAATGAAACCTAACTATTGATTATTGGTTGTTGGTGTGTTATTAATTGTATTGGATGATTGTTTATCGATGTTAGGCATAAGAAAACTGGCTAACCTCCTATACGGTAACTTGCTTGAATGTCTTAAGAAACATGAACCAATGCGTACTAAGGTTTTTATGGTTGTATTTAATGCATGAGCGAATTCTAGTGATCCTATGTTAGGAGCTTCTTAGCCGGCTCGACATAGGAGTGAAGTAGGAGCTTATAGAGTTGGGGAAGTACGTACGCCACCCCACGATTGGTATTAAGGAATACACCCGTCATCCACGCAATTAATACACACTAATCAACCGGTAAAAGATAGTTAGGGAGTAAGGAAATCTAAGTAAACACATTTCTCTCCATATAAGTTCCACAACCTTTTTATTTTCAGTTATTTTATTTTATTTGCAATAGTAGTTATTTGGGTTAGTTGACTAGCAACTAATTCCGCCCACTCCTTCAAACCCGAGATTTTACTTGCTTTTATAAAAATATAAAAAATACAAAAAGAATCTTCCCTCACCCTTAGACCTATTAGAGTAGTTTTTCAATCCTAACGACACTATTCCCCTAGAGAACGATCAATCCTCCGGTACTTGCCACTACACTATACTACATCGGTCAGGTACACTGCCTGGTGGGGATTGCAAGCCTCTTGAGATCCCTCGAGAGGTAAAACCTGTTGTAAGGTCGCAAAACCATGCATCAAAACGCAAACCAACTAGAGAGGGAAATTTGGGTTTAGAGCTCAAACATTATTAACAATTTTCCAGCCTCACAAGAATTGGTACAACGACTTGGTGAGTCCGAGCACCCTCTCGGCTCACTCATTGACCCATATTTTCGCAAATCAACATTTCTTATTCTCAAAAGGTTTTGACTTAACCAAAACTAGCCATTAGGCCATAGATTAGAACCACGCATTTAGCCATAACAAGCTCGAGTATTAGAGTGCTTCGACTCGAATATTCCATTCGAGCACAATGAGTATTTACCAAGGTTTTGAGTACAACTCATCCCTTGGCTTTATTCGAAAATCTAGAGACCATCTAGCCTCGCTACACTAACCCGAGACCTAACCATTTCATTAGTTGAATACTAGTTTAAATTGAGCCATATCAAATTTTCATTCGCAAAGGTTTAAACATCGCGACTGGGTAAGAATCAAGAATAATGACGGATCGAACACACTCAAATCGAGCCAAGATTAACATCATTATTAGCTTTTCATTAAAAATCAACCACACCAACAATTTTAACAACTTAAAACATAAATCCCACACCACATTTTAATTCGACAGCAGCATAATTGATTTAAAAAAAAACAACACATTGAAACACCCAAAAGTTTGATTCGACAGTAGCACTAATTCCTTAAAAATCCATAAAAGTTCTAACGATCCAATACTACATTAAACATTGAAAATGAAATAATAAAAATCAAGATTTATAGAAAGATCCTTACAACCAAATTGAGATCGACTGAGAGAGATGAAGAGGAACCAAAATCCCACGATCCAAGCAACTCACTTCTTCTTTCCCACCACCAATATGTTATTTTTGTTGTGTTTTTGGGTCTCGATAGGATGAAGAAGTGGCTGGGATTGAGGTTCTTCTTAAAGAGTTAATTTGGGGTTAACCCAAATCTCCTTTCTCTCCCACTAAGCTCTTCATAAGCTTTCTTGGAAAATAATGTCGACATCCCCTTTGGGGTTTGATTTTTGGGATACGACAATCACAAGGATCAAGGAAGAAGGAGACAAACATGGTTGTCTTGATGTGTAGACCTATGTATAAAGTGGATTCGATCAGAGATTTGATAGGAAGAAAGGGTTTAAGATGATTATGGAATGAGAGAGAGACTGTGGAGAAGAAGAGATAACCCTCTCTCTTCCTCCCTTTTCGTTTTATTTTTTTTTTATTTATCAAGATAGTGGACGGTTTGGGGTAGAATAGTTTTGTAGTTTTGTGGTTTAAGTGTACCCCGTGTCCCGTTGAGTTCCGGTGTAATTGTGGTACTTCGGTTCGGTAAAAACGTGCCAACTAGAATTTTGGAGACGTTTTTATAAAATTGTCATAATATAAAATTTATTGACTCCAATAATGAATTACAGGGTTAAACCTTTACTAAGGTAGTGTCGGTACGCAAGCGAGCTATTCATGGTGAGTTCGAATTCGTTGGGGTGACTTGGTGATCGCAATTTAACATAAATTGGTATTATTCGGTGATTAACATTATTAATGACATGGGATTTTTACGAGGTATTACAGTTATAGTCTAGGGTATAAAGGACAACCTAGTTCGCTATAACCTTTGCTCTGGTACCAATCTGTCACACCCCCAAATTTCGTGACTTGCAGCGGAATGAAGCATTCGAGGGCATGACTGGTCATAGCACCACAGTTACAGTTATATTGAATGACCTAAAGTGTCGTTTAGAAAATACATCGTTTCATTATTTAAAAAACATTCAGAGTTACAAAGCTAGGTCCCAAAAGGTGAAACAAGTTTTTAGAAAAACAAGTTCATACAATTCAAACGATGGATAAGTGCATAAAATATAAAGTGAGACGCGTCGACTCCGCGAATCCATGATATGTCCTTATGCTAGCCAACATGCGAGACCTTAGTTACCTAAAAATACATTGCTAAAAATGGTCAACAAAAATGTTGGTGAGATCATAGGTTTACGTAAATGAAATGTTGTACGGATACCACAAGTATAAAGTGTATGACAAAACCATGCCACATAAAAATGATACATTAGCTCTTAAGCTCATCACCCCGAAGCTAGACTGAATGAAATGCCCCAACCGAGTGTTTGCAATACACTCTAATATGACAGAAATGAAATGCGTTCGTTTGACCAGTTGGTGCTACCAACCCGAACGGAGGAGTCACCCTCAATAGATCTATTCACTCACTCTCGCTTGCTCACAATTAACGGTTCATGATAATAAAGGGGACTTTAAATCAGGGCAACGATGTAACTTAAGCAATGTAATGAGTTTGGATACTTTGGTCTGCATATAAAAATGGTGCAATGTATTCTCCCCCGAGAGTTTAGAAATCAATAAACAATTTAAAACGGGGCTATGAAAACTCACCTGGTATGATATAGCAACAATGTAAATGATGGATATGATGAAATAAAGCTCGGTCTCTAACCGCGACCTATTATGAATGATGTGATCCAATGTAAGCAATGATACAATGCAACACATGCAAATACGTATGTTAACGATACCACTTGTTAGTTTTGAAAATAACGTTTATCGACGAAAAACACACTTTTGACGTCTTGTTAAGTTATAAACTACTTTTCGTGTAATTATGTTGAAACGGTACTCCACGATCCTTATTTGGTGTTCTATCGGCAAAATATAGCATTTTCATCGCAATTTAATATTTTCCTTAACTTGTGAAAATATGTCCAAAATGGCCTCGTAGAACTAGTCGTGAATTATTGCACGTTAAGTGTTAGTGACCAAACTCGATGTTTTTGAAAACCTCGTATCAATGTATTAATGTCGTTTCATTTAACTTTTGATTGTACACGCCTCGATCAATTAGAAAATCGGCTATCAATGTTATGTCTCGCAAAAACACTAGTTTTTATACTTAAAACACTTTCTATTAGTGGGCTGTCAAAATAAACATGGTACGTTGGGCTTCAAACGTGAATATCTCGGCCGTTATAAGCTTGTTTTCTACGTTCTTTATATCCACGGCTTTGTATAAACATGAACTAACATAATCTCAGTAGGTTGGGTCATCTAGATCACGTCTAATGCCTCATTTTGTCCTTTGAATCTCGGCGATCAGCAACTAAATTTTCAGAATTTTAGTTTTTGTCGTCTAACTTTGAAAAATCATATCTCCTTCGTTATAAGTCAGTTTTTAGTGATTCTTGCGGCCACGGTTTCGTTTTTGAAAGAAATTTCTGAATATGAAGGCCAAAATAGTTCAAAAGTTTCTGAGTTTTCCAGACTATGCGTTTTTGGACAGAACCTTATCTATACTTGTTAAAACTCATTTTCTTGGTTCTAAACTTGATCATACCACTTCAAATCAACTCCACAAGTTCGCAAATCCTACCATACACCTTCTTAGGGTGTCATGTGGTCCAAAACATCACCAACCTTGGTGGATTTCATGAGATCACTAGTGAAACTTATAGATCTAGTGTTAAAGATAGTTTATGTGCAAAGTGGTATCTAAAACATAAATATGTTGCATGATTAACTAATATAACTTGAAAATACCTAAACATATGAATCAAATGAAAGTATAAGATGATCAAAATGTGTTCTTGAAACTTACTTGAATATTTGATGAGTTTTGATGAGAAATGTGTAAGAAACTTTGAGGTTTAACCACAAAACCTTAACAAGGAAGGTAAATGGAGCTTGATTATGACTTTAACTTGGAAAATTTATGGATTTGTGGTGGTGTTCTTGTCTTGGCCGAATGGGGAAGAAGAAAAGGAAGAGAGAAAATCTCTTGGTTTAGCTAAATGTGTATGTGTTATGTGATGTTAGTTAGTGGAATGGAAATAAAATGACTAGAAATTCATTAATGGTTTTTGGGTGTATTAGCCTAAATTGGGGGGGGGGGGGGTTAGGGGACGGCACATGTGGGTTATAGGAAGAGGATTTGATGGTTAGACAAGACTTTGTCCCCCATTTAAATAAGTATTGATAGTTTAGTGTATACATTGTGTGTTATCGGGTACCGAGTTACCTATAAATTAATCTTGACGAGGTGAAATGAAATACGACGAAGTTGTAAAAATTTTAAAACCATATTCCTTGCAAGAATCGGGTGTTAGAATGATTATCGGATTGAAATTTCGTAAACCGACGGAGTTATAAGCGTCAAACGAAAAATATAGCGATTGGTTTAAAAACACCGGGTAAAGTAATAATATAATCTCTATATCATTAAAATTAGTTTGAAAATGTGTTAGGATCATAGTCGGGAGTATTGGGTATAATGTTAGCAGAAATGACTTAGTGGTAACGTTAATTAAACAATTAAGCATACGTTAATGAAAATCACACAAACCCATGCATGAACTGATATGATAATGATGTTACTGATGATATGCAGACTACTCTAGAATGTATGATGTGTCTTTACTGATGATGCATGAATACGCAGCTAAACCTAACTGGTTACGCGCATTTGAGTACCCGTAAACCAAGTTTACAACATGATGAATGATGCCCATGAATAGTGATTTCCCTCCGGGAATGAATAGTGTCACATGATTAGTAAAATTTTTGACGAATTCTCAAATTCTCAAACTGACTTCAAAAATGATGAATAGTGAAATGATGAATAGTGATCGGTGAATAGTGATTGATGAAAAGTAACTCATGAATAGTAAATTGTCGGGGTTTGGAAAATGACCTAAAATTGCGAGTTGTGACACTACCACACAAACACAATCAAACCATGACACAAACATAATCAACATAATATTGTCAACAAACCACACAAGCATAAACGCAATGCAAATATAAATATAAAGCGATAAAGACTAAAGTAAAAGTAAAGAGATAAGTAAGAAGGCACAAACCGGACACGGTGATTTATAGTGGTTCGGTCACGAAGCTCCTCTTCGTCCTACTCCACTCCCCGAGTACCCAACTCGAGAGTTACTTCACTAATCAACAAGCTCCGTTCAGGTGGAGAAAACCGTACAACGTCGCATATCCTTATTTCCGACACTAAGCTAAATGTCGAGTACTAATCTTAGCTAGTACCAATCTACCACGATCCACACGATCTACTCAAGATCTACCCGATCTACCCTTGATCTACTTGATCAATACACAAGCCCACAAGCTACAAAAGATCTCCAAGATCTCAACAAGATCACAATGATCTACTCCCACTTGACTCGATCTACCCGATCTACCCTTGATCCAATTGATCAATACAGAAGCTCACAAGCTTCAAGAGATCTCCAAGATCTCAAAAGATCACAATGATCAACTCTCACTTGACTCAATCTACCCTATCTACCCTTGATCAACTTGATCAACACACTAGCTCACAAGCTACAAGAGATATTCAATATCTCTATAAGATCACAATGATCTTCTCTCACAAACTCTCAAAAGAAAAATGAACTTGATGTATACAAGATACAACAAGTATGTAACAAGTGTTACAAGTGCTCTAACTATAACTACAACACTTTGTATCTTCTTTGATACCTTGTGTTCTTCTCTTGCACTAGAAGAGGAATGAAGGTGATCTCTTGGTTGGATGAAAGGATCACTCTTAAACAAACTAAGACTCTCTAAATGATCAAAGAAAGTGATCTAAGTAAGAAGGGATTAGACCAGAGAAAACTGACTGGAAAAAATCAAGTTGGAAGTATAAAATGGTCCACTATTTATAGGCCAAGAAAAACTAGCCGTTACAGAGGGACGACACCACTAATTGTCAGATGGCGCCACTAAATTTAGTGGTACCGTCGGTACTTTAGTGGTACCGAGGACGCTCCTCCATTTGTTTTTAGTGGGGAAGGTTTATTTGGGAATGTTTAAAGCTATTTTGGGGGGAAAATAGCTGTTACTATTTTTGAAATAATTATCCCAAATAAAACATTTCTTTCTAATTCAAAAATAATTTGTAAAATGTATTTTTGAAAAAATATTTTGTCACATTCATAAAAATGTGAAGTTTAGAACAAAAAATTTATTTCTTTGATCCTCCGTCAAGTTTAAATTTGTTTGTTCATACCTTGAGTGATTTACTTCGAGATGGAAATCAACGACTCTGTTGAGGCATACTTGATACGTTGAGAAATGTTGATGTAAGTATGCATTGATGATTTGTGTTGACAAGTAACTTGCTCATTTTACGTTATGCATTACAAGTTATATGTTTGTCATTATTAAAACCGAAATAACTGTTTAGTTTAAATATCGTAATATTTGCACTAACAGAAATATATGATGATGCTAAATGGCCTTTCTTAGTACCTGCATAAAAACAGTTAGTAATAAAGCATTCAGCACTTACAGGTTCGGACTTCGAGATCGTTAACAGCATAGTGTAAAAACTTTCTCTAATCCTTGCCACGGCCGTTCCTGAACCGGATGCCCCCGAGAGGGCTAACGCAGATACACCGAAGTGTATCAACGTTTCATGGGGTGTCACTGAAGTATACTGGAGTATCACTTCACGACTGTAGACCGTTTAAAGCAAATAACCATTATGATAGACAAGGCAAGATCCGTAGATCTTATAAAGACTCTTATGCACCTTGTGTCCCTTTTGGCGAACACAGGTGTATTATATTAGAAGTGTATCCTAAGAGACCTTTTAATGAATCTCATGGCTCTAGACTCGATTATGTGCTTTTTGGTTTTAGTCGTCGGAGGCATGGAGCAGAGTGCCACCTTTTCAATATCAACATATCTCGGAGTGAGAGGCCGATAGATTATGCAAGGTTCTCCATGAGAAATGAAACAAATATCTTTTAAGAGATACCTGAGTGGCTATGGGGGTTGTGCAGCGCGTCACAGGGTCCATGACGTCTTGTCTTCAGTACCGATATCATCTTTGTGATAACCGATAGCAGATGTATTGACCCGGTTTCTGCCCTAAGTTTTCATGGAGGGCTATTACTTTTTACCCTTTCATAAACTTTTCTTTTTAATTCTTCAACCCCTTCTTTCTCTTTTCTCATTTACTCCTTTTTTTCAATCGTACCTAAGGACTTCTAATTCTAATCGATTGGAATTGTCCTTGGGTAGATCCCTCCGGCTCTGGCGGATCATAGGACATAAACCTAACCATAATCACCTTATTACTCCATGATTATCCTTGATTTATCGATCACATGCCAAAAAACCTTTTGTGAAAATCTCTCAAAGTGTTTATGAATATAAAACACATTTCGTTAACACTTCGAGAGTTTTGCCTTTTCTGAAATACTCCCCATTCACATGTGCTCATGAGTTTTAAGATAAATTTTCACATGTCGGGTGGAGTTCGCACTTTTTGAATTCATTGATTTTTAGTGAATATGACCGTTGTGAGACACGTTTACATCACTAGTTAGACTAGCTTGAAATTATAACTCGTCCTGGTCATATTCAAAGGGAATCTCTCGAAATGGTACACTCTACTCAGACAAGTCCTTTGTGAGACACGCTTACATCACTGGATGAACCAGCTTGAAATTATTACCCGTCCAGGACAAGTCTTTTCGACTACTGATAATTAAGCTTCGTCAATTCGTTGGTTATATTTGAGTCGAGCTCTTTTGAGATTCAACTACGATCTTTAAACATTTTGATCACATTTTAATCACGTCTTCTCCCCCCTCAAAAATAGCATGTCGTGATATTTTTGATATCAACTGATTAAAAGAAAAGCTTTTTGGAGAGATAGACGGATTTGGTTTTGCATGAATTTGGAACATTTTTGTTTTTATACTCTCCCTTAATTAAAAGCTTATTGCATACAAATTTTTAAATCAATTAAGGGTTAGGGAGTTATCTTGAGCACTAATTTGAAAGATTTTGAAAATCCTTCTTTTGAAAAATCTTGAATAGGTGCTCAAGTCTTGCTGTTTGACAAACGAGTTTTTGTTTGAAATCTTTTCGTTTGTTTATACTCTAACTTTTTAAAAATGATTTCATCTTTGGAATTACGAGTCCTGATCTGAAATAATAAGAAGTCATCATTTAAGGCCGGGTTTCGTACTGAAGTATACGAAAGCCATATAGAATTTTAGGATAAGTGCTCGAAAAATATTTAAAACCTTTGTTTTGATTAAGTACTTTCCTTTCTTTGAAGCGCGGGTCCTGAACTGATGTGTCCAGAAGCCATCATGATTTTTTTTTTGAGAAACGACATGTTTTAGAAAACATTTTAGAGAACTCTCGCTCAAGCATCTATACATGTCCATATCATTGTTGAATGACATATCTAGATACGTACAAAATATCGATTATACAAGAGACATGTCGAGAGAAGAATATTTTTGTATATTTTGATTTTATATTTTTGAAAATTTTCTAGTTTTGTATTTTGATTTTATTTTTATAAAAGAAATGGAAAATCAAAAATAGAAGATTGAAAGAATGATTTTGAAGAATTTACAGAATTAGAACCCTTTGATGAACTAGGTTCTGAGATAGTAGAATCACCTGCAACCAAAGACGAAGTGTTTTCACAAATAGCAGTATTAGAAGTACATGAATCATCATTCTGAGGGTATTGACTATCAATAGTTGTAATGACTTCTACTTCCTGTTGGTGATTATCACTATTATTTGTCTTGGTGCAAGTATCAAAAATCTTCCCTGTGGGAATCCATCTAAGACCAACAGTTTTAAAAACTTTTCCTGTGGGAATCCACCTAAGGTAAGATCTAGACGTAGTTTTCTTATCAGATGCAGCGAAAGTCTCAGTATTTGAAAAACTACATCCTGTAGATATCCACCTATTAGGTTTTTTTATCATTTCGCTTCTTATCAACGGGTTTGCTTCTATTTGTGTCTTAGTGGATTGCGCCTTAGCACTGGAATTTCATTTCTTGAGAAATTGTGCAACACATGCATCATGATTAGCTGAAAAAGCACATTTTTGACATGTAGGACAGACAAATTCAACATTCTTGTTTAAAACGGCAACCTTAATTTTGTCACTACTGTCATTTGGAAATTGTTTCTTATTCGAAGAGGAATGTGAAATCTTAGTGTTGCATTCTACGTGCATAGCATTTTCTTTTGAGCAACTACTCTTAGATGCAAGCCAATCCCTAGTCTTTTGTTGAGTGTTCCTAAGTAATGGTTTACTACTACTAGCAGAGCCTTGGAATCTTGTAGAATACATCATCCTAGGTTTTGCACCTGAAATTCCGTCTTTTTGAATATGTGCCTTTTTACTAGCTTTTTCTAGATAGTGATTATGGACCATGTCGTTAGAACCAACAGATTCATTAACTAGATTTTTTGTCATAGTCCGTGTACTATTCCTAGAAAGATCAGGTGTAATGACTTGTGGTTCCTCGACAAAGGCATTTTCTTTTTCAACACCTTTTTCATCAATCTTCATTATTCTTTTCTTGATGGGCAAGGAATGTGGAGTGACTGGTTTTGACAAATCATTTTTCTCATCAATTTTTGGAACAACCTGAGAAATAGACATTTTTGGTTTTTCAACCGGTTTTGAAGCATTTGGTTTCTTCGAAGTCAATGGTTTTGCAAACTTAGTATCCACACCCTTCCCTTTTAGACTATCCAGCTGAGCTATCAAAAGATCATTTTACTCTTTCATGTCCTTGTAGGCACGCTCATACGACATTTTGTCATACTTGCATTCCTTAGTTTTTCGTTCAAGTTGTTTAAAATAGGACAAGTTTTCTTTTTCAAGCTTTATGAGAGCATTTTCATATTTTGAAACAATTTCGGAGGTCTCAGCTCGCAGTCTTTCATCGTCTTCAACAGAATATGTTTGTAAAATGATGGACATAATATCGGTCGACATAACTGCTTCGAAGAGAGAGTCATTTATGTTTTCCAAAACTTTGATGTTTTCAATATTTTCATTAGCTTCCTTTACCAGGGATTTGTGGTCCTTGACAAAGTCGGCTGTTTCTTTCAAGAATGCTTGTTCAAAATGAATTACTCTCGCATGGATGTTATTCAGTGGAGTAGTAATTTCTGTTTCAAACACCTTTTTCATTTCTTCATGAAAACTTGAATGCCAGTTGTTGATACTTATAGTAGTTTTGGATGCAACAATATTTTGAAGTGTTTGAATTCTCGTTTTAAGATCATATAAATATCCTCTAGCAGCACTTGTGTTAAAAGGATTGTTTGAGGACATTTGCTCCAAGTTTGAAAGAGTTTTAGAAACAACTTTTTGTTTTGCAACTGGTGTCGTAACAACTGGTTTTTTGGAAAACTTTGGCGTTTGTTTTTGTTGAACAAAATTAACTCCAGAAAGTATGTTGAGTTTGTTGTAATCAATTTGTTTTATCTCTGGGTTCTTTTGTTTCATTTTAATTCGACTCTCTTCCGCAAGCTCAATTGTTTCGTCAGAATCCCGAACAGCGGGAGGATCATGTTTAGCATATATTACATTTCCATTGTACAAAACATTCTGTTCTTTCTGAGCTTTCTTAAGAGTATAAGGGTTTTCACATCCGATAGCCATTTTCTTCATTGTGTGCAAAAGCGGGTTTGGATCTTTAATTAGCATATGAATAGTTTGAGCAGAATGACCCATTTTCACAAGCAAATCTTCCAACTTTTTGATTGTTTCTTGTTTCTCAATGATTTCATCAAGAAGATCATTTTCTCGTTTTGAAAAATCTGCTATCAACTATTTTTTTTTTCTTTTTCAAGATCAGAACAAGTTGATGTTTGTTTAGAAAGTTGGTTTTTCGAATCAGAAATTTTCGCATTTAAGGATTTTATTTTCATGTGTGAATTAACATCAAGTGTGTAAAACTTGATTTGCAATTGTTTTTCTCTTAAAACGAAATTTTGATAACCAGTTTCGAATTCTGACTGTCGTTTTTTATGAAACATAAAATCTTTTTCGTTTTCCTTATACCTCTCAAGCTCAGCGGTCATTTTCTCATTCGCGGCCTTAACATTGCGATTGACCTTTTTCACTTTCTCAATTTCAATGCTACAATTATTCACTAATGATTCAAAGAAAGCACGGGTTTCCTCATCATTAGCACTATTCTGTGCATCTTGAACTCCATTAGGTTTCATATCTGGAGATTTATAGTTAACATTGCTATTAACTTGCTCCCCCACATATGTGTCATAATTAGGTTCGGAAGGTACAGAATGTGGCTTCTCATGAGCAAACGGATTAGCATCATTACTATAATTTTGTACCTCATGGAGTGGTTCTGTGTCATTGTTATGACTAGAAATACTACTTTATCACACAACTAACACTATTATATAAGGTGACACTCAAGACAATAGAGAACAAAGATAGATGAGAAGTGGTGGATCGTATGCATTAAATATCGACTGGAAATATATCAGCTTGAAGAGAAAGCAAATACAAAACACAACCATAAGAGACTACACACACTCTCACCTATACTACTCTTGAGGCACACATGATTTGAGGTGAGAGTGTGATATATATAGCAAAGGGGGTGACGCCCTAATTCTTCTATGGGATTTCGGTTGGGCCTTTTTCACATGGATTGGACATGTGCTATTTCTAGTATTACATGGACCTATTACACACTTAGTTACATAATAAAGTCCAACCGAGCCCTTGACATTTTATACTTAACGACACTAGTACAAAGTTGTTATGTTGGAAATGACCATCACTTTTTAAATTAATCCTAACAATCTCCCCCTAACGGATGGTCATTTCAATGATGCTCCCAGTGATTTGGTCTTTCGTCTTCGTCGTCTTTAACTTTGTGTGTCGTTGTAAAATAGTCTTCATTCATTGTTCCTTCATGCCATGTGATCTTTAGAGTATCGTCTTTTGGTCGTTCTTGCCTTGATCAACATCTTCATGTGTTTATGCGTCGTGTCCTCCAACATACTCATACATCTTGGATTTCATACTTATGTGCTCCTCACTTGATACATGAACTTGTTCTTGACATCTTGATTAGCTTTTTGACTTGGTCGTTACACTTTGTCTTTAACTTGATCCTTTTGTCATGAACTTTTACACTTGAGATTTGTTGAGGATGATCTTCATAAGTATGAGTATGCGGAGGTGAAGATGTTAGATATATCTGATGATGGTTGATGGGCTTTTGTAGTTCCTGCATAAAACAATTAGCAATAAATCGTCCAGCGCTTACAGGTTCAGATTTCGAGATTGTTAACAGCATAATGTGAAAACTTTCTCTATTCTCTACCAAGGCCGTTCTGAATCAGATACCCCCGAAAGGGATTACACGGACACACCGAAGTGCACTCACAATTCAGTGAGTCGCTGGAGATCACCCCACGACTGTAGACCTTTTGAAACGAAGTAACCATCATGATATAAATGGCAAGATCCAAAGATCTCATTAAGACTTTTGTACACCATGTGTCCTTTATAGTGAACACAGGTGTATTATATGGAAATTGTTCCTAAGAGATTTTTGATGAATCTCATGGCTCTAGACTTGATAATGTGCACTTTGGTTTTTAGTAGTTGGAGGCATGGAGCAGAGTGCCACCTTTTCAATATCAACACATCTCGGAGTGAGAGGCTGATAGATTATGTAGTGTTCTCTGTAAGAAATGAAACAAATATCTTTTAAGAGATATCTGAGTGGCTAGGAGGGGTGGTTCAGCGCGTCATTGGGTCCATGATGTCTTGTCTTCAATATCAGTATCAACTTGTGATGACGGATAGCAGATGTATTGACCCGGTTTCTGCCCTAAGTTTTCATGGAGGGCTATTTCTTTACACCATTTCATTAAACTTTTCTTTTTAATTCTTCAACCCCTTTTTTCTTCTTTCTCATTTTACACCTTTTTTCAATCTTACCTAAGGACTTCTAATTATAATCTATTTGGACTTGTCCTTGGGTAGATCCCTCCGGCTCTGGAAAATCATTGGACATAAACCTAACCATAATCACCTTATTACTCCATGATTATCCTAGCTTTTGTTGATCACTTGCCATAAAAACTTTTGTGAAAATCTCTCAAAGTGTTTATGAATAAACACATTTTGGTTCACACTTTGAGAGTTTTGCATTTTCTGAAATACTCCCCCTTCACATGTGCTCATGCATTTTTTAAGATAAATTTGCACATGTTGGGTAGAGTTCGCACATTTTTGAATTGATCGATTTTCAATTTATATGACCATTGCGAGACACGTTTACATCACTAGTTGGACTAGCTTGAAATTATTACCCATCCCGGTTATATCAAAAGTGAATCTCTCGAATTGGTACATTCTACTCAGACAAGTCCTATGCGAGACACGTTTACATCACTGGATAACCAGCTTGAAATTATTACCCATCCCGAACAAGTCTTTTCGATTACGGACATTTAATTTTCGTCAATTCGAGGGTTCAGATCTGAGTCTTTTTGTAGAGCTCTTTTGAGATTCAATCCACGATCTTTAAACTTTTGATCACATTTTAATCACGTCTTCTCCCCCTCAAAAATAGCATGTAGTGATATTTTTTATATCAACTGATTTAAATGTGAGCTTTTTGGAGAGATAGACAGATCATTTTAGCATGATTTGGAACATTTTGTTTTTCTTTTTATACTCCCCCTTAAATAAAGCATATTTTTTTAAACATTTGAGTTTAAAATCAATTTAAGGGTATTGAGGGAGTTTTCTTTTTGAAGAATCTTGAGCACAGAATTTGGAGACGGATTTGGAAAAATCTTTTTGAAAAATCTTGATCATGTTCTCAAGGATTCTTTGTTTTATTTTGCCATTAACAATACGAGTCCTGATCAGAAATAATCAGAAGTCATCAATGTAGCGCGGGTTTCGTACTGAAATATACGAAAGCCGTCAGTGCGGGTTTCGTACTGAAGTATACGAAAGCCATTATTTAAGAAATTTTTTGAGAAAATGACATGTTTTAGAAAAGTTTAAATGAACTCTCGCTCGAGCATATATACATGTCCGTATCATTGTTGAATGACATTTCTAGATACGTATAGATTATCGATTATACGAGAGACATGTCGTGAGAAGAATATTTTTGGCATTCTATTATTTTATATTGTTTTTATATTTTTGAAATTTTCTATTTTTGTATTTTGTTTTTCTTGGCTTTTCAAATTTTGTATTTTCTTTTTGTTGGTTTTTCAAATTTTGTATTTTGCTTTTTTCAAAAATATTTACAGCGAAGTTTTTTGAGATAAAATTCAAGAAGTTTCGAGAAGACTTTCTAACTCTTCGGGAGTTAGGCTTCGCATGCCAATTCGTCGAACTAAGTTATCAAACCTCTCTTTTGGAAGGGCTTTAGTAAATAGATAGGCGAGTTGGTATTCAGTCTTCACGAAGAATAATTAAACAGCACCCTCTTCTACGTGTTTCTTTATGAAGTGATAGCGGACTCTAATATGCTTGGTCTTCGAGTGTTGTACTGGATTGCACGAGATAGCTATGGCACTTTTTGAATCACAATACATAGGTATGCGACCGAAAGTAAAACCATAATCTGTGAGCTGTGACCTCATCCATAGAACTTGGGCACAACACGTAGATAGAGACACATACTCGGCTTCTGCGGTTGATAGTGCAGTGCAGTCTTGTTTCCTTGATGACCAGCCTAATAGCTTTTCTCCCAAAAATTGTGCTCCACCTGATGTACTTTTTGCTGTAACTTGACAACCAGCATGGTCCGCATCTGAAAAGGCTGTTAGTGTAAACTACGAATCCTTCGGATACCAAAGTCCCATGTTAATGGTTCTTCGTAGGTACTGAAAGATCCGTTTAACCTCTTGGAGGTGCAGTTCGATAGGCCTTGCCTGAAACTGTGCTAATAAACAGACAGCAAAATGTATATCGGGTCGACTAGCAGTTAAGTACATGACAGAACCAATCATGCTCCGATATTTCTTCGGATCCATGGGTTTCCCATATAAATCAGCTCCTATTTTGGGTGAAGTGACCATTGGTGTACCAACAGAGTCACAATTTTCCATTCCATGGTTTTTCGAAATCTCAATTGTATATTTAGCTTGATTTATAAAAATACCATGTGGGGATTGATGAATTTGTAAACCAAGAAAGAATTTTAATTCCCCCATCATGGACATTTCAAATTTGCTTTTCATGAGATTTTCAAAATGTTTTGAATGGTTCGGATTAGTGGAGCCAAAGATTATGTCGTCCACGTAAATCTGAACAATCAAAATGTCATCTTTGAATTTTTTGGTAAACAAGGTTGGGTCTATTGTTCCTTTGGTGAAATTATTTTGAAGTAGGAAAGATGATAACTCATCATACCACGCCCTTGGGGCTTGTTTCAAACCATAGATAGCTTTCTTTAGCTTGTAGACGTAGTCTGGATGATCTTTGTCAACGAATCCGTCTGGCTGACTCACGTACACCTCTTCTTTCAGAGTTCCATTCAAGAATGCTGTCTTGATATCCATTTGATAGACCGTGATGTTTTTGTGAGCTGCATATGCTAAGAAAATCCTGACTGCCTCAAGCCTTGCTACTGGCGCGAATGACTCTTCAAAACCTATCCCCTCTTCCTATCTAAATCCCTTGGCCACGAGACGAGCTTTGTTGTGAATTACAGTCATCTCTTTATGACACAGATTGACAGGGATGAGCACAAGGAGTTAGCAACACAACACTTAACACACACTTGGAGGAATGCAATTCAACTCACAAATGGTATGCACTCAAAAGAGGATTTTTATTATATTTCATAATCTGCTATACAATGAACTTCTTGGCCCTTCATATAGGCACAAGAGCATTCATTACAAAAAGACTTATTCCCTTCCATCTACCCATGCTTTTATTACTGAAGCAAAACTCCCAAAGTTATTTAAACAAAAGAAAACCAAAAAGTTGCTGCATTCAAGACTGTTCCAGCCAAAGATCTCCTTGCCTGATCAACTTCTATGGTATTAGTTCTTGAGGCAATCGGTGTCACTTTATCCTTTTGGTTCTTCCATAGCCACTTAAGATCAATGACAAGTTTGACAATGGGTCTTGGCACTAAATCCCAAGTGTCATGTAATTGATATTGGAGAAGTTCTTCCTGCATCGCTTCAATCCAAGCATTATCTGCCATCGCCTCCCGAATGTTCTTTGGCTCTTTTAGACTGACTGAGCAGACATAGCTGCACATATCGGAATTGGTGGTGAGCTGTTTCTTTGTCTGAACTGGCCGTGAGGGTTCACTAATTACTTGTTCTATTATATGGTCTTTAGTCCACTGTAACGTAGAAGGGTACATTGAGTTTGACGAATGCGTCTTAGATGGTTCATGTAACCTTGAAGATGATTCAGCAGAATCCATTGCAAACGGGTTTTCGAATGGTTCTTCTTCTAACACAGCATCGTTTTGTTGTTTTTCTTCTTGAATTGGGGTATTAGGGTTTTGCTCATCAACTCTTGGTAGAACAATCTCAATTACTGGAGTTGCTGGAGTAGATGTTGATGACGTTGAGGGAGTTGGTGCGTCAGCTTCGATTGTTGTTGATGCATCTTGCGGTGGTGGTGGTAGTGGTTGATGATTTTGAGCTGGTGCAGCGGAACATTGTTGTGATGCATTTGTCGAAGCTCCACCATAGTACTCATCATACATATACTCAAAGAACCTGTCCAGTTCTTGATTTGTTGGTTTGATAATATTAGTTTACTGAGCTCCTTGGGGTATGAGTCTTGAACTGATGTGTCCAGAAGTTTGACTGTATGGTGCGGGTCCTATTCCGGTATGATTAGAAGCCATCGGGTTAAGCGCGGGTTCTAGAGCGAGTCTCTCAGAAGCCATTTGTGAAATCTCATCAAATTTCACATTCGTCGTCTCCATTGTCCTCTTAGTTCTTCTATTATACACCCTGAATGCCCTTGAGATTTCTGAATAACCAATGAAGATTCCAATATCACCCTTAGCTTTCAGCTTCCCCAGATCTTCTCTGTCGTTTGTAGGATAACACAAAGCGCCAAATACATGAAGGTAAGAGATGTCAGATTTTCCGTTTTTCACCAGCTCAGCCCATAAGAATAGTGGTGCACTAGAATAAATCAGCATCGTGCGAGCAGCTTCCACAAGCGTTCTATTTCTTCTTTCAACTACCTCGTTCTGCTGTGGAGTTCTAACAACTGATGTCTGGTGAGTGATTCCAGTATCTTCAAAATATGTTCTCAACTCCGGATTGGTGAATTCCGTGCCATTGTTTGTTCTTACTATCCTAACTGGAGCTTGAAGTAGGACTTGAATGCGCTTCATAAAGGTGATGATGATGCCTGGTGCTTCATCTTTTGACCTCAATAACTTTACCCATGTATATCTTGAATAGTCATCGACGATAACAAGAATATACTTCTTCCCATTGATACTTTCAACTCTCATTGGGCCACATAAGTCCATATGCAACAAATATAACTTATCAACTGAACTAGGAACGGTTTTAGGTTTATATGTTGCTCTTTTGCTTTTTCCTTGCTCACAGGATGGACATAAATGATCTTTGGTGTATTTGAACTTAGGGAGACCGTTGACGAGGTTGTCTTTGGCTAGTTTGGTTAAGGTTTCGAAGTTGAGATGGGATAAACGTCTGTGCTACAACCAGGAATTTGTTTCGCAAGCTCTTGTCATGAGACAAATTGGTGATGAAGAGGCCATTTGGTTGATGTCGATAGCATAAAGATTGGTTCCACGATTTTCGGTTAAGAGATCATCTCCAATCAAGTTCCTAACGAAGCAGGTGTTTCTCCTAAATGCAACCTCTAAATCTGCATCGCAAAACTGTCCGACTGAAAACAGATTGTGTCCTAACCCTTCAACATAGTAAACCCGAGTGATTAAGAAGTTTCCAAACTGAAGATCTCCATAACCCAGAATAGCTGCTACATGATCATTCCCAAAGCGAACAGTTCCCATGAATTTCCATACAAAGTTGATCAACAGCTTCAGATTCCCGGTCATGTGCTTGGAGCAACCCGACTCGTCGATCCAAAGACATATTTCGATAACCTGCCAATAACAGAAGATTGTGCATTTGGAAACCGTTTATCATTTGGTTCCATGGGGTTAGGGGTAACAGACGAATCACATTCATAGACGGTTTTTACTGGTTCTTTTGGAGCCTTTAATTTACTATTTACTAAAGTGAATTCTCTACCCGTTGGTATCCACATGCACAACTTAAGATAGTTCCTAGGCAATATTCTACTAGTGGTTGTCCTAGATTTTGCAATTAGTCTTTGAATATATCTAGTCTTAGCACTAGTTCCTGGAGGAACATCTTTCTGTTCAGGCATAGCATTCACATTCATACTATTAGAAACAATATCATTACAAGCATTTTCAGATAACGATTTCATGCACATTAAACAAACAGAGTCATTACATGCACTAGAAACAGTACTCTTAACATTACATCCAGATGACATATGTTTCTTATTCGAAAGCGATAAATTCCTAGGGTGTTCTTCTACTTCTTCTGTTTTATTGTTGCATTCACTCTCAGAGATAGGCGATACTCTATTGTTCCTTGTATTGCTCCTAGGCTCTAGTCTGCTGCTCCTAGAGGTACTTTCTACTCCTGTAGAAGGTAAGGCATACACATTAGGATTTATCTCGTTGTCCTTTGAATTTGTATTAGCATTCCTAGTCTTTTTGGTATTATCTTTCACACTTTTATCAATCACCCTATATGTTTCAGATGTAGAGGTAGATGCAGTAGTGGTACTAATCTTATAAAGTCCAGGTGCTATCACATTTGGTGTTTTGACAACTGCTTTCCCTTTATCAACACTTGTTGATTTATCACATTGCTTAGGCAAGGGTGTTGGAACACATTGAGAAATTGACATTTTTGGTTTAGCAATCTTAGTTTCCTCACCCTTCCTATTTTGACTTTCAAGCTGAGACTTCAAAAGATCATTTTGTTCTTTCATGTTTTTGTAAGCACGCTCATACGACAATTTGTCATACTTGCATTCTTCCTTTTTCCGATCAAGTTGTTTAAAATATGTTACATTTTCTTTTTCAAGCTTAGCAAGTGCATTTTCATATTTTAATACAATTTTGGAAGTCTCAGCTCTCAGTCTTTCATCGTTTTCTACAGAATATGTCTGATAAATAATGGACATAATTTCGGTCGATAGAACTGCCTCGAAGAGAGTATCATTGTGGGTTTCCAAAACTTTGATGCGTTCAATGTTTTCATTAGCTTCCTTTACCAGGGATTGGTGGTCCTTGACAAAGTCGGCTGTTTCTTTTAAAATTGCATTTTCAACATGAATTACTCTCGCACTAATGTTATAGAGTGGAGTAGTAATTTCTGTTTGAAAAACCTTTTTCATTTCATTATGAAAACTTGAATGCCAGTTGCTGATGCTAAGATTTGTTTTTTAGTCAACAATACTTTGAAGTGTTTTTACTTTGTCTTTCAGATCATCCAAATATCATCTAGCTTCACTTGTGTTAAAAGGGTTGCTAGAGGACATTTGTACCAGATTTGAAAGATTTTTGGAAACAACTTTTGGTTTTGTTGAAACAGTTGGTCTTTTGAAAACCTTTGTTGGTTGTTGTTGTTTAACAAAATTTACCCCAGAAAGTATGTGTTAGGAAATTAAGCTATAGCAGTTAGTACGGTTGAAAAAGAAAGTTAGTACTGCTGAAGAGTTTTGAAGACATAAGCAGTTAGTACTGTTGAATGAAGAAGTTTGTACTGTTTATGATTTCGTGTGAAGTTAATTATAGAAAAGATTTAATGTATATATTATAATGTTAGGTTGATAGTTATCTTGTAAAGGAATCCTTAGTCTATAAAAGGATTGCCTAGGTTAAAGTTTGAGATTAGAGAAGTACGTATTGTTTTGTTAAGATTCAAGGTTGTAAACCCTAGTGATAGGAGATCACTCGTATTATTTATTAATAATATTGAATCGTTGAAGTGAAAGTATATTGTTCATTGTTCATTCTTTGTTGATTCGTTAATACAAAACACAAACAAACAAATCTTCTAAGTGCTAGCTAGTAAATTCTGCTTGCTAGAGTAGACATCATTCAAAGTATTCATCTAACACAAGGAGTGTGTGTAGATCCGGTCAAGTGGTATCAGAGACAGGTTATTGATACTTTGGTTTAGAAGATCCTGACGAATTTGTTCTAGAAAAAATGGACATGGAGACAACAACAAGTCAGACTAGTATTGCTGCTAAGCTTCTAATGCTTAAGCCCAATGAGTTCGATATGTGGCGATTAAGAATTGAGCACTTCTTCCAAGTTCAAGATTATACTCTTTGGGAGATCATTGAAGAAGGAAACTCCTTTTCACCCGTATCAACAACAACTATTGTTGAAGGTAAATCTGAGACTACAGTGCAGACAAAGCCAACCACTACTGAAGGGAAGGCAAGGCCCAAGAATGGTGTTAAGGCTAGAAGTTTGCTTCTGATGACTATTCCCAATGATCAGTCGTTGAATTTTAGCAAGTTTAAGTGTGCTAAAACCCTTTTTGAAGCTATTGTTGCAAGATATGGTGGGAACGAAGCCATCAAGAAATCTCAGAAGACTCTTCTCAAGCAACAGTTTGAGAATTTTTCAGCAACAAGCAACGAGTCACTAGATCATATGTTTAATAGACTTCAGAAACTAGTGACTCAATTGGCTGTTCTAGGAATTGAGATGCCTCAGGAAGATCCCAACTCCAAATTTCTGAGGAGTCTACCAGCTGAATGGGCTATGCATGTGGTTGTATGGAAAAACAAGCCTGATATAGATTCCATGAGCTTAATGGATCTCTATAGCAACTTCAAGATAGTTGAACATGATATTAAGAAGTCTGCTGGATCAAGCTCAAGCTCAAGCTCAGGGAATTTGGCCTTTGTATCAACTCCCAGTACCTCAAGTCCAGATGAAGAAATTCAAGTGACTGGAGCAGTTGGTACTGCTAGTTCCAATATTGGTACTGCTGGCACAAGCAGTACTAATGGACTCTTGGATGAGAATACTTATTTTGCTTTCTTGACTACTCAGCACAATGGAAGTATGTTGACTCATTTAGATCTTCAAGAGATTGATGAAGATGATATTGAAGAGATGGATATCAAGTGGCAGCTCTCTCTTCTCAGCTTGAGAGCTAGGAGATTCTTGAAGAAGACTGGCAAGAAGATTGTCATAAACAGCAATGATGTTGCAGGGTATGACAAGTCCAAGATTGAGTGTTTCAATTGCCACAAGAAAGGTCATTATTCAAGGGAGTGGAGATTGCCAAGCCAACAAGATGGAAAGAGTAGAGGATATGGAAACAAGTCAAGGGTTGTAGAGGTTACTGATTCAAGCTCAAAAGCCATGGTTGCCATTGATGGCTTAGGGTTTGACTGGAGCTACATTGCAGAGGAGGAAGCAGAAGCATCTACAGAGATTGCTCTCATGGCATTTTCAGACTCTGAGGTACAAGTTTCAAAATGTTCTAAATCTTGTGAAGCTTTAAAAGATCTAGAAACACTTAAGAAAAGATATGAGGATCAGAGAAAAGAGCTAATCGAAACTGCTTTTAACTTAGCAAATCATAAGAGGGCTTTAGCTGTGTTAGAAGAACAAATTGTTCATTATCAAAGTAATGAGTCAAAGTTTTCTGATGATATGATTATTGTTAAGAGAGACTTAATGTTTAGAGAGAATGAAATTACTGTATTGAAACATGAGCTAGAACAGGTTAAGAAAGCAAAGGAGAACATTCAAATGACTGTTGACACACTAGAATTTGCAACTCAAGGTGTTAGTAAGATTGTTGAGTGTCAGATCCTCAATAAAGCTAAGTCAGGCCTAGGTTATAAGTCAGTTCCACCTCCCTATAGAGGAATTCCAACACCCCCAGGCATAGACTTAGAACACACAGGACTACCTGAATTTCAACTACTTGAGCTTAAATATGGTCCTCAACCTAAAAAGGATGTACTTGATAAACCTGTGTATGAAAGTGCAAGTGACGCCTCATTTTCTGAGGATAAGGTGTCCTCACCTAAGGACTCAGATTCTCCAATCATTGGGGAATGGACTTCTGATGATAAGGATAATTAGGCTGTTGTTGAGCCTGTTAGTGCTAAAGTGGAGGAACCAAAAGGTCCAAAGATGGTTAAACCTGAGACTCTTAGGCTTAGATCAAATGCCAAACCTTTTTGACCAACAGTTAGGTATGCAGAAATGTATAGAACCACAAACAAGCCAAGAGGTAATCAAAGGAATTTGAATGACCTCAAATCTCACCAATTAGGGGATGATTTTGTCTGCTATAGGAAAGCTTGTTATTCGTGTGGTAGTTTTGACCATCTTGCAGCCTTTTGTGATAAATGGGTAAATAGGTATTCAAGTCCTAGGGTGAACACTGTTAGACCTCCCACTCACCCACCAAACACTAAAATGATACCTAGATCAGTTCTTTTAAGGTCTGGATCCAAAGCAGTTCATACTGCTAGACCAGTAGTTCAGACTGTCAGACCTATTAGACCTGTTAACCCAAGACCAATAGTTCATGGTGCAAAACCAGTTTTTAAACTAGCACCAAAAACTGTTCATAGACCCTTTCATCACAAAGCAGTTGTAACAAAACAAGTTTGGAAACCTAAGGTAACAACTACCAAGCCAGCAGTTCCAACTACTAGTAGAGTAATTGGTACTGGTGTCAATAAAAACACTGCTAAGGGAAATATGGGAAATGGTGTGAATGCATCAGCATGCTGGGTTTGGAGACCCATCAAACCCAATGGTGCTAAAATTGTTTTGAAAAGAATGAATTATGTTGATGCAAGAGGAAAGCCTAAGTCTGTTTTAGCTTGGGTACCACAAGGAAATTAAATTTTCTTGTAATGTGCATTGTTAGTCATATACTTTTATATTGTGAGACAAGTTCTTTGTGGCTTGTTTCTTTGTTTTTGGACTAACACTTGCAGGTTTTGGATGATAAGCATCAAAGAATTTAATGCTATATGTTTTGGACTGTAATGGTGATTTGGAGCTGAGTGTGTGATCTTTGCACACAAAAAATGGTAATTGGTTCACCATGTCTAACCCACATAAGAACCAAATAGTCCAGAGAAAACGGTATCTGGTAAAGACTAATCAAATCCGTTCATGGTTGACAATTTACCAAAAATTGTATGGTTATCAGCTCACCATATCTAAGTGTGAAGAGTTGGCTAGTCCAAAGCAAACGGCTATTGGTAAAGACATATCAAATCCGTTGATAGCTGATAGTTTGCTAAAAACTATGTTTGAGCCATGGTATTTTTAAAATCCTTTTCAAAAAGTTCATACGGCTCAACGAAAATTTTCCAACAGTTGGTACGGTTAGTACAAAGTTAGTACGGCTCAACTAGCCATTGTAAAAATCTGTCAGTAATTAATTTTATAGCCGTTGGGGTAAAACCGTTATTCTTAAGGTATTTATAGGGATTTTTCTGAAAGATAATTATCTTTTTACCATAAATTCATTTATTCTATTTCTAAAGATAATTTATCTCATATGCATATTTCGCAAAACCCTAAACAGTACCTATAAACCCAAATAGACTGCATAAAACCTCAATTCCAATTTAAACGATCATCGTATTGCTATAATCTTTCATTTTTCATCACTAAGAATGCCTGGATTGGAATTTGTTAAGCGTCATAATCAGGTTGCGTTTCTTGAGAAAACAGAGGAAGGAGATGGACCAAATTTTTATGAGATTATGGACTTTCTCAACCACTCTCATATAAGGTATGCTCTAACTGTTTCTCCTACTCTTTATGTCTCACACATCACACAGTTCTGGCAGAATGCTACTGTCTTGACTAGTGAAGATGGAGACTTAGAAATTCATTCAGAAGTGGATGGTGTATCTTTTGTTCTTACCGAGTCTATAATTAGGAGACATCTTAAATTAAATGACTCAGATGGTATTAACACTATGCACAACACTAAAATATGGGAAGAACTTACCAAAATGGGGTATGATACATCTGAACATAAATTAACTTTTCAAAAAGGATGTTTCTCACCTCAATGGAGATTTTTGATACATACCCTTTTACATTGTTTAAGTCCTAAAAAGACTGCTTGGGAGCATTTCAGTAGCAATATTGCAATTGCTCTCATTTGTTTGTCTAACAACAAGGTTTTTAACTTTTCAAAATTTATTTTTGAGGGTATGGAATCTAATGTTAAGAGCAAAACAAAGTTTCTAATGTATCCCAGGTTTGTTCAAACACTTTTGAATAAAAAGACATACCTGCTTACAAAACCAACTGAAAATTTTGCTATTCCTAGCCTTCAATCAAAGGTTTTTCAAAATATGGCTATGGCTAGTAGGCTTTTTCAAGGGGAACCAGTTCCATTGTTTCCTCAAATGCTTCAAACTGAGTTGGGTGAAGGTTCAGCTGTTCCAACTGATCCCCATCACACATCCACTCAAATACTTGAAAGAACCCAACCATCTCAATTACGCATCACTTATAGGAGAAGGGAAACACCTAGAGTGGTTCCTAGATCCTTTCCCCATGATTCACCTCTCCTAGCAGGTCACACAGCTAGAAGTGATGAGGGTAGTTCTAACCAAAATGCATTGATGGAATTATGTACCAAGCTAGTTGCCAAAGTTGAAAGTTTGGAGACAGATCTTGCAAGCACCAAGGATGAGCTCAAAACCCACAAGGAGAATTCAGCTAAAGTTTTTAACAGGTTATCTTCAAAGGTGAAAAAGCTGAAAGATCAACTCAAGCAGAAAAGGGCAAGAATGGTATTGGATGATGATTCTTCTAGTGATGACTCAGATGATTCAGATGATGCTCATAGTGGAAATTCTTCCAAACAGGGGAGGAAATTTGGTAAAGAAAAAGATGGATCAAGTTCTCAGGGGAGGCATAATGAAGAGGAAGAAGAACAATTTGATATAGGTTCTAGTAATGCAGATATGGAAGAAGAAGAACTTGAAGCAGTTTAGACTGATATGCATGAAGCAGAAAAAGTTCAGACTGTTGAAGCAGTTCCAACAACTAAGATAGAGCATCAAGCAGTTCCAACTGCTGAGACAGAGCATCAAGCAGTTCCAACTGGTGATACTTCGGCTGAGCTAGTTTATGAAAGAAGAAGAGCTGACAAAGGAAAAGAGCTATGACACAAGAGGAAGAGGAAGCAGCTCAAGAACTTGAAAGGGTCAAGACATTAAAACCAAAAACTCAAGCTCAGATAGATCATGATGCAGAAGTAGCAAGGCAAATGATAGAAGAAGAATTGGCTGATGAAGAAGCTAATAAAGCTCAGATTGCTCAAGATGAGGAATTAGCAAGGAAAATGGCTGCTGATTTTGAAAAGAACATAGCTGGTTTCATGGATAGGACAAGAACTGAAGATTTTAATCAAGAAGAGTTTAATGAGCAACTTCAATATTTTTTGGATTCTGATTGTATTATAAAAGCTCATGCTGTGATGATTCTTAATGATCAGGAGTTAAATGAAGAAGAAAAGTCAGAGGAGCTCAAAGAATTTATCTTGAAGACAAATAAAGAAGCTACTTGGAGTAACTTAATGCACAGAATCAGAGAAAGGCAAAAGTCAGGTTACAAGACCAAGTTACCTACCAGGAAGGAGAAACTCAATTTCATGAAGCACTATTTGAAGAATCAAGCTAATTACAAGATGAGTGACTTTACTGGATGGACAGATGCTGAGATTGAAAGGAAATTCTTTGAATCATATGCAAGACTGAATACTGCAATCAGAGAGGACATGATAAGGAAAAAGAAAAGAAAACCAGAGGTTCTTGAATCTGATGCTGCAAAGAAACAAAATTCTGAAGAAGAAGGGTTAACAAATGAGAAGATCAAGAGCATGATGATGATTGTTCTAGAATCTTCATATATCAAACCTTTACAAGTAAAACATCCAATCATTAACTGGGAAGTGTTCACTGATGGAAGAATGAAAGGATGGAAGATAATCAGACTTGGTGATATTTCTGAAAGGTACAAGTTGTTTGAAGATTTACTCAGAGGATTTGACAGAGAAGATCTTAATCAACTATGGAGCTTAGTAAAGGAAAGATTTAGAGATAAAGATCCTATTGAAGACAAAGTCAAAGAATTATGGGTTCAGTTGAAGAGAATCTATGAACCTGATAGTGGAGAGTCAATGTGGAGATTTGAAGCACAAGTTAAAGATGTGTATTGGTATTTGTTTGAATCGTGTGGAGTACATAGAGTTTCTACTCCAGATGGGATAGAAATATATATGTTGATGGAAAAACACTATCCACTCAGATCATTTGTGTTAACGGCTATCGTACAAGGAAGACTCAAGGTTGAAGAAGACTCTGAGATGGCAGACTTGTTAGTTACAAAGATTTTCAACCTTGCAGAGCAAAGAAAAGTCAAAGACTAAAGTGACTGATGTGATAGATGTTTGAAAGAATTTTCCACATTAAGATGAAGAAGCTTAATTTGAAGAAACTTAGTGATTTGGATAGAAATCATAAGTTTAGGGGAGGATTGTTAGGAAATTAAGCTATAGCAGTTAGTACGGTTGAAAAAGAAGGTTAGTACTGCTGAACAGTTTTGAAGACATAAGCAGTTTGTACTGTTGAATGAAGAAGTTTGTACTGTTTATGATTTCGTGTGAAGTTATTTATAGAAAAGATTTAATGTTTATCTTATAATGTTAGGTTGATAGTTATCTTGTAAAGGAATCCTTAGTCTATAAAAGGATGGCCTAGGTTAAAGTTTGAGATTACAGAAGTACGTATTGTTTTGTTAAGATTCAAGGTTGTAAACCCTAGTGATAGGAGATCACTCGTATTATTTATTAATAATATTGAATCATTGAAGTGAAAGTATATTGTTCATTGCTCATTCTTTCTTGATTCGTTACTACAAAACATAAACAAACAAATCTTCTAAGTGCTAGCTAGTAAATTCCGCTTGCTAGACTAGACATCATTCAAAGTATTCATCTAACACAAGGAGTGTGTGTAGATCCGGTCAATATGTTAAGCTTATTATAATCAATTGGTTTGATTTCTGGGTTCATTTGTCTCATTTTGATTGTACTCTCCTCGGCAAGCTCAATCGTTTCATCAGAATCCCGAACTTTAGGAGGATCATGTTTATCAAATTGCATACCATTATATAACACATTCTGTTCTTTCTGAGCTTTCTTGAGTGTATAAGGGTTTTCACAACCGATAACCATTTTCTTCATTGTGTGTAAAAGCGGGTTTGGATCTTTAGTGAGCATGTGACTTGTTTTTGTAGAATGACCCGTTTATACAAGCAAATCTTCCAATTTCTTAATTGTTTCTTGTTTCTCAATGATTTCATCAAGAACTTCATTTTCGCGTTTTGAAAACTTTGCTTTCAACTCTTTCTTTTCTTTTTCAAGATAAGAACAAGTTGATTTTAGTTTAGAAACTTGGTTTTGTAAATCAGAAACTTCCATGTTTAAGGATCTTATTTTCTTGTTTAAGTAAACATCAAGTGTGTCATACTTAATTTGCAGTTTTTTTTCTTTTGAAACGGAGTTTTTGTAACCATCTTCTAATTCTGACTGTCGGGTTTTATTAATTTCAAAAACTTTTTCATTCACCTTATATCACTCAAGCTCAGCGGTCAATTTTTCATTCGCGGCCTTAACATCGCGATTGACCTTTTTGACCTTTTCAATTTCAATACTACAGTTATTCAATAATGATTCAAATAATGCACGTGTTTCCTCATCATTCTCAGTATGCTGTGACTCGAAGCCTCCATTTGGATCCATATCTGGAGTTGCCAAATTAATATTGCTACAACTTGGCGTGTCCATGTATGTATCGTAAGTGGGTGCTGGAGTCGCAGGATGCTGTTCATTCTGAGGTGACATATCAAATATTTCATTATTGTGACATGTAGCATATGTTGGTACCTCAGAGATTCCATTGATATCATAAGCAGGAGGTGCTTCAGAATCCGTGTCATACTTAGCCTCCTGAAGATTTGCCATGAAAATGCAGTTGGCATCGATATCCTCAAGGTCTTCCATATCATCCATAAGAGCTATAAAGTCATGTTCTTCCGCATTCAACTGTAACCATGCCTTTTCTTTTTGAGCCAACAGAACTGCCTTCTGCAGATACTCTAGATCTTTCTTCTTTGGCTTGGTGGGACAGTTCCTTGCCATATGACCGACTCCCTAATAATTGAAACACTTTAACAGATTACCCTGATTCATATTCCCAGCAACTGGAGCAACATTCCCGAACTGATTACCAACATTCTGCCCCCTTTGATTTCCAACAATTTGACCCATCTGATTTCCAACATACTGACCCATCTGATTTCCAACATATTGTCCCACATTTTCATTACCCATCTGATATCTAGGAGCATATCCCTGCTGATTCCCATAACCTTCAACCATTTGTCCTTGATGACCCATGTTGAAACTCGGCTGAGCAATCTGCCTGTTGCGAGTGTTCGATGAAATCCTTTGGTTGTTGTTGGTGGGTGTAGAGAAACGTTCTTGAAATGCCTTAGTTAGGTAAGCAAATGCTTGAGTCAAAGCAGCAGTGGACTCATCAGTGTCATTGAATTATGGTTCAGGATATTGTGGGCAATGTAGTTGTGGAATGACAGTAGTTTGTGGAACGTATTGTTGTTGCATGAAGTTCTGAGTGGAAGATGATAATGATGGTTGTGTATTCACTGTTACAGGTGTTGGTGTCTGAGCAATCAATGCAAGAGGATCATGTTGCTTTGCTAACTTCTCTTTCCTGACTTCATTCGCCTCTGCCTGGTTTTGCTTTAGAAAGTCATAGAGCTGATCATAGTTCACCTCGTGAAGGTTCATTGTTTGGTTAACAATTGTGACAAATCGTCCCCATTCCTTTGGTAGATTGTTGATGAACTTTATGTTTTGAACAATTTGTTTTGGTGACAGCTTGTTTCTGATTAGCTCGTTCATTAGAGTGCAAAACCTGGTGTAATAAGATTCAATTGGCTCCGCTGGAGTGGATGTGAACTTCTCCCATTCAGTAAGCAGCTTGTTTTCAACATCTTGTTTTCCAATTTCAGTGCCATGACAAAGCCTTCGAACTCGTTCCCATATATCATAAGCAGTTTTACAACTGTGCACGGCAGTAAAGATGTCACGTGGTAAACCAAGTTGAATTAAGTCCATTGCCAAGTCATTAGCTGCAATTTGTTTCCAATCCTCTGCTGTGTAATCTTCTTCTCTTTGTGTAGGAAGGAATGGTAGAGTAGGAGGTGTATCATTTGGATTTCCAGGGTCTTGAATCTTACGAGGCTTGAATGGTCCATTCTGGATGGATTTGAGCTGGAGTTTGCTTTGTCCTTCAGGTTTGGTTTTGATATAGCGAAGCATACGGCTTGTCCATTGAAGGTATCCACCTTTTTCAAGCATGGGAGGATGGTTTTCTGCACCGGCTGCATGAATATCTTGTTGAGTAGTCATTGTTGATGATTTGTATGATAAATTTGATTCAGGATCGTTGCAACGAAATAGGAGTTGTGGTTGTTGAAGCTTAAACTTAGTTGTTAATGTGAATTCTTGGTTCTTTGCTGAAGATTGTTTGAAGTTAATTGTAATTTAGATAAACTATGACAATTTAGATAAACGTAGCAATTTAAATAAAGTTACTAAATTTGACAAGACTATAATTTAGACAAGATCAAAAGTTCACAAATTCGACAAAGTTATGTAAATTACAATTTAGATAAAATCTCAATTTCTATAGAAATCTTAATTTAGACAAAATTTATACAAATTTTGGCAAAATTTCAATTTATATAGAAATATGCAATTTATATAAATTTGCAATTTATATAAAAGATAAAACTAATTTATACAAATTAGTAGATATAGCCCTTGTCGAAGTATTCGTCGCACTTATACAAGTACGAGAATACCGAGTTCACGTTTGATGTTGTGGAAATTAAATGCAAATCAAAGTTAGTTAAGTTTATTAAGTTGCGACAATTTATAACAATTGTGATAGAAACCCAAATTGACAATTGCGATAAAAGCTCTTGGAGACAATTGTGATAAGAATCTCAGGGACAATTGCGATAAGTTACTCTAGTGACAATTGCAATAGAATCTCAGTGACAATTGCGATAAGTCACTCGGGAAAATTGCGATAAAAATCACTTGGGACAATTGCGATAGATTCTTCAAACCAGAATTGCGATAAGACCTTTCTTCCACAATTGCGATAAAACGCTTGAGTGACAATTGCGATAGAAAAAGCCTTCCCAGAATTGCGATAAAACGCTCCAACCAGATTAGCGATAAGGGCCACAATTTCGATAGAAATTTACAATTTCTATAGAATTCACAATTCCTATAAACCCTCTTTTATAGAAATTCTTATACACAAGAATTCCTATAAACCCCTTCTTATCTAAATTCTTATACAAGAAAGTAGATATTTTGCGAGTTGATGAAGATCCAAACGTAACCTTTGTAGCACTTTTTTCGTTCAAAACACTTCAAACTCTCGAACAAACTAATAAAGTTAGAACCTTTTGTCGCCAATATTATGTAGAACCAATTTTTCGACACAAAGCTTGAAACTTTTTGATACAAGGCTCGTTTTTAAAGATTATAGCCGAATGAAAAAGACCAAAAAACACTAAATTACCACGTAACAACTAAAAAGCTACAACCTTTTTACTCAGACTTGCGTAAAACTTAAATAGAACACAAAAGCTTACGTTTTTGGTAACAAAAGACGCAACCTTTATGTTTTCTTTTTATCACAACGCAACCTACTAGACTCCTACAACGATGTTTGGCGTATTGATACCACTAGTTATGACTAGAAATACTACTTTATCACACAACTAACACTACTATATAACGTGACACTCAAGACAATAGAGAAGAAAGATAGATGAGAAGTGGTGGATCGTATGTATTAAATATCGACTGGAAATATATTAGCTTGAAGAGAAAGCAAATACAAAACACAACCATAAGAGACTACATACACTCTCACCTATACTACTCTTGAGGCACACATGATTTGAGGTGAGAGTGTGATATATATAGCAAAGGGGGTGACGCCCTAATGCTTCTATGGGCTTTCGGTTGGGCCTTTTTCACATGGATTGGACATGTGTTATTTCTTGTATTACATGGACCTATTACACACTTAGTTACATAATAAAGTCCAACCGAGCCCTTGACATTTTATACTTAACGACACTAGTACAAAGTTGTTATGTTGGAAATGACCATCACTTTTTAAATTAATCCTAACAGTCATAAGTAGGAGGTGTTTTAGAACCACTACTTGATGTTGGTGCCTGTTGATTGGCCATAAATATGTAGTTTCCATTGAGATCTGCTGCATTCTCCACTGCACTTGCTGTAACCATGAAGTCGTATTCCTCAGCGGTCAACAATATTCCCGACTCTTCTTTATTAGCTAGCATCAATATGTACTAGAGCTTTTGTACCTTCGTCATTGTATTGACATTGTAATCTCTACCAATATCACTACTGTGAATGTCAGATGTAGGTTTCTGAATCATAGTCATAAAACAATCATTCCCATTTTGATTAACCACAATATGATTCAGAATCTGATCCATTTGATTTTCAGCATACTGCCCCGCATTTTGCATCTGATTCCCCATCTGTATACCCATAGCATTTCCTTGCTGATTCTCAATAACTTCAATCATTTTTCCTTCTTGACCTATACATATACTTGGTTGAGCAAACTGCGTATTGTCAGTGTACGATGAAATCCATTGGTTGTTGTTATGTGGTTTGATGTTTAATGCCCTGGAGAATGAAGCAAAAACATTTGTCAAAGCAGTTGTGATACTGTCTTGCTGAGTAGCCATTGATGAAGTAATGTGTGATAAAGTTGATCTTGGATCGTTTCAACGATATAGGAGGTGTGTTTGTTGTTGGTTAAGGTAAGTTTCGTTGTTGTAGTGAAATTTTGGTCTTAAAACTTAAAAACGTCGATAACTTCCGTTCTGAGTGGATTTGGGCCTCAAAGGTTGGGTTTAATTTACTCAACGGGTCATTCTCCTCATTCTCACGGTCGTTTTGATAGGTTATGGGCTGAAAACGGAGTTACGGTTCAAAAGTTATAGCCGTTTGAAGTTTTGTCATAAAAAGTCAACTTTGAAGTCAATTCCGGTGGATATGGCTCAATTCCGATGGATTTGATGCAATTCCGATGGATATGGTTCAATTCCGATGGATTAGGTGCAATTCCAATGGATTAGGTGCAATTCCGATGAATACTGTTCACTTTGTCCAATTTCGATGAATCCTTGCAATTTCAATAAGTTATGCAATTCCGATGAAATTTACAATTCCGATGAAAATGCAATTTCGATGAACTTTGCAATTCCGATGAAATTTACAATTTCGATGAAAGTTTGCAATTTCTATGAAATTTGTAATTTCGATAGAATCTATCTAATTTGTACAAATCATAAGATTTTTCCTTAGTCGAGGTATTCCACACACTTATACAAGCAAGGGAATACTGAGTAATCTTTGAATCTTGAAGTAAACGTGTTCTTGATGAATTCCGATGACCAATTCCGATGAATCAATTCCGATGAGCCAATTCCGATAAACCCTTAAAAATCCAATTTCGATAAACCCTCAAAATTTCAATTCCGATAAACCCTTAAAATTTCAATTCCGATAGATTAACAGATTTTTTAGAGATCAATATTACGACTAAAATCAAACTTCTAAACAGTTTCTCTTGATAAAAAACCTTCAAAAACACTTAAATAACAATAAAGTTTATACCTTTAATGTTTATAACCAAATTTGAAGAATTTCGGTAAGTATCCAATCCTTTATAAATCGATACAAAACAAGTTTTATGATGTTTTTGATTCGATTTTTTTCAAACACTCACTAATAAGAAGTAGATCTTTAAGAAAGACAACAACTTTAACCTAGAAGACGTAAAAATCAAAGCTTTTGGACGAAAAAGCTAACGTTTTTATAAAGAAAAATGCAACTTTTTGCAAATCTTTAAAAACAAAACGAGACACAAACAATCCTAAATCGTTGTTAGGCGATTGATACCACTTGTAGGACCTAAGATATATCAACTTTATCACACAATATAAGCAAGTATTAAGTACGTATGGATCGTATGGTGACAAGAGATGTATGTATGCCGTGTAGTACTAGAGAGAAAGAGAGATGAAGAGAGAAATCTTTATTAATAGAAACACAACACACTACACACTCAAGCACACTCACAAGCGCTCACACGCACACTCTCCAAATGAGGTGGAGAGTGCCTTTTATAGTACAATATAAACGAGCCTCATGGGCTTTCTATGGGCTACGTTTGGTTTGTGGATTAGACTTGAATTACAACATGACTAAATAGACTAGCTTAGTTTAACTTCAAACATATTAGCATAGCCCAATCCACGATCCCTTTGACTATTTTTATTAAATATTCTACGACACATTACAAAGTTATAATTATGTAAATGACCATCACTTTCTATTAAAGCTAACATATGAACTATAATTCTACCACAAGTAGTCATTAAAATGTTTCAATGAATACTTGTTGATGAGCAATTTGTGGGTTTCTTAAATATTAGGTATGATTGGGTCAGTTTTGTAAAGAGTCCGAAAATGAGTTTTTTTTGGGGCTTTTCTAATTAATGGATCGCAAAGTAAACTCACAAAAATCTGTTTAAGAATTTCGTATATAATTTCTATGCGACCAATTATTTTGTAGACATGTATAAGAGTAAATATTTATCTTTTAAAAACATTAACTTATACTTTTATGATGTAGAAACCATGAAAACCTAGTTTTCAATTTGGCAATTAGACAAAATATACTACTCAAACATGCTTGGCTATTTTAAAGTTGGTATTATATATTCAGTGGCATCTTGACTTATATTAGTTACTATGTTATTGCCATTTTGAGTGAAAATGAAATTTAAGATGAGGAAGTACGTAAAGTTTCAAGATGGACAATTATTAGTGGAGATGCATTTTGAAATCTTCGACGCAAGTAGAAGACGTAAGTTTTATGTGTTAGGAATATAAATATTCATGTGAAGACTCGGTCACCCCGAGTATCTATTTAGCATTTGTATAGCTCGTAGGATTATTAGTATTAATAGTATTAGTTTAGTTATATTAGTATTTGTGGAGTGGGTCGGGTTTTTACCCACTGTCATCTCACTCCACAGTCCACTCAAGGCAACCTAAACATTGTAAGTATGTATACCCCTTCCCACACATGGGAAGGGTCGGAGGTTTCTAATCTTACAACCATTTTTCTTTCACTCTCTCTCTCTCTAAAATCTCCCAACTTTCTCATCTCACTCTCTCTCTTGAATTCTTAAACATCTAATCCAAGTATACAAAGATTACAATTGGTATCAAGAGCCAAGGTTAGGTTCGATTGATTGTGTGTGCTTAGATTTGTGATCTATATTTTCTTGTTTTTAATTTTTTTTGGTTCGAAACAATGTTTCTTAAATTTTTTTTCAACTGTTTGTTTCGAATTTTTTTTTTCTTTTCTTCACATGTTGGTAACTTATATGTTGGGCTTTATCTGTTGGAGTTTTGGGCTTTTGTAGTTTAAAGTTTTTTTTGCTTAACTTTTTTTGTTTTTTTTTTTTTTGGTTCTTTAGTTTAAGGTATAACGTAGTGTTTACTCTTTGTATTTCATAGACTTGTTCTTTCTTTCCTTCTTTCTTGTTTCTTGCTTTATTTTGGTCCAAATACACATGACAAAAACTTTTGGAGCTGCTGGTCTTGGTTCTTTTCGTGGTCCTATTTTTGTCCAGATTTCTTGGTAGCGGCTTATCAAAAGAGGTTGTTCTAGGTAGCGGTTTGTAATACTCTTGCCAGCGGTTTGGATTTTTTTTTTTGTGGTTTGTCTCGATGCAGGCTGCAATTTGAACTCAAAAGGAAACTTTTCTGTAGCGGTTTGACAGATCCAAGACTGGCGGTTTCGATTATAACCAAAACCGGAAAGAAGACAAAGTTAATGAAAGTGACTTGTTTGGCTTGATGCTCCAGCGGTTTGACTGTCTGACCATTTGTGATAGTGGCGGTTTGTGACAGTTACTATTAGCGGTTTTGATCCTAGCGGTTTGGTACTTGGTTGGCGGTTTGATACTTCTGTACTAGCGGTTTGATAACTAGCGGTTTGCACTAGCGGTTTGCACTAGTGGTTGGATTTCTGTACTAGCGGTTTATCAACTCAGAACAACCATTATGCGTTCCACATTTTGAACAACCGCATAGATTGCAACAATGTGTGGATTAATGTCATTGTCAAACATTCCTTTTAGTTCAGTATGAAAACTTGAAAACCAGTCTTTGTTGTTACTGTTTGTTTTGGATGCTACAATACTTTGAAGTGTTTCAATTCTCTGTTTAAGATCAACCAAATATAGTCTTGCTGCACTTGTTTCACAAGTGTTTTTAGATGCCATTTGTTCGATGTTAGACAGATGTTTTAAGACAAATATTCATTTTGCGACAGCCACTGGTTGTTTGAAAAATATTGGTAACTCTTTTTGAACAAGATGAACCCCAGAAAGTTTGTTAAGTTCATTATAGTCTATGGGTTTTATTTCTCTGTTCAATTGTCGGATTTTGATTCTACTCTCTTCGGAAAGCTTAATCGTCTCAACAGAATCATAACCCAGAGGAGGATCATGCACATAATTTATAAGAGTACCATCATATAACACATTCTGTTCTTTCTGAGCCTTTTTGAGATTATAAGGGTTTTCACCTCCAATTGCCATTTTCTTTAAAGTATGAAAAATCGGGTTTTTATCGTTTATTAACAAATTAATTGTTTGTGCAGAATGTCCCATTTTTACAAGTAAATCTTACAACTTTGCAATGGTTTCCTTTTTGTCAGTAATCTCTTTAAGAAGATCCTTTTCACGTTTTGAAAACCTTTCATTCAACTCCTTCTTTTCTTTTTCAAGATTAGAATAAGTTGATTTTTGTTTTGAAAGCAGGTTGGTTAGTTCAGAAATTTCTTTGTTAAGAAATTTTGATTTGCAAATTCAAATTAACATCGAGAGTGTCAAATTTTATTTGCAAACGTTTCTCTCTTAACTCAGAATCTCTTAAGCTAACCTCAAGATCTGTCTGACGTTTGTTGTGAAAATCAAAAGCTTTTTCATTATCCTTATAACTCTTAAGCTCAGCGGTCAATTTGTCATTCACGGCCTTAACATCGCGATTAATCTTTTTGACCTTTTCTATTTCCATACTACAATTTTGCAATAATGATTCAAACATAGCACGTGTTTCCTCATCATTATCAGTATGCTGTGACTCGAATTCTACATTATGATCCACGTCTGGAGTTACCAAATTAGTATTGCTACAACTTGGTTCGTCCATGCATGTATCATAAATGAGATTAGGAGTCGCAGGATGCTGTTCATTTTGAGGTGACATATCAAACATTTCATTATTGTGACATGTTGCATATGGTTGTACCTCAGAAACCACATTAGTGTCAAAAGCAGGAGGTGCTTCTGAATCTGTGTCGTACTTAGCCTCCTGGAGATTTGCCATGAATATGCAGTTTGCATCGATGTCCTCTAGATCTTCTGCATCATCCATAAGAGCCATGAAGTTATTCTCTTCCACACTCAACTGTAACCCAGCCGTTTCCTTCTGTGCCAACAATAATGCTTTCTGCAAATAAGCTGGATCCCTCTTTTTTGGCTTGTCAGGACAGTTCCTAGCCATGTGACCAACACCCTGACAGTTGAAGCATTTCATCACATTACCCTGATTCATATTCCCAGCTCCCTGAGCACCAACATTCCCAAACTGATTCCCAGCATTCTGACCCCTTTGATTACCAACAGCTATACCCATCTGATTCCCTGCATACTGACCCATCTGATTACCAACATACTGCCCTACATTCTGATTACCCATCTGATATCTTGGAGCGTATCCCTGCTGATTTTCATATCCCCCAACCATCTGTCCTTGTTGTCCCATGTTGAAACTCGGCTGTGCAATTTGCTTGTTGCGAGTGTTCGATGAGATTCGTTGATTGTTGTTGGTGGGTGTGGAGTAGCGTCCTTGGAATGCTTTTGTTAGGTAAGCAAACGCTTGAGTCAAAGTAGCAGTTGACTCATCCTGATCATCTTGATCTGGGTGTTGCGGGTATTGTTGTTGTGGGATTACATGTTGTTGTTGTTATGGGTAGAACGGTGTTTGTGAATTGTATTGTTGTTGCATGAAGTGTTGGGATGAGGATGAAGATGGTTGTGTATTAACTGTAGCAGGTGTAGGAGTCTGGACTATGAGTGCAAGAGGATCATGTTGTTTTGCTAACTTTTCTTTTCTGACTTCATTTGCCTCTGCCTGGTTTTGCTTTAGGAAGTCATAGAGCTGATCATAGTTCACCTCGTGAAGGTTCTTTGTTTGGTTGACAATAGTTACATATCGTCCCCATTCCTCTGGTAGGTTTTTGATGAACTTGATGTTTTGAACAATTTGAGTTGGAGTCAACTTGTTTCTGATCAACTCATTCATGAGAGTGCAAAACCTTGTATAATAAGATTCAATTGGTTCAGCTGCAGTTGATGTGAACTTCTCCCATTCAGTTAGAAGCTTGTTTTCGATGTCTTGGTTACCAATTTCTGTACCATAACAAAGGCGTCTAACTCGTTCCCACATATCATAGGCAGTCTCACAACTGTCTACAGCACAAAATATTTCTTGTGGTAAATCGAGTTGGATTAAGTGCGTTGCCAAGTCATCTGCTTCAATTTGCTTCCAATCTGCCAATGTGTATTCCTCTTCCATCTGTGTCCGGAAGGTTGCTTGAATATGAGGTGTTTCATCTGGATTTCCCGCTGTAACTTGAATCTGACGGGGCTTAAATGGACCGTTCTCGATGGAGTTAATCAAGAGTCTACCTTGACCATTAGGCTTGGTTTTCATATATCAAAGCATACGACTCGTCCATGGAAGATAACTACCTTTTTCTAGCATTGGAGGACGTTTTTCAGCACCGGCAGCATGAATGTCTTGTTGTGTAGTCATTGTTGATGTTGTATGGTTAAGATGTTATTGGATCGGTTAAAGAACTAGGATAAGGTTGGTTACGGTTCACAAATTTGATAAACTTGAGCAAACTTCAGAAACTTGATCTAAATTGAGAGACAGGTTGCTCGAACACCAAGTTACTCGATGAAATGAAGTTCCTCGATCAAAGTTACTAGATCAAGTGACTTACTCTGTCAAATTACTCTACTAAGTTAAGTTACTCTATCAAGTTACTCTACTAAGTTAAGTTACTCTGTCAAGTTACTCGACTAAATCAAGTTACTCGACTAAATCAAGTTACTAGACTAAATCAAGTTACTAGACTAAATCAAGTTACTCGAATAAATCAAGTTACTAGACTAAATCAAGTTACTCGACTAAATCAAGTTACTAGACTAAATCAAGTTACTCGACTAAATCAAGTTACTAGACTAAATCAAGTTACTTGACAAAATCAAGTCTAGCTCGTTCAACTTCAATCTAACTCGATCAAAGTTGAGGTTACTTAATTAGGTGCAAGGAGATACTCGACTAACTTAGATGAAACTCGATCAATGTACCACTGATGAACAGTAACGTCGCTTAGAAGCCCTAGATCTTTAATTTTTTGATTTTGATCTTGATACCACTTGTTATAGCATACAATCTATCCTAACCAACACAACAAACACTTGGAGAGATCAAAGATCACCACTTTATCACACAACCTATAGTAAAGATCGAATGGTACTCAACACAAGAACAATATGAGAAGAGTGTGGATCATATTCATTAACTTGATGTTTATTAGCTTCAAGAAAAAGGAAACAAACAACAAACATTAAACACACACACTCCCCTTCTTTGCTATCTTCCTTTGGCTGTGTTTTTGTCACACACTCTTACACAGTTAACACCCTGAAAAACACCGACCTCACAAATGAGGATAAGGAGGTGTTTTTATGTTATCTAAACTTGGGTGGGCTTGGGCTTGAGATGGGCTTATACATGGATCACATGAATATAACATTTAACTAACAATCTTAAGCCCAAGCCCATTGATTAAATTAACTAGCTCAAACAACAACACATTTAAATATAAATATTACGACAACGATGACCATCACTTTTATAAATCCTAACAGTTTCTTCTTGTAGTATGGTTCATGCGGTAATCAAGAAAGGTGATGTAGAAGAAGGAGCGTCGAGTGATTGACTAGATTTGTTGATACAAGAAATTGATTAGGGATTGAGTTAGTTGGTGACTGATTATTGATTATTGTGTTGAGTGAAGGGGGCGGATAGTTTAAGATAGGTATTTAGGGTTTGGATTTGTGAGGCATTAGGATATAATTTAGGCTTCAACCGAATTTTTTTTGGGCTAAGTTAAATTGAATTGTCATTGGACTGTGCTAGTTAAATATTGGCGTTGGACTGTTGATAATATTCACAAGGGACGATTTTTTTGTAGTTATTTCTTTTATTGAATGTTGTTGGGTTATTCTTCGCAAGGACGAATTTGTTGTTGGTGATAAACATTTGTGATATAATTTTGGACGACACTTTTGATCATGCTTTGTTAACCCGAGACTGTGTATTAATTTAGGGTGAAATTTTTCGGGTTCATTGAATATAACTACCATGCTAGTTATTAGATAGTTTCAAGTGTATTGGATAAAACTACAGTAGTTATTTGAATTCACTCAAACCCTTTCAACCAAAATCCAACAACAGTTCATATTATCATTATGTCCTCACGGTTCATTCTTGATTTTTGTAAAATCCCACGAAAGAATCTATTTCTCGGTTTAAATCATAGAATTGTAAAATCCCGTGCACATTTACATCATGTCTACTACTTCAGATTCTTTCATATCTGAGGTACTCAAGTTGTACGACACATATGATAAACAAAAGATTTCCAGTTCTGTACAACAAATAAACGTGGGTGATTATGATAATACAAATGTGGAATCTTCGTGCCCAAATTCACAAGAGAAAGAGTTTCATCAGTCACTTATGGTGCCTAACGCAAAGGAAAGTCGCATTGAATGTTTTCGTCTACTTCATTCACATCTCAAGGTTCTGTTTGAAAAACCTGAATACGTGATGGGTTATACACGGGCTTTCACAACACTCTTTGGTCAAGATGTTCATGATTTCACAGTCAAAATGACTTTATATTTAGATCAACTTGAACAACAGCATAACAAAGAAGAATTCTCTGAAGCAAGATCCAGAGCAGCTTTCAGTATGATCAACAACCAACTCCAGGTGTTCATTGATTCGTAATACACTGAGGACTATGACTATGACAGTCAAATGACAAAAGGGTGTTTTGCTAAATACACTGGAACTGAGGTTGCCATGTTCAGAACAACATTACTACAATTGATGAGTAATGTTAACGGGTTCATTGATGAAAGGGCTAAACAAATGGGGAATGGAACAAGATCAGACAAGTTTGATGATGGTGACAACATAGGAGGTGATTTCATAATGTGTGAGAATGTAGCCTACGAACCTGAAAATCACCAAGCATAGTCTATTGAGGTACATCTGTCTGATCAAGATAATGATCTTTCTAATGAACTAAAACATACTGATCCAATGAATCTTACATATGATGCCTATCTGATGAAAAAGACTGATAGCAATATCATCTCTGATTCAACAAATACGTGGCATATGGAAGGAGAAACTGATCAGGATACTGAACATGATGATGCGTCAAGTTCTTTGCCTACGGCTAAGCTTTTCAAATCAAACGATATGGTTGAAAAAGAAGTTTATAATGAACTTTTAAAAAGATTTTTAAAGCTTGAAAAAAATTGTATTTCCCTTGAAATCGTAATGCAACAAAAGGAAGAAAGTTTTCAAACTAAGCTACCATGTAAAAATCCAGAACTTCCTGAATTCCGTGAATTTTTTATGATAAACGATTTGAAAGCTCAGCTAGAAGCCAAAAACTTAACGATCAAAAACCTGAAAAACAGATTGGTTGAGATGCGTGACATGTGCAATGAAGTTAAGACTAAACATAACACTAAAGTGGCTGAATTAATTCCTAATAATAAGGCTTTGAAAATGGAATGTAAAAACTTGTGTGACTCAATCAAAGAAACAAAATCAAAGGTTACAGAACATACAACCTCTTTGATTGCCAAAGATGATGAAATCAAAGCTCATCTTTAGGAAAAGGGTTTTGCAATAGCAGCGTTGAAAAACGAATTAAGAAAACTGACAGAAAATGGTGTGAACACTAAGTTTGGAAAACCATCAATCTTGGGGAAACCACCACTTAGAAACTAATCAGTTGTTAGACAACCGACTGCGTTTAGATCTGAACGGCCAAAAGTTTCAAAAACACGGTTTGCCTCCCAAGTTGATGTGAAACAAGTTTTGCCAAAACCAGTCACTTCATAGTATAGATCAAATGAAAAGGAATGTACGCTTGCAAAACCTCATCATGTGTGTGCATCTAGCTCTTCTAGGACAAGTTCAAAGCGTGTGTCACTTGTGACATCAAAGGAATATGTTAGACATGAAAACAGTGTTCAGAATCACAACCTAGAGGATGCTAAGAAAAACACCCATGAAAAGACTAGGAATTTGCCTGTTTCTAAGAGTAGTTGCATGCCAATTAAGGCAATTCCCGTAGCAGATCACTCTAAGATTCCTAGATCTTTTTCTGATTCCAAATACTTTGTTTGCTCGACTTGTCAGAAATGTGTTTTTAATGCAACCCATGATGATTGTATAACAAAATTCCTGAAGGAAGTGAATGCTCGTGCTAAGGTTCCATCCTCTAATACTAGAAACAACAACAAGCCCATAGAACCAAAGAAGTATACTCAGAAACCTAGTAGACAGATTGCTATAGGACAAAGGTTTTCTTCCAACAAGTCTTTCACTGTGCTTGAGAAATCAAACACTCCTAGATCTTGTCTTAGGTGGATACCGACGGGTAGAATTTTTAAGATTGTGGGTCTTAGATGGATACCTAGTAGACAGATGTTCACAGGGTGCAGAACCAAGGTTGATAGTGAAACCCAAAATGGTTTAAATGCTGATATCACTAACCCATATAATTGCAGACAAACTCTTAATGTCAATGCAGGAAGTCTTTACTTAAGTGCAGGTACATCGTTCCCTCTTATTAAGGAAAGACTCAGGGTTTGGGTGCCGAAAGGATTGATATCTCATAAAGTATGGGTTCAAGCAATTCAAACTTGATGAACATCATCGACTATGACGTCTGTTCACATCAGTTCAGGCCTCGTTCCTCAACGACAATGATGTTTGAACGCTGCAGTTCAAGCCTCGGGTCTCAATGTCAACATAATGGCGTCTGCTGACATCTCTTCAGGCCCCGTTCATCAATGAAAAGAAAGGCGTACGCTTGAGTGCGCTTTATCTTCGGAAGAAGAGAAATCTTCTTATCTATGACCATTCTCATCAAGCTTCATGTTCTTCTTATGCTCATTCAGTCATCAAGGGGATAAACGTACATTGGAGTATATTCTTATTCACCTGGTCTATCAAAAATGGCAGTTGGCCGTCATATGCAATTTTTGAGGGGGAGAAGGGTGAATAAACTACATGGTGATTGAGATTTGATAAATGGTCATACGACTCTCCTTGTTTCTGACTATTCTCATCCAAAAGCTTCATAGTTGCTCCATTCTCGTTCAGACATCAAGTGGATCTACTTCTATCAGATTGGAGGTTTATTCACTCAATCAAAAATGGCAACTTCAAATGCAATTTTTGAGGGGGAGAAGTGTGAACAGTGGATCAACCTCATATGCACTTGTTCAATCAAAAAAGACATTCTCGTATGCAATTTTTGAGGGGGAGATATAACACCCTAAATAAAATACGACTTACAACTTATAAAATACGCTATAAATTAAAACTTGAGTTATATAATATGTTATGACTCAAAACCAAACAATATGAACATATAACCCAAAGTAAAATACTAAATGATACAAGAACTTTATGACTAAAAGTATGGCACGTTTAAAAGGTTTATATAGGTCGGAAATAATTAAACTTGTACACCAAATATTTATAAGAGATAAGTATAAAATTTGGCTAAACTTGGAAAGTGTTAATCTCCCTTTAATCACCCCTAATTCTCGGCCAATCTCCCTACTTCCTCTCATCCAAAAAAACCGTGTATTACACTCTCCAACAAACCCTAAAACCATTTTCTCTCTACTCCATTTGGTCGGCACAAGAAAAATAAACCAATCCCTAAAAAAAATTCCTTCCATTCGACATCAAGAGGGAGAAGCAACATCTTGATCGTGAGCATTATTTTCTTATCCAATTCGTATCACCCAAAGGTAAACGAATACACTTCATCTTGTAATCCATTCGAATTGTTGAACAACTCATAACCGATCCATGTTTTATTTCTTCCATTCGATTTTGATCAAGGAGAAGAAGAGTGTTGGTGATTTGATCATCTTGGAAATCTTTGTGTTTTCATTTTATTCGATCTAATACAAGAGGTAACATGTAAACTCTAATCTATAACAATATTTCTGGATCAAAATATATTAATATGTGTTAATATGATTAATTATGTATTGAAATCGGATTTGTATATGCAAACTAATCTGTCAAAAATTTGGTGCTACTTAAACGAATTTTAGATTGATGATACAAGTATGATTTTTAGTGGATCTTTAGTCTGTAACTGAATTCAATGAAATAGGGATCAAATAAAATTGGTTTGGTGATTTTTAGAGGTCTAGAAGGCAACCGTTTGATTTTTAGAAATTCATGTGTCAACACTGTATTTCGGGTTATGAAAATTCAAGCGTGGTCTATGAATTTTATTTTAAAATCTATAATGAACTAAGACTTGAGATTTTGACAGAATAATATTTGGTATATGAGTTACGTTGTGTAATTTTTGTAGATTTTTCAGAGATGTTTAACTGGGGTGAATAAATACATACTTTCGGGGTGTTCTAGCAGATCCAATTCGAGAACATGTTATGAATGTCGATTTTTAATTTGTACTTGTACTACTTAATAAAATCTGGAAAAATTATATAAAATACTAAAAACATATAGGTATATCTGGGTAAAATTATAGAATTTTATGAGCTCTTTTAAGGTGTGTTAAAAATAGCTAAGTTTGGATCTGATTTTAATGTTAATTCTAAAATTAAGTAATTACTTGTTTAAAACACTTATAAGCTAAATTGTTTCACTTTTGGAACCTAAATAAGCTAATGGTCATCTTAAAAGTATTTAACTTATGTTTTGATCAATTATCATATTAACCTTAAACTTTGGTATAATTACAATAGTAACCCTAATCTTTGAATAATGATAATATGAAACCCAAACTATATGAATTAAACCCTAAAACTGCTAATTCGGGAAATATGACTTAATTATGACCTAATTGAATGTATGAAACCCTAATTGGAATTTAATTACTTTAAATGATCAATTAAAATGACTTTTGTAATTAGAAACCCTAATCTCACATGTACTTAATTTGGAAACCCTATTTTGACTTGTAAAACTTTAAATTGTGAAATGACATCATTTTATAAGTATATTAATACATGAAACTCAATTTTGACATTAATAACTATTTAAACCTTTTCAAATACTAATTACTATTTTTAGAAACCCTAAATTGCTTTTAAACCTAAATATGGAAACTTGCTATTTTTGGAAAGTTACTAAATATGGAAAGTTACTATTTTGGGAAGTTACTAATTTTGGAAACCTGCTAAATATGGAAAGTTACTTAAAATGAAAAGAAAACTAAAATGAAACCTTTATGATTATGAAACTATGAAACTTATAAATAACCTTATGATTATGTAGATCGGGTGAAGAAGGAGTGATCATCTGCTTCCATTCATCCTATTGCTTTGATTTGTGTGTTTGATAAGGTACAAATATTCTTTCCCTTTTCAGTAGGGATATTTCTATCGATCCTATGCCTGATATGATTCCCTTATTTGACTCATGACTTTCATTGTATGATTGTCATTATTTTTTATTCATTCTGACATTTATTTAAATGTCTCTGCTATGCTATACTTATGTTTGCCATGCTTATTGAGTTACTATCTTGTTTCTCTTGCCATGCTAGATTATATTTGTTGTATGCTATGATAGATCTGTGCCTTAGCTAACCTAGTTGTGGAGGTACCATGACCATGTCTTGGATGGCACCCTAGGCATGACACTCCCGTAGAGGTGTGATAGATCTACGGCGTTCCCCCTTATGTTATGATTTATTGTGTACACTATTGGCTAACTTTATATGTGTGACCAGTCTAGTACTGACATACATACTTATGTTAGGGAGCGTATGGATGCATCCTAGGTTTATGTATGTGTATGTTATGGTGACCAGGTGGTGTGTGCCTTACACCCTTCTCACACTTTTATTTACTTAGAGGTCTCCCCTCTTCGTATACTTGTATTGCTATGATATGATTTGACGGATTATGATATGTAGTTCTTATGGCACATCCTTATATGAACTTTTCCTTATTTCATTATTCTCTTGATTCATTTCTTATTCAGTTCTCATGCACTCTTGATTCTTAGTTCTCTTTAAAATTCGTATGACTTTCGTGATTATACTTTTCGTTTTGTATTCTTATTCCTTCGTTGCTTATGCTTATTTATCGTTATGTTATGTTGTATATATCTGTTCACTGGGCTTTTTAAGCTCAGCCGCATGTTTTCTTTTCTTATGCTACAGGTAATAAGCGGGGCGAAGGGCTTGGGAATGAGAGAGCATAGGACTTAGAGACCTATTTATTTATCATTTCGTTGTCCATTGTTTCGGACTTTTATTTCTTTCAGTACTTTGAATATTATCGTTTTACTTTGGTTTTGTTTGGTTAACCCACTATGCATTTGGGATTATCTTTGTATACCAATCTTGATGTTTGAGACTTGGTTATTTATTTAAAAGACTTCCGCTTGCGTAATGTATGCTTTGTATGACACCATAATGTGATATCTTGGCCTTAACGGGTCAGGGTGTTACAGGAGAAGTGTGAACAAGTGGATCAACGTACATTTGATTGGTTGTTCACTTACTTTTTGGGCATTTAATTGTGACTATGGAGCTGATCAGATATCACTTATTTGAGGTTGAAGTTGACTTTCTCAAAGGCGTGATCTTATTCTATCTTGAAGTCGGGGTTGGTTGGATGCATGACTTTCAATGATAAATTGCTTGTGCTTAAGATTTAAGTTGAAGACTTAGTTTATCTAGTTACCAGCAGTCGGGGTAAATGGTTGAAGACCTGGTTAACTATCACTTTAAGGAGTTACGTTGTTGTACTCAGTGTCACACGCCGATGTCGTTGTGAATAATCGCAAGAGGTGTTAATGTCTCATACTTTGGTTGAGTACTGAGTACTTAGAGATTTGCTTGGAGCACTAATTCTCTACACCGTTCTTCCAACATTAGTGCAAGTTCAAGTCACGAGAACGGGGAATTCTACTTCAGTTTCAAGTTTGGTATATCGGGTTTGCTCCATTAGTTATCACATCAAATAGCCTACTTAAGGGTTGGTAAAGATAGTCAGAGTGCGTTTCAGTAGCTGTTGATTCTCACAAAATACATTTGAGCCAATTTTGTTCTTCTCACAAGATCTCAAGAATATGTGCCTAAAATGTGTTGCTGATTCTGAGGTATCAAAACCAGCATGGGGGAAGGAGACATACATCTGAATGCATAACGAGTACACATGATGAGCTTTATACTTCTTCTCATTTGAAGATTATTTCGGGAAGACAAATGTCATAACCGCAGAGAAAATCAGTGTTCTAACACGTTCCTTCTGATGTATCATTCCAACTACGTGGGAGAAGAGATGTAAGAAACAATTTCTGATGATAAAAGAGGTTCACAATGGCAATTTCCTGAAGGGAGAAAAGGGGACTTTCGGGTCTAAATTGATCTTGATGTTACATTTTCGACTTCATTAACGGGATTGAGTGTGTAGTTCGGGTTTTTGGGCTTCATACAATGAGACTGATTGCATCACTTCATCTACTCGGGGGAAGTGGTCTCTGGATACTTTTGGTATGTATTACTTCAGACTTCAGCAGGAAGAAATGTGAGAAGAGTTATTCAAGTGTGAGATGATTCGTTGCTGATTTATTTGATGACCCCCGAACGGGGAATCACGATAGTTTTTCTTAAAAGGGGCAGCAATATTTGTTGTGGTTTGCTACGGTTTCCGCTGTAAACTTACCTTATGTAAGCTTGAAAGAGAGCTTCGAATCTGCTCAAAAGAAGATTTTCGGTTTGGGGGGAAGCTATCAAAGCTTTACAATTGAGAAGGCTCATGTTCAGACGATTTTTCAGGAGCCTCGAAAGCTTTGGTGGTGAAAGTTTAAGATTTGTTGACTACAGATTTCTACCACATACTGAACGTATCCTTATTTTGGTATTCATGTCATCTTCTTAAACTGAATAATATAGTTTGTACATATCTTAAACCAAACTGTAAATAGAAAATTATAGAACCAGAAAATTGTATATAGAAAAATATTTAAACCAAGAAAAATCAGAAAAATAGAAAAGACCAAAAATAGTTGTTCTATGCATGTCTTCTGTTTATCGATAACATTTACGGTCCTAGAAATGTCATTAAATAATGACACGGGACATTAAATGAAAATCGAGCTGAAGTTAAAATGAATTGTTAAAACATGTCTTGATGGCTTGCTATTACTTTAGATAGCAACCCGCACTTCAAAATGGGGAAAGCACGTCGCCAAAAAGACGGTTGTTCCTCCCACTAGGTGATGTTCACCTGGGCATGGATTACTTTATATCCATGTTTTCCCGATTTGATGTACGTTTCAGTGCATCATTTCTTGTAAAAGAAGAGAAATCTTCTTTGTATACAAATAGTTTTCATTCTATGATTCTTCTGAAAATTATTTGTGAGACACTTGGTGGTTACGTGTTGTTTGAAATTCTTTTAGACTTGGATTGTTCATAAAATTTGTCACTCAATCAATGACTACAACTCTTTAACTAGAATACGGGTCATTGATTGAGGGGGAGAGTGATTTCAAATTTTATTTCATCAAACGGGTTTCTTGGTTAACTCATAATTCTTAGAAAAAGTTTTGTAGTTAATGGGGTATTAGTTGAAGAGGAAGTTACTATGCTCTATATCTTATGGCCAAATGTGTTAGTTGTTAGAAAGATTAGGGCATTATGTGCAACCTGCGTATAGTTTCCTAGCTTTATGTAACTAGAAGGTTCATTTGTGTCACTTTGGTATCCACGTTAAATCCCCTAAATACTTTATAACTCAGAATCTAAAAGAAGTTAGACAACCCATTGTGTTTGATTTTCTTGAATTCTCCACAGGCATTTGTATGATCTAATTGAATGAGTTTCGAATGTTGATTGACTTTTTATAGTCGATTGCTGTGTAATTGTTGTTGACATATTGCTTGTGCTCTCAGATTATGCTTAGGTATGTAGCTATCGTGTTAGAATCATATACCTAAGATCCTGAGTTGAATGTTGAAATATAAGTGAATTGCCATGTTCATGATTGCTGATTACTCTTCATGCTAGATAGCGGTTTGATGTATTTCCTGACTGTGGTTTGATTATGAGATGAATTTGGTATTATGAGTTGGCAAGCTGCAATGTGGTAGCTATTAATGAAAAGTGAATTTGTACGTATGTATATCTGTGTTGATATTCTTATGCAGATTCCATGGCCAATATGAATGTGCCAGTTCCCGCTCTAACCATCTGATCAGATGTTCAAACTCTATTAACTGGCTCTGAATTCATCACAACAACAACATCATCAACAACAACAACAACAACAACAACAACAACAACACTGTCATCACCACCACCACCTTCATTTAAACAAAGCAATAGTTATTCTGGTCTCGCCAAGTGGAGATCTACAATACTTGGGAAGATTTGTTGGTGGCTGGATAATTGATGCTGACTACTGACTCCCTCAGGGAAGCGAAAAGGTCAACATCATTTGTGTCATAACGAGTAACTTTCTGCATAATAAGCAGTGAATAAATGTGGTTGTTATGTGTCAGTGTATTATTGTTTTAATCCAAAATCTTTCAAACCTATCATACCTGACACTAACATTGTCCCTCATAGATTGAGGGGGAGCATCGTAATGTCTCATTATCAGAATATATTAAACCTGACCACATTTTCTCCCATAATTTTCTAACTTATTTAAATCAATTGGGATCACAAATCTTAAAGGGTTTGAATTTTTTGATCGGGGGAGAGAATGTGATTTAAATATGAAACCTGATGAAAATGTGAATCTTTGGACTTAAATGTAGGCTCTCCCATATGTGATAAACTCTTTCATATATCGATGCACATATTGAGGGGGAGCGAATGGATGAAAAAGGATGTGGCATCTCACGTGAGCGTGACTCAGACCTTACCAATGAATTGACGAAACACAAACTGTCATTAATCAAAAGGACATGTCCTGGCCGGGTAATAATTTCAAGCTGGTCTAACCAGTGATGTAAGCGTGTCTCGAAGAGGATGTGTCTGAGTAGAGTGTACCGTTTCGAGAAACTTTCTATAGACTTGACCAGGCCGGGTAATAATTTCAAGCTAGTCTAACTAGTGATGTAAGCGTGTCTCGAATTGGTCATGTTCACTGAAAGTGGATCAATTCAAAAAGTGCGAACTCTACCCAACATGTGCAAATTTATAATAAAATCATCTGAGCACATGTTAAGGGGAACAATTTGAAAAATATAAAACTCTCAAAGTGTTAGCAAAATGTGTTTCATAATCATGAACACTTTGAGAGATTTTTCAAGGATTTTGGCTTACAGCAACATAGGATAGTCATGGTGTTATAAGGTGGCTAAGGTAGGAAAACCATCCTATGATCCGCCAATGCTGGAGGGATCTACCCAAGGACAATACCAAATAGTTAGTATTAGAAAGTCCTTAGGTATGATCATGAAAAAAGGAGTGATATGAGAAAGGGGAAAGAAGGGGTTGAAGAATTAAAAAGAATTGAAATGAGAAAGGGTGAAAAGAAATAGCCCTACAATTATTCAACCTTAGGGCAGAAACCGGGTTCAATTCATATACTACTAGTAGTTCCTAAGGTAACACCGGTATTGAAGACAAGATGTCATGGACCCAGTGACGCACTGCACTAAACCTTCTAAACCACTCAAGTTCTCTTAAAAGGACTTGTTTCATTCTCACGGGGAACCCTGCATAATCTATCGATCGCTCATTACGAGTTATGTTGATATTGAAACAAGAGACCCCGCTCCAGTCTCCGACCACCAAAAATGCACTTATCAAGTGTAGAGCCACGAGATGCATCATAAGATCTCATAGTAACACGCGTTACTCCTACACTGGTTGTTCAACATTAAGGACACCGGATGTAAATTTATGAGTCCTACACAGATCTTAGCAATCTGCCAGAACATTTATGAGCGAATTTACAAATGTAGTTCTCAGTGATTGAATGGAAATTCCTGCCAGGGTCAACATCAAACAGCCATGAAAGCAGGTCACTTTGGTAATTCCTTGTGGATTACGCTTAATGGTCGCGACGGTTTCAAATGGTCCACAGTCGTGGAGTGAACTCCAGCGACTCACCTAATCGTTGATTTACTACGGTAGATCTTTAAAGCTCTCTGTGGGTTTCCGATTTAGGAACGGCCTTGGTAAGGATTAGAGAGAGTTTTCACACTATGCTGTTAACAATCTCGAAGTCCGAACCTGTAAGTACTGGACATTTTTTGCTAACTGTCGTATGCAGGAACACCTGGCGGCTGTAGCTGATTGCAGTTGTAGCTGATTGCTGAACAAGATGCCAATCCATCACCACATGCTCACACCACACCATCATCATCATAATCAATGAAATCATGATATCTAAAAGACCTTCAACACTGCTTCCGCAACTCTGATGCTGAAAATCATGATTTAGAAAAGTGTGAGCATGTCGACCTAAAGATCACAACATCACATGGAGACATAATGCTAAAAGATGACCTGGAGACATACGTTGGATGATGACATCAAAGAATCACCAAAGATCATCCAAGACAGAAGAACGGTCATCAAAAGAACACTGCTGAATGTACAAAGAGTAATGAATTTGAAGAATCAAAGACGACGAGCTAGGAAGTTACAGTCATGTAATAGAATGCTAGAATTCAAATTATTATTTTCGGGGTGACCTCCCTTAGGGGGAGATTGTTAGGAATATAAATATTCATGTAAAGACTCGGTCACCCCGAGTATCTATTTATCATTTGTATAGCTCGTAGGATTATTAGTATTAATAGTATTAGTTTAGTTATATTAGTATTTGTGGAGTGGGTCGGGTCTTTACCCACTGTCAGCTCACTCCATAGCCTACTCGGGGCACCCTAAACATTGTAAGTATATATACCCCTTCCCACACATGGGAAGGGTTGGAGGTTTCTAATCTTACAACCATTTTTCTTTCACTCTCTCTCTCTAAAATCTCCCAACTCTCTGATCTCACTCTCTCTCTAGAATTCTTAAACATCTAATCCAAGTATACAAAGATTACATTATGAAAATTATTTGGTTCAATTACATATTTTTTTTTATTATATATATAAGTTACGTATTTTCACGAGTGTAAATGAGTGACCTAGCTAGTTATCGTCTTTTATCCGAGCATATCATTTAGATTTTAATAATTATTTTATTTCCCTAAGGTCGCGTCTAGGGAGGTCTACGTTCGTTGGGTTCCTAGATCGTGTTTGGTCATTTCCGTTCTCGTGCTCGTTAACTACTTTTGTTAAGGTGAGTTCGTAGCCCCATTTTCATTTAATTGTTTTGTACTATTTTTGGTGTGAGAATACATGCTCATTTTTAATTAAACTCATTATTTGTTTTACACATGGACACAAGTACATTAAATATTTGTTGATTGCCTAAGTTGCCTTATTTGCCATAAAAGTCCCCACAATCATGAACAACTAGTTACATAGAGTAAGCGTGAATGTTTTGAATAGATCTATTCGGGGTAAACTCCCCCGTCCGTGTTGGTCACTCCAACATGAAACGGACGCATTTCATTTGATGTCGTACAGGTGTTGGGCAAAGAACCTGGTTGGGGTGATACTTAACTAAATGTTAGGGCTTCAGTTTCATGAACTTAGTGCAATAGGAATACATTTCATGACCATATTTGAATTACAATTGTCGTTGAAATCTTGTTGTCCACATTTCTTTTATATATTTAAACCTATGAACTTACTAACTTTTATGTTGACACTTTTAGCATGTCTATTTTCAGGTTCGTAAGGCATAGCATTGACGTAGAGCATTTGAGTTGCATGGCATGTTTTGAAGATGGGGATGCACTAAATTCACCATTTAAAGTCCAGAGAAACTCTTAAAAAGTTAGCTTCAAGGGTTGAACCTAAGATGCTGAAAGAAACTAGAGCTCTATTAGCAGAACTTCGAGCTGAGTGATGTGTGCGTGTGTATTGCTCTAATTATTTATATCCACGGCAGCGGCCCCAAATACTTGGTGCACGCGTGATGTCGTTGTGGTTTTAGCAGTATTCAAGTTTTAAATTTATATTTAGCCGACTTATCAATATAACACACACTTTAACGAGCAGTGTACCCGGTCAGTATGAATATAATGGTAAGTAGAGTGTCGATCACTAAGAGTGGAACGTATTATCTAGTTATTCTAATCAGTATTTTAATATCTTAAGTTAGCTATACAACCTAATCTAACGCAAGGGGGGTCAGCCTGAGAGACTGGCACGGTTTGGTTATGATTAAATAATAAACTAAACTAATAAGCACGAATCAGTGATTAGCATGCACGTACACAGATAAATACTTGAGACAATAAGAAGACCTGTCCAGATAGTTAAGTAGCTTGTCACTTGTTTTATTGCTAGTTTTATATGAAGTGTATAGTTCGATGCGACGCACCGAGATGTAAACCTTTCTCGTTGTCTCTAATCTTATCGGCGAGTAAACCCTTAATGATCACTTATGTCTATCCTTTTTATTAAAGACACGCTAAAACAAAACAGGCGAGGAAGGGGCATGGCGACCCAAGCAATGCTCAGCTAGACACAGAGGTTATTAATGCACTAATAAAAGTCACCAAAGACATCAACATATAAACTTTAATTAATGGGAAAGCAATTTTAAGGGGTGCCCATGGTTTTTCGTAGTCACATGGAATCGGCCCATCAATCCTGATGAATTAAAGTGTACTAATACAATAAAACAAAACTACTTAATGAATTAAATACATGCAGGACCTTCTTATAGCTCTTATATCTTCGTTCAAGGTGTGTCTTGTGCTGCTACTTCGTTTGAATTCGGCCTAGGGTTTTGTGGTCTTCGGTCTTCTTGTGTATTAGCCTCTTGAAATTCGTCTGGCCTTGGGGTATTTATAGTTTCTGTCTGAGGGCTAGATGCGGCGCATAGAATAAGTAGATGCGGCGCATTGACTTAACTTCGCGTGGGGTCCAAGATTAATATATTCAGAAATATTCGTACACCGCCAGAAGATGCGGCGTAACTCCATTTATCTATGCGGCGCATGTCCTTTGCCGTCTTGGATTATAACTTGTGAAATCTTGATATTGATGCGCCGTATGTAAGAAGTAGGATGCGGCGTATCTGGAGCAGAATGATCTTGATCTTGTACATTTCAATAGACTCTTAACTTCTTGCTTGTTTTGCTCCATAATTAGTCCAAAATCGCCAAGTTTCACATAGTACTTGTTTTTACCTGAGAATTACAAAAGTAAACATTAACGTATCAATTCTCACAGATAATATAATAAAACAAATCAAAAAAATAGGATAAATGATGGTAATAAAATATACTTATTTTAGTTCATCACTGAGCTACAAGAAGAATACAACAAGTGTGTTAACTACAGAGATGATGATCTTCCCATCTCAATGTTCAAATACAGGATTGATTCACAAAAGATTCCTGAAATGATCATCGAAAGAAATGTTAGCCTCACTTTTTTATAAAGATAACGTCTTACACGTGAATTGGACTAGATTCGTAGTAAGTAGTACCCGCAGGGACTACTATTATACGTTAGGCAAACATATATGTTCTATTGAGCCTATAAATACCCCTCATTACTCTCCATGAGGGGTGTGTAAAATTGTGTAACTTTCATTCTTATTAATAAAACCCTTTTGTTCACCCTCTCTCTACTCTTTCTCTCTCTAGAAACTAACATGGATTTCATATACTTTGATCAACCTATACCCCCCGAACCACATAAATCTTACATATTATTTGTCCTACAATTGGTAGGAGAACCAAGGTTGTGTTATGTCATTGATTTATTGTGGTTCGAACTTGTTTTAAGCTGTTTTTTACCAATTTTTCTGTACTCGGAAATTTTTTTTCCTACTTGGCTGGTAAATAGTTTCATCACAGTCTTAAGTATCAAATATTGGTCAAAATATATTGCTTTATTTACTAGTTTTCATAAACTGTTTGTGTCCTTGTTGTCCAAATAACAGTTTTTGTTAACTTTATATTATGTTGAGACTTGCTTTGCACCAAAACCCGTGAAATAGTGGTAAAAAAAAAAAAAAAAAAAAAAAAAAAAAAAAAAGTGGTCGGAAACTGGTCGTAATAATTTGGTCTGAAAAAGTAGTCGGAATCTGGTCGGAAAAGATGAACCGAAACTGCACGAAAAACGCTTGAACGATTACTCAGTATTTCCTTGCTTGTATAAGCACGTGAAATACTTCGACTTACGGGAAATCTGCTAGCTTGTATAAGCTAGACAGATAATATCGATCTTACCGAAGGGTTTATCGAAATTAGGGTTCATCGCAATTGCAATTGTCGCAATTGAACCCGTCGTAATTGGACCCATCGCAATTGGATTTGCCAAAATTGTACTTATCACAATTGGTCAGGTCAAAAAGTCAAAGTTATCGCAATTACTTCAATAACCTGTTATCGCAATTGGTGTCAAGAACCAGTTATCGAAATTGCAAAAAGAAAAGAAGAAAAAGATGAAGTAGAAGACCACAACCACTAACCAAATACCAAAGACTTAAAGACTTCAGTGTTATACCATCATTAGTCAAAGACCAAACCACAGTGAATTAATAAAAACTCGACTGGTAACAAATCGAAGCAACCACTGTCAATCCTAAACTAATCCTACACTATGACACAACCACAACCCTCACCATCTCTCCCCAACACTCGATCAATCATTATACAAAAACAATTAACGATCTCAGAATCGGTCCACCTTACTTGTAATCTTTCACAAAATTTTTTTAGTGGAATAGGCATCATCATCGATCAATTTGTGAAGCTTAGCTTCTCGTTATAAGAACATAAAGGACGATTCATAAGAATTACGATCTATTTCCTTGGTTCGTTTAAAGACTAAACACAAGCCACGAAATTACAAGATCTTAAATTTGGTTTAACTTTCCTTCTAATCTTTTACAGATTTTTTTGTTAAAACCATTATCATCATAGATCCTTGTTGAAGATTACCTTCGTTTATATCCGATAACAACAAGAACAGATTTATAACAAATGTGTTATAATCCTTCTTTGGTTCGATTTAAAAAAAAACAAAAACTGCGACTTATCACCTACCCGAGACCAGTGATATGATCCTGATGCCGTTTACTTGGAAGCCTTGACGCAGGAGAATCGTGTAGAAAGAAATTGGTGGGTTTTGATTATGTTTGTGATTAAAGGTGATTGTGAATATCTTGTGATATGAAGAAGATTATTTTGATCGGTGTTGAGATAAAGATGAGATCAGTTTGAGGCGATGAAAAGTGAGGTGATATCAGATATGGGTGAGTGGTGGCGGATCTAACTAAGTAATGTGTTTAGGGTTAGGATAAAGTGATGTGTGATTATAAAAGTGTTTTAGAGTTATGTGACTGCCTGTTAAATATGCGACATATTAGGGTGCGATTTGTTTAGACTAGATCGGGCCATATCTTCTCATTTTGGGCTGGGCTTATTCTAAAAAATGTTTATGATATCCATTGGGATGAGAGTTGATATATTTGGATTGGACTAATGTGATGGGTTTCTTTGGAGTTACAAAATTTTGTTATCCGAATTTTTATTAACAAAAATTTTGAATACAATTTTTTGTTGTTTCTTAAGTCGTATATTGGAATATAAATTTCATGGCGGATACATAATTCACGGTTTGAATCGTTATTTTTAACAAAAAATTACTACGGAGTTTTTGTACGGTATTATTGATTTAAATTTGAAGTATCATTTCACGGGTGTACTTATTTATCTTTGAGATATGTAGTAGGTCTCAAGATAACTTGTTTGGGCATTTATCTGATGTGCACCTCATACTTTAAGGAGTTATGTTGTAGACTTGTAGTGCTTAGTATAGGTCAAAGTCACATTTTATCTTTCGTGCAAGCATCAAGTCATAAGTTGGGGTGTTTACTTCTTTTTCAAGTTGGTCATATCGGGTTTTCTCCATTTTTGGTCATTACTATTAGCCAGTGAATTAAAAGGAGGTTCGATTACAGGTTGGTTTGAGAGAAGTGTTGTTGGACACTAGAACAATCTTTATCACACCCTGTATATGTTATACGTATGGCACAATAGCAAGATAGATGGAGAGAAAGATGTGGATCGAATGTATATTAAATAAGAGATGAAGAACACATACAAAAGACACACACACTCCCACCTTTACACCTCTAATGCACACTCTCAAGCACCCACTAAAATGAGGTGAGGAGTGTGTATATATAGTGACAATGTGACGCCCTAAAAGGCTTTATGTTGGGCTTGTGGGCTTTCATGGATTGGACTTCGATTTCTATAACAATAGAAGGACTAGTATAACTAGACTCTTAGACACTTAGCTTAGTCCAACTCCATTATCCCATCGTCTATTCTATATATATAATACGACACATTACAAGGTTGTTAATACAAAATGACCATCACTTTTTATCAATGCTAACAATCTCTCCCTAAGGGATGATCATTCAAATGATGCTCCCAGTGATTAGGTCTTTCGTCATCGTGTTCTTGAACTTTGTGTGTCGTTGTAGAATAGTCTTGTTTCTTCGTTCCTTTATGCTATGTGATCTTCAAAGTATCGCCTTTTGGTTGTTCTTGCCTTTATCAACATCTTAATGTGTTTACAGTGTTGTATCCTCCAACATACTCATACATCTTGAACTTTATACTTATGTCTTCCTCATTTGGTACATAAACTTGTTCTTGACATCTTGATTAGCTTTTTGACTTTGTTGTAACACTTTGTCTTTAACTCGATCTTTTTTTCTTGAACTTTTTCACTTGAGCTTTGTTGAGGATGATCTTCATAAGTATGAGTATGTGGAGGCAAAGATGTTCGATATATCAAATGATGGTATACGATCTTTCTCCAGGGGGACTTTCATTAGTAGCTGCATAAGAGTTGTTAGACAAAATCACCAATCGATCACGGTGGACTTTTCTAAGAGAATCGACCACTACGATTGTTTTACGGATGAATGTCTTGATTCCATTCACCTTGGTCGGGCACATCAGCCGTCCTAATCCCTTTGAGGGACAGTTATCACTACTATGGATAAATCCAAGCAGAGACCCATGTCAGAAAGACTCAATTCGTGAAAGGAATCTCTTTGGCGAGATTTCCAGCACTTACAGGCTCAGACATCGATAGAATTAACAGCATAGTGTGAAAACCCTCTCTAATCCTTACAAAGGCTGTTCCTGAATTGGATTCCCTCAAGAAGGCTAACAAAAGATATACCGAAGTATACCCACAATCCAGGTGAGCCGCTGAAGTATACCGAAGTATCACTCCACGACTGTAGACTATTTTGAAACAAATAACCATCATAGTATGTATGGCAAGATCTACGGATCTGATTAAGACTCTTTTACACCTTGTGTCCTTTTTTATGGACACAAGTGTATTATATTAGATGTGTTCCTAAGAGATCTTTTGATGAATCTCATGGCTCTAGACTCTATAATGTGCATTTTGGTTTTAGTAGTCGGAGGCATGGAGCAGAGTGCCACCTTTTCAATATCAACACTTCTCAGAGTGAGAGGCCGATAGATTATGCAGTGTTCTCCATGAGAAATGAAACAAATATCTTTTAAGAGATATCTAAGTGGCTAGGAGGGGCGGTGCAGCACGTCACTGGGTCAATGACGTATTGTCTTCAATATCAGTATCAACTTTGTGATATCTGATAGCAGATGTATTGACCTGGTTTCTGCCCTAAGTTTTTATGGAGGGCTATTTCTTTTCACCCTTTCATAAACTTTTCATTTTCATTCTTCAACCCCTTCTTTCCCTTTCTCATTTTACTCCTTTTTTAAATCTTACCTAAGGACTTCTAATTCTAATCTATTGGAATTGTCCTTGGGTAGATCCCTCCGGCTCTGGCGGATTATAGGACATAACCTAACCATAATCACCTTATTACTCCATGATTATCCTAGATTTGTTGATCACTTGCCATAAAACCTTTTGTGAAAATCTCTCAAAGTGTTTATGAATAAAACATATTTAGTTAACACTTCGAGAGTTTTGCATTTTCTTAAACACTCCCCCTTCACATGTGCTCATGCATTTTTAAGATAAATTTGCACATGTTGGGTAGAGTTCGCACATTTGAATTGATCGATTTTCAGTTAATATGACCATTGCGAGACACGTTTACATCACTAGTTAGACTAGCTTGAAATTATTACCCGTCCCGGTCATATTAAAAGATAATCTCTCGAATTGGTACATTCTACTCAGACAAGTCCTTTGCGAGACACGTTTACATCACTGGATGAACCAGCTTGAAATTATTACCCGTCTCGGACAAGTCTTTTTGATTACTGACATTTAGATTTCGTCAATTCGAGGGTTCAGATCTGAGTCGAGCTCTTTTTGAGATCCAATCCACGATCTTTAAACATTTTTTATCACATTTTAATCACGTCTTCACCCCCTTAAAAAAAGCATGTAGTGATATTTTTGATATCAACTGATTAAAAAACTTTTTGGAGAGATAGACTGATTTTAGCATGATTTGGAACATTTTTTTTTTAATTTTTATACTCCCCCTTAAATAAAGCATATTTTATCGGGTTTTGAAGGGAGTTATCTTGAGCACAGAATTTTGAGAAAGATTTTGAAAAATCTTTTGAAAAATATTTTGAAAAATCTTGATCATTTGCTCAAGGATTCTTTATTTTGACATTAAAACACGAGTCCTGATCTGAAATAATCAGAATTCATCATTGTAGTCCGGGTTTCGTACTGAAGTATACGAAAGCCATAGAGAAGAAATTTGAGAAACGACATGTTATAGAAAACATTTAAATGAACTCTCGCTCAAGCATCTGTACATGTTCGTATCATTGTTGAATGACATTTTTAGATACATACAGAATATCGATTATACGAGAGACATGTCGTAAGAAGAATATTTTTGTTTTTTATATTTTATATTTTTTATGTATTTTTGAAAATTTCCTATTTTTATATTTTGTTTTTGTTGGTTTTTCAAATTTTGTATTTTCTTTTTGTTGGTTTTTCAAATTTTGTATTTTGTTTTTCAAAAATATTTACAACGAAGCTTTTTGAGATATATTTCAAGAAGATTCGAGAAGACTTTCTAGCTCCTCAGGAGTTAGGCTTCGCATGCCAATTCGTCGAACTAAGTTTTCAAACCTTTCTTTTGGAAGGGCTTTAGTAAATATCGGCGAATTGGTATTCAGTCTTCACGAAAAATAATTCAACAGTACCCTCTTTCTACGTATTCCTTGATGAAGTGGTAGCGGACTCTAATATGCTTGGTCTTCGAGTGTTGTACTGGATTGAACGAGATGGCTATGGCACTTTTCGAATCACAATACATAGGTATTCTGTCGAAATTAAAGCCATAATCTGTGAGTTGTGTCCTCATCCATAGAACTTGGGCACAACACGCAGATAGAGACACATACTCAGCTTCTGCGGTTGATAGTGCAGTACAATCTTGTTTCCTTGATGACCAGCCTACTAGCTTTTCTCCCAAAAATGTTGCTCCACCTGATGTACTTTTTGCTGTAACTTGGCAACCTGCATGATCCGCATCTGAAAATGCCATTAGTTTAAACTCGGAATCCTTCGGATACCAAAGTCCCATGTTAATGGTTCTTCGTAGGTACCGAAAGATCCGTTTAACCTCTTGGATGTGAAGTTCGGTAGGCCTTGCCTGAAACCGTGCTAATAAGCAAACAACAAAATGAATGTCGGGTCTACTAGCAGTAAGGTACATGAGAGAACCAATCATACTCTGATATTTTTTTGGATCGATGGGTTTCCCATATAAATCAGCACCTATTTTTGGTGAAGTGACCATTGGAGTACCAACAGAGTCACAATTTTCCATACCATGTTTTTTCAAAATATCAATTTTGTATTTAGCTTGATTAATAAAAATACCACGAGGGGATTGATGTATTTGTAAACCAAGAAAGAATTTTAGTTCCCCCATCATGGACATTTCAAATTTGCTTTTCATGAGATTTTCAAAATGTTTTGAATGTTTCGGATTAGTGGACCCAAAAATAATGTCGTCCACATAAATCTGAACAATCAAAATGTCATCTTTGTATTTTCTTGTAAACAAGGTAGGATCAACTGTTCCTTTGGTGAAATTGTTTTGGAGAAGGAAAGACGATAGTTCGTCATACCATGCTCTTGGAGCTTGTTTTTAAACATAAATGGTTTTCTTTAGCTTGTAAACGTAGTCTGGATGTTCTTTGTCAACGAATCCGTCTTGCTGACTTACATACACTTCTTCTTTCAGAGTTCCATTCAAGAATGCCGTTTTGATGTCCATCTGATAGATTGTAATGTTTTTGTGAGCTGCATATGCTAAGAATATCCTGACTGCCTCAAGTCTTGCTACTGGCACGAATGACTCTTCGAAATCTATCCCTTCTTCCTGTCTAAATCCCTTAGCCACGAGACGAGCTTTGTTGCGAATGACAGTCATTTCTTCATCCTTTTTGTTCTTCCATAACCACTTAAGATCAATGACAAGTTTTGTCAATTGGTCTTGGAACTAAATCCCAAGTGTCATGTAATTGGTATTGGAGAAGTTCTTCCTGCATCGCTTCTATCCATGCATTGTTTGCCATCACCTCCCGAATGTTCTTTGGCTCTTTTAAACTGACTGAGCAGACGTAGATGCACATATCGGGATCGGTGGCGAGTTGTCTTCTCGTCTGAGCAGGCCTTGAAGGTTCACCAATAACGTGTTCTATTGGATAGTCTTTAGTCCATTGTAACGTAGAAGGGTACCTTGGATTTAACGCATGTGTGTTAGATGGTTATTGTAACCGAGAAGATGATTTAGCAGAGTCCGTAGCAAATGGGTTTTCGAATAATTCTTCTTCTAACACAACATCGTTTTGGTTTGGTTCTTCTTGAAATGGTATGTTTGTATTTTGCTCATCAACTCTTGGTAGAACAATTTCAATTACTAGAGTTGCTGGAGTAGATGTTGATGACGTTGAGGGAGTTGGTGCGTCATCTTCGATTGTTATGGATGCATCTTGTGGTGGTGGTGGTGATTGATGGTTTTGAGCAGGTGCAGCGGAACGTTGTTGTGATGCATTTATCGAAGTTCCACCATAGTATTCATCAAACATAAACTCAAAGAAGTTTTCCAGTTCTTGATTTGTAGGTTTTTCATTGGTAGTTGATTGAGCTCCTTGGGGTACGAGTCCTGAACTAATATATCCAAAAGTCTCAACGTTTGGTGCGGGCCCTAATCTGTTATGATTAGATGCCATTGGGTTAAGCGCGGGTTCTAGAGCGAGTCTCTAAGAAGCCAATTGTGAAATCTCGTCAAACTTCACATTCATCGTCTCCATTATCCTTTTAGTTCTTCTATTATACACCCTGAATACCCTCGAGTTTTCTGAGTAACCGATGAAGAGTCCAATATCACCTTTAGCTTTCAGCTTCCCCAGATCTTCTCTGTCGTTTGTGGGATAACACAAAGCGCCAAATACGTGAAGGTAAGAGATATCCGGTTTTCTGTTGTTCACTAGTTCATATGGGGTTTTATTGAGTCTTGGATGGATTAGGGAACGATTCTGAGTGAAACAAGCAGTGGCAACAACATCAGCCTATAACAATAATGGTGCACTAGAATAAATCAGTATCGTGCGAGCAGCTTCCACAAGAGTACGATTTCTTCTTTCAACTACCCCGTTCTGCTATAGAGTTCTAACAGCTGATGTTTGATGTGTGATTCCAGCATCTTCAAAATAAGTTTTTAACTCCTGGTTTGTGAATTCTGTGCCATTTTCTGTTTCTTATAATCCTTACTGGAGCTTGGAGTAGGACTTGGATACGCTTCAGAAAGGTGATGATGATGCCTGGTGGTTCATCTTTTGACCTCAGAAACTTTACCCATGTATATCTTGAATATTCATCGATGATAATAAGGATATACTTCTTCCCATTAATGCTTTCAACTCTCATTAGGCTACATAAGTCCATGTGCAACATATGTAACTTAGCTTCCGAACTGGGTACGGTTTTAGGTTTATATGTTGCCCTTTTGCTTTTTCCTTGTTCGCATGATGGACAAAGGTGATCCTTGGTGTATTTGAACTTAGGAAGTCCGTTGACGATGTTGTCTTTGGCTAGCTAGTTGATGGTGTAGAAATTGAGATGGGATAATCTTCGATGCCACAACCAGGACTTTGTTTCGCATGCTCTTGTCATGAGACAAATTGGTGATGAAGAGGCCATTTGGTTTTTGTCGATAGCATAAAGATTGGTGCCACGATTCCCAGTTAAGAGATCATCTCCAACCAAATTTCTAACGAAGCAAGTGTTTCTCCAAAATGCATCCTCTAAATTTGCATCGCAAAACTGTCCGGCTAAAAACAAGTTGTGTCCCAACCCTTCGACGTAGTAAACTCGAGTAATTAAATAATTTCCAAACTGAAGATCTCCATAACCCAAAATAGCTGCTACATGATCATTTCCAAAGCGTACAGTTCCCATGAACTTCCATACAAAGTTGATCAACAGCTTTAGATTCCCGGTCATGTGCTTGGAGCAACCCGAGTCGACGATCCAAAGACATATTTCGATAACCTGCGAAGGACAGAAGATTTTGCATTTGGAAACCGTTTAACATTTGGTTCCATAGGGTTAGTGGTAACATCCGAATCACACTTATAGAAGGTTTCTACTGGTTCTTTTGGAACCGCTTTTAATTCTACCCATTGGTTTCCATGTGCATAACTTAAGATAGTTCCTAGGTAATTGACTACCAGTGGTTGACCTACATCCTGTAATTAGACGTTTTGTATATCTATATTTAGCACTAGTGTCTGTAGGAACATCCTTCTGTCCAAGAACAACATTCACATTCTTAGAAACATTATCATCACAAGCATTTTTAGATAACGATTTCTTGCACATTAAACAAACAGAGTCATTACATGAACTAGAAATAGTACTTTAAACATTACATCCAGATGACATATATTTCTTATTAGAAAGCGATAAAGTCCTAGGGTGTTCTTCTACTTCTTCATTTTTATTCTTGCATCTACTCTCAGAGACAGGCGAGACTCTATTGTTCCTTGTATTTCTCCTAGGCTGTAGTCTGCTGGTCCTAGAGGTGCTTTCTAATCCTGTAGAAGGTAAGGCACAAACATTAGGATTTATCTTGTTGTCCTTTGAAGTTGTTTTAGCATTTCTAGACTCTTTTGGATTATTTTTCACACTCTTGTCTATCGCTCTGTATGTTTGAGATGTAGAGGTAGACGCAATAGTGGTACTAATCCTATAAAGGCCAGGTGCTATCCCATTCGGTGTTTTGACAAATGCTTTCCCTTTATCAACACTTTTTGCTTTTTTAATTTGCTTAGGCAAGGGTGTTGGAGTGACTGGTTTTGACACATTGTTTTTCACATCAACTTTTGGAACCATTTGAGAAATCGACATTTTTGGTTTATCCGAAGTCGATGGTTTTGCAAACTTAGTTTCCACACCCTTCCATTTTAGACTTTCTAGCTGAGACCTCAAATGGTTGTTTTGCTCTTTCATGTTTTTTGTAGGCACGTTCATACGACAATTTGTCATACTTGCATTCCTCAGTTTTTTGATCAAGTTGTTTAAAATGTGTTACATTTTCTTTTTCAAGCTTAGCAAGTGCATTTTCATATTTTAACACAATTTTAGAAGTCTCAGCTCAAAGTCTTTCATCATCTTCAACAGATTATGTTTGGTAAATAATAGACATAATATCGGTCGACAAAGTTGCTTTGAAGAGAGAATCATGAAGGTTTTCCAAAACTTTGATGTATTCAATGTTTTCATTAGTTTCCTTAACCAGGGATTTGTGGTCCTTGACAAAGTCGGCTGTTTCTTTCAAAATTGCTTGTTCAACATGAATTACTCTCGCACTAATTGCACTTAGCGGAGTAGTAATTTCTGTTTGAAAAACCTTTTTCATTTCAATATGAAAACTTGAATGCCAGTTGTTGATACTAATATTCATTTTGGATTCAACAATACTTTGTAGTGTTTTCAGTCTCTGTTTAAGATCATCCAAACATCTTCTAGCTTCACTTGTGTTAAAAGGGTTGCTAGAGGACATTTGTTCCAAGTTTGAAATATTTTTGGAAACAACTTTTTGTTTTGTTGAAACAACTAATTTTTTGAAAACCTTTGGTGTTTGTTGTTGTTTAACAAAATTTAATCAAGAAAGTATGTTGAGTTTGTCATAATCAATTGGTTTAATTTATGGGTTCTTTTGTCTCATTTTGATTCTACTCACTTCGGCAAGCTCAATCGTTTCATCAGAGTCCCGAACCTCGGGAGGATCATGTTTAGTAAATATCACATTACCATTATACAAAACATTATGTTCTTTCTGAGCTTTCTTGAGTGTATAAGGGTTTTCACAACCGATAGCCATTTTCTTCATTGTGTGCAAAAGCGGGTTTGGATCTTTAATTAGCATATGAATTGTTTGAGCAGAATGACCCATTTTGACAAGCAAATCTTCCAAATTTTTAATTGTTTCTTATTTCTCAATGATTTCATCAAGAAGATCATTTTCGCGTTTTGAAAAATCTGCTTTCAACTGTTTCTTTTCATTTTCAAGATCAGAACAAGTTGATTTTTATTTAGAGAGTTGGTTTTTTAAATCTGAAACTTCCGCGTTTAAGGATTTTATTTTCATGTTCAAGTTAACATCGAGAGTGTCAAACTTGATTTGCAATTTTTTTTCTCTTAAAATGGAGTTTTTGTAACCATTTTCTAATTCTGACTATCGTGTTTTATGAAATTCAAAAACTTTTTCATTTTCCTTATACCTCTCAAGCTCAGCGGTCATTTTCTCATTCACGGCCTTCACATCGCGATTGACCTTTTTGACTTTTTCAATTTCAATACTACAGTTGTTCAATAATGATTCAAATAACGCACGTGTTTCCTCATCATTCTCAGTATGCTGTGACTCGAAGCCTCCATTAGGATTCATATCTGGAGTTGCCAAATTAATATTGCTACAACTTGGTGTGTCCATATATGTATCATAAGTGGGTGCTGGAGTTGCAGGATGTTGTTCATCACGAGGCGACATATCAAATATTTCATTATTGTGACATGTATTGAATGATGGTACCTCAGAGACTGCATTTTTATCATAGACAGGAGGTGATTCAGAATCCGTGTCATACTTAGCCTCCTGAAGATTTGCCATGAATATGCAGTTTGCATCGATGTCCTCAAGGTCTTCCATATCATCCATTAGAGCCATAAAGTCATTTTCTTCTGCACTCAACTGAAACCCTGCCAATTCCTTTTGTACCAACAACACTGCTTTCTGCAGATACGCTAGATCTTTCTTTTTCGGCTTGGTGGGACAGTTCCTTACCATGTGACCGACTCCCTGACAGTTGAAACACTTTACTGGATTGCCCTGATTCACATTTCCATTATTCCCAGCAACTGGAGCAGCAACATTCCCAATCTGATTACCAATATTCTGATTACCAACATTCTGACCCCTCTGATTTCCAACAACTTCACACATCTGATTCCCTGCATACTGACCCATCTGATTTCCTGCATACTGCCCTTGATTACCAATCTAAAACCTAGTAGCATATCCTTGCTGATTCCCCATAACTCCAACCATTTGTCCTTGTTGACCCACGTTGAAACTCGGTTGTCCATTCTGCCTGTTGCGAGTGTGATGTGTGCGTGTGCGTTCCTCTAATTTTTATCCACGGTATGTCGTTGTGGTTTTAGCAGTATTCAAGTTTTAAATTTATATTTAGCCGACTTATCAATAACACACACTCTAACGAGCAGTGTACCCGGTCAGTATGAATATAATGGTAAGTAGAGTGTCGATCACTAAGAGTGGAACGTATTATCTAGTTATTCTAATCAGTATTTTAATATCTTAAGTTAGCTGTACAACCTATTCTAACGCAAGGGGGTTCAGTCTGAGAGATTGGCACGGTTTGGTTATGATTAAATAATAAACTAAACTAATGAGCACGAATCAGCGATTAGCACACACGTACACAGATAAATACTTGAGACAATAAGAAGACCTGTCCTGATAATTAAGTAGCTTGTCACTTGTTTTATTGCTAGTTTTATAGGAAGTGTATAGTTTGATGCGACGCACCGAGAGTTAAACCTTTCTCGTTGGCTCTAATCTTATCGGTGAGTAAACCCTTAATGATTACTTATGTCTATCCTATTTATTAAAGACACGCTGAAACAAATAGGCGAGGAAGGGGCATGGCGACCCAAGCAATGCTCAGCTAGACACAGAGGTTATCAATGCACTAATAAAAGTCACCAAAGACATCAACATATAAACTTTAATTAATGGGAAAGCAATTTTAAGGGGTGCCCATGGTTTTTCGTAGTCACATGGAATCGGCCCATCAATCCTGATGAATTAAAGTGTACTAATACAATAAAACAAAACTACTTAATGAATTAAATACATGCAGGACCTTCTTACAGCTCTTGTGTCTTCGTTTAGGGTGTGTCTTGTGCTGCTAACACGTCTGAATTCGTCTTAGGGTTTCTTCTGACTCGGTATATTGCACACGGAATTCGTCTGACTTTGGGGTATTTATAGTTTCTGTCTGAGGGTTAGATGCGGCGCATTAAGTAGATGCGGTGCATTGACTTAACTTCGCGTGGGGTCCAAGATTAATATATTCAGGAATATTCGTATACCGCCTTAAGATGCGGCGTAACTCCATTTCTCTATGCGGCGCATGTCCTTTGCTGTCTTGGATCGTAACTTGTGAAATCTTGATAGTGATGCGCCGTATGTACGAAGTAGGATGCGGCGTATCTGGAGCAGAATGATCTTGATCTTGTACATTTCAATAGACTCTTAACTTCTTGCTTGTTTTGCTCCATAATTAGTCCAAAATCGCCAAGTTTCACATAGTACTTGTTTTTACCTGAGAATTACAAAAGTAAACATTAACGTATCAATTCTTACAGATAATATAATAAAACAAGTCAAATAAAAAGGATAAATGATGGTAATAAAATGTACTTATTTGAGTTCATCAAATATCCCCCCACTTGAACTTTACTTGTCCCCAAGTAAACCTTAGAATAAATCTTATGAAAATGTATCCTAAAAGATATTAGGATTTATTTTTATATTTAAGCATGTATTCGTTTTGTCATAATTGCACAACCAAACACTTAACGAATTAGAGATAAAATAAAATATTTTGATAAAAGGAAATCTAATCATTTAACTGTCCAGTCGTGACGAATATTCTATCATATGCTTGGCAAGTATACGCATATCCCCCACTAAATCCAAGGAATAACAAGTCTAAAGCGGTAAAAAGGGTTTGTAGGTTAAGGGTTAATCATTCTTCTTAATCTCTATCGATCTCAAATTCCAGAAAAGGCGACAAAATCACAAATACATGATCGAATCCACGAACACGATACTTGCAATTGCTCAAATCCTTAACTCGAATAGGCTAAAGACAGGACCAAGTAATCTTCACCAATAATATTATATCAAAAAGGGCGACAAAATCATAAATACATAGCCGAATCCTCGACTACGATACTTAAGATTGCTCAAATCCCTAATCTCAATAAATCAAAGGTTTGGATAAAGAATAATATAGGGTATGGATAATATTTGGGATACAAATTGGTGTAAAATGAAAAATAAACAAAACAGATAAATTAAAATCCTAAGTGTGGTAAATTGCTTTCCCAACCATCCCATGAATAAGAATCATATCATTGAATAACTCACGCTTTAACACTTGAAACACACGCTTTAGGTAGACACGAATTATACTCAACAAGATCTCAATCAAAGAATAACCTTAGTTGGCGTTCCCATAACGGCCAACTCCCATTCAATCCATAAATATAATATACAACAAATAGTGATGATATCGACCACTTAATACAAAACTTTACATAAGTTGGTTAAAACAAACATCCAACTTTTCCTCTTTTTTTTTTTTTCTTTTTTTTTTTGACATCAACATAAATGTGTAAAATTTCACAACTTTACTATCACCATTTTTCCGGATAATTTTTCCATACTCTTCATACTTTCAGAAATAACTGTAATAGCGAAAGTAGTAAACACACGAAAAATAAACTCAAAGATATACAATATTTACTTTCATACCAATTGCATTGTGCAACTTCCTGACTCAACCAAACATAATGAATTACGCACGCGAACACAGGTAATGTAAGGAAACACACTTTGCCTAAAGAAATTAACCAACCGTGTATTTTAATCTACACGGTAGGCTAAGGTGTAAGGGTGTAACGAAACATTATAACAAAGGTGTAAGAAACGAAAGGAATGGCTCTAAGTGTTTTTCTAGGGGTATCTTACTCTAAAAGTGAGAGTAACAAAAGGGTTTATACGGGGGTTAACTAACCAGTGTAGTTAGCTAATATCACATAACATATAAAGGCTATTTGGGTGTAATCCTAGAAATTTACCAATTTAGACAAGTCATTCCAATTATGTAGATAATACTTATTATGGTGGTCTCGAATAGTATACAAGCCAAGTTCTAAAGTTTACAAGTCACCGGCACACTCATAGATTTGTGAATTTTGAAAAGTTCACAATTTTTGAAAATAATGTTATGTGTGCAGCTATGTAATTTAGACTTTAAACAAAAACATGCTAAAAATTTTAAATTTTGAAATATTAAGCGCATTTTAAGCATATTTTGAAAAAGTTTAGGACAAGTAAGTGTTCTAATTCTCCAATCCCCCCACTTAAGTTAAACAACGTCCTCGTTGTTTGTATCAAAGATTAAAAACTGGAAAATAAAAGAATTAGAACAGAAAAACTCCCCTGAGATTTGCTCGGTATGATCCTCCCTTATTTGTGTATGAGCAAAAATCATATTTCTTGTGGATGAGAACGTTTAAGCTTCATATTTGATGTATCCACAGGAAATGCAGGATTCTATAATACCATTCAGACTTTAACACACCTGAGTTAAGAAGGTTCAAACTTGCATAATACATTAGTAGTTAGTAAAAATAAACTTAAAAATTAAACTGAAAATCATCAGGTCAGTCGATACGCCGTATCTTATGGAAGAAGATACGCCGTATCGAGCCTGGAATAAGTACGAATCAGAATAGAAGATGCGTCGCATCCTTAACCAGGGATGCGCCGCATTAAAATAAACTGAGAGAAAGTTTTAAAGTTAAAAATAAAAATGCAGAAAATAAAGTAAGATATGACCAGTGCAGGCGATACGTCGCATCTTAGGATGAAGATGCGCCGTATCTTCTGCAGGCCTGATAGACTCGACACAGAACAGAATAGTAAAAATTTTCTCCGGGTTGTCTCCCGGTCAGCACTTGTCTTTATTCCAGAGTCTTCAAGTTAGACTCACGTTCAGCTCCTTATTTTGTTCTTGTTACGTGCCATCCTTCTTCTTTCATCCGAAAGATGTTCCCGTATAGTTCCGCAACATTTTCTTCCGTACGACTTAATCTAATAAATTTTTTGGTCTTTGTCGCAACATATTCTTCATCAGGTCCCAAAGAATATTTGATGATTTTAAATTTTTCAGAAATAATCATGGGTGGCTTATTATAAGGGATCCCAAGTAGTCGACATTTTCTCTTGGTGAATTCTTCTTCGTCTTTATCAACAAACTTGAAATAAGGATCCTTATTCAAATAGTCATCAAGTTCATCAATCAATTCTTCTCGCGGCTCATCGTTACTATCATAGGGATCATAATTAACCATGTTAAAGGATTGATAATAATCTTGAATCTCATCCCATTCTCTTTTCAATTCCCATTGCAAGCGTCGACTAAGCTTAGTGTAATCATCAAATTGTCCATGCACCCATTCCCAGAAAGTAGTGTCCGATGCTCCCTTAAGTTCTTTTAAGTAGTTGATTCTACCTTTTTCTTGCAAAGCCTCTGCTTTACGTGGGCAGTCTTCAACCTTTTCATACCAATCGTCGTCTTCAAAGTATACATCGTTTCCAACCCGTTTCATTCCAATTATACTTCCCCCATTACAGATTCCATCATTCTTATAATCACAGGTTGGCCATTCACTACTTCCATCCTTGAAACAGAAAGGTGTACAAGTGTGATTAATATGCTCAAATTCCCATGGTTTATCCCATACCCATGGTATTTGGTCGTTCCATTCGTAGTACCAGGTGTTTTTGAAATCATCATAAGTTTTGAATCCTGGTAGATCTCCAGTTAGCACATCAGCGTCGACTTGAAGAAGGTAATTAAATTCTTTGAATTGTTTGCACAAAGGTGTCTCATAATTGAACACATCAATGTCAATGTTGAATAATTCTTCAATGCCTTCCTCGATTGTTGAATTGTCATGTGATGATCCATTGTTGCTCTCTACTTCCTCATCTTCACCTCTCATCCAATATACCCATAACACGTCTTTAGTAGCTCGGTCCATGCTCTTATGGTTATTGAACTTACTAGCTAACCAATTCGAGAAATCAACATTGTTAGGATCGTGGTTAACGTCAAAGCTAGTGTTACCAATCATGTTCCTTCTTATCTCCATGAACTCATTAAATTGTTCTTTAAAACTTCGTGTCAACCATGAAGTCACAATCCGTTTGACTTCATTCATAGGAGTAAATTTGGTATTGCCGTATTTAAGTTCAAGCCACTCTTCTAAAGAGATATCCATCAACCTTACCAACTTTCCATGAAATAGTATTTCCGATTCAGCATACATATTTTCGTTATCCAGATAGCTTTTATCAAATCCCCAATACTGTTTGGAATAAGGCATATAAGAAGTTTGTATAGGTTGGACTTCATAGCTTTTGTTGCTCGATTTGTTGACTGCATTTACTGAGTTCATATATTCAATTTGGAATTTCCCATCTTTTTCTTCGATAGTTGTCCAAGTTAATCCTTTAGATTCAATGATGGGCCATAAGAGTAACAATTCATCTTCAGTGTAGCTCATTAGTAAATCATAAGAGAATATCCCATCTTCAATATTGCATAAGCGTTTGAATTCCTTATAAGTAGCTTCAAGAGGGGTCTCCCAAGAGAATAAATCGACATCAATCATGAGCACATTGAAGTTGACATCATTAAAAACTTCCACTTCGAATGAATCCGAAAGCGAGAGTTCCTTAGCAAGATATCCGTTAATTTACATGTCTTCCATAGCAAAACCTGTCATCATAGGTAAAATCGTCAGTAGGATTTGTTTGCTAGAAGAGAAATTAATGAATTTAGAAACGGATATAAAGAATAAAAATAACTGAAATCTGCTGACGATGCGCCGTATCTTAAAATCGTTTAAAATTTAATCAGACTTTTATTCAGAAAGTAGATACGCCGCTTATGAATTAGAATGCGCCGTATCAGTTTTAAATTATCAAAAATCGATTATATTTATTAAAAATAAATGCGTCGTATTAACAAAAGCTAATGCGCCGTATTTTCGTTAATTTTCAAAATACAAGATTTTTGATTCAGAAGATGCGCCGTATCGACAAAAATCGATGCGTCATATATGTTTAATACTTCGAAAAGTTGTTTTTAATTTAAATAGAAAATACGCCGTATCTGTTAAAACAGATGCGTCGTATGGCGTTAGGGTTTAGAAAAATTTCTTATTAAAAACAGAATACGCCGTATCTTGGGGAAAGATGTGTCGTATCGAATTTATTAAACGCTTTGTATTTTATAAAAATTAAACGCAATACGCCGTATCTATGAAAATATATGCGCCGTATCGTTTGTATCAGCTCAGTACAACGATAGCAGAATACAGAAAATAGAGAAACAAAAAAACAAAAATAAAAACAAACGAAAAGAAACAAAAATTAAAGAAATTAAAAACACACAAAAACAGAAAATATGCAAATAATACAATGAATGCAAATTAACTAGTATACAACGGGGTTAGTGGTTAGAATAAAAATTAAAAAAGAAAAACCTAATTAAAATACCAATCAAATTAACAGATAATAACAATTCACTCCCCGGCAGCGGCGCCAAAAACTTGGTGTGTGCGTGTGCGTTGCTCTAATTTTTATCCACGGTATGTCGTTGTGGTTTTAGCAGTATTCAAGTTTTAAATTTATATTTAGCCGACTTATCAATAACACACACTTTAACGAGCAGTGTACTCGGTCAGTATGAATATAATGGTAAGTAGAGTGTCGATCACTAAGAGTGAAACGTATTATCTAGTTATTCTAATCAGTATTTTAATATATTAAGTTAGCTGTACAACCTATTCTAACGCAAGGGGGTTCAGTCTGAGAGACTAGCACGGTTTGGTTATGATTAAATAATAAACTAAACTAATGAGCACGAATCAGCGATTAGCACACACGTACACAGATAAATACTTGAGACAATAAGAAGACCTGTCCTGATAATTAAGTAGCTTGTCACTTGTTTTATTGCTAGTTTTATAGGAAGTGTATAGTTTGATGCGACGCACCGAGAGTTAAACCTTTCTCGTTGGCTCTAATCTTATCGGTGAGTAAACCCTTAATGATTACTTATGTCTATCCTATTTATTAAAGACACGCTGAAACAAATAGGCGAGGAAGGGGCATGGCGACCCAAGCAATGCTCAGCTAGACACAGAGGTTATCAATGCACTAATAAAAGTCACCAAAGACATCAACATATAAACTTTAATTAATGGGAAAGCAATTTTAAGGGGTGCCCATGGTTTTCCATAGTCACATGGAATCGGCCCATCAATCTTGATGAATTAAAGTGTACTAATACAATAAAACAAAACTACTTAATGAATTAAATACATGCAGGACCTTCTTACAGCTCTTGTATCTTCGTTTAGGGTGTGTCTTGTGCTGCTAACACGTCTGAATTCGTCTTAGGGTTTCTTCTGACTCGGTATATTGCACACGGAATTCGTCTGAATTTGGGGTATTTATAGTTTCTGTCTGAGGGTTAGATGCGGCACATAGGATAAGTAGATGCGGCGCATTGACTTAACTTCGTGTGGGGTCCAAGATTAATATATTCAGGAATATTCGTATACCGCCTTAAGATGCGGCGTAACTCCATTTCTCTATGCGGCACATGTCCTTTGCTGTCTTGGATCGTAACTTGTGAAATCTTGATAGTGATGCGCCGTATGTACGAAGTAGGATGCGGCGTATCTGGAGCAGAATGATCTTGATCTTGTACATTTCAATAGACTCTTAACTTCTTGCTTGTTTTGCTCCATAATTAGTCCAAAATCGCCAAGTTTCACATAGTACTTGTTTTTACCTGAGAATTACAAAAGTAAACATTAACGTATCAATTCTTACAGATAATATAATAAAACAAGTCAAATAAATAGGATAAATGATGGTTATAAAATGTACTTATTTGAGTTTATCAGAGTGTTTGATGAATTCCTTTGGTTGTTGTTAGTTGGTGTGGAATAACGTCCTTGGGATGCCCTTGACATTAAAGCAAATGCTTGTGTCATAGCAGCAATAGCTTCATCATTGTCAGTGAACTCTGGTTCTTGGAATTGTGGATATTGTTGTTGTGGAATGACTTGTTGTTGTGGGTAGAATTGTTGTTGTGGTATGACAGCAGTTTGTGGAACGTATTGTTGTTGCATGTAGTTCTGAGTGGAAGATGATGATAATGGTTGTGTATTCACTGGTACAGGTGTTGGTGTTTGAACAATTGGTGCAAGAGGATCATGTAGCTTTTTCTAATTTTTCTTTCCTGACTTCATTTTCCTCAGCCTGGTTTTGCTTAAGGAAATCATAGAGCTGATCATAGTTCACTTAGTGAAGATCCTTGGTTTGATTGACAATAGTGACAAATCGTCCCCATTCTTCTGGTAGATTGTTGATGAAATTGATGTTACTCACGATTTGTCTTGGAGTCAACTTGTTTCTGATGAGCTCGTTCATTAGAGTGCAAAACCTAGTGTAGTAAGATTCAAAGGGTTCTGCTGGAGTGGATGTGAACTTCTCCCATTCAGTTAGAAGCTTGTTTTCAACATCTTGTTGCCCAATTTCTGTGCCATGACAAAGCCTTCTAACTCGTTCTGACATATCATAAGCAGTTTCACAACTATCGACAGCAACAAAGATCTCTCGTGGTAAACCAAGTTGAATTAAGTGCATTGCCATGTCATCTGCTGCAATTTGCTTCCAATCCTCTTCTGTGTATTCATCTTCTCTTTGTTCACGAAGGGATGGTGGGACAGGAGGTGTTGCATTTGGTGCTCCAGGGTCTTGAACTTGACGAGGCTTGAATGGTCCATTCTGGATGGAGTTGAGCAGGAGTTTACCATCAGGTTTAGTTTTGATGTAGCGAAGCATACGGCTCATCCATGGAAGATATCCACCTTTTTCAAGCATAGGAGGATGATTTTCTGCACCTGCTGCATGAATGTCTTACTGATTTTCCATTGTTGATGTTTAGTATGATAAAGTTAAACTTGGATCGGTGCAATGAAATAGGAGTTGTGTTTGGTAGGTTAAGTTCAGTTGTTGAAGTGACGTTCTGGTCTTTAACTTATGATCATTTGAAGTTAAGTCTTAAAAAGTCAAGCAGCAGTCAATTCCTCTCAATTTAGACAAATGTTGCAATTTAGATAAAAGTAGCAATTTAGACAAAAATACCAATTCTGACAAGACTACAATTTTAAAATCAAATGATAACAATTTCGACAAAGTTATCAAAATTACAATTTTGACAAAATCACAATTTAGATAGAAATCTCAATTTAGACAAAATTATACAATTTTGACAAAATTTCAATTTAGATAGAAATGTGCAATTTAGACAAATTTGCAATTTTCATAAAAATCTATCTAATTTTGTACAAATTAGAAGATGTTTCCTTTGTCGAAGTATCCCACACACTTATACAAGTACGGGAATACCGAGTTCTCGTTTGATCTCGAAGAAATTAAGATAATTTTGTAAATTGCGACAATTTTCTTTGAATTGCGACAATCACCACAATTGCGACAAGTTTCTGTGTGAATTGCGACAAAGCCTGAGATTTGAGACAAAACTTGGAATTGCGACAGCCTCTTGATTTGTGACAGCTTTGAGAATTCCGATAACCCTGGCAATTGCGACAGATTCAAGATTTGCGACAAACTTGGAGAATTCCGATAAAAACTTATCTAAATTGTGAGGTCTCTCAATTTCGATAAACCAAACTTGTCTAAATTCTCCCAAGCAACAATTTCGACAAATCCTTATACAAGGAATTATGATAAACCCTCAGTTGCCACAATTTAGATAAACCCTCAGTTGTCTAAATTTGCCACAATTTAGATAAACCCTCAGTTGTCTAAATTTGCCACAATTTAGATAAACCCTCAGTTGTCTAAATTCACCACAATTTAGATAAACCCTTACTTATCTAAATTCATCCAAGCCACAATTTAGACAAACCCTTATACAAGGGAATTTCGACAAAAGGTACTGTTCACGTGAGGATCCAAAATCGACCAAAAAACAATCTTATAAGCCTTTCTCCACGATCAAATAACTTTAAAAACCCGTAAATAACTATAAAATAACAGCCTTTATCGCCTATTTTAACTTTTTATCAATATTTTGATACAAAGAAGGAAGTTTTAAAGCCACAAACTAGTTTTTGAAGGTCTTGATTCGATACAAAACTACCAAAACTCACTAGAAATGCGTAAAAACTATAAAGAACTACAACCTTTAACCTAAACAAAACGTAAAAATCATAGTTTGAACAAAAAGTTCACGTTTTATTGGAAAAAATGCAAGGAGAGTATTTTTTCGACATATTCTCACGAAATTATGCTTAAACGGGTTGTTATGGCTTTAATACTGAATCAATTAAAAGGTAATTTTATGGCATGTACACAACAGTATGATGATTCCGATAACTCGCAACCATCAGGAGGGAGAAGTACATGAAGGAAAAAGTAGTGTTTCGTCTTCTGTGATCAGATTGATTGGGGGAACTGTGCTTAAACAGGAACCGAAGAGGTACCAATAATGTCTACATCAGGGCTTATTACCAACTTGGATGCAATACTTTGTGAGGTATATTGTTATGATGCTCCCCGAACGACAACCATGGTGCTACACTATAGTTTCTACTTTCTCTGTTGCGTGTTTGAAGACTAAAAAGATATTATGAAAGAGAGTTGTCGATTCAAGAGGGAGCAGATAAAAGAAAAAAGCTCACTAGTTAGGAGGGAGTAATAACCTAACTAGACCATTACAGTTGAAGTTCAGAGCTGCAAGGATCAGTACCGTCAGCACCAAAGATCAAATGCCAAGATCGTCGGAAGAGAGAACTTCAAGTCTGCCTCAGTATCTAGACTACAGAGACTCTGCGCTTCAACAACATCAACATAGTTTATTATTTTTGCAATTTACTTTATTTATAGGTCCCATTGTAACCATTCACGTGTGACGATATCTTGGAGGGAGATTGTTAGCCTCGCTTTTTTATAAAGATAATGTCTTACACATGAATTGGACTAGATTCGTAGTAAGTAGTACCTGCAGGGACTACTATTGTATGTTAGGCAAACATATGTTGTATTGAGCCTATAAATACCCCTCATGACTCTCCATGAGGGGTGTGTGAAATTGTGTAACGTTCATTCTTATTAATAAAACCCTTTTCTTCACCCTCTCTCTACTCTTTCTCTCTCTAGAAACTAACAAGGATTTCATATACTTTTTCAACCTAGACCTCCTGAACCACATAAATCTTACATATTATCGGTCCTACAAGAAACTCTCAACCTCTGAACCGCAAAGTCTAACCAAACTTTAGACTTCCTGAATTAGGGTTCACTAAGTGGATCGAACTTCACAAACTAGCTGAAAAGAAGACTGGTGAATCAAATGCTCAGTTGTTAAAGAACTTGATCGATAAATTCAACTGGGTGAAGAAAATAGCAGAGGTAATCAAGGTTCAGCCTCCACCACAACTAACTGAAAACATTCTTCGTGTACCAGAAATGAAAGCACCCGGTAAGGGAAAGAAAAGAAAAAGAGCAAACTTCAATGAACCTCTTGTATCACGAGATTCCATGGCTGATGGGTCAGAAACAAATACCACTCCCACAAAAGGAGGATCTGGGACAGATTGTCAAGTCATCTTCCAACCTGAATCATGACTGTTCTTTCTTAACACAAGAGGTGAATTACAATTTCAGAGAGAAAGTGATTTAGAATTTGACACAACCACTCAGCTGATCTATCCGTTTAAAAGAATCAAAAAGGACTCAGAGACTGCTAAAAAATTTTCTAGGAATATGGAGAGCATTATTTTGAGTAGACAAGACTACAAAGATGTTGTAGAAAAGGTTACTTTTGTAGACTATTGATGTTTTCGTTTGCATTGTATCACTGTTAAAAACTTTGAATGAAAACTTAATTATCTTTAGTAATTGTTCACTAAACTTACGTGTAAGAAGAAGTTGTCCTTCTCATATACGATAACATCTAACCTAGTCTAATTTATATCCAAATAGGGGGAGATTGTTGGGCAATGGTAAATGCCCAAAGTCACAGACAGGATTTGAATATAAATCATACTATGTTATAATAGCTGATTAAACATCAGCTGAACAAAAGACTTGCAAAGTTTTAATACGCAACAAGCTACCCCAGCAAACGTTCAAGTCTCAGACATCGTCAAGGAAGACAAAGACAACTTGAAGACGTACTCACAAGCTGAGTTGGATATCAGCTAGAATGTATAAGGAACCTTTGAGGGTATATATGTATCAGAGAATGACAATACTCTGATATATATGTATATAAATTGGAAACCATTCTGAAACATCCAACGGAGCACAGCTCTGATGTTCTCAGATGTATGTGGGCGGGATTAATTTGAACTAAGTGAAAAGTGCGGGATAGTTTAAATAAAGTATGACAATGCAGAACGTTGAAGATACTGTGAATTGATGGTAAACAGTTAACCTGCGCAGTAAGACAAATTTATTAACTAGACATACATTTAATGGGAGATATACCTCTCCACAAGATTCATGCCATGTCTCAAGATACTTACAATCAAGACACCCACATACCACTATATAAGAGAATGTTGGTCTAGAGAAAATGTATTTCTTTTGTTGTTCATATTTGTATTCACTATTAGAAAAGCATTTTACTCTCTTATCAAACTTCCAGGTAGAGTCGCTGATCATATCAGATACTCTATATAAGTTTGCCTGTAAACTTAATGATAGGTTATGTTTACTTGATCAAAAAGGTTTCCACCATTGTCATTCAACTAGTGTTACTCACAACACTTTGTAATTCTTTGATTTATAATCAATATAGATTTACACGTTTGAAAAGTTAAATCATTATATTGTTTTAACCGCTTATTGTTTAAAAGACATTATTTGGGACAAACAAAATCAAACAATCACACATAAACATAATTGAATGATTGATTAAACCACTTATATCTTCAATACATAAGGATTCTTGGGGCCAAAAAGCCTGAAAAACTACTAAAAATCATCCTAGGGTTTATCTCTAAAGTTGCCCACAAAGTTCCACACTTTACAACGAAAATAAGACGAAAATATATGTTAGGAATATAAATATTCATGTGAAGACTCGGTCACCCTGAGTATCTGTTTAGCATTTATGTAGCTCGTAGGAATACTAGCACTAGTTTAGTATTATTATTATTAGGTTAGTTATATTAGTATTTGTGGAGTGCGTTGGGTCTTTACCCACTGTCAACTCACTCTACAGCCTGCTAGGGGCACCTAAACATTGTAGTATATATACCCCTTCCCACACATGGGAAGGGTTGGAGATTCTAATCATTCAACCATTTTTCTTTCACTCTCTCTCTCTAGATCTCCCATTCTCTCATCTCTCTCTCTCTCTAGAATTCACTTAAACATCTAATCCAAGTATGCATATGCTACAATTGGTATCAAGAGCCATGGTTAGGTTCGATTGTGTCACACCTCGCCGATGGCGGAAACGCGAGTGCAACATCATGGATATCATCACAACACATGGCGTCTATATAGAGAATTACTATATGCAAATATAAAGAGTAAAGAACAGACACAAAGTGTTGTAACGATACCCCAAAAAAAATAACCAAAAACAATCTCCAAGGTATCTTCATTAAAACATAACGTAATAATGGAATACATTCAATGTATCATAAACAAAATCCAACTAAATCAAATTAAAAACTTTAAGATAGTCATCCTCAAATGCAACTAGGTCTCTTCTAATCGCGCCCTTTTATCTTAGCCTTAGAATGCTCACCTGAAAATGATGCTTAAAAACGTCAACATAATGTTGGTGAGATTCATAGGTTTAGGACACACAATACACCTCGATTATCAGTTCACTATGATTATAAAACATAGCAGGACAGCAAAAATATAGTTATTATACAACTAACATGCAATCACAGCTTACGGGACGGAACGCGCCCACCGATCCAAGTATAAATTGGGACGGAACGTGCCCACCGATCCAAATACCACCACAATTGGGACGGACCGTGCCCACCGATCCAATATAATGGGTAAATTAATACCCTCTGGCCGGACCACACAGAATAATAATGAGTAGAGCCACTAGGACTTTCCCACTCAAATAATCACCACACAGAAACACCACAATAACATGCAGTATACATATAATAACCATTCCAAGTCCATGCTTTTTATTCAACACATAATCACAGTAACTCAAAACATTTAAACAAGCATCATCTCCATCCCAAGTTTAAAACAAAGTAAAAATTGGGACTATGAACTCACCTCAACTCCGCAGCTTCCAAACAATCAACTCACAATCTATACAACACAATAATATCACATTACACGCGACCAAGCTAAAAGCTATAGTCCATGTAACACATATATATGATGGATGTCTAAGGTTCATATAACCCACTATGGATTACCTAGACTCCATACTAATCATCACCCAATAATTTACACTCACTAAATCCCTTTATTAAAACTTTCAGAAAACGCAGATTTGTAGGGTACTTTCACCCACATAAAATCACAGCGAATAACGCTTCACAACTCTCACCAAAAATCCTCCATGATCCTTGATAAGCATACAAGATTTCCCTAAAAGGGCATGCACTAAAACCACAAACAAGTACCCAATGAAAAATCAAACATGACAACTGTCCAGATTCGGATCTGATCGGACATCAAAAAGTTTTGACCTCGTAGACCTACTCGCACAACTTATTATCGCCTAATTTCCGCGTGGAAGTCAAACATAATATAGAACTAAATTCCCAAAGAAGGACTAACCCTAATTACACTTTGAAAGCCACCGTTGACCTCAATACTTTTACCCTAATTCTGTCCCGGTTTAACAGTTTTGATACCTTAACTTACAAAAATCGTTTGACTGACTTCCCGACCTCAAAATTGATCGTGGTCGGACTTTTTAGAAAGCTCTTTCTCTGAACTATAATTTAGATATAAAATTCGTGATCTAACTCATTTTCATCTATTAGATCTCATCGTATCTTTACAAACTTACAAATCTGTCAAAACCCTAACTCATTAATTAACATGTTATAAACCCTAATCCTTTCACCAATCACCATAATATTATTAATTAATGATCCCAACATGTTTAATATCATTAATTTACAGAAACCCATAAACCCTAGATCCATCACAATTTGTATTACATGAATTATAAAAATTAATTAGGCATAAGTATTATAAATTTACCTTGATTAATGAAAGATGAAAACCCTAAAAAAAATATTCTTCTTCTCTTCTTCCTAGCCTTGATCAAAAATTTCAATAGGGAAGAATGAGGGTTTTGGTTTTGTATTTATAGTGTACCATGGAGAATTCTAGAAAACCTTTTAATTAGTAATTAGATTTGGTATCAAATTTAGTTTCCTAATCCTACCCAAATACCTAAATCGCCGCCCCCCTATTATCATATATATATATATATATATATATTTATTAAATTTAATTATTACACTTAAAACCTTATACTCTTTATATTTTATAAAAACCCTATACCAAAATTTACACCTTACGCGATAAACTTGCGTTTTTACGACAATCCGAAAAAATCTCATTTTCAAAATAAAGTTTCTAAAAATAGAAATTTCACACTTAACATTAATATAACCCATAAAAAAATCTCCACCTAACTTACTAACGCTCAAATATTTGAACGAAGACTTGTTGCGCAAAACCACCAAAAACACCAAAACTACACAAGTCATTTCTACCCCCACTAAGGCGATCAAAATGAACTTCTCCCAAAACTCACACTACTCAACATGATAAAAATCTCACACCAAGGGATTTAGTGCTAACACACGTACTTATTACCCATATACCACACATTCGCCACATAAAAGAACATAATACACACCACATAAAAGTTAAATAGATTGAGACTATTAGTCAAACTAACCTGCTAAAATCATGGTTGTTACATCATCCCCCACTTAGGGAAATCGCGTCCCGAGATTTAATAGCTCGTCTCATCAACCTTTTCAGCAAACAACTTCGGGTACTTGGACCTCATCTGATCTTCACGTTCCCAAATAAGCTCAGGACCACGTTTGGAATTCCAACGTACCTTCACCAGCGCTATCTTACCACGCTTCATACTCTTGACCTCTCGATCCATAATCTCAACAGGTTCCTCCACAAAATGAAGAGTCTTATCTACCTTAATCTCATCTGATGGCACATGCAAACTAGCATCCGCCAAACACTTTTTCAGATTAGATACGTGGAACGTATCATGCACACTACTTAATTCCTCAGGTAATCTTAACCGATATGCCACAAGTCCCATCCTTTCCGTAATTTCAAACGGTCCTACATATCTTGGTGCTAACTTGCCTTTCTTACCGAAACGCACAACACCTTTCCAAAAAGACACTTTCAACATCACAAGATTACCAACACTAAACTCCAAGGGCTTACGGCGATTATCCGCATAACTCTTTTGGCGATCTCTCGCTGCCTTAAGTCTTTCCTTAATCTGAAACACCTTATCCGTAGTCTCTTGCACTAGTTCAGGACCAATTAGTTGGCTAGTTCCAACCTCTTCCCATAGGACAGGTGACCTACATTTCCTCCCATACAACATTTCAAACAGAGCACACCTAATACTGGAATGATAGCTGTTGTTATAGGAAAACTCAGCCAAAGGCAGATGAGTATCCCAGCTTCCTCCAAAATTAATAGCACACGCTCTAAGTAAATCCTCCAAAGTCTGAATCGTTCGCTCACTTTGCCCATCAGTCTGTGGATGATAAGCAGTGCTCATATCCAATTGTGTATCGAACGCTTTTTTCAACGACTGCCAGAACCGCGAAGTAAACCTACTATCGCGATCAGAGATAATCGACATAGGCACACCATGTCTCGCCACAATCTCATTAATATAAATTCTTGCCAGCTTCTCCATCTTATAATCCTCACGAATGGCCAAAAAAAAATGTGCATACTTCGTCAGCCTGTCCACTATGACCCATATCGTGTCATGTCCACTACTTGTTCTAGGCAACTTAGCAATAAAATCCATTGTTATTCTCTCCCATTTCCACTCAGGAATCGGTGGCTGTTGTAGTAATCCAGAGGGTTTCTGATGTTCAGCCTTAACTTTCAGACAAGTCAAACATTGGCTAACATATTCAGCTATTTCCCTCTTCATTCCCGGCCACCAATAAGCATCTCTAAGATCATAATACATTTTGTCCGACCCTGGATAAATCTAGTATCTCGTCTTACGAGCCTCATCCATGATCAACTTCCTTACACCTCCTACCGATGGAACCCATATTCTACCTAAGAAATATTGTCCACCATCCTCCTTTTTCTCCATCTATTGATCCAAACCCCGCAACATCTCAGCAGTCGCATTCTCATCCTTAAGAGCTTCCTTTTGCGCTGCCAATATCTTACCCTTAATTCCCGACAGCAATGTCATGCACATCGCTTGTACACGCTTAGGCTTAATCCTTTCCTTCCTACTTAAATCATCAGCTACCACATTTGCCTTTCCAGGATGATAGCGAATTTCGCAATCGTAATCACTAAATAATTCAATCCACCTTCTTTGTCGCATATTCAGCTCCTTCAGACTGAAGATATGCTGAAGAGTCTTATGATCTGTACAAACAACACTCTTTGTGCCATACAGATAATGTCTCCAATTCTTGAGAGCAAATACTACCGCACCAAGCTCTAAATCATGAGTGGTATAATTCTTCTCATGAATCTTGAGTTGTCGAGACGCATAAGCTATCACCTTACCCCTCTGCATTAGTACACACCCAAAACCTTGATTCGACGCATCACAATACACCACAAAGTCATTCGGCCCATCAGGTAACGTCAGAATAGGTGCATTACACAAACTATCCTTTAGTGACTGAAAAGCCACCTCCTGCTCTTCTCCCCAAACATACTTCTTGTTCTTCTGAGTCAACAAAGTAAGGGGTTTAGCAATCTTCGAAAAATTCGCTACAAATCTTCGGTAATATCTTGCCAATCCTAAGAATGAGCGTATTTCGGACGGCGTCGTAGGAGCCTTCCAGTTCTTGACCGCTTCTATCTTACTAGGGTCTACATGTATTCCTTCACTATTCACCACATGTCAAAGAAAATGTACCTCCTCAAGCCAAAACTCACATTTTGAGAACTTGGCGTACAACTTCTCTTCCTCCAATAATCCAAGTATCAACTTCAAATGTTCTCCATGCTCCTCCTTCGTCTTAGAGTAAATTAGAATGTCGTCTATGAACACAATCACGAATTTATCCAAGGCTTGCAAACGCGATTCATCAAATCCATGAATACCGCAGGTGCATTTGTCAGCCCAAATGGCATAACCGTGAATTCAAAGTGTACATAACAAGTCCTAAAAGTAGTCTTCAGAATATCCTCCTCATGCACTCTCAACTGATGATACCCTGAACGTAGATCTATCTTCGAGAAAAATCGAGAACCTTGTAGCTGATCAAAGAGATCATCGATTCGAGAAAGAGGATACCGATCCTTAACGGTTAACTTGTTCAATTCCCGATAGTCAATACACATCCGGAACGAATCATCCTTCTTCTTAACAAATAATACAGGTGCTCCCCACAGAGAATGACTAGGTCGAATAAACCCCTTATCCTGAAGTTCTTGCAACTGTGCGGATAACTCCTGCATCTCAGAGGGTGCTAATCGATATGGGGATTTCGCCACAGGTGCCGCTCAAGGAATCAGCTCAATACAGAATTCAACTTGACGGATCGGAGGTAATCCAGACAAGTCTTCAGAAAAAAAACACCCGAAAACTCACATACCACAGGAATCTCTTCTATCTTACGTTCCTTGGCTTTTGCGTTCTTAAGGGACTTCAACTCACTCCCTACGCTTTCTCCTTGTATCCGAAGTATAACACCACTCTCTAAAGGAATAAGAACTTCCTTCTCGTGGCATATAACCTCGGCCTTATGCTTAGACCACCAGCTCATCCCTTTTACCACGTCGAAACTCCCATGCCCAAAAGGTATCAAATCAATCATGAACGGAATACCCTCTAACACTATAGTACACCCACGAATAACCTTGTCAACCTCTACCTCCCTACCACTAGCTATTTCAATCACAATACTAGGTCTAAGTTCAATAGGCTCATCATTCAATAGTCTAGCAAACGAACCAATTTAAATATCACAACATTAGTACCAACAGACAATCGAGGTATCAGTATATGATAGGTAGAATAGAATCTTACCACCCACACACTCCCACATACAACGGTTTCCCCAACGGTTAAGAGAATACATCTCTAACCATACAACCATCATCAACATGATATCACGTAACATCTATCGCAACATATAACAACAAACATCAATCAATGTAATCATGGTCACAAGTCCAAGTGTGTGATACCCTTATAATTATGTTCGCGACCATAGTTATAAGGCCTATTCCACACGCATACTTACTTCCAAAACCACACATCTCAATGATAACGCACATATAACACATAGCACCTAATACACAACACAATCCATGCTATCATACTTGTAAGTCCACTTGTGTTCTGAAGCATGTATAATTATGTTGGCCACCATAATTATCTATGCTCCCTTTCACAAGTGTACTTCCTCCTATGACCACACTTCATGCGAACAACCATCTCACATGGAACAATTCCAACGATCATGGAACAATTCCAATGATCACTTTAACTCTATAATCAAAATCACTTGGATAAAACCGATCCAATATTCAGGAGTAATCGTGCTCCACCATGGCTCTAGACGGCAAAAGACAATATAAGAATTCCAAAACATGACACAAAACAAAAGACGTCGCACAATGGCTCAAGCTCCACTCTCGCACTTGCCTCCCTACTCAGATCGGTTAAACTTACTACCTGCTGCGGACTCTATATCTGAATCCACGTCATTCCATCCTAACTCCCCTTCATCTTTACTCAACCACCCATTCCTGTTTCTTTCTTCCAATTCTGCATGACCCACAGGTACATACAACTCACGAGGTTTAAACAGAACCACCTTTCCTTCATATGAGAAGTGAGGACACTTCCCAGAGTACTTGGTAACGGCTCCATCTCCAGCAATCAGCGTGGTTGCAAACCTCTCCACTTCTTCTCCATCAATGTTTTCCATATACATCCCGTCCTTGTCCAAACATAGATTTATGCTAGCGGGAACTCGGATTCTGCGGTTAGTCCGCTTCATCCTACCACTTCCCTTACAACCGGTAGCAAAATGATAGCCCAATGAAACTTCTTACGCGAGGGAGGTGACATACTATAATCTATGTATACAACACTAAGTATGAGGGTTCAATCGGCGTCCGAAACTCGACGAAACTTCTCATAAACTCAAGAAAAATAGACATATAAAATACCATACTTACACATAAGTCCTAAATGCAACTATATGAGGGACTCCTAGGTTATAGTCTAGGTTCAACCACCTACTTCTCTATAACCAAGGCTCTGATACAAATCTGTCACACCTCGCCAATGGCGGAAACGCGAATGCAACATCATGATATCATTACAACACATGGCGTCTATATAGAGAATTACTATATGCAAATATAAAGAGTAAAGAACAGACACAAAGTGTTGTAACAATACCCCAAAATAATATAACCAAAAGCAATCTCCAAGGTATCTTCATTAAAACATAACGTAATAATGGAAGACATTCAATGTATCATAAACAAAATCCAACTAAATCAAATTAAAAACGTTAAGATAGTCATCCTCAAATGCAACTAGGTCTCTTCTAATCGCGCCCTTCTATCTTAGCCTTAGAATGCTCACCTGAAAATGATGCTTAAAAACGTCAACATAATGTTGGTGAGATTCATAGGTTTAGGACACACAATACACCTCGATTATCAGTTCACTGTGATTATAAAACATAGCAGGACAGCAAAAATATAGTTATTATACAACTAACATGCAATCACAGCTTACGGGACGGAACGCGCCCACCGATCCAAGTATAAATTGGGACGGAACGTGCCCACCGGTCCAAATACCACCACAATTGGGACGGAACGCGCCCACCGATCCAATATAATGGGTAAATTAATACCCTCCGGCCGGACCACACAGAATAATAATGAGTAGAGCCACTAGGACTTTCCCACTCAAATAATCACCACACAGAAACACCACAATAACATGCAGTATACATATAATAACCATTCCAAGTCCATGATTTTTATTAAACACATAATCACAGTAACTCAAAACATTTAAACAAGCATCATCCCCATCCCAAGTTTAAAACAAAGTAAAAATTGGGACTATTAACTCACCTCAACTCCGCAGCTTCCAAACAATCAACTCACAATCTATACAACACAATAATATCACATTACACGCGACCAAGCTAAAAGCTACAGTCCATGTAACACATATATATGATGGATGTCTAAGGTTCATATAACCCACTATGGATTACCTAGACTCCATACTAATCATCACCCAATACTTTACACTCACTAAATCCCTTTATTAAAACTATCAGAAAACGCATATTTGTAGGGTACTTTCACCCACATAAAATCACAGAGAATAACGCTTCACAACTCACACCAAAAATCCACCATGATCCTTCATAAGCATAAAAGCTTGTCCCAGAAGGCCATGCACTAAAAACACACACAAGTACCCAATGAAAAATCAAACATGACAACTGTCCAGATTCGGATCTGATCGGACATCAAAAAGTTTTGACCTCGTAGACCTACTCGCACAACTTATTATCGCCTAATTTTCGCGTGGAAGTCAAACATAATATATAACTCAATTCCCACATAATTCCTAACCCTAATTACACTTTGAAGGCCACCCTTGACCTCAATACTTTTACCCTAATTTTTTCCCGGTTTAACAGTTTTGACACCTAAACTTACAAAAATCGTTTGACTGACTTCCCGAACTCAAAATTGATCGTGGTCAGACTTTTTGGAAATCTCTTTCTCTGAATTATAATTTAGACATAAAATTCGTGATCTAACTCATTTTCATCTATTAGATCTCGTCGTATCTTTACAAACTTACAAATCTGTCAAAACCCTAACTCATTAATTAACATGTTTTAAACCCTAATTTTTTCACCAACACCATAATATTATTAATTAATGATCACAACATGTTTAATATCATTAATTTACAGAAACCCATAAAGCATAGATCCATCACAATTTGTATTACATGAATTATAAAAATTAATTAGGCATAAGTATTATAAATTTACCTTGATTAATGAAAGATGAAAACCCAAAAAAAAATATTCTTCTTCTCTTCTTCCTAGCCTTGATCGAAAATTTCAATAGGGAAGAATGAGGGTTTTGGTTTTGTATTTATAGTGTACCATGGAGAATTCTAGAAAACCTTTTAATTAGTAATTAGATTTGGTATCAAATTTAGTTTCCTAATCCTACCCAAATACCCAAATTTCCGCCCCCCTATTATCATATATATATATATATATATATATATATATATATATATATATATATATATTATATATATATATATATATATATATATATATATATATATATATATATATTATTAAATTTAGTTATTACACTTAAAACCTTATACTCTTTATATTTTATAAAAACCCTATACCAAAATTTACACCTTACGCGATAAACTTACGTTTTTACGACAATCCGGAAAAATCTCATTTTCAAAATAAAGTTTCCAAAAATAGAAATTTCACACTTAACATTAATATAACCTATAAAAAAAATCTCCACGTAACTTACTAATCCTCAAATATTTGAACGAAGACTTGTTACGCAAAACCACCAAAAACACCAAAACTACACAAGTCGTTTCTACACCACTAAGGTGATCAAAATGAACTTCTCCCAAAACTTACACTACTCAACATGATAAAAATCTCGCACCAAGGGATTTAGAGCTAACACACGTACTTATTACCCATATACCGCACATTCGCCACATAAAAGCACATAATACACACCACATAAAAGTTAAATAGATTGAGACTATTAGTCAAACTAACCTGCTAAAATCACAGTTGTTACAGATTGATCGGGTGTGCTTGGATTTGTAGTTTCTATTTTTTTGATTTGGTTCGAACTGTTTTATTTCTAGTTTTTTTGGTTTGCTTTGGTTCGAACAGTTGGTCAAGTAATACTTGTCATCTGTTTTGATTTGAAATACAAAGAACTTGTTTTAATTGGGCCTTAACTGTTGGACTTAGGTTGCTAACTCACTAACGTAACTATTTCTTCAACAAAGTGGTTTTGACTTTCTCTTTTAGCTTCTTTTTTTATTTTTTTATTTTTTTATTTTTTTTTCTCTCTTTGTTTTCTCTTTTAGCTCGAAATCTTGGTATCTCAAATCTTGTTTTCTCTTTTAGCTCGAAATCTTGGTATCTCTGGCGCTGTTGGTTTTGGTTTTGTGTGTTTCGTGGTTTATTTGTGGTTAAATGTGCATCTTGAAAAGTTTGTTCTTGGCTGTGGATTACTGATTCTTAGTAGCGGTTTTTCATTTCTCTTGTGTTCTTAGTAGCGGTTTGTCACTGCTCTTGTGTTCTTGGCAATGGTTTGTACTTAAAATGAGAAAAGTGTTATAGAGGTTTGCCAAAATATATGGGCTGTGATTTGGTTTGTAGCTACATCAGGAAAAAGACAACTGGAAAGAAAGTGACAGAGATAGCGACTTGTGGTCCAAAACTTGTTGGCTAATGACTACAGTTTGACTGGTCTGACTAAGTGTAGCGGTTTGATACACTTTTGTACTAGCGGTTTGATACTTCTGTGCTAGCTGTTTGATACTAGCTGTTTGTACTAGCGGTTTGTGTTTGCTACTTAGCGGTTTGAAGTAGTTGCGTTGTGAATGATCTCGCGGTTTGGACCTGCTTGTAGCCTAAGTGTATCGGTTTGAGATATCACACTTTAACTGTAATACCTGAAATTCTATAACATGTAAAATGACCAAATTGCCCCTGGGAATTTAAAATCTAAATAAAACATATGTAAAGCACCAAATAAATTTCAAACTTCTGACAATGCACAAGTTATGATCCCAAATAATTTTAACAACTCCATTTAACATTTATACAAGTCATGAAATTACCAAAATGCCCTTGGGCGCCAAATAGAGTTTAATTTCAAATTTATGATCTAATAAAGGTAAGTAAGGGTAATTAAAGGGGCATTTAAAATAGTTAATCAAAGCAATTAATTCCTTAAATAAAATTCCAAAATCAATCAAGACCTTTTCTTGTGGAACCCTAATTGCCGAGTGGATACAAAACACACAAACAATTCATTATCTTAAAAATCCGGCCACCAAAACTTTCTCCAACAATTTTCGGTGATTTTTCATCATCAAAAGAAGCCAAGAAAATTCCCTTTCGAATTGTGGAGTCCCCGATCAAGAGTTCTTGAATTTATTTCGTTTTATGCACTCGCAAGGTAATAATTCGCCCATAATTCGTTAAGCCTCAAAAAAAATTCGTTTCTAATTTTTCTTACACTCTTCATGTTGTATGTGACCTGAGAAAAATAGCCACAAGATTTTTGGATCGCTTTTGGGTCGTGGAGGAAATATTGATGTCGAGCTAAAAGAAACCGAGGAACCCTAATTCAATAAAATACATCCGATCGTCCCATATCACATTTGGTATTTTTCTAGCCTTCTTCTAATCTCATATAACATGTATAAAATACTAAAAATGATCCATGCAACGTTTATGATTTATGTTCGAATTAATGGGTTTGAAAACCCTAAATCGTAAAAACCATACTAAAAATACACGCAATCTTTTCTGGGTTCTTATACAATTTTTGTAGCTTATATAATCATCATATGACCTGATAAAAATGATAGATCGAATTTTAGAAGCTTAAATTATTTATTTCGAATAAATTGTTTAAACCGGGTTTTTGTTTATAAATCGTATATATGATGAAAAATGGAACGAATTGACCTAGAGTTCTTAATATGGTATAGATCTGACCTAAATAATGTTAAAGTGATGATTTGAAGATTGGAAAATGTTTTGGGATAAAAAGGATTCGATTTGGATGACCTTAGTGTTTACCGATTGAATTTTAATAGTTTAAGGGTGTGTTTTGTAACTTTTAAAATTCATGGACCATTCTTGTAATACTCTATAAATCATGGGCAATTTGAATAAAATATAGGTTGAGGGTATTATTTGTAAAATATGGAAGATTTGGAATTAAGATGTAAATTATTGATTTTACATGTTTCGAATTGCAAATTAATAAAATGGAGGGACTAAACTTATAAATTCTGGAAACTTGGTACTGTTTTGATTAAATAAATATATTCAGGGGGTTATCTGTCATTTTGATAATTTAATGGCCTAATATGTAATTATGATTAATTAAGGATTGAAATTATAAGTTAAAGGACTAAATATGTAACTTTGAAAACTAGAGGGACTTAATATGTAAATTATGAATACTTGAGGATAAATTCATATAATATGATAAGATAAGTGATCATTGTGTAAAATGGATTAAATTAAGGGTTTAATGTGTAACTATGAATACTTGAAGGTTTAAAGTGTAACTTTTGGAATATAAGGGTATAAAATGTAAATTGTGAAACCCTAAGGACCGAAGGTGTAAATATGATAAAAGATATCTTATTTCCTGTAATAATGATTTGACTAAGTTATGTTACTTCAAACTTTCTAATAAGGAAACTTTCTAAAAATGGAAACCTGCTAAAAATAGAAAGTTACTTAATATGGAAATGGGATCTTTAGTAATCATGTCTTTACTCCTCTAGGTGTGAAGAGGGAGTAGTTCTGTGCTCTTTATCATCTTATTCAGTGTGATCCTTGTCAAGCAATAAGGTACAGATATTCTGTTTCTTTATTAAGAGGCCTTCGTTCTCTTATTATGATTCATATTAGGGTTTCCCTATACCTTTGCTATGTTCCCTTCATTCATGAACTCCGTTTATTGAACCATCATGATATTGAACCTGTTGTGATTATGAACCCTTGATCATGAACCTTTGCTTATGAACCTTTACTTATGAACCTTTGCTTACGAACCTTTGCTTATGAACCTTTGCTTATGAACCTTTGCTTATGAACCTTTGCTTATGAACCATGATTATGAACCTATGATTATGAACTTATGAAACATGATATTGACCTATGCAAGTAAACTAAAAACATGATTCATGATACTTGACCTTTACCCTCAGTTTGATACTACGAGCCACTCACTAGGCATGAGGGTTTCATGTCCATGTCAGTCGATGCAACGATGACATGACTCTAGGGCAGGAGAGTGATGACCTATCCCGTCCATGCATGTTATGTTTATGATTCATGTTTATGTAGAGGCAGATTATGGCCACCGGGGGCGTATGGATGCATCCTAGATTTGTTCATGTTCATGTTATGTTATGTTATTCATGGTGACTGATGGTGTGTGCGATACACGTCTTTCACACTCCGGGAGCTAGCTACTCCAACCCATGATTGAGGACACCCCTCATATTTCACAGGATACTAAGAGGTCTCCCCTCTGCATGTTTACGATTATGATTATGATTATGATTCATGTTATGTTATGGGCTCGTAGTGGATTTCTGACTTCCTTTACCATGTACCCTTTTACCTTTCCTTATGATACCATGTACTCTTACCTTTCATCTTGATACCTATGATTTACTCATGATACTACTGCTTGTTACGTTATATCTGTTCACTGAGCTCTAGTAGCTCAGCCGCGTTTCTTTTCCCGCGGCAGGTTTTAGTTGGAAGCTGGGTAAGAGTGAAGAGACTTTGGACCTAGAAGACTTTGAGTAGAAGCCATTAGAAGAGATGTACTTATGGATTCGATAGGCAGCTTTTATTTTCCTTTGTAACCCTTTGTATTGCAAGATTTCATTTGTAACCTTTGAGAACCATTGTATTACTTTTGATTGTATGCTATGTTTGATCTGATATGAAGCCATTAATGTGATACTTCTACCCTTGCTGGGTTGGGGTGTTACAATTATGGTATCAGAGAGACAGGCTGCGATTCGTAATACATTTACCCTTGGCCTGTGTAAGTTAGGACCACTAAGTTTCCCTGTAAGCGCTCATAAGATAAGCTATAATGATTTGCTTTAGGATCTCCCTATAGGAACCTAAATTTGACCAGTGAGGAATGGGTAGACTAAGACATATATGTGAGTATCATTTGCTTCCGCATCACTCTGATTCGTGCCTCTGCCCTTAGTTAGGCCTTATAAGAATTTTGTTTCAGAAGTTAGAAGTTATGCAACTTAAGCTTAGAAACCAAGCAAGTTTGGAATACCTCGGAAACCCCACCTGGATACCTTATACCATTTAAGTTTCATTTTCAGATTTTGACATCCACCTCCGATTTGTTTGATAAGCTGTTTAACACCTTTCCGACCATGTCGTAAGCCATTCAACCATAATGTGTTCGACACATTTTGTGAATTTATTGCTTATGCTGAATGTGAATGTATCGTCTGATACTACTTAACTTTGCATAAGTCCGTTACTACTCCTATGAGAATTCTGGTAATTATTAACCATGGATATAGGAAGTTATGTTCCTTTCCTTTGAATGACGAATCTTGTTCTGCCAACCATTTCCTTTGGAAGGATATGATGCTATGTTACCTCTGTATGGATTTGTTAACTGAGCATGATGATGCTAATAACGGATATTCTGTACATCTCACTTTTGACAAATATACGATGTTCGTATTGCTGATAATACACATCCTACTTACTGCTTATGCTAAGAAGCTGAACAAATCCCCACACTTGAATCATTCGTTTATCCATCTCAACACTTTTATTGAAACATGTGCTGGACTTCGATATATGAACTATCCGTCTGATTCGATGACTGTATTCATTCTATGAATCTTTTGATCTTGACATGTCTTATTGTGTGGTCTTTTATGTATGGACTGGATGACTATTTGTAAAGCTGCCATAGACTACCGTATCTGAAATGTGATCTTGACAATCTATCTTACTCTATTTCGTTATGATGAATCTCTGCACCTGAATCTGCTAAAGTTTTGCCACTATGGAAGCACCAACCCTGAACTCATATGATTATCAATTTTCCTGACAACCATTACTATTCACCCTTGGAAAGTTCCGCCATGAGAAATATTCCGTTGTACGAAGATTTTCCGGTATTTCCGGTGTAATATGAATTTTGCTCACCTCAGTGATTCTCTTGAAGTACTCTTGTTGGTCTATGAAGAAGCGGTATGTGACGACGTATCGACTATTGTGCACCTAACCGTACCACTATCAGTAATCGTTATCCGTTTTCGCACATCAATGATTGATTTGGTCTTTCTTTTGAAACTTCGTATCTCGTTACATCGTGTTAAATTTGAAGGGCTGAAGCAGCAACCACAAGAACTTCTAAGAAGGAGGTTAACTAACCGAGAGTAACCTCTGTGAAGTAGTTCAGTTTTACTTTTGAAGAAGAAGGAAGGCGGCATGGAGTGTATGTGAAAGTTTTCCCTAAACGACTTCAGAGACGGTCCTCGCACTCGTTATAACCTTATGAGTTGAAATATGCCAATGGTATTGGCTAAAATGATCATGTCTTCGTGTGTTTTGGGACAAATTATCATAGTATGACAATGTGTCGTGTTCGAAGGCGAAAGAAGAACATAGAGATTAATGATGAGATGACCAGTTAATGTGGAAGAGAAATTCGATTGACATTCAGAAATTATTGTAGACGACACCACCCTGTATGTTGTGAAGACAGAGTGTTCCACCGGAAGAACCGAGATTGAAGACAGCTATCGAAGTGAGAGACTTGGTGGAAGAGTAGTAGAAGACGGTGGCGACAAGCATTACCATGGATGAAGCATATAGGAAGAAGAGAGGAGCTGGGATAATACTCGATCATATATTATGCAACACGTGAAGATTACAGTTCGGGCATCAAGAAAACCAGACCGTAGGAGACGAACCATTCAACACATAGTTTGGAGACGACGACGGCGGTGTCTACCTCAAAATCCAGAGCGGTGTTAGAAGACATGTCGAAGAAACGCAATCTTGTTTCTCTATTCATTTTAGTTGTACTAAGATTAATGGATAGCTGAAGCAGGTTTGCGGTTGGAGGGATGCACAATGATCACGTCAGAGACTGCCGTTACGACATCACCGTATCAAGAAGAGTTGCAGAAGGCTTGAGGAACCAGACTCAAGTTTGTAAATTCCTTTTCCCCATGAGATAAGGTGGACAAGCATCAAACTACTCCGACTTATAAGAACTTTAAAATTTTGCATGTGAATGGACGAATTCTGAAGTGGACATTTGTGTGTAGACGAGATGACTCTGTAGAGGAAGAAGCTATCGACGACGTATTCGTTTCCTCTCAACCTACTTAAATTCCGTTAACTGGTGATGAGGTCCTTTGAATGATTTGATTCTCTGTGAGAAATTCCGTTCTATGTTGATTATGCGTTTGTTGAATAACGTTTTACACGAGAATTTTGAGGAGCTATGGAAGGAATTTTGATATTTATGAATCGACGGATGTTGGAGTAACCATTTATTTTGGCTAAATTGATTTTGATAAGTTATGAAGTCTTGGATCTATTAGTGACGTACCTGAATTCTGATGGACGTTTTCGGATTTACGTTACTCTGCGAGTAATTTCGTATTCTTAGTTATGATGTTTAAATTTGGTGACCTCTGAGACTGTAGGTGGACTAGATGGATTTAGATAGGTTATGTTGTTCACGACTTGAGATAAAGTATGACCATCATGGGGGCATATTTATATGATGCTAGTATTATGACGCCTGATCAACGTGATAATACTTACATCATATAACGTGCACTTGTTGTGGGCATAGGATATTTCGAGAAGTGCCTTAGAACCCTAGAAGTTCTGATATCTGAATGAGATTATCCGCGTTTAGTGAGACTTTGGATTCATTCTACCTATCCAGTTGATCTTTGTCTTTGATAGGCGACTTGACACGTTTGGATGCTCGACGAGCGGTTGCTGATCTCTGCACTTCCGATAATGATTTAGATTCTATTATAAGGCCTTCTGCCATTTGATGATATCTAACGACATGCTTTCTGTCCGTATGGATTCGATCTGTTATTATACGAGAATATGCCTCTGTTCTGCTATACATACGTTTCGCATTCGTTGAATATGTTCATGGTGATCTGCTATGAGTTAAGATATGAGATTTTGGATTCTGAGAAAACAAGGTCTGTTACCTATGAGAATACCTTTTGGAAGGCTCTTTTGAAGCCGATACTATTTGAAAAAGTTGAAGAGTCACTTTTGTATCCCATCATGGTTGCTACGATTCGATGTATTCTCGTTTCATTCGTCAAATCAATACGATATAAACCCTATGTTTTGTTTGTACCTCTTCATAGAGAACTCGATTATCATCCGTATATTGGTACGTTATCATTGGGATTCGCACTCGGCATAGTGTGTCTCTGTTTTGTTTCTGATCCTTTCATTTCTAATTCTTTGCAAATTTCGAGGACGAAATTTTTTTTGTTAGTGGGGAAGAAGTTGTAATACCTGAAATTCTATAACATGTAAAATGACCAAATTGCCCCTGGGAATTTAAAATCTAAATAAAACATATGTAAAGCACCAAATAAATTTCAAACTTCTGACAATGCACAAGTTATGATCCCAAATAATTTTAACAACTCCATTTAACATTTATACAAGCCATGAAATTACCAAAATGCCCTTGGGCGCCAAATAGAGTTTAATTTCAAATTTATGATCTAATAAAGGTAAGTAAGGGTAATTAAAGGGGCATTTAAAATAGTTAATCAAAGCAATTAATTCCTTAAATAAAATTCCGAAATTTTGGGCCTAAAGCCCTCCCCTTTGACTCGGTTCCTTTTTAAAAGTCAATCAAGACCTTTTCTTGTTGAACCCTAATTGCCGAGTGGATACAAAACACACAAACAATTCATTATCTTAAAAATCCGGCCACCAAAACTTTCTCCAACAATTTTCGGTGATTATTCATCATCAAAAGAAGCCAAGAAAATTCCCTTTCGAATTGTGGAGCCCCCGATCAAGAGTTCTTGAATTTATTTCGTTTTATGCACTCGCAAGGTAATAATTCACCTATAATTCGTTAAGCCTCAAAAAAAATTCGTTTCTAATTTTTCTTACACTCTTCATGTTGTATGTGACCTGAGAAAAATAGCCACAAGATTTTTGGATCGCTTTTGGGTCGTGGAGGAAATATTGATGTCGAGCTAAAAGAAACCGAGGAACCCTAATTCTATAAAATACATCTGATCGTCCCATATCACATTTGGTATTTTTCTAGCCTTCTTCTAATCTCATATAACATGTATAAAATACTAAAAATGATCCATGCAACGTTTATGATTTATGTTCGAATTAATGGGTTTGAAAACCCTAAATCGTAAAAACCATACTAAAAATACACGCGATCTTTTCTGGGTTCTTATACAATTTTTGTAGCTTATATAATCATCATATGACCTGATAAAAATGATAGATCGAATTTTAGAAGCTTAAATTATTTATTTCGAATAAATTGTTTAAACCGGGTTTTTGTTTATAAATCATATATATGATGAAAAATGGAACGAATTGACCTAGAGTTCTTAATATGGTATAGATCTGACCTAAATAATGTTAAAGTGATGATTTGAAGATTGGAAAATGTTTTGGGATAAAAAGGATTCGATTTGGATGACCTTAGTGTTTACCGATTGAATTTTAATAGTTTAAGGGTGTGTTTTGTAACTTTTAAAATTCATGGACCTTTCTTGTAATACTCTATAAATCATGGGCAATTTGAATAAAATATAGGTTGAGGGTATTATTTGTAAAATATGGAAGATTTGGAATTAAGATGTAAATTATTGATTTTACATGTTTCGAATTGCAAATTAATAAAATGGAGGGACTAAACTTGTAAATTCTGGAAACTTGGTACTGTTTTGATTAAATAAATATATTCAGGGGGTTATGTGTCATTTTGATAATTTAATGGCCTAATATGTAATTATGATTAATTAAGGATTGAAATTATAAGTTAAAGGACTAAATATGTAACTTTGAAAACTAGAGGGACTTAATATGTAAATTATGAATACTTGAGTATACATTCGTATAATATGATAAGATAAGTGATCATTGTGTAAAATGGATTAAATTAAGGGTTTAATGTGTAACTATGAATACTTGAAGGTTTAAAGTGTAACTTTTGGAATATAAGGGTATAAAATGTAAATTGTGAAACCCTAAGGACCGAAGGTGTAAATATGATAAAAGATATCTTATTTCCAGTAATAATGATTTGACTAAGTTATGTTACTTCAAACTTTCTAATAAGGAAACTTTCTAAAAATGGAAACCTGCTAAAAATAGAAAGTTACTTAATATGGAAATGGGATCTTTAGAAATCATGTCTTTACTCCTCTAGGTGTGAAGAGGGAGTAGTTCTGTGCTCTTTATCATCTTATTCAGTGTGATCCTTGTCAAGCAATAAGGTACAGATATTCTGCTTCTTTATTAAGAGGCCTTCGTTCTCTTATTATGATTCATATTAGGGTTTCCCTATACCTTTGCTATGTTCCCTTCATTCATGAACTCCGTTTATTGAACCATCATGATATTGAACCTGTTGTGATTATGAACCCTTGATCATGAACCTTTGCTTATGAACCTTTGCTTATGAACCTTTGCTTATGAACCTTTGCTTATAAACCTTTGCTTATGAACCTTTGCTTATGAACCTTTGCTTATGAACCATGATTATGAACCTATGATTATGAACTTATGAAACATGATATTGACCTATGCAAGTAAACTAAAAACATGATTCATGATACTTGACCTTTACCCTCAGTTTGATACTACGAGCCACTCACTAGGCATGAGGGTTTCATGTCCATGTCAGTCGATGCACCGATGGCATGACTCTAGGGCAGGAGAGTGATGACCTGTCCCGTCCCTGCATGTTATGTTTATGATTCATGTTTACGTAGAGGCAGATTATGGCCACCGGGGGCGTATGGATGCATCCTAGATTTGTTCATGTTCATGTTATGTTATGTTATTCATGGTGACTGATGGTGTGTGCGATACACGTCTTTCACACTCCGGGAGCTAGCTACTCCAACCCATGATTGAGGACACCCCTCATATTCACAGGATACTAAGAGGTCTCCCCTCTGCATGTTTACGATTATGATTATGATTATGATTCATGTTATGTTATGGGCTCGTAGTGGATTTCTGACTTCCTTTACCATGTACCCTTTTACCTTTCCTTATGATACCATGTACTCTTACCTTTCATCTTGATACCATGTATTCATGTTTCCACACTCTTTTACTCATGTAAATTATACATTATACTACTGCTTGTTACGTTATATCTGTTCACTGAGCTCTAGTAGCTCAGCCGCGTTTCTTTTCCCGCGGCAGGTTTTAGTTGGAAGCTGGGTAAGAGTGAAGAGACTTTGGACCTAGAAGACTTTGAGTAGAAGCCATTAGAAGAGATGTACTTATGGATTCGATAGGCAGCTTTTATTTTCCTTTGTAACCCTTTGTATTGCAAGATTTCACTTGTAACCTTTGAGAACCATTGTATTACTTTTGATTGTATGCTATTTTTGATCTGATATGAAGCCATTAATGTGATACTTCTACCCTTGCTGGGTTGGGGTGTTACAATTATGGTATCAGAGAGACAGGCTACGATTCGTAATACATTTACCCTTGGCCTGTGTAAGTTAGGACCACTAAGTTTCCCTGTAAGCGCTCATAAGATAAGCTATAATGATTTGCTTTAGGATCTCCCTATAGGAACCTAAATTTGACCAGTGAGGAATGGGTAGACTAAGACATATATGTGAGTATCATTTGCTTCCGCATCACTCTGATTCGTGCCTCTGCCCTTAGTTAGGCCTTATAAGAATTTTGTTTCAGAAGTTAGAAGTTATGCAACTTAAGCTTAGAAACCAAGCAAGTTTGGAATACCTCGGAAACCCCACCTGGATACCTTATACCATTTAAGTTTCATTTTCAGATTTTGACATCCACCTCCGATTTGTTTGATAAGCTGTTTACCACCTTTCCGACCATGTCGTAAGCCATTAAACCATAATGTGTTCGACGCATTTTGTGAATTTATTGCTTATGCTGAATGTGAATGTATCGTCCGATACTACTTAACTTTGCATAAATCCGTTACTACTCCTATGAGAATTCTGGTAATTATTAACCATGGATATAGGAAGTTATGTTCCTTTCCTTTGAATGACGAATCTTGTTCTGCCAACCATTTCCTTTGGAAGGATATGATGCTATGTTACCTCTGTATGGATTTGTTAACTGAGCATGATGATGCTAATAACGGATATTCTGTACATCTCACTTTTGACAAATATACGATGTTCGTATTGCTGATAATACACATCCTACTTACTGCTTATGCTAAGAAGCTGAACAAATCCCCACACTTGAATCATTCGTTTATCCATCTCAACACTTTTATTGAAACATGTGCTGGACTTCAATATATGAACTATCCGTCTGATTCGATGACTGTATTCATTCTATGAATCTTTTGATCTTGACATGTCTTATTGTGTGGTCTTTTATGTATGGACTGGATGACTATTTGTAAAGCTGCCATAGACTACCGTATCTGAAATGTGATCTTAACAATCTATCTTACCCTATTTCGTTATGATGAATCTCTGCACCTGAATCTGCTAAAGTTTTGCCACTATGGAAGCACCAACCCTGAACTCATATGATTATCAATTTTCCTGACAACCATTACTATTCACCCTTGGAAAGTTCCGCCATGAGAAATATTCCGTTGTACGAAGATTTTCCGGTATTTCCGGTGTAATATGAATTTTGCTCACCTCAGTGATTCTCTTGAAGTACTCTTGTTGGTCTATGAAGAAGCGGTATGTGACGACGTATCGACTATTGTGCACCTAACCGTACCACTATCAGTAATCGTTATCCGTTTTCGCACATCAATGATTGATTTGGTCTTTCTTTTGAAACTTCGTATCTCGTTACATCGTGTTAAATTTGAAGGGCTGAAGCAGCAACCACAAGAACTTCTAAGAAGGAGGTTAACTAACCGAGAGTAACCTCTGTGAAGTAGTTCAGTTTTACTTTTGAAGAAGAAGGAAGGCGGCATGGAGTGTATGTGAAAGTTTTCCCTAAACGACTTCAGAGACGGTCCTCGCACTCGTTATAACCTTATGAGTTGAAATATGCCAATGGTATTGGCTAAAATGATCATGTCTTCGTGTGTTTTGGGACAAATTATCATAGTATGACAATGTGTCGTGTTCGAAGGCGAAAGAAGAACATAGAGATTAATGATGAGACGACCACTTGATCTGGAAGAGAAATTCGATTGACATTCAGAAATTATTGTAGACGACACCACCCTGTATGTTGTGAAGACAGAGTGTTCCACCGGAAGAACCGAGGTTGAAGACAGCTATCAAAGTGAGAGACTTGGTAGAAGAGTAGTAGAAGACGGTGGCGGCAAGCATTACCATGGATGAAGCATATAGGAAGAAGAGAGGAGCTGGGATAATACTCGATCATATATTATGCAACACGTGAAGATTACAGTTCGGGCATCAAGACAACCAGACCGTAGGAGACGAACCATTCAACACATAGTTTGGAGTCGATGACGGCGGTGTCTACCTCAAAATCCAGAGCGGTGTTAGAAGAGATGTCGAAGAAACGCAATCTTGTTTCTCTATTCATTTTAGTTGTACTAAGATGAATGGATAGCTGAAGCAGGTTTGCGGTTGGAGGGATGCACAATGATCACGTCAGAGACTGCCGTTACGACATCACCGTATCAAGAAGAGTTGCAGAAGGCTTGAGGAACCAGACTCAAGTTTGTAAATTCCTTTTCCCCATGAGATAAGGTAGACAAGCATCAAACTACCCCGACTTATAAGAACTTTAAAATTTTGCATGTGAATGGACGAATTCTGAAGTGGACATTTGTGTGTAGACGAGATGACTCTGTAGAGGAAGAAGCTATCGACGAGGTATTCGTTTCCTCTCAACCTACTTAAATTCCGTTAACTGGTGATGAGGTCCTTTGAATGATTTGATTCTCTGTGAGAAATTCCGTTCTATGTTGATTCTGCGTTTGTTGAATAACGTTTTACACGAGAATTTTGAGGAGCTATGGAAGGAATTTTGATATTTATGAATCGACGGATGTTGGAGTAACCACTTATTTTGGCTAAATTGATTTTGATAAGTTATGAAGTCTTGGATCTATTAGTGACGTACCTAAATTCTGATGGACGTTTTCGGATTTACGTTACTCTGCGAGTAATTTCGTATTCTTAGTTATGATGTTTAAATTTGGTGACCTCTGAGATTGTAGGTGGACTAGATGGATTTAGATAGGTTGTGTTGTTCACGACTTGAGATAAAGTATGACCATCATGGGGGCATATTTATATGATGCTAGTATTATGACGCCTGATCAACGTGATAATACTTACATCATATAACGTGCACTTGTTGTGGGCATAGGATATTTCGAGAAGTGCCTTAGAACCCTAGAAGTTCTGATATCTGAATGAGATTATCCGCGTTTAGTGAGACTTTGGATTCATTCTACCTATCCAGTTGATCTTTGTCTTTGATAGGCGACTTGACACGTTTGGATGCTCGACGAGCGGTTGCTGATCTCTGCACTTCCGATAATGATTTAGATTCTATTATAAGGCCTTCTGCCATTTGATGATATCTAACGACATGCTTTCTGTCCGTATGGATTCGATCTGTTATTATACGAGAATATGCCTCTGTTCTGCTATACATACGTTTCGCATTCGTTGAATCTGTTCATGGTGATCTGCTATGAGTTAAGATATGAGATTTTGGATTCTGAGAAAACAAGGTCTGTTACCTATGAGAATACCTTTTGGAAGGCTCTTTTGAAGCCGATACTATTTGAAAAAGTTGAAGAGTCACTTTTGTATCCCATCATGGTTGCTACGATTCGATGTATTCTCGTTTCATTCGTCAAATCAATACGATATAAACCCTATGTTTTGTTTGTACCTCTTCATAGAGAACTCGATTATCATCCGTATATTGGTACGTTATCATTGGGATTCGCACTCGGCATAGTGTGTCTCTGTTTTGTTTCTGATCCTTTCATTTCTAATTCTTTGCAAATTTCGAGGACGAAATTTTTTTTGTTAGTGGGGAAGAAGTTGTAATACCTAAAATTCTATAACATGTAAAATGACCAAATTGCCCCTGGGAATTTAAAATCTAAATAAAACATATGTAAAGCACCAAATAAATTTCAAACTTCTGACAATGCACAAGTTATGATCCCAAATAATTTTAACAACTCCATTTAACATTTATACAAGCCATGAAATTACCAAAATGCCCTTGGGCGCCAAATAGAGTTTAATTTCAAATTTATGATCTAATAAAGGTAAGTAAGGGTAATTAAAGGGGCATTTAAAATAGTTAATCAAAGCAATTAATTCCTTAAATAAAATTCCGAAATTTTGGGCCTAAAGCCCTCCCCTTTGACTCGGTTCCTTTTTAAAAATCAATCAAGACCTTTTCTTGTGGAACCCTAATTGCCGAGTGGATACAAAACACACAAACAATTCATTATCTTAAAAATCCGGCCACCAAAACTTTCTCCAACAATTTTTGGTGATTTTTCATCATCAAAAGAAGCCAAGAAAATTCCCTTTCGAATTGTGGAGTCCCCGATCAAGAGTTCTTGAATTTGTTTCGTTTTATGCACTCGCAAGGTAATAATTCATCCATAATTCGTTAAGCCTCAAAAAAAATTCATTTCTAATTTTTCTTACACTCTTCATGTTGTATGTGACCTGATAAAAATAGCCACAAGATTTTTGGATCGCTTTTGGGTCGTGGAGGAAATATTGATGTCGAGCTAAAAGAAACCGAGGAACCCTAATTCAATAAAATACATCCGATCGTCCCATATCACATTTGGTATTTTTCTAGCCTTCTTCTAATCTCATATAACATGTATAAAATACTAAAAACGATCCATGCAACGTTTATGATTTATGTTCGAATTAATGGGTTTGAAAACCCTAAATCATAAAAACCATACTAAAAATACACGCGATCTTTTCTAGGTTCTTACACAATTTTTGTAGCTTATATAATCATCATATGACCTGATAAAAATGATAGATCTAATTTTAGAAGCTTAAATTATTTATTTCGAATAAATTGTTTAAACCGGGTTTTTGTTTATAAATCGTATATATGATGAAAAATGGAACGAATTTACCGAGAGTTCTTAATATGGTATAGATCTGACCTAAATAATGTTAAAGTGATGATTTGAAGATTGGAAAATGTTTTGGGATAAAAAGGATTCGATTTGGATGACCTTAGTGTTTACCGATTGAATTTTAATAGTTTAAGGGTGTGTTTTGTAACTTTTAAAATTCATGGACCATTCTTGTAATACTCTATAAATCATGGGCAATTTGAATAAAATATAGGTTGAGGGTATTATTTGTAAAATATGGAAGATTTGGAATTAAGATGTAAATTATTGATTTTACATGTTTCGAATTGCAAATTAATAAAATGGAGGGACTAAACTTTTAAATTCTAGAAACTTGGTACTGTTTTGATTAAATAAATACATTCAAGGGGTTATGTGTCATTTTGATAATTTAATGGCCTAATATGTAATTATGATTAATTAAGGATTGAAATTATAAGTTAAAGGACTAAATATGTAACTTTGAAAACTAGAGGGAGTTAATATGTAAATTATGAATACTTGAGGATACATTCGTATAATATGATAAGATAAGTGATCATTGTGTAAAATGGATTAAATTAAGGGTTTAATGTGTAACTATGAATACTTGAAGGTTTAAAGTGTAACTTTTGGAATATAAGGGTATAAAATGTAAATTGTGAAACCCTATGGATCGAAGGTGTAAATATGATAAAAGATATCTTATTTCCAGTAATAATGATTTGACTAAGTTATGTTACTTCAAACTTTCTAATAAGGAAACTTTCTAAAAATGGAAACCTGCTAAAAATAGAAAGTTACTTAATATGGAAATGGGATCTTTAGTAATCATGTCTTTACTCCTCTAGGTGTGAAGAGGGAGTAGTTCTGTGCTCTTTATCATCTTATTCAGTGTGATCCTTGTCAAGCAATAAGGTACAGATATTCTGCTTCTTTATTAAGAGGCCTTCGTTCTCTTATTATGATTCATATTAGGGTTTCCCTATACCTTTGCTATGTTCCCTTCATTCATGAACTCCGTTTATTGAACCATCATGATATTGAACCTGTTGTGATTATGAACCCTTGATCATGAACCTTTGCTTATGAACCTTTGCTTATGAACCTTTACTTATGAACCTTTGCTTATGAACCTTTGCTTATGAACCTTTGCTTATGAACCATGATTATGAACCTATGATTATGAACTTATGAAACATGATATTGACCTATGCAAGTAAACTAAAAACATGATTCATGATACTTGACCTTTACCCTCAGTTTGATACTACGAGCCACTCACTAGGCATGAGGGTTTCATGTCCATGTCAGTCGATGCACCGATGGCATGACTCTAGGGCAGGAGAGTGATGACCTGTCCCGTCCCTGCATGTTATGTTTATGATTCATGTTTACGTAGAGGCAGATTATGGCCACCGGGGGCGTATGGATGCATCCTAGATTTGTTCATGTTCATGTTATGTTATGTTATTCATGGTGACTGATGGTGTGTGCGATACACGTCTTTCACACTCCGGGAGCTAGCTACTCCAACCCATGATTGAGGACACCCCTCATATTTCACAGGATACTAAGAGGTCTCCCCTCTGCATGTTTACGATTATGATTATGATTATGATTCATGTTATGTTATGGGCTCGTAGTGGATTTCTGACTTCCTTTACCATGTACCCTTTTACCTTTCCTTATGATACCATGTACTCTTACCTTTCATCTTGATACCATGTATTCATGCTTCCACACTCTTTTACTCATGTAAATTATACATTATACTACTGCTTGTTACGTTATATCTGTTCACTGAGCTCTAGTAGCTCAGCCGCGTTTCTTTTCCCGCGGCAGGTTTTAGTTGGAAGCTGGGTAAGAGTGAAGAGACTTTGGACCTAGAAGACTTTGAGTAGAAGCCATTAGAAGAGATGTACTTATGGATTCGATAGGCAGCTTTTATTTTCCTTTGTAACCCTTTGTATTGCAAGATTTCACTTGTAACCTTTGAGAACCATTGTATTACTTTTGATTGTATGCTATGTTTGATCTGATATGAAGCCATTAATGTGATACTTCTACCCTTGCTGGGTTGGGGTGTTACAATTATGGTATCAGAGAGACAGGCTGCGATTCGTAATACATTTACCCTTGGCCTGTGTAAGTTAGGACCACTAAGTTTCCCTGTAAGCGCTCATAAGATAAGCTATAATGATTTGCTTTAGGATCTCCCTAAAGGAACCTAAATTTGACCAGTGAGGAATGGGTAGACTAAGACATATATGTGAGTATCATTTGCTTCCGCATCACTCTGATTCGTGCCTCTGCCCTCAGTTAGGCCTTATAAGAATTTTGTTTCAGAAGTTAGAAGTTATGCAACTTAAGCTTAGAAACCAAGCAAGTTTGGAATACCTCGGAAACCCCACCTGGATACCTTATACCATTTAAGTTTCATTTTCAGATTTTGACATCCACCTCCGATTTGTTTGATAAGCTGTTTAACACCTTTCCAACCATGTCGTAAGCCATTCAACCATAATGTGTTCGACACATTTTGTGAATTTATTGCTTATGCTGAATGTGAATGTATCGTCCGATACTACTTAACTTTGCATAAATCCGTTACTACTCCTATGAGAATTCTGGTAATTATTAACCATGGATATAGGAAGTTATGTTCCTTTCCTTTGAATGACGAATCTTGTTCTGCCAACCATTTCCTTTGGAAGGATATGATGCTATGTTACCTCTGTATGGATTTGTTAACTGAGCATGATGATGCTAATAACGGATATTCTGTACATCTCACTTTTGACAAATATACGATGTTCGTATTGCTGATAATACACATCCTACTTACTGCTTATGCTAAGAAGCTGAACAAATCCCCACACTTGAATCATTCTTTTATCCATCTCAACACTTTTATTGAAACATGTGCTGGACTTCGATATATGAACTATCCGTCTGATTCGATGACTGTATTCATTCTATGAATCTTTTGATCTTGACATGTCTTATTGTGTGGTCTTTTATGTATGGACTGGATGACTATTTGTAAAGCTGCCATAGACTACCGTATCTGAAATGTGATCTTAACAATCTATCTTACCCTATTTCGTTATGATGAATCTCTGCACCTGAATCTGCTAAAGTTTTGCCACTATGGAAGCACCAACCCTGAACTCATATGATTATCAATTTTCCTGACAACCATTACTATTCACCCTTGGAAAGTTCCGCCATGAGAAATATTCCGTTGTACGAAGATTTTCCGGTATTTCCGGTGTAATATGAATTTTGCTCACCTCAGTGATTCTCTTGAAGTACTCTTGTTGGTCTATGAAGAAGCGGTATGTGACGACGTATCGACTATTGTGCACCTAACCGTACCACTATCAGTAATCGTTATCCGTTTTCGCACATCAATGATTGATTTGGTCTTTCTTTTGAAACTTCATATCTCGTTACATTGTGTTAAATTTGAAGGGCTGAAGCAGCAACCACAAGAACTTCTAAGAAGGAGGTTAACTAACCGAGAGTAACCTCTGTGAAGTAGTTCAGTTTTACTTTTGAAGAAGAAGGAAGGCGGCATGGAGTGTATGTGAAAGTTTTCCCTAAACGACTTCAGAGACGGTCCTCGCACTCGTTATAACCTTATGAGTTGAAATATGCCAATGGTATTGGCTAAAATGATCATGTCTTCGTGTGTTTTGGGACAAATTATCATAGTATGACAATGTGTCGTGTTCGAAGGCGAAAGAAAAACATAGAGATTATTGATGAGACGACCACTTGATCTGGAAGAGAAATTCGATTGACATTCAGAAATTATTGTAGACGACACCACCCTGTATGTTGTAAAGACAGAGTGTTCCACCGGAAGAACCGAGATTGAAGACAGCTATCGAAGTGAGAGACTTGGTGGAAGAGTAGTAGAAGACGGTGGCGACAAGCATTACCATGGATGAAGCATATAGGAAGAAGAGAGGAGCTGGGATAATACTTGATCATATATTATGCAACACGTGAAGATTACAGTTCTGGCATCAAGACAACCAGACCGTAGGAGACGAACCATTCAACACATAGTTTGGAGTCGACGACGGCGGTGTCTACCTCAAAATCCAGAGCGGTGTTAGAAGACATGTCGAAGAAACGCAATCTTGTTTCTCTATTCATTTTAGTTGTACTAAGATGAATGGATAGCTGAAGCAGGTTTGCGGTTGGAGGGATGCACAATGATCACGTCAGAGACTGCCGTTACGACATCACCGTATCAAGAAGAGTTGCAGAAGGCTTGAGGAACCAGACTCAAGTTTGTAAATTCCTTTTCCCCATGAGATAAGGTGGACAAGCATCAAACTACTCCGACTTATAAGAACTTTAAAATTTTGCATGTGAATGGACGAATTCTGAAGTGGACATTTGTGTGTAGACGAGATGACTCTGTAGAGGAAGAAGCTATCGACGAGGTATTCGTTTCCTCTCAACCTACTTAAATTCCGTTAACTGGTGATGAGGTCCTTTGAATGATTTGATTCTCTGTGAGAAATTCCGTTCTATGTTGATTCTGCGTTTATTGAATAACGTTTTACACGAGAATTTTGAGGAGCTATGGAAGGAATTTTGATATTTATGAATCGACGGATGTTGGAGTAACCACTTATTTTGGCTAAATTGATTTTGATAAGTTATGAAGTCTTGGATCTATTAGTGACGTACCTAAATTCTGATGGATGTTTTCGTATTTACGTTACTCTGCGAGTAATTTCGTATTCTTAGTTATGATGTTCAAATTTGGTGACCTCTGAGACTGTAGGTGGACTAGATGGATTTAGATAGGTTGTGTTGTTCACGACTTGAGATAAAGTATGACCATCATGGGGGCATATTTATATGATGCTAGTATTATGACGCCTGATCAACGTGATAATACTTACATCATATAACGTGCACTTGTTGTGGGCATAGGATATTTCGAGAAGTGCCTTAGAACCCTAGAAGCTCTGATATCTGAATGAGATTATCCGCGTTTATTGAGACTTTGGATTCATTCTACCTATCCAGTTGATCTTTGTCTTTGATAGGCGACTTGACACGTTTGGATGCTCGACGAGCGGTTGCTGATCTCTGCACTTCCGATAATGATTTAGATTCTATTATAAGGCCTTCTACCATTTGATGATATCTAACGACATGCTTTCTGTCCGTATGGATTCGATCTGTTATTATACGAGAATATGCCTCTGTTCTGCTATACATACGTTTCGCATTCGTTGAATCTGTTCATGGTGATCTGCTATGAGTTAAGATATGAGATTTTGGATTCTGAGAAAACAAGGTCTGTTACCTATGAGAATACCTTTTGGAAGGCTCTTTTGAAGCCGATACTATTTGAAAAAGTTGAAGAGTCACTTTTGTATCCCATCATGGTTGCTACGATTCGATGTATTCTCGTTTCATTCGTCAAATCAATACAATATAAACCCTACGTTTTGTTTGTACCTCTTCATAGAGAACTCGATTATCATCCGTATATTGGTACGTTATCATTGGGATTCGCACTCGGCATAGTGTGTCTCTGTTTTGTTTCTGATCCTTTCATTTCTAATTCTTTGCAAATTTCGAGGACAAAATTTTTTTTGTTAGTGGGGAAGAAGTTGTAACACCTGAAATTCTATAACATGTAAAATGACCAAATTGCCCCTGGGAATTTAAAATCTAAATAAAACATATGTAAAGCACCAAATAAATTTCAAACTTCTGACAATGCACAAGTTATGATCCCAAATAATTTTAACAACTCCATTTAACATTTATACAAGCCATGAAATTACCAAAATGCCCTTGGGCGCCAAATAGAGTTTAATTTGAAATTTATGATCTAATAAAGGTAAGTAAGGGTAATTAAAGGGGCATTTAAAATAGTTAATCAAAGCAATTAATTCCTTAAATAAAATTCCAAAATTTTGGGCCTAAAGCCCTCCCCTTTGACTCGGTTCCTTTTTAAAAATCAATCAAGACCTTTTCTTGTTGAACCCTAATTGCCGAGTGGATACAAAACACACAAACAATTCATTATCTTAAAAATCTGGCCTCCAAAACTTTCTCCAACAATTTTCGGTGATTTTTCATCATCAAAAGAAGCCAAGAAAATTCCCTTTCGAATTGTGGAGTCCCCGATCAAGAGTTCTTGAATTTATTTCGTTTTATGCACTCGCAAGGTAATAATTCGCCCATAATTCGTTAGGCCTCAAAAAAAATTCGTTTCTAATTTTTCTTACACTCTTCATGTTGTATGTGACCTGAGAAAAATAGCCACAAGATTTTTGGATCGCTTTTGGGACGTGGAGGAAATATTGATGTCGAGCTAAAAGAAACCGAGGAACCCTAATTCAATAAAATACATCCGATCGTCCCATATCACATTTGGTATTTTTCTAGCCTTCTTCTAATCTCATATAACATGTATAAAATACTAAAAACGATCCATGCAACGTTTATGATTTATGTTCGAATTAATGGGTTTGAAAACCCTAAATCGTAAAAACCATACTAAAAATACACGCGATCTTTTCTGGGTTCTTATACAATTTTTGTAGCTTATATAATCATCATATGACCTGATAAAAATGATAGATCGAATTTTAGAAGCTTAAATTATTTATTTCGAATAAATTGTTTAAACCGGGTTTTTGTTTATAAATCGTTTATATGATGAAAAATGGAACGAATTGACCTAGAGTTCTTAATATGGTATAGATCTGACCTAAATAATGTTAAAGTGATGATTTGAAGATTGGAAAATGTTTTGGGATAAAAAGGATTCGATTTGGATGACCTTAGTGTTTACAGATTGAATTTTAATAGTTTAAGGGTGTGTTTTGTAACTTTTAAAATTCATGGACCATTCTTGTAATACTCTATAAATCATGGGCAATTTGAATAAAATATAGGTTGAGGGTATTATTTGTAAAATATGGAAGATTTGGAATTAAGATGTAAATTATTGATTTTACATGTTTCGAATTGCAAATTAATAAAATGGAGGGACTAAACTTGTAAATTTTGGAAACTTGGTACTGTTTTGATTAAATAAATATATTCAGGGGGTTATGTGTCATTTTGATAATTTAATGGCCTAATATGTAATTATGATTAATTAAGGATTGAAATTATAAGTTAAAGGACTAAATATGTAACTTTGAAAACTAGAGGGACTTAATATGTAAATTATGAATACTTGAGGATACATTCGTATAATATGATAAGATAAGTGATCATTGTGTAAAATGGATTAAATTAAGGGTTTAATGTGTAACTATAAATACTTGATGGTTTAATGTGTAACTTTTGGAATATAAGGGTATAAAATGTAAATTGTGAAACCCTAAGGACCGAAGGTGTAAATATGATAAAAGATATCTTATTTCCAGTAATAATGATTTGACTAAGTTATGTTACTTCAAACTTTCTAATAAGGAAACTTTCTAAAAATGGAAACCTGCTAAAAATAGAAAGTTACTTAATATGGAAATGGGATCTTTAGTAATCATGTCTTTACTCCTCTAGGTGTGAAGAGGGAGTAGTTCTGTGCTCTTTATCATCTTATTCAGTGTGATCCTTGTCAAGCAATAAGGTACAGATATTCTGCTTCTTTTTTAAGAGGCCTTCGTTCTCTTATTATGATTCATATTAGGGTTTCCCTATACCTTTGCTATGTTCCCTTCATTCATGAACTCCGTTTATTGAACCATCATGATATTGAACCTGTTGTGATTATGAACCCTTGATCATGAACCTTTGCTTATGAACCTTTGCTTATGAACCTTTACTTATGAACCTTTGCTTATGAACCTTTGCTTATGAACCTTTGCTTATGAACCTTTGCTTATGAACCATGATTATGAACCTATGATTATGAACTTATGAAACATGATATTGACCTATGCAAGTAAACTAAAAACATGATTCATGATACTTGACCTTTACCCTTAGTTTGATACTACGAGCCACTCACTAGGCATGAGGGTTTCATGTCCATGTCAGTCGATGCACCGATGGCATGACTCTAGGGCAGGAGAGTGATGACCTGTCCCGTCCCTGCATATTATGTTTATGATTCATGTTTACGTAGAGGCAGATTATGGCCACCGGGGGCGTATGGATGCATCCTAGATTTGTTCATATTCATGTTATGTTATGTTATTCATGGTGACTGATGGTGTGTGCGATACACGTCTTTCACACTCCGGGAGCTAGCTACTCCAACCCATGATTGAGGACACCCCTCATATTTCACAGGATACTAAGAGGTCTCCCCTCTGCATGTTTACGATTATGATTATGATTATGATTCATGTTATGTTATGGGCTCGTAGTGGATTTCTGACTTCCTTTACCATGTACCCTTTTACCTTTCCTTATGATACCATGTACTCTTACTTTTCATCTTGATACCATGTATTCATGTTTCCACACTCTTTTACTCATGTAAATTATACATTATACTACTGCTTGTTACGTTATATCTGTTCACTGAGCTCTAGTAGCTCAGCCGCGTTTCTTTTCCCGCGGCAGGTTTTAGTTGGAAGCTGGGTAAGAGTGAAGAGACTTTGGACCTAGAAGACTTTGAGTAGAAGCCATTAGAAGAGATGTACTTATGGATTCGATAGGCAGCTTTTATTTTCCTTTGTAACCCTTTGTATTGCAAGATTTCACTTGTAACCTTTGAGAACCATTGTATTACTTTTGATTGTATGCTATGTTTGATCTGATATGAAGCCATTAATGTGATACTTCTACCCTTGCTGGGTTGGGGTGTTACATTAACAGTTAACTCAAAAAGAAAGAACAAGAAGAAGCAAAATACTCAGATAAATCAAATCCCACAATCAAATTACAACCAAAAGATACAACCAACAATCTGTACAAAAATATTCAACGCAACAAATTAATTACAACAACAAATCACTTTCATTCAAAATTACCACTACTAATTACAACAACGAAATCCATTCAAAACTAAAACAACCAATTACAGTACAAAGTTTCTCCCTATAATCACTCGACCTCTAGACTCTTTGGACACGTTTTCTTCTGCATCGTACCAACACGTTCTTCAATCGAAAAGGAAAATATCTCAGTTTTTCATAATATCCGAAAAAGAAAAAAAAGAAAAAAAATCATTGTTTTCCTCATTCTTCACTTCGGTTTGACATAAACTGAAAACATCAAAAATCTTACCCGAAACCCATCATACGATCTTGAAGCCAGTCTTGTGGGGTTAATTTTTGTTTATGCGTTTGGTTTGAGATTAAGGAGGAACAGACAAGGGGGCTGTTTATGAAAAGGTCTTAGGGGTATTGTGGTGTTCGGATTAAAACAAGAGGGAGAAGATAAGTTTTGTGTGGCTGCGTTTTTGGTTAAAGGTTTTTTAGATCAAGTTGTGATTTGATCGGTTTGATTGGGGAAGAAAGGTTAGATGAGAGGATAATTGTGTTTGATTGCGTTGGTATAATTAGGGTTAAGTTTTAATAAACATTAGGGTTATAAGTAAAGGATAAGAGGAGTGTATAGGACAGGCACTTTAGGGCTAATAGAAGTGGGCTTCTACCGGATTTTTGGGCTGCTTTAGACTAATCTGCTTGTGGGGATTCAAGTAGGCTTATATTCGATTAATTGTGATTTGTTATCACTTGAGCCCAGTTTGGGTGAACAAATAACACAGGGACGATTAATTTAAGCCTTTTATCTTGGGGTTGGACAACTTTGGGTATAATTTTGGACAACGATTTTGATCGAGCTTCAAGATTCCGGGATTGATAATTATTTTGGGTTGAGATATTTTCGGGTATATTGGATATAGTGGTAGGCGACGGATTTATTCGTATTTCAGAACACGTGCGTTGTCTGAAATTCACTTGTGACTTGTCTATCTCATCACTTAAACTCATCTCAACCACACCGAATAATAATCATAACACATTCAAGCATTCATTATCTCTTCACGGTTTATTCTTGATTTGTGTAAAATCCCGCGAAAGAATCCATTTCTCGGTTTAAATCACAGAATTATAAAATCCGGTGCACGTTTACATCATGCCTACTACTTCAGATTCGTTCATATCTGAGGTACTCAAGTTGTACGACACATATGATAAACAAATGATTTCCAATTCTGGACAACAAATAAACGTGTGTGATTCGGATAATGCTAATGTGGAATCTTCGTGCTCGAATTCGCATGAGAGAGAGTTGATTCAGTCACTTATGTTGCCTAATGCAAAGGAAAGTTGCATTAAATGTTTTCGATTAATTCATTCACATCTCAAGGTTCTCTTTGAACAGCCCGGATACTAGGGAGGATACAGACGTGCATTCACATCACTCTTTGGTCAAGATGTTAAGACTTTCACAGTCAAGATGATTCTGTATTTAGATTAACTTGAACAACAACTTGACAAAGGAGAATTTTCTGAAGATAGATCCATGGCTGCTTTGGGTGTGATTAACAACCAACTCCAAGTGTTCACTGATTCGCAATACACTGAGGATTATGATGATGACAGTCAAATGGCGAAAAAGTGTTTTGCTAATTACACTGGAACTGAGGTTGACATGTTCAGAAGGACATTACTCCAGCTTATGAGTAATGTTAAGGGGTTCATTAATGAAAGGGCTCAACGTATGGGAAATGGGACAGAATCAGACAAGCATGATGATAGTAACAGCTCAGGAGCTGATATCACAATTTGTGCAAATACAGCTCTCAAACCAGTAATTCACCAACTATCATCTGCTGAGGTACATCTGTTTGATCAACATAAGGTTCTTTCTAATGAACAACAACATACTGATCAAATTAAACCTACTTATGACACATATCTGATGGAAAAGACTGATAGCAATATCACCTCTGATTCATCAAATATGAGTCATAAGGGGGGAGAGATTGATCAGGATGCTGAACATGATGATGCGTCAAGTTCTTTGCCTACAGCTGAGTTTTCCAAATCAAATGATATGGTTGAAAAGGATGTTTATAATGAACTTTCAAAAAGATTTTTACAGCTTGAAAAACATTGTATTTCTCTTGAAATTGCAATGCAATAAAAGGAAGAAAGTTTTCAAACTATACCACCATGTAAAAATCCGGAACTCCCTGAATTCCGTGAAAAACAGTTTGACTGAGATGCGTGACATGTGCAATGATGTTAACACTAAACATGACATTAATGTGGCTGAATTACTTTATGAAAATGAGACTTTGAAAATTCATTGCAAAGAACTGTGTGACTCAATCAAAGAAGCAAAAACTAAGACTGTAGAGCAAACATGTAATACCCCAACCCGACAAGGGTAAAGATATCACAACAATGGTTTCATATCAGATCACAAGCATTCAATCCAAAACATCATAAGTCTATAACATTAAAGATAAAAGGGAAATAAAGTCAACATGACTTAAGCCAGAAGTGAAAACAGAAATAAAATGAAGTACATAAATCCAGAATGCCCAAACAATGGCATAACAGAATCCAAATGGTAAAACTAGAATGTCTAAAGTCTAAGCTTCACACAAGTTGCTCTCATCCCAAAGCTAAAACCCAGCTCCTAGCTTAGATACCTGCCGCAGGAAAAGAAATGCGACTGAGCTTAAAAAGCTCAGTGAACAGATACATAAACAAAGTAATGATAACGAAACAGATATAAGATATGGTGCACTGGGAAATATCATAAGGTATAAAAAAAGTGAAAGTATATGGAACAGAGTAGGATAGTAATCCACCACGAGCCCAGAAACATATCAGATAGTAACCATCAGACAATCTAGAGGGGTTACCTCTCAAGTAACCAGATAATATGAGGGGTGTCCTCATGTATCAAATGGAGTGATCAGCTTCCAGATAAATGTGAAAGGCGTGTATTGCACACAGTCACCAGTCACCAGACATATAACAAATCATATATAGATAATCCACTAAACAGAACAGATCTAGGATGCATCCATACGCCCCCGCAGATAAATAGTGGCCAAAATAATATAATGCGCATATCAGATAACAGATAAGGGGATGTGGCGGAACATCACTCTACCGCTCTCGAGTCATGCCATTGGTGCATCAATGACACGGACATAGAACCCCCATGCCTAGTGAAATGGCTCGGGTATCATACTAAGAGTCAGATATCATATCATAATCAGAGTGTCATATAAAAAAGGGTCAAATCAGATGGTCCATAACAGATGGTTCATAACAGATATATCAGATGAAATGCCAAAGGTCCAAATTAGAGTTTAATCAGAAAGGTTCATAAATAAAAGGGATCATAGCAATGGCTTTGGTAATCTTAAACGAATCAGAAATCAAAATCATATTAATGGGATAAGGGACCCTTACTGAAAAAGGGCAGAGTATCTGTACCTTATTACGAATGCAACACAGACAAAACAAATATAGAACAGAGATCAGTGCCTCTCCTTCTTCACACCTAAAGGAGAAAAAGACAGAATTACCAAGGGGTTCAAGTTCAGATTACCGTTTCTAGTTCTCTTTCCGTTTTAAGTAACTTTCCATTTATGGCAGGTTCCCAAATTTAGGAAGTTTCCATTTATAGAAGGTTTAAGGCATTATAGATTAGGTTAAGTCATTAGGTAAGCATATTATGGACATAGAGAACGTTTTAACAAGTTATGATAAATTAGGGTTAAATGTGATAACTTTACATAATTTAGGGTTCCAATTGAAATTAAACCAAAGTTAAGGGCCATAAATGTGATTATCACAATTTATACATCCAATCCATATTTCAATTATGTATACCAAATTAAGTACCTCAATTTATACCATTTTCCACTTTATACCCTTTAGTATATAAATTTCCAAATGAAACCCCATAGTTCTTTAAATCTTATTTTAACCCTTTACATATTAATAGTTACACAATAATCCCTCCATTTGAACAGAGTTACATAATATACCCCTTATATTAATGGTCGTACGAACTAACCCTCATCTTTGTACAATTTACAAAACTAGTACTTTTTATTAATAAAAGTACAATTCGATAGGTATATTAACCATATTTACACATTAAACCCTCAAGTGTCCAATTTTACATATTACACCCTCATTATCTTAATTTATACGAAGCACCCTCAAGTTCCCAGAATTTACATATAAGTCCCTTTATTTTATTTAATTTCAAACCGAATTACACATTTTTCATAATTTACAAATTAAATCCCTAAGTTGCATAATTTACGAAAAGGACCCCCTATTTTATATTTTATACGAACAGACCCAGGTCTAATGTATATTATAAAAGTAGCCCACAAGTTTTATAAATTACAAAACATCCCTTTTTATTAAAAAAATCCGATCGATAGTACAATAAAATTACCAAACCCTAACCCTACTTTCCCCAAATCATTTTCCCATCATTACTCTATCATTATGACATTAACTTGTCCAGATCCAATCCAATATACAAACCCTAGGTCGTTCGTTATATTCTTAACCCATATACATGTTTTAAATAAAAACCCGATTAAAACAATGATTCGACAAGGCCTTTTTAGACTATAACAATTCGATTGGACATTTTTACAGAGTCATATGGGTCGAATAGGTCTCAAATAAAATAGATCTTGCACCCAGAAAATTCGTATGAAATATATTAGGTTTTATACCAGTTTTAATCCTCAACAATTATTACGGTCGATCCAAGCCATAACAAATTAAACAAACATTTTTCCTGACCTTTTGATGATTGTGGAAGCAATAAAAATTTATGCACACGACCCAGAAAATTCATATCGATCGGTTTGGATTTTATGTGTGTTTTTATTATTAAAATTTCGTGTGATCAATCTTGCTTGCATGATTCGTATTACATATTTTATTTAGGTGGTGTATGATGAAAAAGACATAAGAAAAATACCAGATCGCATTTAGGACGTGTAGATCAAGGGCACAAATTTGTACCTATCGAATGTAATTATCGACCAAAGAAAAACGCCACCGTTCGAACCAAGCTTCCAACAACCCAAACCTTATTTTTCCCAGCTACTTTCAACCTTGATGAACCCCAGAAAAATGCTAGAACTCCTTCAGAAATTCGTATGGCTTGTGGGTGAATTCTGTGTGTGTTTTAGAATAATCGGTATTCTTTAATAGGATTAAAATGGGTTTTTTATCTTTTAAATGGAATAGCCGAGCTATTAGGGGGGGGGGGGAGAGGCTAAAGAAATGGTTCAATCAAGACCAAATCAATTTGCTATAATTTCCATAATTTAATTTGCATTTAAATGGTTTTAGTTTTATTTATATAGTTTTAATAATGTTATTAATATTCTAAATAAATTTTCAGTATACATTACGTGTAGATATAATTTTGGTACTTCACAAAATTTCAAATGTGGTTGTGGAAATAATTTTACTTCATATCTTAATCATCTCCTGAAGTTTGGAATCCATTTGGTAATTTATAAGCTTATTAATCAAAGTTTAAGATTGTAGGGGCACTTTGGTCTTTTAACATGTTTTAGAACTTTTGGGTATTACAACTTCTTCCCCTCTAACAGAAAAATTTCGTCCTCGAAATTTGCAAAGAATCAGAAATGAAGAGGAACGGAAAACAAACAAGCACATACCAGATCAGAATACGAAATGCGGATAACTAGTTCGTATCAATTCCTCGGTTTCCCAAGTAGCCTCACGCTCTGGGTGGTTCTTCCAAAGAATCTTTATGAACGGAATAACTTTATTTCTCATAACTCGCTCCTGGCGATCCATAACCGCTTCCGGCTCTTCAGACAAAGACATATCAGGCTGAATTTGATCAAGCGGATAAGATACCACATGTAGAGGATGATAGTTGTATCCCCTCAGAAGAGATACATGGAAGACGTCATGAACATGCGATAACTGAGGAGGTAGAGCCAAACGGTAAGAAACCTCTCCAATACGATCAAAGATCTCAAATGGTTCGATAAATCGAGGACTAAGCTTGCCCTTAATTCCAAAACGTTTAACTCCACGAAACGGCGATACTTTAAGGAACACACGATCTCCAACACGAAACTCCAAGTCACGACGATGCTTATCAGCATAACTCTTCTGACGAGCACAAGCCTCCTTCAACTTTTCCCTAGCAACAGCTACCTTTTCGTTTGTGATCTGAACCAACTCTGGACCCTCAATAATCCGCTCCCCTACTTCATTCCAACAAACCGACGCTCTACACTTACGCCCATACAACATCTCAAATGGAGCCATCTGGATACTAGCATGCCAACTGTTATTATACGCAAACTCCACCAAACATAAATACTCGTCCCAACTACCGGTCCATTCCAAAGCACAAGACCATAACATATCCTCCAATGTCTGAATGGTCCTCTCCGACTGACCATCAGTTTGGGGATGGAATGCAGTACTAAACTTAAGGCGAGCGCCCCAAGATTTATGGAGTCCTTTCCTGAAACGCGAAGTGAAATGAGGATCAAGATCAGAAACAATAGACGAAGGCATACCATGCAATCGAATAATCTCTTGCTGAAAAATCTCCGCCAACTTACTGATACTATAGGTCATACGGATAGGTAGGAAATGAGCAGATTTAGTTAGCCGATCAACGACCACCCAAATCGCATCATGTCTTTTACGAGTCAAAGGCAGACTAGAAACAAAATCCATAGAAATCTCATCCCACTTCTAAGTCGGAATTTCTAACGGCTGCAACAAACCACTAGCCCTCTGATGCTCGATCTTGACTTGCTGACAAGTCATACACTTAGATACAAAAGAAGCCACATCATGCTTCATTCCATTCCACCAGAAATGCTGCTTAAGATCCCTATACATCTTGGTGGAACCAGGATGAATAGTGAATGGGGAACTATGAGCCTCAGATAGAATAGCCTCACGAAGCTCGGAATCATTAGGAACACAAAGACGATCCTCAAACCATACCACGCCAAAATCATCCACCTTAAACTCTGTCTGCTTACCTTCCTCAATATTCTGCACAATAGACCAGAGCTCACCATCATCCTTCTGGGCTTCCTTAACCCGCAGGATAAGATTGGACTCAACCTTCAGGCTGGCCCAATATCCAACATCACGTCGCATACACAACTCGACATCCAATCGCTCCAAATCCCTAACAACACGGGGATCAATCTCCAAGCTAGCAATCATACCCGACTTCCGGCTAAGAGCATCGGCAACTACATTAGCCTTACCCGGATGATACTGGATGTTCGTGTCATAGTCCTTAAGAAGTTCCAACCATCACCTCTGTCTCATATTAAGCTCCTTCTGAGTAAACATGTATTTGAGACTCTTGTGATCGGTGAAGATATCACACGATTCGCCATACAAGTAATGTCTCCAGATTTTCAATGCAAAAACAATCGCTGCTAACTCCAGCTCATGAGTTGGATAATTCTCCTCATAGGGTTTCAATTGCCGAGAAGCATAGGTAATCACCTTGCCGTGTTGCATAAGCACACAGCCCAAACCCTTCTTAGAAGCATCACTATTGATTTGGAAACCTCCAGAACCCGATGGTAAAGTTAGAATAGGTGCAGACACCAATCGCCTTTTCAACTCTTCAAAAATCTGTTCACGTTCATCTGTCCATACAAACTTTTCACCCTTCCGCATCAATTGAGTCAAAGGCAAGGCCAACTTAGAAAATCCCTCTACAAAACGCCTGTAGTAACCAGCAAGTCCCAGAAAACTCCTGAATTCAGTCACAGTGGTAGGTCTCGGCCACTTGGTGATAGCCTCAACCTTAGATGGATCCATGGTGATACCATCTGCAGACACAATGTGACCAAGGAAAGCTACTTGGTTCAGCCATAACTCACACTTAGAAAATTTCGCGAACAATTTCTGCTGCCTCAGAATACCCAGAACAATACGCAACTGCTGCTCGTGCTCCTCAGACGATTTAGAATAGACCAGAATATCATCAATGAAAACGATGACGAACTTATCAAGAAATTCATGAAAGACCCGGTTCATCAAATCCATAAACACAGCAGGAGCATTTGTTAAGCCAAAAGGCATAACCAGAAACTCATAGTGTCCATAGTGGGTACGAAAAGCAGTCTTTGAGACATCCTGCTCTTTAACTCGCAATTGGTGATAACCAGATCGCAAGTCAATTTTAGAGAAAACTTTAGCTCCTTGCAGCTGATCAAACAAGTCATCAATGCGAGGAAGCGGATAACGGTTACGAATGGTAATACGATTTAGCTCACGATAGTCAATGGACAAACGCATAGTCCCATCCTTCTTCTTTACAAATAGAACCGGAGCACCCCAAGGCGAAACACTAGGCCGAATAAAACCGTTCTCCAACATTTCTTCCAACTGCTCCTTTAATTCCTTTAACTCAACAGGTGCCATCCGGTACGAAGCCTTAGAGATAGGTTCGGCACTGGGAATCAGATCAATAGCAAATTCAACTTCTCTAGCCGGAGGAAGACCAGGAAGTTCATCAGGAAAAACATCAGCAAAATCCCTAACAATGGGAACGCTAGCAACATCAGGGCTTTCTACAGATGAATCTTTAACAGAAGCCAAATAGCCTTGGCAACCATGAGATATCAGAGTTCGTGCTTTTATAGCAGAGATGATTTTAACAGATTTCAGAGGCTGAGAACCATGATAAACAAAGTCAGGATGATGAACATTGCCAAAGATCACATTTCTGGCATGACAATCAATGGTAGCCCTATAAGAAGCCAACCAATCCATGCCCAGAATCACATCAAAATCGATCATATCAATGGGAAGCAGATTTTCCGGACGAACACAATCATCAAAACGTAGAGGGCAATTCACATATTCATGATCAATAATCACTTGGGTTTTCATTGGGGTTGCGATGGATATACGATTAATTAATGGTGTTCGTTTCAGATTAAGTTTCTTAGCAAAGTTTACAGACATAATAGAATGAGTAGCACCAGTGTCAAACAATACGAAAGCCGTACGATCTCCAATATAAAGTATGCCAGTAATGGTACCTGATGTGTTGGCCGCCTGATCCCGAGTAGTAGCATAAACTTGACCCATGGTGGGAGCTGGCCTAGCCGAGTTCACTGGCACGATAGGGTTCCTCTTGGGACAGTCCTTGATCCTATGCTAAGTAGAGCCACACGAAAAACAACCACCAGTAGCTTTAAAGCAAGGACCCGGATGAGCCTTTTCGCAAGTAGTACATATGGGTGGAGGAGGTAGAAGCTCAAGAGGCCTCTTCTGACCTGAAGAACCCGAATGATGACTCTGCTGAGAACCCCGATGCGGGTTGTTACCACCATGACCCTGCCGGTCATTGCCATACCTACCACAATCCCGCCGATCCTGACTCCTGAAATCCTGATGCCTCTGATAAGAATCCCGGTCTTGACGACCCTTCTGCTCATGCCCCTGGTATTGACGACCCCTATGATCCTGACTCGGGTCCTGACGACCCTGCTCCCTGAAGTTCACACGATTACCATCCCTGTCTCTCTTATTCCAACCTCCATCAGCATGCAACATCTCAATGTTGCGGGCATCGTTCGCAACCGCAGCAACATCCTCATACTCCGTGTTCACAATATGATCCAACACCCACTTCTTCAATGCCCATTTAAAGTGTTTAGCCTGACGGAAAGCATTACCCATAACCTCTGCTCCAACAAAACTAGCCAGCCTCATGAACCTCTGCATGAATTCCCTAGACGACTCTCGATCCAACTGACGAATAGACCCATACTCACGTTCGTACCTCTGCTGTTCAGACACTGGAATATACTACTTATAGAATATACCACAAAAATCCTCCCAAGAACAAGTATCAGCGAAATCCTCTGCCTGTGACTGAACATACGCTGTCCACCAACTCAGCGCATCACCCTCCAGTTTAAACGTAGCCAAGCACATCTTGAATTCATCCGCGCAACCCAAGACCCTAAACAACTTCTTAACATGAGTGATCCAGTCCTCTGCCTCAGTGGGAGTGGCAGCAGACCTGAAAGATAGAGGCTTGAGCTTATTGAACCTTTCGATCCAAACATGAATACCAGCAATTGGAGCAGTGGGTGGAGCACCGCCACCACCACCACTTGATGAGCCCGCACCATTTCTGATGTTATTTGTAACTTGGGTCACCAACTGAGGAAGAGCAACAGCCATCGCATCGGCTATCATGGCCTCGAAATTAGGGCCATCCTGTCCATCATTATACTGGGTAAAACGCGTATTCACCATCTGAACGATCATGAAAATGATTAGCAAACTCAAACAGAATATGACAGAGCAGATCAAGAAGATATAACAGAGCAAAACAGGAAAAGCGTGCGCGAAAGGAAACCTAATTTCTACCCAATCCGCACAGGTCACGAGCCTAAGCTCTAAGGGTTTCGGATAACCTGTCTCTGATACCATAAATTGTAACACCCCAACCCGACAAAGGGTAAAGATATCACAACAATGGTTTCATATCAGATCACAAGCATTCAATCCAAAACATCATAAGTCTATAACATTAAAGATAAAAGGGAAAATAAGTCAACATGACTTAAGCCAGAAGTGAAAACAGAAATAAAATGAAGTACATAAATCCAGAATGCCCAAACAATGGCATAACAGAATCCAAATGGTAAAACTAGAATGTCTAAAGTCTAAGCTTCACACAAGTTGCTCTCATCCCAAAGCTAAAACCCAGCTCCTAGCTTAGATACCTGCCGCAGGAAAAGAAATGCGGCTGAGCTTAAAAACTCAGTGAACAGATACATAAACAAAGTAATGATAACGAAACAGATATAAGATATGGTGCACTGGGAAATATCATAAGGTATAAAAAAAGTGAAAGTATATGGAACATAGTAGGATAGTAATCCACCACGAGCCCAGAAACATATCAGATACTAACCATCAGAAAATCTAGAGGGGATACCTCTCAAGTAACCAGATAATATGAGGGGTGTCCTCATGTATCAAATGGAGTGATCAGCTCCCAGATAAATGTGAAAGGCATGTATTGCACACAGTCACCAGACATATAACAAATCATATATAGATAATCCACTAAACAGAACAGATCTAGGATGCATCCATACGCCCCCGCAGATAAATAGTGGCCAAAATAATATAATGCGCATATTAGATAACAGATAAGGGGACGTGGCGGAACATCACTCTACCGCTCTCGAGTCATGCCATTGGTGCATCAATGACACGGACATGGAACCCCCATGCCTAGTGAAATGGCTCGGGTATCATACTAAGAGTCAGATATCATATCATAATCAGAGTGTCATATAAAAAAGGGTCAAATCGATGGTCCATAATAGATGGTTCATAACAGATATATCAGATGAAATGCCAAAGGTCCAAATCAGAGTTTAATCAGAAAGGTTCATAAATAAAAGGGATCATAGCAATGGCTTTGGGAATCTTAAATGAATCAGAAATCAAAATCATATTAATGGGATAAGGCACCCTTACTGAAAAAGGGCAGAGTATCTGTACCTTATTACGAATGCAACGCAGACAAAACAAATATAGAACAGAGATCAGTGCCTCTCCTTCTTCACACCTAAAGGAGAAAAAGACAGAATTACCAAGGGGTTCAAGTTCAGATTACCGTTTCTAGTTCTCTTTCCGTTTTAAGTAACTTTCCATTTATGGCAGGTTCCCAAATTTAGTAAGTTTCCTTTTATAGAAGGTTTAAGGCATTATAGATTAGGTTAAGTCATTAGGTAAGCATATTATGGACATAGAGAACGTTTTAACAAGTTATGATAAATTAGGGTTAAATGTGATAACTTTACATAATTTAGGGTTCCAATTGAAATTAAACCAAAGTTAAGGGCCATAAATGTAATTATCACAATTTATACATCCAATCCATATTTCAATTATGTATACCAAATTAAGTACCTCAATTTATACCATTTTCCACTTTATACCCTTTAGTATATAAATTTCCAAATGAAACCCCATAGTTCTTTAAATCTTATTTTAACCCTTTACATATTAATAGTTACACAATAATCCCTCCATTTGAACAGAGTTACATAATATACCCCTTATATTAATGGTCCTACGAACTAACCCTCATCTTTGTACAATTTACAAAACTAGTACTTTTTATTAATAAAAGTACAATTCGATAGGTATATTAACCATATTTACACATTAAACCCTCAAGTGTCCAATTTTACATATTACACCCTCATTATCTTAATTTATACGAAGCACCCTCAAGTTCCCAGAATTTACATATAAGTCCCTTTATTTTATTTAATTTCAAACCGAATTACACATTTTTCATAATTTACAAATTAAATCCCTAAGTTGCATAATTTACGAAAAGGACCCCCTATTTTATATTTTATACGAACAGACCCAGGTCTAATGTATATTATAAAAGTAGCCCACAAGTTTTATAAATTACAAAACATCCCTTTTTATTAAAAAAATCCGATCGATAGTACAATAAAATTACCAAACCCTAACCCTACTTTCCCCAAATCATTTTCCCATCATTACTCTATCATTATGACATTAACTTGTCCAGATCCAATCCAATATACAAACCCTAGGTCGTTCGTTATATTCTTAACCCATATACATGTTTTAAATAAAAACCCGATTAAAACAATGATTCGACAAGGCCTTTTTAGACTATAACAATTCGATTGGACATTTTTACAGAGTCATATGGGTCGAATAGGTCTCAAATAAAATAGATCTTGCACCCAGAAAATTCGTATGAAATATATTAGGTTTTATACCAGTTTTAATCCTCAACAATTATTACGGTCGATCCAAGCCATAACAAATTAAACAAACATTTTTCCTGACCTTTTGATGATTGTGGAAGCAATAAAAATTTATGCACACGACCCAGAAAATTCATATCGATCGGTTTGGATTTTATGTGTGTTTTTATTATTAAAATTTCGTGTGATCAATCTTGCTTGCATGATTCGTATTACATATTTTATTTAGGTGGTGTATGATGAAAAAGACATAAGAAAAATACCAGATCGCATTTAGGACGTGTAGATCAAGGGCACAAATTTGTACCTATCGAATGTAATTATCGACCAAAGAAAAACGCCACCGTTCGAACCAAGCTTCCAACAACCCAAACCTTATTTTTCCCAGCTACTTTCAACCTTGATGAACCCCAGAAAAATGCTAGAACTCCTCCAGAAATTCGTATGGCTTGTGGGTGAATTCTGTGTGTGTTTTAGAATAATCGGTATTCTTTAATAGGATTAAAATGGGTTTTTTATCTTTTAAATGGAATAGCCGAGCTATTAGGGGGGGGGGGGGGAGAGGCTAAAGAAATGGTTCAATCAAGACCAAATCAATTTGCTATAATTTCCATAATTTAATTTGCATTTAAATGGTTTTAGTTTTATTTATATAGTTTTAATAATGTTATTAATATTCTAAATAAATTTTCGGTATACATTACGTGTAGATATAATTTTGGTAGTTCACAAAATTTCAAATGTGGTTGTGGAAATAATTTTACTTCATATCTTAATCATCTCCTGAAGTTTGGAATCCATTTGGTAATTTATAAGCTTATTAATCAAAGTTTAAGATTGTAGGGGCATTTTGGTCTTTTAACATATTTTAAAACTTTTGGGTATTACAAAACAACCTCTTTGATTTCCAAAAATGATGAATTCAAAGCTCAACTTCAGGAAAAGGGTTTTGCAATTGCAGCGTTGAAAAACGAGTTAAGAAAATCGGCAGGAAATAGAGTGAACACTAAGTTTGCAAAACCATCAATCTTGGAGAAACCACCACTTAGAAACCAACGAGTTGGGTAGCCCGCGCGTTGCGGCGGGGTTTTTAGAAATATTTTTAAAAACAGGCGCGGGTGTGTCAATTTTTTCATGTATTTTGTTTGTATGCTTATTTATTTGGTAATGTAGAATGTTTTGGGTAAATATTTTTTAAAACATGCACGGGTGTGTAATTTTTTTTTAACGTGTTATTATGTACGTATTAGCGTTGTAAGTTTATAAAAATGGTATAGTGGTTGTGTGACAACCCGTAAAAATCCCTCATAATAAATCTCAGTGATTTATGATAAACTCAACTTACGGTTTAATAAAACCCATTTTTATGGAAAAATTTAAACTTTTCTATCATCGCTATTGTTATCATGAAATGTTTTCATGATATATTAAATAGCAAACGTTACTCGAAACACAATCAAATCATGAGATTTCATTCTCACTAAGTTCGAACCCTCACTAATCATAATAGTTAGTGATGACGAATCCCTACACACAAGTATATGCCTTTGTCCTAATTACCCTAATTAGTACACTTAATTTACACTAATTATCATTAACACTCTTTAATGGGCTGCACTACTTCACAGCCCACATCACATAGTCCGATCCAACCCATTATTATTTGTCTTATACAAATCCAAGCCCACATCCAAGTTAAATTCTAACTTCGTGATTTATATAAAATCCGACCAACCGTAGTCCCTCCAAAACGCTCTTGTATTTTCCGATTCTCGAACGCGACTATTAGATATTATTTTACCTCTCATTTACTCTCCTAGCTAACAAATAATACGTCAAATATTAGCTCGAGATATAAACATTTGATATGCTTAAATGAGCCAAAGTGTTGGTTCCATTTTATCAAATCGACCATATATATATTTTTGCGAACTCATCCGATTTTATCCGAACTTGTTTTAACTTCATTTCAATAATTCTACATGATCAAATGTGATGTATTGGAAATGTTAGTGTTAAAAATATCGAACTCGACATTAAACCCGACTTCTCACGAACCAAAAATACATGTCGACTTAGAAAATAAGCAATCCAATTTCCATTTGATATCCTTTAAATCTTTCACATGCTACTAAACTCTTTCTATGTCAGTAGCTTCACTACAAGCAACCAACACTATATTCATTAACTTTCAATCATAGAACAAGTAATCATTTCTCACACAAACCCCACTTGCTCCAAAACAAATGTATAACTGCCAATAACTAAAACCAAGAGTCTTGAACTTTTGCCAAACTCTTACTCATTCTCTGTATTTAGACTCTGCCATACTCAATATAACCGAATATAGATATGAACCAAAAACTAGAGACAAGATAATATTGAGATTGTTTTTCTTAGTCAAACTTCACTCTTTCACACGTTGAGATACTTGCACACTCAAACTAAAATATCTAAAGCATGTATACATAAACCAACAACTAGAAACAATACTCAACCACTCGGTTAGAAATATCTAATGAATATAAACATATCCTCCAACAACAAGAGACAAAATCTTACAAATACTCTCTATGCTATTCCTATGATTGCAAGAACAGAAAAATCATAATGCTTTGTTAACTCTTCTTTTTGGACCCAAATAAGAAAACGTGTGAATATACTTTTCCTATATACTCCATCGACTAGAAACCAAATTCTACAACTCTTTCCATACTCTTCCCATGACAGTAGGAGCATGTGAGGCATTGACTTACATATAAGAATGTAAATGATAGTAACGTGTGCAAATGTATTACATGTACATGCCAACAACATAGGACAAACCTTCACACCTTCTAATAATTTCCAAATTTAGGCGCATGCTAAAAAGTCATGAGTATTCAAAACAGTAAGGAACCATGATGAGTTTTGAGGATAATATAGTCAAAACAATGGTATAGTTTCTTTATAAAAACCCGCTCGTCCATGCACACTTCACTACCCATTCAACCTACTCATTATTCACTGCCAAATCCAGACGCCACTCATTCTCACTTCTCACTTATCCCACTCTCACTAACACTTCAAAAACCTCGAACAACACTTGCCTTTCTGTTGGAAATACAATCGAATAGAAGATAGAAGCAAAAAACATATTGAACTCGTCAAGTTTACTGTTTCCTTCTGGTGTTTTCATTCGATCATCACTGCTCCTTCTTGAGTCCTGTTCGATCATCATTGCCTTCTCCTCACCATCTTAAAAAGTGTTGTAAGTACTAAGTAACCTTTCTCGTTTTCCATTTCTCGCACACACAAACCGCCACATGCATCATAAAACATCATACATTCTTATAATTTTTTGAGCGTATAACCTGTTTATGTTTATATCTTACTTGCATTTTAGTTAAAAACCCCACTGATATATGCATGCATGCACTATCTTACTTGTTCCATTCGAACCTACAACTCGACATGTGTATATATTCACTACTAAATTAAAACATGCATAGAACAACCTTCACTGATGACTAGTACATGATAAAAACACATGCATGCACTTTCTTGTGTTTATCAACTCGAACGTACTTATGTTCGCTTATTATAACATTAGAGCATGGCATGTAGCCATTGAAGAAGGATTCAACGACCACCCACCTTTATATCTAAAACCCTAATACATGCATGCACTCTCTCTTTGTTTTGTTTTCCAAACTTAACGTATAAACATTGATATTATGAAAAACATGACAACTTATTTGAGCCATGTCGAGAACTCTGTTAGAAGTTCTGACAGTTATCTCACGCTCATCACTTTCACAATTAAGTAACATTGCATATCACACGTACACTAAAAATAGGTTAAGTATATTGTACATATAAGATAGCCCCAGTCGCTTAGAGAACAAACCCACATTTCACAAACCAACTTAGTGATCAAATATTATCTTTACATGACTCATTCCAAAAACCAACTAGCTATATTTTTCGTATAAACCACTTACAAAAATACTCGAGATTCGACCCTTTAAACTAGCCTAAGTTAATCGCATAAATCATTTTGAAAAACAATTAGAAACCATAAACGGGCTAAATTGTATAACTCGTTAAGGGCCCAACTAGATGAACAATAAGCTACTAGTTGAATAAGCTAATGAAATAAGCTTCTTTTATCTTAAATAAGTCTCCTAAGAAGTCGCCCACTTTTTCCGTTACCATTTTGACATTTTTGGACTAAAAACGTAACGCGTTGTAACTATAAGGACTAAAACTGTCAAATTGTGAAACCTGTATACTAAAACTGTGAAAACAGTTTATAAAGGACCTAAAATGACTTTTAAATAAATTCCAAGCTTTATAATGGCATTTATATTATTTTTGGAATATTATTAAACTTATGTCTAACTAAGGACTAACTACGTAACGCAAATACGGTTAGGGTAAAAAGTATAAAATCGGGAAAGGACAAGGACCAACTATTTTTCACTTAACATCCTCATTCATCACCACGTCACTTCACATGCATTCATTTCATTCTAATTGCATATATTTAACTTTCGTTAAACGATTTCACTCGCATATCATTTCATCATAATTTGAGGCGATAATACCTCGAGTCAAGTGACATAAGAATCAAGATAATATCATTGTATGATATTATATTTTCTTAACTTGAGGCATTTTAGGCATATCACACTCACTTCATCAAATCGTCATACGATTTCTCACGTTCACACGCATCGTTAGTACAAGTCGAATACTTAGATATTCCTCATATTTAGGTCTCGTATTGAAGACGTTTACGTGATCGTTTCTATAAGTCTTACTTGATCTTATAATTCCATCTTGTCAGCTACACTCCAGGTGAGTCGTGGCCCCTACATTTTAATAACTGTTTTATAACTCTTTTGGGGGAGATACATGCTTTAACTGTTTTAAGTATTTTATACTTTGAAAACACTCATGATTCATTCGAAATCATCAACTATGTGTTACATGTTTTGAACCACCCTTTGACGGAAATATATGCTAGCTATAATTGCAAAACCTGCTTGCTTAGCCTAAATGTTATATCTGAAGGATAACATTATCAAATTACTTGTTGTAACAAGATACTGAGGCTCATTTATGCATTCATATGGCAACTGAATGTACTGTTAACTAAACTGTGATGTTTATACATCTCAACTGGAAATAATTGCCAACACTAAAGTATGTGTATCATATGAAATCTGAACCCTATATTGCCTAAGTTTAACTATATTGCCATAAAGTCCCTCGATCATGAGCCATTAATCACTGCGGTGAGCGCGAATATAGTGGACAGCTTCGAAACCTGTTAAGGCTGACGACCTATCACACTAAATATGGGCGGAATGCCGGATGGCTAGTCGTATTTAGTGGCGATACACTATATTCGACACAAATAGGTGAGGCAATCACCTATTCTTTAGGGCAAAACCATCAGTAACCCTGATGTGACTTTCTCCGTTTTACGGTACTCTTGTTAACGTTTTACGCATCATGAGGCTTAGAGCAATATAACCTTTTGAATATATATGGCTTCTTATATATATTCGGATACAGCTGTATTTAGTAACGACCACACTACACTGATAGACATCAGACCTTATACTAGTATTTGTACTATGTGTTGTACTAGGAACTTAACTGTTATCCTATGTGATTTAGTTGTACTTTATGATAAAGACAACATAATGCTTGGCATATCGTATTATAAAAGCTTAACCATTACTTCATTACAAGCATAACTCATTTTCCTTTAACTTGAAACCTATGATCCCTTGGGATCATAAACGATTTACTCATGGATTGTTATCCAATTTCAAACTTACTAGTTACTTCAAGAAGTACTAGTATTTATTTCAACTCTCAACTCTTGAAAACATTGAAAGAAAGTTATTTTCTATCAAACTCCGCGAACTCACCAACCATTGTGTTGACGTTTTAAGCATGTATTTCACAGGTAATCAACGGAGCAGGACAAGACACGGAGCAGGCATTAAATACTCTGATAACTTAAATGGTGTGAAAATCAAATATGTCATTCTTTTCCAAATCATCGTAATTTTTGGAGTTTTCAAATCAGATTCTACAAACTTTTTACTAAAACCCTTCTTTTGAATGACATATAACTTTTAAAACGCCTTTCCCGAGCCATTTTCTAAAATTTTGACTTCGATCCTCAGTGTAACACCCAATTATTTTCCGTTGCCACAAAACCAAAATTTGGGGGTGTTACAGATTGGCATCAGAGCCACAGGTTATAGAGAATCAAATGTTTTCCAACATTGAACTATAACCACACTTTCAAAATAAATGATTTTACACCATACCATTTTATGCCCTCCGTGTCTGTAGACTGTCGTGCTCAATGTATTACCTACTAAGATTTGTTTTGTACTAATCCTTACATGCTTAATGTTTACTCTTCACACATAACGCACTGTGTTATCTCACACTCAATGTGACACTCTAAACGTACGAATACTCATAATTACTATTGTTACAGTACCATGTCTTCCAAACTAGCCGAGACTACCTCTCCTACTATACATGCGTCACCTACCTACCAAATTGCACCGGATACTGAAAATCCTTATATAAGAATGTCACAACCCCAGCCTGATATAGAACTTACTCAGAAATCACCTCTGTCATCCCCTACTTACTCACCTCCACGTCAAAAACTTAAGAGAGCAACCGAATCCTATTCAGATGAAGATTTGATTGGTGGTCAACCAACATATGAGTCTGAACAGAGTTCACCCCAAGAGATGACTTGGAAGAAGATCGAGTCAAATTCCCCTTTGCCTGATATCTCAGATTTCCCCATGCCCGATATCCCAAAGAATGTATCCTCACCCAACTCTCCCGACTACAATATAGATACCTATGACCCCATATGGACTTTCCTTCACCAACACACCAACATACTAGACTCTCACTCTGAACAGCTAAAAGAGTTACAACCATTACGATTCGAATGGTACGATCGTAACATTGATACCCTGTTTAAGAGAACAGATGCTGAGAGAAGAGAAGTGTTTGATCTAGGAGTAAATGTTGGTAACATGAAGGGCAATTACGAACAAGAACTTAGAAACTTAGATGCCAGAACCTGGTGTTTGGGTAGAGGTCATACTCAAACACAAATTAGGATCGAGGACGTTGAAAGAGCATTATGGTTAGCTAGAGACACAGCAAGAATCCAAAGCCAAAAGATTGCGGCCTTGGAAAGCATGTTAGCTAATCAGATAAATGCATGCCAGAAACGTTTCTCAGCCATGGAAGCTGCACAACTAGATCTTGAGGCAGAAGTTAGACGTCTACGTCAGAGACGTAACTGACCTTAAGTATAATTGTTGTATTCAACAAACCAAATAGTTTTGGTTAGTATTCCATGTATCTTTCAATAATCCTGTAACTCTCAGAATTTGTAATCGACTTTTAAGCTACGACAATCTATCTCTATTATATCCTTCCATTGAAAACAAATTCCTTCCACCAAACCCTAATATGGTGCTATAAATGCAATGAGCCATGCAAAACCCCACCATTTGTTACTCTCGTAGAAAACAAATGACTCCACAAGAATCAATGAGACACTAATAAAAGACCTTGTGTTGGTCGTTTTGATCAAACAAGTGATTAGAGTTATGTCAATATTGATGATTGTATTCAAACCTACTATGGTATTATCGATGATTGTACATCAACTATACCACGACTAGACCTTAAACCATAGAATTCCAAGAACAAAATCTTCAAAGAGAACTTGATAACTAAAGAGAAAGTTGTCGAACTTCAACCTTTGTAGATAAATCCAATAGTTCCTTAACGATCCCATATCAAGAGTCGATCATTACTTTACGGTATTACCCAGACACATCGTATATCTATGATCCTCAGTTGATTTGATTTTGTATTGAGATCACATTGTTAGCACTAATATACAAGTACTTTGTTATTTGAATTATTCTAACAATAAAGTGAATACTAAATCAGCATATTGTGTAATGTTCATAGGGAATGGACAACATGAACAACGTAGTGCCCACAACAACCCTGACTCCTAAAACTATTAAGAAATTGGAAGTAACCACAATAGTTCACCTAGGTAACCATGACATGACAAGAAAAGAAAGAAAGAAGGCTATACCTTGTAAGCATAACCATGAAAGTTTCATGGGGTGTAAGCCAATGTACCTAAAGGATTCAAGGAAAATAACTAAACCTATCCGCACTTGTGCCCAAAGAATTAGGCAAGATATTGCACTTAAGAAAAATAACCAAAAGCGAAAACTTGAGGATAAAAGATCCTTTATTCTCAACGAATGTGAGTTCCACAGTGATGTTTACATCCGCAATCATCTACAAGACCGCATTGATTACCTTCGCCAACAAAGACCTAAACCAGAAGTTGGAAGAAACTTCATCACCAACCTTAGTAATAAGAACAAATACTATGGAAAGTAACCTCTGTGCCCAAGATGTAAGTTGCATCACACCGGACATTGCATTGAAAAATGCGGAAGGTGCCGGAAGACAGGTCACAAGACAAGAAATTGCAAAACCATGAAAGGAAATAAGCAACCCTCATCCATAAAATGCCATGAATATGGTAAAATGAGTCATTACAAGAGTCATTGCCCAAACTACAAAGCCCATAGGAAGCCTAAGAATCGTACTAAGGAATAAGAACTCATCAAATAATCTCAAACGTGTCGAAGAATGACATCTATGTTAAGCAGATGAATGGATTCCTGCTGTAAAATAAATAAACTCTAGTCTAGAACTATCTAAGTTATATTTCCGTTTGTATTTACCTTGGGTACGATGGATGTAACCTAAGTGTAACAGTTATCCTTCTACCGTATGAAAACTCTACCCTGTAATATTTCCATGATAATTATAATCTACGTCTATTTCAATTTCTATTCCACCTCTCTAATTCATAAATCGTTATGTAACAACGCACAGATATTACCTTAAGGATTTAATTAACTCCATTTGACCAAACCATAGATTGATACCACATTGTAAGAAATCCTTACCTAGAACCTAGGTTTATACCAAAAATATCATTTTAGAAATTCCTGACCAATCCTCGAAATATGAACAAAACTTTCAAATTCTTTTGAAAATAATCAAAGGATGCCTGATTTTGTGAGGCAATTATGATAAATTAAATCATACAAAAATTTCTTGAACAACTGCTCCAAGCGTTACATCATTTGGTCCTCAATTATACATAGCCTAGCTACCTATGTATAATTTAGGAAGAATCATGTTATAAATGGAACATCAATCTTTTCAAAGTTTTCATAACAATTTTCATTCCAACACAAAAATTTCGAGACAAAATAAATTGTTCATAAATCTTACTTTTAACCGAACCCTAGCAAGATCTACACTTATTACCCATTACCTTATTATAAGAAGTCGAGGAAAGTACGAAATTAGAAACTATAAGAATTCACAACAAGTTGAGGAAAACACAAATAACATAAATTTTATTAGAACCCACGGAAATTAATACATAGCAAGATGATTAACACCGAAAGTACTAATAGTACGATAAACCCAATGAAAGGCATAGAGCCTTCAATAGGATGGACCGCCATAGCAACAAAAACCATCACCAACCCAGCAATAGCAAGAGCCACCATAGGATGAAGAACCTTGATTATTCAGGAAGATAAATAAAAACCGAGTCATTAAGGACCCGGATTAAGCATAAACGAAACTTATTCGACACACTACTAAGATACATTCTAATCAAACTAGCTCGTGACCCTCACTTCCAAAAGTTATCCGCAAACATGGCTAGGATTGCGAGGGGTACGATAACCAACAAGTATCCGTTATTTTACTATTCACGATCATTAAGTTACAAATCGCTCTCATTAAAAATCCTCTAGTCTCGATCACTAAAACTCTGAACGTTAAGTGTTAAGAAACTTCCTACTCTCGACCGTTACTATCACTATTCCTAACCTATGAATGTGTTAGTTGATCTAACATTCAAATTTAATTCGTTCGGTACGAATAAATCCAAATTGGATCCCGTTTTCCTCGATATCCAAATGAAAAATCTCCCGACAACATTTTCCATAAACTCACATCTCAGAACATCACATTTTCAACACCCATCACGGCCTGAACTTCGGGACAAATTTCAAATTTAGGGGTGGATAATGTGACAACCCGTAAAAATCCCTCATAATAAATCTCAGTGATTTATGATAAACTCAACTTACGGTTTAATAAAACCCATTTTTATGGAAAAATTTAAACTTTTCTATCATCGCTATTGTTATCATGAAATGTTTTCGTGATATATTAAATAGCAAACGTTACTCGAAACACAATCAAATCATGAGATTTCATTCTCACTAAGTTCGAACCCTCACTAATCATAATAGTTAGTGATGACGAATCCCTACACACAAGTATATGCCTTTGTCCTAATTACCCTAATTAGTACACTTAATTTACACTAATTATCATTAACACTCTTTAATGGGCTGCACTACTTCACAGCCCACATCACATAGTCCGATCCAACCCATTATTATTTGTCTTATACAAATCCAAGCCCACATCCAAGTTAAATTCTAACTTCGTGATTTATATAAAATCCGACCAACCGGAGTCCCTCCAAAACGCTCTTGTATTTTCCGATTCTCGAACGCGACTATTAGATATTATTTTGCCTCTCATTTACTCTCCCAGCTAACAAATAATACGTCAAATATTAGCTCGAGATATAAACATTTGATATGCTTAAATGAGCCAAAGTGTTGGTTCCATTTTATCAAATCGACCATATATATATTTTTGCGAACTCATCCGATTTTATCCGAACTTGTTTTAACTTCATTTCAATAATTCTACATGATCAAATGTGATGTATTGGAAATGTTAGTGTTAAAAATATCGAACTCGACATTAAACCCGACTTCTCACGAACCAAAAATACATGTCGACTTAGAAAATAAGCAATCCAATTTCCATTTGATATCCTTTAAATCTTTCACATGCTACTAAACTCTTTCTATGTCAGTAGCTTCACTACAAGCAACCAACACTATATTCATTAACTTTCAATCATAGAACAAGTAATCATTTCTCACACAAACCCCACTTGCTCCAAAACAAATGTATAACTGCCAATAACTAAAACCAAGAGTCTTGAACTTTTGCCAAACTCTTACTCATTCTCTGTATTTAGACTCTGCCATACTCAATATAACCGAATATAGATATGAACCAAAAACTAGAGACAAGATAATATTGAGATTGTTTTTCTTAGTCAAACTTCACTCTTTCACACGTTGAGATACTTGCACACTCAAACTAAAATATCTAAAGCATGTATACATAAACCAACAACTAGAAACAATACTCAACCACTCGGTTAGAAATATTCTTACTCAACCACAAGTATCAAATGAATATGAGACAAGACTTGTTCCCACGTTTATACACTTGCATACACAATTGAAAGTATCTAATGAATATAAACATATCCTCCAACAACAAGAGACAAAATCTTACAAATACTCTCCATGCTATTCCTATGATTGCAAGAACAGAAAAATCATAATGCTTTGTTAACTCTTCTTTTTGGACCCAAATAAGAAAACGTGTGAATATACTTTTCCTATATACTCCATCGACTAGAAACCAAATTCTACAACTCTTTCCATACTCTTCCCATGACAGTAGGAGCATGTGAGGCATTGACTTACATATAAGAATGTAAATGATAGTAACGTGTGTAAATGTATTACATGTACATGCCAACAACATAGGACAAACCTTCACACCTTCTAATAATTTCCAAATTCAGGCGCATGCTAAAAAGTCATGAGTATTCAAAACAGTAAGGAACCATGATGAGTTTTGAGGATAATATAGTCAAAACAATGGTATAGTTTCTTTATAAAAACCCGCTCGTCCATGCACACTTCACAACCCATTCAACCTACTCGTTATTCACTGCCAAATCCATACGCCACTCATTCTCACTTCTCACTTATCCCACTCTCACTAACACTTCAAAAACCTCGAACAACACTTGCCTTTCTGTTGGAAATACAATCGAATAGAAGATAGAAGCATAAAACATATTGAACTCGTCAAGTTTACTGTTTCCTTCTGGTGTTTTCATTTGATCATCACTGCTCCTTCTTGAGTCCTGTTCGATCATCATTGCCTTCTCCTCACCATCTTAAAAAGTGTTGTAAGTACTAAGTAACCTTTCTCGTTTTCCATTTCTCGCACACACAAACCGCCACATGCATCATAAAACATCATGCATTCTTATAATTTTTCCAGCGTATAACCTGTTTATGTTTATATCTTACTTGCATTTTAGTTAAAAACCCCACTGATATATGCATGCATGCACTATCTTACTTGTTCCATTCGAACCTACAACTCGACATGTGTATATATTCACTACTAAATTAAAACATGCATAGAACAACCTTCACTGATGACTAGTACGTGATAAAAACACATGCATGCACTTTCTTGTGTTTATCAACTCGAACGTACTTATGTTCGCTTATTATAACATGAGAGCGTGGCATGTAGCCATTGAAGAAGGATTCAACGACCACCCACCTTTATATCTAAAACCCTAATACATGCATGCACTCTCTCTTTGTTTTGTTTTCCAAACTTAACGTATAAACATTGATATTATGAAAAACATGACAACTTATTTGAGCCATGTCGAGAACTCTGTTAGAAGTTCCGACAGTTATCTCACGCTCATCACTTTCACAATTAAGTAACATTGCATATCACACGTACACTAAAAATAGGTTAAGTATATTGTACATATAAGATAGCCCCAGTCGCTTAGAGAACAAACCCACATTTCACAAACCAACTTAGTGATCAAATATTATCTTTACATGACTCATTCCAAAAACCAACTAGCTATATTTTTCGTATAAACCACTTACAAAAATACTCAAGATTCGACCCTTTAAACTAGCCTAAGTTAATCGCATAAATCATTTTGAAAAACAATTAGAAACCATAAACGGGCTAAATTGTACAACTCGTTAAGGGCCCAACTAGATGAACAATAAGCTACTAGTTGAATAAGCTAATGAAATAAGCTTCTTTTATCTTAAATAAGTCTCCTAAGAAGTCGCCCACTTTTTCCGTTACCATTTTGACATTTTTGGACTAAAAACGTAACGCGTTGTAACTATAAGGACTAAAACTATCAAATTGTGAAACCTGTATACTAAAACTGTGAAAACAGTTTATAAAGGACCTAAAATGACTTTTAAATAAATTCCAAGCTTTATAATGGCATTTGAATTATTTTTGGAATATTATTAAACTTATGTCTAACTAAGGACTAACTACGTAACGCAAATACGGTTAGGGTAAAAAGTATAAAATTGGGAAAGGACAAGGACCAACTATTTTTCACTTAACATCCTCATTCATCACTACGTCACTTCACATGCATTCATTTCATTCTAATTACATATATTTAACTTTCGTTAAACGATTTCACTCGCATATCATTTCATCATAATTTGAGGCGATAATACCTCGAGTCAAGTGACATAAGAATCAAGATAATATCATTGTATGATATTATATTTTCTTAACTTGAGGCATTTTAGGCATATCACACTCACTTCATCAAATCGTCATACGATTTCTCACGTTCACACGCATCGTTAGTACAAGTCGAATACTTAGATATTCCTCATATTCAGGTCTCGTATTGAAGACATTTACGTGATCGTTTCTATAAGTCTTACTTGATCTTATAATTCCATCTTGTCAGCTACACTCCAGGTGAGTCGTGGCCCCTACATTTTAATAACTGTTTTATAACTCTTTTGGGGGAGATACATGCTTTAACTGTTTTAAGTATTTTATACTTTGAAAACACTCATGATTCATTCGAAATCATCAACTATGTGTTACATGTTTTGAACCACCCTTTGACAGAAATATATGCTAGCTATAATTGCAAAACCTGCTTGCTTAGCCTAAATGTTATATCTGAAGGATAACATTATCAAATTACTTGTTGTAACAAGATACTGAGGCTCATTTATGCATTCATATGGCAACTGAATGTACTGTTAACTAAACTGTGATGTTTATACATCTCAACTGGAAATAATTGCCAACACTAAAGTATGTGTATTATATGAAATTTGAACCCTATATTGCCTAAGTTTAACTATATTGCCATAAAGTCCCTCGATCATGAGCCATTAATCACTGCGGTGAGCGCGAATATAGTGGACAGCTTCGAAACCTGTTAAGGCTGACGACCTATCACACTAAATATGGGCGGAATGCCGGATGGCTAGTCGTATTTAGTGGCGATACACTATATTCGACACAAATAGGTGAGGCAATCACCTATTCTTTAGGGCAAAACCATCAGTAACCCTGATGTGACTTTCTCCGTTTTACGGTACTCTTGTTAACGTTTTGCGCGTCATGAGGCTTAGAGCAATATAACCTTTTGAATATATATGGCTTCTTATATATATTCGGATACATCTGTATTTAGTAACGACCACACTACACTGATAGACATCAGACCTTATACTAGTATTTGTACTATGTGTTGTACTAGGAACTTAACTGTTATCCTATGTGATTTAGTTGTACTTTATGATAAAGACAACATAATGCTTGGCATATCGTATTATAAAAGCTTAACCATTACTTCATTACAAGCATCACTCATTTTCCTTTAACTTGAAACCTATGATCCCTTGGGATCATAAACGATTTACTCATGGATTGTTATCCAATTTCAAACTTACTAGTTACTTCAAGAAGTACTAGTATTTATTTCAACTCTCAACTCTTGAAAACATTGAAAGAAAGTTATTTTCTATCAAACTCCGCGAACTCACCAACCATTGTGTTGACGTTTTAAGCATGTATTTCACAGGTAATCAACGGAGCAGGACAAGACACGGAGCGGGCATTAAATACTCTGATAACTTAAATGGTGTGAAAATCAAATATGTCATTCTTTTCCAAATCATCGTAATTTTTGGAGTTTTCAAATCAGATTCTACAAACTTGTTACTAAAACCCTTCTTTTGAATGACATATAACTTTTAAAACGCCTTTCCCGAGCCATTTTCTAAAATTTTGACTTCGATCCTCAGTGTAACACCCAATTATTTTCCGCTGCCACAAAACCAAAATTTGGGGGTGTTACAGGTTGTGTTTTTTGTTGGGCCGGGTATGTTATGTATGTAGGTGGCCCAACCCGTTATTTTTTTTCTCCTTATCAGTTATTAGGGAAAGAGTATAGATCTAAGGTTTGTCTGAAATTCAATTTCATATCATATCTAATCGTGTAAGAGATCTCTTTTTACCGGAATTTGAAGGCAGATGTATATCTTGATTATTTGTTGTTTGTGAACAACTGTAAGTGCTTTTAATTGTTGTTAATGGTTTGTTGTTTTTTGGTTGCAGTTGGGAATACAAATCAATGTTTTGATACAAAGTACACAATGAGTTAAATGAGCAGGCGATAACAAAAAAAGGTTATTTATCTTCAGTTACAATATTTCAAAATGATTAATTCGATATGTGACAATGATATGTCAAGTGTATGCAAAAGGGATGTTGCATTTTCATAGTGGCATATTTAATATGTTTGCATCAGTGCATGTGGCATAGCCATATTACAAAAATAGTTAAGTGTAAGATATTACACATCACTGTCAAAAGCTGGTTGACTAACAGCAGTGGTTAATTACATATTTACATTAGTAGTTGTTTCACATTTTCATGGATTTCTTCATTCTTTTTTTCTCTTTTTGGCATCTGCTTCCTTTTCTTGGAAAAGCGACCTTTTAGCAGTTGCAGGCTTTTCACTTGGATCACCTGTTGTAAATAAAGAATTAAAAGGTTAATAAATTTGTGGTATACATTCATTTTTACATATGTGTGGATACCATGTAACATTTGTTACCTGCAAGTTGTGTAGATATTTGTTTTCCTTGTTTTGATTTTGTTTGCATATGTGTGGATGCTGGTGGTGTTGTTGTTGCAGCTGCAGTAAGTGAAAAAGATTTAATTTAATGTTTAAAAAAAAAAAAAAAAAAATAGTTGTTACTTGGATTGTCTTCTTCTGGTGTTGGATTCTGCTCTGCTGATACGGTTATAATACAAAAAATGTTGATAACTATGTTAGCTCATATATAAAATTTTAAGATAGGTTTTGTAAAGGCCGAAAGTTTCTTACATGTTGCATGTTCACTGTGTGTTGTAGGGGTTGGTGTTGCTTCTATGCTGGCAGCAATTGTTGGTGATGGACTGTATTCTATAGCAAGAAAGAGTTGGTGCTGTTGAGGTTCGTTGATTTCACTGCTCTTGTGTGGTTGTTGCGTTGTTGCTGAGCCTGTTGTTAAATAAAGAAAGAAAAAAAAAGGAAAAAAAGTTAACTTTTTTCAAATCAGATGGTGTATACTATACATGATACATTTGTGGTTACTATTTTAAGTATTTACCTGACGGTTTATCTGAAATCTGTTGTGGCGTATCCGGTATATCTAAAATTTGGTTGAAAATGAAGTCCACTGGTCCTTGTTTTGAAGATGTGTTGTAATGAAATTGGAAGATATGTTTTTTCCCAACAATTGATAACAATTTTTCTGGAAATTCTTGAGGGTTAGGATTAGGGCTGTAAACGAACTGAACGTTCAATGAACATTTCATGAACCGTTCGGTAAAAAGTTCGTTTATGTTCGTTTATTTATTATATGAACGAACATGAACAATATTTTACGATCGTTTAGTTAAATGAACGAACATGAACAAAAGTCACGTCCGTTTATTTATGTTCGTGAATGTCCGATTATGCATTCGTTAACGTTCATTTATTTTCATTTATTTATTTATGATCTTATATCATATCTTTTAATTGTATAATTTTAAAATTAATTTGTTTAAACAAAACAATACATATAAAACAATATTAGATGCATAATTTAATAAAGTTTATGTTTGTTTGTCTATGTTCATTTATGTTCCATCATTTATGTCCGTTTAGCGTTCGTTTAGTGTCTTAATGAATGAACATAAACGAACATGAACAAGTCATTTTTTTAATAAACGAACATGAACAAGAAAATTTGTCCGTTTAAGTATTCGTGTTCGTTTATTTGTCCGGTTAAAATTAAATGAACGAACATGAACAATGCTCCGTTCGTGTTCGTCCGGTTCGTTTACAGCCCTAGTTAGGATTCTCAAGTTATCTAACCAATGATTCGCAGTCAATACCAACAATATCGTCTGCTTTTGGCGAAAAAAATGTTACCATAGCCGTTTCTGTGTTGTCTGTTAAATATGCTTTGAAATTGTATCTGTATATATTGAATAGTGGTATAAGTTAATTGTAATTTTGTAAAATAATTATAGAAAGAAAATAGTCTTGCCTGTAAGTTGGAGACACCATCGGGCCATGCACTCTGCATTCAAACACACCTTCGTTGATATGGGCTTTAATACTACAACTTGTGCATGATGGGTAGTACCAATCGCGAGTTGTATTAATTCCTGTGATGGTTCCTTCGCAAGTAAACCGAATACCCTATTGTTTGTTTCAACAAATAGTATTTTAAAATTAACACTTTTTTCATTGCATTTTTTTTTACTTAATGTACAATTAAAATTAAAAAATGAAAGTAAATTACTGCATAGGTGTGTGGATTTTCGTGTAATAGTGTAGCTAATGGTATCCTATTTCTTATTTTCTCCTGCTCCTTGTTCTGGTATGGGTGTTTAATGATTTGCAATGGTGGATTTAAGTTGAAAACGGTTCTATATCTGTTGTGCAGTTGTTATATAATCAATAAATAAATGCATTAGCATAAAAGTTGTTTCTCAAAGTGATTAGGCCATAGAACTTACTCTGCTTGATATTCTTCTAGTTCTGGAATCTTTGGATTTATATAGTAATGAGTTGCTGGTGTCGATGACAGTTGGAATTGGTCTCGGTATTTTGTAACTCGACAGGAACTGACAGCAATTATAACTGGCTTTTCAAGTGCATCAATCTCTTCTTTTCTAAACGTTTCAGCCAGATCGTCCCATAATGTTAATTCTACTGAATTGCGGCTGTTTAAAAAAAAAAATAGTATGATATGTTTTTTTTTTAACAGAAAATGGTAAATATACTTACTTGAGGTTTTGAATTTCCACTTTGCGGTTAATCATTTGGTATCTGTTTGGATTTCCCCGTTTCTCTTTTTGTCCAGATCCCATGTAACAACCTATGTAGTCTATAGATATTGGAATAAAGACACTCTGAAATATGATACCTATTTGTATAAATGAAAAGTACCTAATGTATGTGTTACCTGTCAGTACTGGATAATCTTTTCGGCTTTTGTCTTGTGGATCAACAACTCTGTAAGGAAACTGGTTGTATGCAACAAAGTTCAAATAATAATCTGGAAATCCAGTTGGTGGTATAGATTCAAATTTTGTAAATCGTGTAAACAAAAGTGTTGTTTTGTTTTCCAGGGTTTGTTGCCAGCTATCTGTAGGAATGCATGTGAAACCTGAGATCTTATACGCTCTGCCAGGTATGAGAGTAGTTGTAAATCGAAGTTTTTCATTAGCTTCCATGTTTCCTTGTATTGCATCACCCTGCTCATGTTAAATTATTGTTTTAATATCAGGTTAATATATATGATCAGGATTTAAGAGTTTATTTATCAATATTTTTTTTTGGAAATGACCTGTTTGTCCAGCAAAATTGCACGGTAGCCTTTTTCTGCTGTGTCTGGTGGGTCTCTAGCTATCCATGAACGATAGACTTTGGCTTCTAGAATTTTGTTTCTGCTTGTTGGTCTTAAGTCCTTAATGCTAGTTTCCGTCATCCTGTATGTAGTAAAAAAAGATAACATGGATGTTAGTTTTGTTTATATACGTGAAAGGATAAATAAAAAAAGAGAATAATAGCATATGAATTGATGTTAGTTTTGTTTGTATGTGTGTAAGGAAAAATAAAAAAAGAGAAAAATAGCATATGAATTAGCATATATTGCAACATGTATAATAGAAGCTGTTATTAGTAAAAGTTTCAAAACCTTGGGGTGTCTGCCAAGTGGCTGGGACTGTTGAATCAGTTGTAAAAAATTAATCCAATAAGAATAAAAATCTATATATGATGCATATATAACATGTAATAGATCAGTAACTTACTTTTTTCTTTGTTGTCGCCAACTGCAGATGGATCTAGTGTATTGATTGCACGTTCACAGTTGCCATCTTTTGAATAAAAGGTGGTTCTACCACCATTTGATGATGAACTAACAGGTAAACTCTTATGTTGATTGAAAGGATGTTCATTTAATGTTGGTATTCGTTTACTTGTAAAGCAGCCACTGTTGCTACAAAATTCTGTTCTATTACTTGGTGTGCACTCAGTGTGACACATATGTTGTGCAAAACTTCCTTTTGCCAGCCTCATATCTAACTCAGTTTGTGGTTCTTTATCAAGTGCATCATTGTCCCCCAGGTTATTCATATAATTGTTAAAGTTTTTTTATGGCTCTAACTTATCGACATAATAATTAAATACTTTTGATGTTTCTATATTTGAAGATCTTTTAGGCATATTAAAAATATAGCAGCAAAATAGATATCTATGCATAATAATATATAAGGCAACAGTTTTTAGGCACATAAGAAATGAATGAATGATGTCAATATGCTTAAACATTGGAAAAAACATGTGATGGTGAACAATATAATACCTGTTGGAAGAGATTGTACTGATACAATTGCTTCTTAACTTGACAGGCTGCATTCAAGGGGAACCAAGTGAGAAAAAAGGCGGGAAAAAAAGGTGAGAAAAAAAGAAAAAGAAAGAAAGAAAAAGAAAAAAAAAATCAAAGCTGACATGGCTACTAACCTTTGCAAAAGCAAATTTGGCTGCTTCTTTTTCTTTCTACTTTGGAAGATTTGTTTCTTTCTACTTTGGAAGATTTGTTGATATGAAAAGGAAGAGATGATAGTGAAGTTTCTGGATTCTTACAAAAAAAATATCTTAGTTAGGTGTGTATATTATATGTGTATATTTTGTACAGTAAAGTGTACTTATCTTTCATCTTGTGCCACATAATATAATAATGGGTATCTTAATCCTCTTGCTAATGACAGTTTTTGGGTTAATTACGTTGCTACAGTATTGCTACAGTAGAAAACAGTGCTTAGCACAGTGTTGCACAGTGACAAACCCATTTATGCACCACATACCGGGGCAGTAATTGCATTGTTAAGCATGTTTTTCTCCTAATTGCAAAACTGGGTTTTATATATATTAGATAATCAGTTGTTAGACAACCGACTGCGTTTAGATCTGAACGACCAAAATCATCAAAACCACGGTTTGCCTACCAAGTTGATTCGAAACAAGTTTTGTCAAAACCAGTCACTTCACAGGATAGACCTATGGAAAAGGAATATACGCTTGCAAAACCTCATCATATGAGTGCATCTAGCTCTTCTAGGATTAGTTCAAAGCGTGTGTCATTTGTGACACCAAAGGAACATGTTAGACATGAAAACAGTGTTCAGAATCACAACCTAGAGGATGCTAAGAAAAACACCCATGAAACGACTAGGAATTTTCCTTTTCTTAAGAGTAGTTGTGTATTGACTAATGCGATTCCCATAGCAGATCACTCTAAGAATCCTAGATCTTTCTCTGACTCCAAACATTTTGTTTGCTCAACTTGTCAGAAATGTGTTTTTAATGCAACCCATGATGATTGTATAACAAAATTCCTGAAGGAAGTGAATGCTCGTGCTAAGGTTCAGAACTTTAAGACTAGAAACAACAACAAGCCCGTAGAACTAAAGAGGTACACTCAGAAACTTGGTAGGCAGATTACTGTATGACAAAGGTCTTCTCTAAACAAGTCTTCCACTGTTCGTGAGAAACTAAACACTCCTAGATCTTGCCTTAGGTGGATTCCGACGGGTAGAATTTTTAAGATTGTTGGTCTTAGATGGATACCTACTAGTAAGCAGTTCACTGATTGCAAAGATAAGGTTGACAGTAAAACCCCAAATGGTCAAGATGCTGATATCACTAACCCATTTACATGCAAACAAACCCTTAATGTCTGTGCAGGTAGTCTTTACTTAAGTGCAGGTACAACGTTCACTCCTATTAAGGAAAGACTCACGGTTTGGGTGCCGAAAAGATTGATATCTTATTAATCAGGGGTTCAAGCAAGTCAATCTTGAATTTCATCGACAATGACGTCTGTTCACATCAGTTCAGGCCTCATTCTTCAACGACAATGACGTCTGTTCACATCAGTTCAGGCCTCGTTCTTCAACGACGATGACGTCTGTACACATCAGTTCAGGCCTCGTTCTTCAACGACGATGACGTCTGTACACATCAGTTCAGGCCTCGTTCTTCATCGACTATGACGTTTGAACACATCAGTTCAAGCCTCGGTCCTCAATGTCAACATGATGCCGTCTACTGACATCTCTTCAGGCCCTGTTCATCAAAGAAAAGAAAGGCATATGCTTGAGTGCGCTTTATCTTCGGAAGAAGAGAAATCTTCTTGTTTATGACCATTCTCATCAAGCTTCATGCTCTTCTCATGCTCATTCAGTCATCAAGGGGATAAACATACATTGGAGTATATTCTTATTCACTTGGTCTATCAAAAATGGCAGTTGGCAGTCATATGCAATTTTTTAGGGGGAGAAGGGTGAATAAACTACATGGTGATTGGGATTTGAGAAATGGTCATACGACTCTCCTTGTTTCTGACTATTCTCATCAAAAAGCTTCATACTTGCTCCATGCTCGTTCAGACATCAAGTGGATCTACTTCCATCAGATTGGACGTTTATTCACTCGATCAAAAGTGGCAATTTCAAATGCAATTTTTGAGGGGGAGAAGTGTGAACAGTGGATCAACCTCATATACACTTGTTCAATCAAAAATGGTATTCTCATATGCAATTTTTGAGGGGGAGAAGTGTGAACAAGTGGATCGACGTACATTTGATTGGTTGTTCACTCACTTGTTGGGCATCTAATTGTGACTATGGAGTTGATCGGGTATCACTTGTTTGAGATTGAAGTTGACTTTCACACAGGCGTGATCTTATCTTATCTTGAAGTCAGGGTTGGTTGGATGCATGACTTTCAATGATAACTTGCTCGTGCTTAAGATTTAAGTTGAAGACTTAGTTTATCTAGGTACCAACAGTCGGGGTAAATGTTTGAAGACCTGGTTAACTATCGCTTAAAGGAGTTACGTTGTAGTACTCAGTGTCACACGCCGATGACGTTGTGGATAATCACAAGAGGTGTTAATGTCTCATACTTTGGTTAGGTATTGAGTACTTAGAGATTTGCTGGGAGCATAAATTCTCTACACCGTTCTTCCAACATTAGTGCAAGCTTAAGTCACGAGAACGGGGAATTCTACTTCAGTTTCAAGTTTGGTATATCGGGTTTGCTTCATCAGTTATCACTTCAAATAGCCTACTTAAAGGGTTGGTAAATATAGTCAGGAAGAGTTTCGGTAGCGGTTGATTCTCACTTGATACATTTGAGCTAATTTTGTTCTTCTCACAAGATTTCAAGTATTTGTGCGTAAAATGTGTTGTTGATTCTGAGGTATCAAAACTAGCAAGGGGGAAGGAGACATACATCTAAACGCACAACGAGTACACGTGATGAACTTTATACCTCTTCTGAGTTGGGGTTATTCCGGGAAGACAAATGTCCTAACCGCAGAGAAAATCAGTGTTTTAACTCGTTCCTTATGGTGTATCATTCCAACTACGTGGGGGATGAGATGTATGAAACAGTTTCTGATGATTAAAGAGGTACACAATGGTATGATGATTCCTCTAGTTAGTCTGTATCATTTTGACTACATACGGGATAAATTGCCTACACTCGGGACTTAGTTGACTTGGGTGTAACAATTCTCATCTGCAATTTCCTGAAGGGAGAAAAGTGCATCTCTGAGTCTTAATTGATCTTGATGTTACGTTTTCGACTTCATGAATGGGATTGAGTGTGTACTTCGAGTTTTTGGGCTTCATATAACGAGACTGATTGCATCACTTCAACTACTTGGGGGAAGTGGTCTCTGGATACTTTCGGTATTCGTTATTTCAGACTTCAGCGGGAAGAAATGTGAAAAGAATTATTCAAGCGTGAGATAATCCATTGCTGATCTATTTGATAATCCCCTGATCGGAGAATCACGATGGTTATTCTTAAAAGGAGCAGCAATTTTTGACGTGGTTTGCTACGGTTTCCGCTGTACACTTACCTTATGTAAGCTTGAAAGAGAGCTTTGAATCTGCTCAAAAAGAAGATTATCGGTTTGGGGGGAAGCTATCAAAGCTTCACATTGAGAAGGCTCAAGTTCAATTGATTATTCAGGAGCCTCGAAAGCTTTGGTGGTGAAAGTTTAAGAGATGTTGACTACTGATTTCTACTACATACTGAACGTATCCTTATTTCAGTATTCATGTCAACATTTTCTTAAATTAAATAATATACTTTGTACATATCTTATACCAAAATGTAGATAGAAAATATAAAAGCAAAATGTAAATAGTAAAATATAAAACCAAGAAAAACCCATAAAAATTAGAAAAACAGAAAATACCAAAAATAGTTGTTCTAGGCATGTCTTCTGTTTATCGATAACATTTACGGTCTTAGAAATGTCATTCAATAATGACACGGGACTTTAAATGAAGCTCGAGCAGAAGTTAAAATGTATTGTTAAAACATGTCTAAATGGCTTGCTATTACTTTAGATAGCAACCCGCGTTTCAAAAGGGGGAAAGCACGTCGCCAAAAAGACGGTTGTTCCTCCCACTGGGTGACGTTCACCTGGGCATGGATTACTTTATATCCATGTTTTTCCGATTTGATGTACGTTTCAGTGCATCATTTCTTGTAAAGGAAGAGAAATGTTCTTTGTATGCAAATAATTTTTCCTTCTATGATTCTTCTGAAAATTATTTGTGAGACACATGGTGGTAACATGTTGGTTGAAATTCCTTCAGACTTGGATTGTGCATAAAATTTGTCACTCAATCAATGACTACAGCTCTTTAACTAGAATACGGGTCATTGATTGAGGGGGAGAGTGATTTCAAATTTTATATCATCAAACGGGTTTCTTGGTTATCCTGTAATTGTTAGAAAAGGTTTTGTAGTTAACGGGGTATTAGTTGAAGAGGATCTTACTAAGCTTTATCTCAAATGGCCAAATGTGTTAGCTGTTAGAAAGATTAGGGCATTATGTGCAATTTGCGTATAGTATCCTACCTTTATATAACTAGAAGGTTTATTTGTGTCACTTTGGAATCCTCGTTTAATCCCCTAAACACTTTAAAACTCAAAATCTAAAAGGAGTTAGAAAACCCATTGTGTTTGATGTTCTTTAATACTCCACTGGCATTTGTATGATCTGAATGAATGAGTTTCAAATGTTGATTGACTTTTGTTAGTCGATTGCTACTTAATTGTTGTTGATTTAGTGCATGTGCACTCAGGATGTGCTTAGGTATATAGCTATCATGTTAGAGTCTTGTCCCTAAGATCCTAAGTTGAATGTTGAAATATGTGTGAATTGCCATGTTCATGATTGTTGATTGCTTTTCATGCTAGATAGCGGTTTGATGTATTTCCTGATTGTGGTTTGATTATGAGATGAATATGGTATTATGAGTTGGAAAGCTGCTATGTGGTAGCTATTAATGAAAAGTGAATCTGTATGTATGTATATCTATGTTGATATTCTTATGCAGACTCCATGGCCAATATGAATGTGCCAGTTCCCGCTCTAACCATTCGATCAGATGTTCAAACCCTATTGACTGGCTCTGAATTCACCACAACAACAACATCTGCAACAACAACAACAACAACACTGTCTTCACCTCCACCACCTTCACTTCAACAAATCATTATTATTCTGGTCTCACCGAGTGGGGATCTACAATACTTGGGAAAATTTTTGGTGGATGGATAATTGATGCTGATTACTGACTCCCTCAGGGAAGCGAAAAGTTCAACATCATTTGTGTCATAACGATTATCTTTGTACATAATAAGCAGTGAATAAACATTTGTTGTTATGTGTCAGTGTATGATTGTTTTAATTCAAAATCTTTCAAACCTATCATACCTGACACTAAAATTCTCCCTCATTGATTGAGGGGGAGCATCGTAATGTTCCATCATCAGAATATATTAAATCTGACCACATTTTCTCCCACATTTTCTAACTTATTTAAATCAATTGGGATCACAAATCTCAAAAGGATTGAAATTTTTGATCGGGGGAAAGAATGTGATTTAAATATGAAACCTGGTGAAAATGTGATTCTTTGGACTTAAATGTAAGCTCTCCCATATGTGCTAAACTCTTTCGCATATCGATGCACATATTGAGGGGGAGCAAATGGTTTGTGATAACAAAAAGGATGTGGCATCTTATGTGAGCATGACTCAGACTTCACCAATGAATTGACGAAACATAAACTGTCATTAATCGAAAGGATGCGTCCAGGCCGGGTAATAATTTCAAGCTGGTCTAACCAGTGATGTAAGCGTGTCACGAAGAGGATGTATCTGAGTAGAGTGTACCGTTTTGAGAAACTTTCTATGGACTTGACCAGGTCGGGTAATAATTTCAAGCTAGTCTAACTAGTGATGTAAGCGTGTCTCGAATCGATCATGTTCACTGAAAGTGGATCAATTCAAAAAGTGTGATCTCCACCCAACATGTGCAAATTTATAATAAAATCATCTGAGCACATTTTAAGGGGGAGAATTTGAAAAATATAAAACTCTCAAAGTGTTAGCAAAATGTGTTTCATAATCATGAACACTTTGAGAGATTTTTCAAGGATTTGGTAAATGGCAACATAGGATAGTCGTGAAGTTATAAGGTGTCTAAGGTTAGGAAAACCTTCCTATGATCCGCCAGAGCCGGAGGGATCTACCCAGGGACAATACCGAGTAGTTAGTATTAGAAAGTCCTTAGGTATGATCATGAAAAAAGAAGTGATATGAGAAAGGGGAAAGAAGGGGTTGAAGAATTAAAAAGAAATGAAATGAGAAAGGGTGAAAAGAAATAGCCATCCAATTACTCAACCTTAGGGCAAAAACCGGGTTCAATTCATATGCTACTGGTTGTTACTAAGGTAACGCCGGTATTGAAGACAAGACGTCATGGACCTAGTGATGCATTGTACTAAACCTTCTAAGCCACTCAAGCTCTCTTAAAAGGACTTTTTTCATTCTCACGGGGAACCCTGCATAATCTATCGATCGCTCATTACGAGTTATGTTGATATTGAAATAGGAGACACCGCTCCAGTCTCCGACTACCAAAATTGCACTTATCGAGTCTAGAGCCACGAGATGCATCATAAGATCTCATAGGAACACGTGTTACTTCTACACGGGTTGTTCAACATTAACGACACCAGTTGTAAACTTATGAGTCCTACGCTGATTTTAGCAATCTGCCAGAACATTTATGAGGGAATTTACAAATGTAATTCTCAGTGATTGAATGGAAATTCCTGCCAGGATCAACATCAAACAGCCCTGAAAGCAGGTCACTTCGGTAATTCCTTGTGGATTACGCTTAGTGGTCGCGACGGTTTCAAATGGTCTACAGTCGTGGAGTGAACTCCAGCGACTCACCTAATCCTTGATTTACTATGGTAGATCTTGTAAGCCCTCTGTGGGTTTTCGATTTAGGAACGGCCTTGGTAAGGATTTGAGAGAGTTTTCACACTATGCTGTTAACAATATCGAAGTCATCTGGATAAGCTAATAAGCATGATAATAAGCCATTAAAATAAGTTCCAAGTCCTAAATAGTTTTGGTAAAACTTTTCTTTTCTTTTCTTCTTTTCTTCTTGTCGCAACAACAACCCAAACACCTCTTTTCTATGAATTGTTTAGACTAAATGGTGACACCTACAAATAAAATGAATAAGCCATCATATTAACCACCTAACAAAGTCTATAAAAAAATAAGAATGTAGCTAAAAAATCCTTGATTCCTCGGTTTATTTTTCCCCTTTTCCTTGTGTCGTGAGTACAAAACCAAACACCCTTTTACCATTACGTTTTTGCTATTCTCTAAACTATAAGCTATAAACTGCTTAATAAGACTTTTAGATAAGCTAAGTAACCTGTTAATAAGCTACAAAAATAATCCCATAAAGTTTTAAGGATCAAATCATGTTTCTTTTCCTTTCCTTTCTTTACCGAGAACAAGCCAAACGTCCCTCTTTGATGAATTAATTAGCCTATAAGCTAAATTCTTTAAGCTACGAGATTTAGTCACCTTAATAAGCTCCTATTAAAGTTTACAAAACCACTGAAACGTTGTCAAAAGATCATAAGGCCTCGTTTATTTTCCCCTTTGATTTCCTTGTCGCGACCTAAAACAAAACGCAACCTTTATTTAGCTTTAAGGCCCATAAGCTAATTGTGTACACCCATAAGCTCTTAACAACTTATTTACAACTTAAGATAACTTATGGTAATAAGCCATAACATGCCATGCCTTTTTCTAAGCTAAAAACAACATCATTTTGTAATAAGGACTATCTTTGCAATCGACATAAAGCGTCAAGGACCAAAACTGTCAAAACTCTAGGACTAGTAATAAATGTATAAAAAGCTTTGAGGGCTGTTTTGTCAAAACTCTAAAGAGGGAATTAATATAAAACTTTAGTGGTGTAAAAGTGTAAATTATATAAAACAAGGACTTGTTTTGCACATAAATTATAACAAGGGATATAAACTGTCATACTTGAAACTATATGGGTATAAAGTTTAACATTTTTATATTATTTCAAAAATATACTTCTAACTCATTTTAACCCGGTTTTTGTAAAAACTCACATACAAAATGTTTATGTTTAACAATCGATCAATCGAACTTTAAGGATTAAATATGATAAATATAATTCATCATCTTATAACTTTTGGAGGAACTTGAAATTTATAAATCTTATCATTTATATGTATCTCAATGATACACGCTATATTAAACCCACCAAAATACTCAACACATAATTACCAACAAAACACATGTTGTATGACTTATATAACACTACACTTTATTTATTAATGTCTTGAACATAAACAAACATACTGAGACTTGACATATCCACTTAGGTCACATGAACATAAAGAAATATGGGAAACCGAAGAGCATGTCTTGATAGTAAATTTGGTGCAAATTATCTTTCGCCATCTCCTCTTCTATTTCCCGTCTTTCATTGTGTAAGCACGTTATAAAACTGATCTTAACTTTATGCCAATCTGAAACTAAATTCTTACAAAAAAAAACAGAAGGGAATGTTGTGAAACAAAATTTGTTGCAAACTCTATATATACGCCCATTATAAAATTTATGAAGCCGGTTTTATCAAATAATGGGCTTTGCAAAATTAAAATAGACCGACGGAAATATCACAGAATTAATAACTTTGTATACAAACACTCCACCATGAAACGCAAGCCTAAATACCTCGTTTTACACATTTTGCTTAAAATTTCAATAAAGAAATCCAGAAGCAGTAACAATTAGAAAATTAAATAACCCGAGAATTCAACAAAAAAATACAACCTTACCCATACAACCTATAGATTAGCCAACTGTTCTAATAAAAAGTCAAGACATTACTGTATCTCAAAAGTCAAAAACTGTGATTCATTTACGTACTTTTCAACTAATAGCTTCAAGGGGAATAAATTAGACACCACCATAAATTATTGATTTTTTTTATAATATCTAAAAAAATTAAAGGATAGTCCATTTTCTAACAAAAGTAAAAAAAACAGAAAAAAAAAAAAACAAAAAACAAAAACAAATTCTCCGATTAAACCAGTGCGCGTGATTGACTATGAGGCTCCACTAAAATTTTGACGTGTGTCTCTTTTTTTTAATAATAGAGTACAAGTGATTGTTCGGTTGTGTAAGCTATACCTAAATTGGTTGGGTTTTGTACTTTTGTGCGATTGACGTTATTATACTTTGTCCAACTTCGATTTTTTCTTTTTCCCAAAAAACTTAAACAGAAATAAAAATATTAAAAATTATTCAATTTAATTTGTTTTTTGAAAAAGACAAAATTGGTCGCATGATAGTACAATAACCGTCAGTCGCACAAAAAAAACCCTACCAACCACTAGTACTTATCAAATAAAAAAGGAGACACAGTCCGTTGCACTAACTATTTTCAGAAATAATGTTTTTTATTATTATTTTTTATAGAACGAAAACTAACTATCTCACAAATTATACACCACAACTATCTCACATCTCCTAAGAAGGATTTGAAGCCACAACTATTTGTTTGGAGAGCTTCTCACATAAAAAAGGGTACCATTGAGACACAAACAATTTGGTTATTTTTTTTCCTTTTTTGCTTGTGTTAGCATTAAAGAAAAGTAAAAGGAAGTGATGGTCATTCATATAGCTAGAACTTTGTGTCGTATGTTAGAAATATGTAATAGTCTAGGTTAGTGGGCTCGTGGACTAAGCTAATATGTTAGAATCTATGTTAGTTAGTAATATGTAATCCAATCCACTAAAGCCAAAGCCCATGAGCCAAGCCCATTAGGGCGTTTGATGTATACTATATAAACACCTCAAATGTGTCATTTGAGGTTGTCCTTGAGTGTGTAGTATGTGTTTTTCTTAAGGAATAAAAGTTCTAGTTTTATACTCTCTTTCTATCTCATACGCATCTCACATATATCAAGTCACCAACCGAGCTTATTGTTTAGTGTGATAAGTTAGATCTAAGGTCCTACAAGTGGTATCAATCGCCAAACAATAATCTAGGAGTGTGTTGTACTTTCACGTTTTTATTTATTTATTTATTTTTTTTTATTTTTTTTATTTGCTCTTTGAGTTAGGGTTTTTAAATTTTTTTTAAAAATGCGTTAAACGTTAAAGGTTATGACTTTATGATAGTTTAGGTTGTATTTGGTTAGATCTAGTCGAAAACTTTGATTAAAAAACGCGTTTTGTGGTGTTTTTTTGGTGATTTTTGAAGATAAGTTAGGGTATTCTTCTAGTAAGGCATGAAGTTCTCCGAGTTAGGATAAATTTCTTTGAGTAAGGTTGCATTTTCTTCACGTTAGAAGAGTTTCTTCGAGTAAGGTTGCATTTTCTTTGAGTTAGAAGAGGTTCTTCGAGTTAGAAATCCTTCGAGTAAGGAATGCTTCGAGTAAGGAATTTATTCAAGTTCTGCTTATATTTTCCGAGTTAGTAAATCAGAACTTCTTCGATTAAGGAATCCTTCGACTAAGGGGTTATATACTTCGAGTAAGGAAATTCTTCGAGTAAGCTGTTTTTCTTCGAGTTACAATCCTTCGAGTAAGAATCCTTTGACTTAGAATCCTTCGAGCAAGAATCCTCCGAGTAAGATCCTTCGAGTAAGAAAACTTCGAGTAAGAACCTTCGAGTAAGCAATTCTTCGAGTTAGAACCTTCGAGTAAGGACAAAAATTCAAACGAACATAACTTTTGAACCGTAAATCCGTTTTCAGCCCAAAATCTATCAAAACGACCGTGAGAACGAGGAGAAGGACATGTTAAATAAACTTAAATTCATTCAACCCGACCTTCGAGGCCCAAATCCACTCCGAAAAGAATTTATCGACGTTTTTAAGTTTTTAGACCAAATTTTCCCTACAACAACTTACCTTAACCAACAACAAACACAACTCCTACATCGTTGAACCGATCCAAGATCAACTTTATCATACATACCTTCATCAATGGCAACTTAGCAAGACATTCATGCAGCCAGTGCGGAAAACCGTCCTCCTATGCTTGAAAAAGGTGGGTATCTTCCATGGATAAGCCGCATGCTTCGCTACATCAAAACCAAGCCTGATGGTAAACTCCTGCTCCAATCTATTAAGAATGGACCATTCAAGCCTCGACAAATTCAAGATCCTGGAGATCCAAATGGAACACCTCCTATTGCACCATTCTTTTATTAACAATCAGAAGCAGAATACACAGATGAAGACAGGAAGCATATCGTAGCTGATGATATGGTAATGCACTTAATCCAACTAGGATTACCACGAGAGATCTTTGTTGCTATCGACAGCTGTGAAACTGCCTATGACATGTCGGAACGAGTTAGAAGGCCATGTCATGGAATAGAAATTGGGCAACAAGACGTCGAAAACAAGCTATTAACTGAATGGGAGAAGTTTACATCCACTCCTGGAGAATCCATTCAATCCTACTATACCAGGTTCTGCACTTTAATGAATGAGCTAATCAGAAATAAGTTGACACCAAGACCAATCGCGAGCAACATCAAGTTCATCAATAATCTTTAAGAAGAATGGGGACGATATGTCACTATTGTCAACCAAACCAAGGATCTACATCAGGTGAATTATGATCAGCTCTATGATTTTCTGAAGCAAAACCAAGCTGAGGCTAATGAAGTTAGGAAAGAAAGATTGGCAAAGAATCATGATCCTCTTGCATTCATTGCTCAAACACCAACACCTTTACCAGTGAACACACAACATCAACCATCATCATCTTCCACTCACAACTAAATGAAACAACAATACATTCCACAACAACAAACTGCTGTAATCCCACAACAACAATTCTACCCACAACAACAACATGTTATTCCACAACAACAATATTCACAATTCCAAGAACCAGAGTTCACTGACAGTGATGAGTCTACTGCTGCTTTGACACAAGCATTTGCGTATTTGACAAAGGCATTCCAAGGACGCTATTCTACACCAACCAACAACAACCAAAGGATTTCATCGAATACTTGCAACAGGAAGATTGCACAGCCGAGTTTCAATATGGGTCAAGGAGGACAAATGGTTGGAGTTACTGGGAATCAGCAAGGATATGCTACTAGATTTTAGATGGGTAATCAAAGGCAGTATGCAGGAAATCAGTTCGGTCAATATGCAGGGAATCAGATGGGTCAATTTGTCGGAAATCAGAGGGGTCAATTTGTACAATGGAAATGTGATATATGCTAAACATGATCCTCCCATTTTTCGTGATTCTGACGAAACAATTGAGCTTGTTGAAGAGAGTCGAATTAAAATGAAACAAAAGAACCCAGAGACAAAACCAATTGATTATAATAAACTTAACAAACTTTCTGGAATTCCTTTTGTTCCACAAAAACAAACACCAAAGTTTTCCAAAAAACAAGTTGTTACGACACCAGTTGCAAAGGAAAAAGTTGTTTCTAAAACTTTTTCAAACTTAGAGGAAATGTCCTCAAACAATCCTTTTAACATAAGCGCTGCTAGAGGATTTTTATATGATGTTAAAACTAGAATTGAAACACCTCAAAAAATTGTTGCATCCAAAACTACTATCAGTATTAACAACTAGAATTCAAGATTTCATGTAGAAATGAAAAAGGTGTTTGAAACAGAAACTACTACTCCACTGAATAACATCCATGCGAGAGTAATTCATTTCGAACAAGCATTTTTGTAAGAAACAGCCGACTTTGTCAAGAAACACAAATCCCTGGTGAAGGAAGCTAATGAAAATATTGAAAATATCAAAGTTTTGGAAAACCTAAATGACTCTCTCTTTGAAGCAGTTATGTCAACCGATATTATGTCCATCATTTTACAAACATATTCTGTTGAAGACGATGAAAGACTGCGAGCTGAGACCTCTGCAATTGTTTCAAAATATGAAAATGCTCTTATTAAACTTGAAAAAGAAAACGTCTCACATTTTATAACACCCCCATTTTCGGAACGCAACGGAATACAACATGAGGTGCTATTTATTAGTCACATAGTACAAGTATAGTAAACAAATTCAAAATAGAGACGTGTATAATAAATTTTCACATTCGATAATATCAGAGTCTAACAAAACAAGGTCCCAAAAGTTTAACACGACACAAGTGTTCAAAAATAACCTAAGTTTAATCATAACATAAGTTTTTAAATTTTTATCGAATGTAATTTTTAAAACATAGTCCATTCTTGTTGATATCCATATCTTTGCGCCGCCCATCCAAGCATTAAACACCTACGGACCTGAGATAAAACATGCTAAAAGTCAACAATAATGTTGAGTGAATTCATAGAGTTTAATAAGTAATATGTTGAATACAAGCATTATTCATAAATTGACATGTAACGAATACAAGTCGGGAAATAAGATTATAGCATCGAGCTCATGAAACCGAACCTTGACTTAAATTTAATAATGCCCCCTCAAAAGGTAAGTTTGCCATTTACCACGAATCTCTCAATATTATGTAGCCGTTTATGTGTGAGCGTTACTCACCCGGTCAGGCTTGTCAAGCCAAATATGCATATTCATAATAATAGCGTTTCCCACGGAATTAACAGTTCATGAAATTAGGGACTTGAATGGCAAAAGTTACTCAATAACTATAATCATTTAATCAGGTCAAGCATACCAAAAACTACTTGTATTCAGTTTGTAAAACTAGCATGTATATCCCTTAATGGGTTTATAAACAATTTAAGAGTTAAAGTGGGGCTATGAACTCACCTTGGAATGCAGTGACGTAGATAACACAATGGTGCCAAGGAGTATGGCAGAATAGTGTAAGGAGTATTGCACAACGATACAGAATTGGCATAACCTAATGAATATAAGTTTGTCTCAAGATATGACACGCGGAAAGTAATCGATACGTATTAGTTTCAAAAGATAGAGCGTTTTAGTTTTCGTGGAATATTTGTATCAATGTTTGTAAAAAGTTTAATATCATCGTTCGTGTGGTGGTTTAAATTCATAGACTTAGACAAACGCACGCCAAAGCATAAAACATATAGCACAAGTGTACAAGGGAAGTAAACATGTAAGTATCAATTAAGCACATAGGCAAAAGATAAGAAGATGGTCAAGTTTATTAAAGTCAAAAGATGTCAAATAAGTTATATACATTTAGCCCATTAAGGTTTATATGTTTAGCCGTTAACAAATCATAAGTTATTCCATTTTAGCCAAATAAGTTAATAAGCCGAGCAATATATATATTCAATATCACATAAGTTCAATGATAATCAACATATAATAAGCTTAAACAAAAATCCACTAATGTGTCCAAAATAAGCGCAAGCCACAAAAGTCACATAAGCCGACACTAGAGCTAAATCCAAACACAATACATACACTTATATATGCTGAAAAACTAGCAACCAAACACACTTAAACATGCAGAAAAATCAGCAATTAAACACACTTAAACATGCAGAAAAATCAGCAATTAAACACACTTAAAAATGCTGATTTTCAGCAGCAAATACGCCCCATTTGGGGGCTGTTATGCAGCAAATAAATTCACATAACGCACCCCATTTTGGGGCTGTTTTAAGTAGGAAACAAACACCCCTTTGGGTGGCTCTTTAACCGAACTAAATCACACCCTTATCGGGGCTGCAATTAATAAAACAAACACTCCTCATTGCGCAGAACATTTCAGAAATAAACGCCCTAGATGGGCTGAAACTATGCATAACCAAACACCCCCGTCGGGGCTGGTGTTGGACCAAAAATAAGCCAACCGATACGCACCCCTGGCGGGCTGTGGTGGGTCGCAAACAAAGCAAACAACACCCTTATCGGGTACCCCTAGTCGACTTGTTAACAGATAAACAAGTACAGCACTCCCCTCCCCCTTGGGTGTATTCGTGGACAAGGTCGATTCAACAAATAACACACCCTCGTGGGTGGTTTTTACTAATCCGAGAAATAACCAGGAACAATGAAACGACCACCAAGAGTATAAGTTGAGCCACAAGGCTTGATACCAAACACTCGACTGAAACTAATAACTACTAACCCAGCTTCAAAATAAGCCATACGCACCAAAATATAGCTAAAAACATAACCAAGCATAAGCAATATGCATTTAATCACAAAATAAACTATAAGCTCAATAAATATATACCGCAAGAATAAGCACATCGAGTGCTTATTAATAAGCACTCGAGCAAAACCTTATCAAACCACAACCCACAATATACGATGATACTATAAATTATAAAACCATTTTTATTATGTGCTTGTCACTTAATCATTTATTAAATCTTAGTTTATAATCGAATCAAAAGAAACAATGAAAAGAACTAAACTTGGTCTCGACATACCCGCGAGAAGAAGAAGAAAAGTATGGTAGCTGAGGTTGCAGTGGAGCATAACCTCGGTACACGAATCGAACCCGAACAACCACTTTGATTCTTCGATCTCCTGGTTCTTCTTGACCCTAGATGAAGGAGGGATGTTGTGATGGTGTGGTGAGGCTGCGGTGTGATGGTGGTGTCGATTGTGGGTAGTACAGGAGAGGGAGATTTATATGTTGGAGATAAGAAATAATTGAAATGGAGGAGACAAGATAGGGAATATACAGAGATAAGGAATATACAGAGATAAGGAGATAAAGGTTTAAGAAATAATTTCCTTATATCTATTTCTTGTAATTAGGTGTCCATTGCATGAAGAGTTAAGCTAAAACAAGGACATGTGGCCTTATTGTAAGAGAAGAGCCATCCACCTCATGGGATGAGGTGGTGAGGTGCTATTTTTTTTTAACTTTAGGTTTTTGAGGTATAGTTTGGTCCCGGTAATTACTAATGTTAAGCCCTTAAATCTCAAAACTTAAAACTGGGGAACGTAAAAAGATAAAACTTATATTAATAGTATAAATGAGTGGTGGGTTCATTGGAGGGTTTGAACGTAGTTAAAACCTAAAATCGGAGATTTAAAATGCGTAAAACGTAAAAGGTGCAAGGTTTACCTAAAATTGAAAAAATGTAATTTATGACTTTTAAAATAGGATTGCAAGGAACCAAAAGTGCATAAAAAGTGTAGACTGGACATAGTTTAGTGTTGGTTGAATTAATTGTACGTGTCATGACGTACGCGGATAACTTCCGACGAAGTTAATTATTTAAAAATAGAATAGTTATGTAATTAAAATAGAAAAATTAATGACATGAAATTACGAAATGTCACACATTTTAAACAACTTGATCGAAAAACCGAGGAATCAAGTATGACAAACTATCGTATGAGCGTGCCTACAAGGACATGAAAGAGCAAAATGATTTTTTGAGGGCTCAGCTGGAAAGTCAGAAAGGGAAGGGTGTGGATACTAAGTTTGAAAAAACATCGACTTTAGACAAACCAAATACTTCAAAACCGGTTGTTAAACAAAAAATGTCAATTTCTCAATTTGTTCCAAAAGTCGATGTCAAAAATGATTTAACAAAACCAGTCACTCCAACACCCTTGCCCAAGAAAAATGAAAAAGAAAATATTGTTGATAAAGGAAAAGCGGTTGTCGAAACACCAAAAGTGATAGCACCTGGCCTTTATAGGATTAGTCCCACTATTGCGTCTGCCTCCACATCTAAAACATATGGGACAAATGACAAGAGCATAAAAGTTAATCCAAAAGAGTTTAGGAATGCTAAAACAACTTCTAAGGACAACAATATAAATCCTAATGCGTGTGCCTTACCTTCTACAGGATTAGAAAGCACCTCTAGAAGCAGCAGACTACATCCTAGGAGCAATACAAGGAACAATAGAGTCTCGCCTGTCTCTAAGAGTAAATGCCAGAATAAAGTTGAAGAGGTAGAAGAACACCCTAGGAATTTATCGCTTTGTAATAAGAGACATATGTCATCTAAATGTAATGTCAAAAGTGTTGGGAAGACATTTCATATTATCAAGTATCGATCATAGTTTATGAAATAGGTTGTTTATGTATTTAGGCCTTTATGTTTGTTATTAAGGGTCGGCCTATGTAGAAGGCCCATGGGCCGTGGCCTTTTATTTATTTACTCTATTAGGGAAACGCCCCAACACTTATGTAAAACTATAAAGACCCCCTCCCTTGATTGGAGAGGTTGTTGGTTCATGGTTAATCATAATTCATTATTCTTATGCATGTTCCTCCCATTCTCTCACTCTCTCTAACTTTCTCTCTCTAGATCGTAGCTTGTGTGATTAAGATTTGTGACCTAACAAGTGGTATCAATCGCGAAGGGATAGATTAGGTTGTTTTAGATTAGATTTGGTAGAAAATTTGAAGATTTGAGCTGTTGTCCTTCGAGTTAGAAGGGTTTTCTTAGAGTAACAGTTGAAGTTCTTCGAGTTAGAAGAGTTCCTTCAACTTAGTTATTCGAGTAAGCTTCAGTTCTTCAAGTAAGGGAGTTGAAGATCTTCGAATTAGAAGAATTCTTCAACTTAGTTTTCAAGAAAGCTTTGACTCTTCGAGCAAGACTTCGAGTTGGAAGTTCCTTCTTCGAGCAACTCTTCGAGTTATAAGTTTTCTTCGAGCAGCCTTCTTCGAGTTAGAAGATTACTCTTAAGTTCTGTTTATATTTTCTGAGTTAGGAAATCATAACTTCTTCATTTATAATCCTGCTACTAAGGGATTATATACTTGGTGAAATTTGATTCTTCGAGTAAGATTTCTTCGAGCAAGCAAGTTCTTCAAGTAACAAAGTTCTGTTTATATTTTCCGAGTTAGGAAATCAGAACTTATAAGGATTTAATTTCTTCTAGTAAGGGAACATATACTTCTTCATTCTTTAATCTTCGCGTAAGAATTGAATCTTCAAGTAATCACTTTTCGAGTAAGGAACATCAAGTAATTCTTCGTGTAAGAACTACAACGGAATTCTTCAAGTAAGGAACTTCGAGTAAAGCTTTAAACCTTTGACTAAAAACTGCAACAGAATTCTTCGAGTAAGGACCAAATTTTTTGACTAAGGATTTTTCTTCACTTCTTCTACTAAGAGATCTAAACTACAACGACAACCTTCTTTATCCTAAAAGATCCATCATCCACAAGTTACTTCTACATAATGTCTCAACCACCGAACTACAACTACTTCTACAATCAACAACAGCAGTATCATCAGCAACAACAGTATCATCCACAGCCGCAATATCCTCAACAACAACTCTTTATGCAACAGCATCAATTTTCACCACAACAACAACTCCCTCAACAACAACCATATCAACAACAACCAATGCAGTCCTACCCACTTCCAGCTAAACAACCACACTGGTTTGATCAGATGTGTGAAGCCATAAGTAGTCAATAATCAAGACGCAAGGCTGGATCATAAGACACATCCCTTATGCTCTCTCCGGGAAACTATGTTCAATAGGCAAGTCGATTCTTACTGTTCATCGAACTCAAGAAACCACATGGCAAATACATCAAAAAGGCTATTATTGAAGGACCATTCCAATTGCCAACTACAACGGTTCCTAGAGATCCAAATGCTATTCCTCCAAGAGAAGCAACTGTGACCCCTATTACTGATGCTCAGCTTACAGCAGAACAAATACTTCATCGAGAAGCCAATGAACTCGCAATGTCTTACATTCTTCAGGGAATTTCTAATCCAATCTTCAGAAGTATTGATGCTCAGAAAACTGCCAAGGACATGTGGGAACACGTTCATCTTCTATTGAAAGGCACTGAATTGAACAAAGAAGATATGGAATCAAAACACTATCTCGAATACACAATGTTCATGATTGAAGCAGGAGAATCACTAGAGTCGTATTACCATCGGTTCACCAACATCATAAATGACTTGGAAAGACACAACATAGTTTTACCCAGGATTGCAGTCAACACAAAGTTCCTCAGTTATCTCGGTCCAGACTGGCAGAAATATGTCACTTCTGTTCGGCAAGAAAAAATCTACACAACGCATCGTATGGGTTATTGTAAGATTATTTGAAACACCATCAGTTAGAAGTTGATAAAGATCGAGCTTTATGTGGTACTTATTCACCGTCAACAACTCCAAACTCATTGGCACTGGTTTCTCAATCTCATTTTGCTCAACCTCTACAATCAAACCAGGCTTTTGTCCAACAACAACAACACTTTGCTTATCCTCAACAAACCTCATTGAATCAACTCATTCCATATGAGTCAACACCGCAATCAACCGACAATCAACTTGTTCCTTATGACAACACGGATACCATGCTTTACTCCAATGCAAACAGTGATGAAGAAGATGCATTCAATTCATTGAATGAAGGATTTGCATTAATTGCTCGTGTTTTCAGCAATTTCTCCAACAAATCCAACAATCGTCTTCGCACTTCATCCAACACTCGGAATCAATTTATTGTACAAGACAGAAGAGTTGAGATTCAGAATCGAGTTTATGGAAGAAATGGATCGGGAGGTTACATGGGAAACTCAGGAACTGGAGAAAATGTTAAATGCAGCAGGTGGCAGTCGGAACAATGCTGGTACTCCACAGAGAAGGGCTGAGATTGTTGAAAATGGGAATCAAGGGATTGGAAATACAATGGTTAGATGTTACAACTGCAATGGGAAAGGTCATTTGGCTAGTGCATGCCCCAAACCGAGAACAAGAGGTAGTGAGTATCATAAACAAGCACTACTTCTTGCTCTTAAAGATGAATCTGGGGGCACTCTTACTGAAAAAGAGACCAACATCATGGAAGTGCATATTTTGATGATGATATGGAAGACTTGGAAGAAAATGCAGCCGTGATGCTGATGGCTAACATGCAGGAATTGTACATGAGTGAAACAGGCCTAGTATATGATACTGACGGTCTGCTTCATTATTATCTCCTCAAGAAGATGAACAAATGAACACAGTGGTTACATTTGATGATGATCAAATTAACACAGTTGTTACATTTGATGATCCAATTGATGATGATAACTATGATCAATTTAAACAAAATGATCTTTTGCTTGGTCCAGATCCAGAACTCATGACCTTGCTATTGACCACCCAAACTCAGTTGGACTCACAAAAATCCCAGATTGATAAATCCAATGAGATCAATAGAAACTTAAAAGAAAAAGTTGCATTATTGACTAAGGATCTTGAGTGCTATAAAATACAACTTACAAATTATGAAACAAAAGAAAAACGTGAAAATAGTTTTCAAGTTGCATTCCAAAAATCCTATGTTAAAGAACAAAAGTTAGAACATCAGATACGAGAATTAACTGTTTCAAAAAATAACTTGATTTTTCAAATGGAACAAGAAAAATTAGATTTCAAACAACAGGTTGAACACCTAAATTCTGAACTTTCAAAAACAAAAACAGAGTTGTCAACCTGTCAAACTAGTTTTTCTGAACATAAACAAGTGTCTTGGAAATGGATTGATTCTTATCTTGAGGAAATCGTTGAGTTGGAATGTAAATTAAAAGAGTTTCAAAATGTTGTTTATAAAACTGGTGAGTCAGTAACAACAATTCAAAAGTTTACTCTAAAGCAAAATCCCCAAGGATATGGCTTTGCTATTGGTGATGACAAACCACGTTTTCTACACAAATCACCCAAGGAAAATCCTAAGCGGTATAGTGCAGAACATCTTTTTGATGACTCTATTATGCTTATTGTTGTACATAATTGTGAGGAAGAACAGGAATAGGAAGAAGAGAGTCGATATAAAATGAGCAATGTTAAGTTTAATAAACCATTTGATTATTCAAAAGTGCCTCATATTACCGATACCTTCGTTCCTCAACTAGATAAAACAGAACAATCATGGTTTTTAATGCAAATTAATGAATCTTCTTCTGAGGTTGGTCCTGTTTAACCAGTTGCACAAATAAATGGTCCTTTACCAAATTCGAGTGTAATTGCACCATTACCAAAAAGATGTCTTGTACTTAGATATTTTGATACATTTATGGAAGACATAAAGTTTTTGGAACAAGCAATTGAACGTAATTCTGAGATAACAGTTTCCACTTTTCTTTCTCCCTACGAAAAAGAAAAGAGAGAAATTTTTCAAAAACAATTTTTACCATATGTTCTACATTTGCGTCTTTGTACTATGGGAATGTAAATTCTAGGGTGAATAACAATTGTTTTATTAAAAGGTAACACCCTAATGCTCAAAAAAACATGGCTCCCAGAGCAGCGTTAATGAGAACTGGCCTTAGACCATTTAATATTGTTAGGCCTGTTAGTACTGCACACCCCAAATCAATATTTTTTGGTGCTAAAACAACATCATATTTTTCTAAATCAGCACAACAAACTATTATTAGGCCCTTTCATAAGAAAACAGCATTAACAAACAAAAGGTTTAGCCAAACAGTTCATATTGCTAGACCAAGAGTTAATACTTCTAGGCCAGTAGTTAGAACTGCAAGGCCAAATTCTCATGTGGTAAATGCTGTCAGGGCAAATGGGGCTAATGCAGTTAAGGGCTCAGTATGTTGGGTTTGGAGACCTACCAAACCTAATAGTACATCAATCATATTGAAGAAACATAACCATATTGATACACGAGGAAGATCCAAGTCAGTAATGGCTTGGGTCTCCAAAGGAAAATAATTTCCTTTATTTTTATGTGCCGGAACATCCACAAGAAGAAGAAGAAGATCAAGGATATGCTGACAGTGGATGCTCTAGGCACTTGATAGGGAACATGTCTTACCTCTTAGATTTCAAAGCTTTTGATGGAGCATATGTTGCCTTTGGGGGAGGAGAAAAAGGAGGTAGAATTATAGTAAAGGTACATCAAAATGGTAAGCTTGATTTTGAAGATGTGTACTTTGTGCATGAACTTAAGTTTAATCGTTTTAGTGTCTCACAGATGTGTGACGAAATGAACGGGGTTCTTTTTACTGACATTGAATGTCTTGTTCTATCTCCTGACTTTAAGTTACCTAATGAAAGTCAAGTATTACTTAAAGTTCCTAGAAAGGGCAACATGTACAGTTTTGATATGAAGAAGATTGTTCCTAAATAGAGTTTGACTTGTCTTGTTGCAAAGGCCACACATGATGAATCAATGCTTTGGCATAGGAGGCTTGGTCGCTTAAATTTTAAAAACATTAATAAAATGGTCAAGGATAATCTTTTTAGAGGTTTACCTCAAAAACGTTTTGAAAATGACCAAACTTGTGTTGCAAGTTTAAAGGGAAAGCAACATAAAGCAACTTGTAAATCCAAGATTCAAAACTCTATTACTCAGCCATTATTCAAGTTGCATATTGACCTGTTTGGTCCTACTTCTGTGAGTAGTTTAATGAATAAGAAGTACTGTCTTGTTATCACTGATAATTATAGCAGGTTCACTTGGGTTTTCTTCTTAACTACCAAGGATGAGACTAGTGGCATCCTTAAGAGTTTTATTACTGAGATAGAAAACCTAGTTGATAAGAAACTTAAAATAATCAGATGTGATAATGGATTAGAATTTAATAATAGAGTGATGAATGAATTTTGTGATCAAAAAGGTATTAATAGGGAATTTAGTGTAGCTAGAACTCCTCAACAGAATGGTGTTGCTGAAAGGAGGAATAGGACACTGATTGAGGCAGCTAGAACCATGTTAGCATTCTTTAAGTTACATACCACATTTTGGGCTAAAGCAGTTAATACTGCTTGCTATGTGAAGAATACGGTATTAGTAGTCAAACCTCATTACAAGACACCTTATGAACTTTTTAGAGGTAGAAAACCAGCTCTAAGCTTCATGAGTCCATTTGGATGTCGTGTTACCATACTTAATACTTTAGATCATTTGGGCAAGTTTGATGAAAAGTATGATGATGGTTTTCTTGTTGGGTACTCTACGAATAGTAAGGCATTTAGGGTATACACCATTAGAACCAGGAAAGTTGAAGAAAACTTGCATGTGAAATTTTTGGAGAATAAGCCTAGTGTTGTAGGAGAAAGTCCTAAGTGGTTGTTTGATATTGATGTGCTAACAGAGTCAATGAATTATGTACCAGTTGTTGCAGGTACAAACTCTAATGATTTTGTAGGTACAGAAGATAGTTTTGATGCAGGACAATCTAGTATGGAGAAAGGATCTTGTCAAGACTACATGTTTATGCCACTGTGGAAGGATGGTTCGATATTAAATTCATCTTCAAAGGATGATGAACCTTCTAATGATGCTGAAAAGAAAGGTTCTGAAGTTAGAAACAAATAAAGTGGAGTGGAAGAACAAGAGAATCCTGATGACAGTGATAGTACTGCTGGGCCAAATGTTCATACTGCTAGCCCAACAGTTACTACTGATGCTGATTCTTCTGATGATGAAGTGGATCTGAATAACATGCCTAACACCTATCAAGCTCCTACAACTCCAAATACAAGAATTCACAAAGATCATTCACTTGATCTTATAATTGGTGATGTACAGTCTGGTGTAAAGACAAGAAGAATGACAATGACAAAGGATTCAAATTAACAAGGTTTTATCAGTGCTGTTTATGAAGGGAAAACACATGAAGACCTTCATACTTGTTTGTTTGCTTGTTTCCTATCTCAGGACGAACCTAAGAAAATTGCTAAAGCTCTAAGTGATCCATCCTGGGTAGAAGCAATGCAATAGGAGCTTTTACTGTTTAAGCTTCAAAAGGTTTGGGTTCTAGTAGATTTGCCTGCAATTGGTACAAAATGGGTGTTCAGAAACAAGAAGGATTAGAGAGGCATTGTCATTAGGAATAAAGAAAGGTTGGTAGCATAGGACTACACTCAAGAAGAAGGCATAGACTATGATGAGGTTTTTTCCCCTGTTGCAAGAATTGAGGCAATAAGGTTGGTTTTGGCTTATGCTTCTTTCATGGGATTTATGGTATACCAGATGGATGTGAAGATCCTAATCATCCTGACAAGGTCTACAAGGTGGTAAAAGCTCTCTATGGTTTGCATCAAGCTCCAAGAGCCTGGTATGAAACCTTAGCCAATTACTTATTGGACAATGGGTTTCACAGAGGAAAGATTGACAAGACCTTATTTATCAAGAAGCAAAAAGGGGATATTTTGCTTGTCTAGGTCTATGTTGATGATATTATTTTTGGCTCTACAAAGAAGGAGATGTGTATTGAGTTTGAGACATTGATGCATGACAAGTTCTAGATGAGTTCCATGGGTGAACCTAGTTTCTTCTTAGGGTTGCAAGTCAAGTAGAAAGAAGATGGAATATTTATCAGTCAGGATAAATATGTAACTGATATCTTGAATAAATTTGGGTATACTTATGTCAAGACAGCTAGCACCCAAATGGATCCAGACAAGCCTCTACTTAAAGATGAAGATGGTGATGATGTTGATGTTCATCTCTATAGGTCAATGATTGGATCATTAATGTATCTCACATCATCCAGACCAGATATTATGTTTGTTGTATGTGCATGTGCAAGGTTTCAAGTCACACCTAAGGTTTCACACTTACATGCTGTGAAAAAGATCTTTAGGTATCTAAAAGTGTTGGGTCATGAAAAACCCAAGAAAGCTTCAAACATGATTTGGACACAAATTAACTAAGTGTTAACTTAAACCGAGAACAATTCAAGTCACTGAGAGAACAGCCTCTCAGTGAGTCATCTTCAGGATGCTTAAGGCGAATTCAAGAAGAAGGATTCACTACTCAGGAAGGCGGTACTCCCTGAGTAGGACTTAAGCCAAAGAAGAAGATGATGGTTTAGTGAGTGTTGGACAAGAACTCACTGAACCCCAGTCTCCTCAACCAAAAAAGTGATTGAAGGACTGAGGAACCAACGCCTGAAGAAAAGGCGGGAACAATAGGGAAAAGATCTGAAAAGATAATAGTGTCAGCCCAACACTCTTCTCTTGTCAGATCCAACCTTCCCTATTGCGGCTAAAAGTCATGGAGTGTCAGCCAACAACTCCCAAAGTCTTATTAGCCCTTTCCTATTGGTTCTTGGAAATGACAATTACTATTTGTAATTGTCAGACACGTAACCTCAACAACTTGTGATATATTTAATCACTTATACTTAGATTACTTGTGTATAAATAGATCAAATGGAAGAGAAGTTAAAGTGTGCTTTGTATAATTAAAGTCTTGAACTTTTACAAAGGAACTTCTCTCCTACAAAGAGTATACAACTCACTGAGATAGCTCAGTGGGTATATTGTTACCACTCAAGCAAAACTTGAGTTTCGATAGGAGACACCCCATACCCTTGTCTATTCAATCCCAATTGTTTGTTCCGCAAAACACTTGGGTATAGATTCTTGGAATTATTTCTAATAAGAATTTAAACGTTGAAAAATATTGTTGTTTTTATATTCACGTTTAATAACTGTTAGAATTATCCTTAAACATTGTATTAGTCATTAGCACAAATAGATTAACTTTCTAGTTAACTCTAATCGTGTAAAGGGACCAACAAGTGGTATCAGAGCCTTTGGTTTATAAAATCTTTTAAACTAACCAAGAGTGCTCTAGGTTTTTATAAACCAAGATCCTACTATGGCTGATATCAATGTACCCCAGCTAGTCGACAAAAAGGGTGGCAGCTACTCAGCTGTTGCACCCAGACTTGAAGCTGGGAAATTTAGCAAATGGAAGAAGCGTATGATTTCCTATCTTACTAGTATGGAACCCTACTACATCACCTGTATCAGGGATGGCCCATTTGTCCCAAAGACTGGCACAGGGCTAAACAAGCCTGAGGCCCAATGGACCATTGATGAGAGGAGGGTGGTCAATCAAGACCAACGCCTGAAAAGCATCCTTATATCTTGTCTTCCTGACGATGTAATGGAATCAGTCATCAACTGTCTAACAGCCAAGAAAACTTGGGATGACTTGGTAAACAGCTTTGAGGGTCCCTCAGATACCAAGGAAAATAGGTTCATGGACCTTAAACTTGAGTATAATACTTTCAGGGCAAAAGACTCTGAAAGTCTCTCACAAACCTACACCAGATACAAGACTTTGATAAATGAATTATCAAATGATGGTGTTGTACTGTCCAAACATGAGACAAATGTTGGCTTTGTCAACAGTCTCCCTGAGAAGTGGCTCAACTTCTCACAAGGCTTGAGGAATGCTAACCACATTCAGACCCTTGAGCTCCCTGAAATTTATGGGAAGTTTGTCTATGAAGGCAACTTGATCTCAAGGAGATACCCTGACTCAAAAGCCTTTGAGTCCAAAAAGGCCTTAACCTCTACACCCATATCAACTGCTTTCTATTCTAATGGTGTTGTGCAGGATATTCAAGAGGATTCTGAAGAAGAAATTGATGAAAGGACTGATGAGGAGTACCTGAATCACCTGAACTTGGAATTCCAAGAAAGGGCACTCCTTGCTAGTTCAAAACGTTTCATCAAAAGAAATCAGTCCAACTTTACAAAATCAAAAGCAAATGAGACCACTGAATGCTTTAAATGTGGTAAAAAGGGTCATTTTGCTAGGGACTGTTATTCTAAAACTATCTCAGAACCTTCTTACAAATTTTCAGGAACTAGCAAGTTTCAACCTAAAATGTTTCAGTCCACCCAACAATTCCAAAACAAGGGTCAAACGGATTTTGAAACAAAATATAGGAATATCAAAGCTAAGCTTGCACTTCTTGAAACTAACCCCATATTGCCTCAGGCTGCTCAAACATCTAAACCTATTCAGACAAAGAACAAGGTTTTAATAGCTGAAGCATATGATTGGGATGATGAAGAGGTTTCCTCAGATGAGGAGATAAGAGTTAGTGCACTGATGGCATTTTCTGAAGAAGATCAGGTAGCTGTGGGAAAAGACCATGCTAGAAATGGAGAGTGGGTCAACATCACCATTAAGAAGGTAAATACTTTACTTTCTATGGATGATGATTCTGATTGGCAGTCTTACATGAATTATATTTGAGTTGATTTAAAGTTTGTTGAGGAACAAAGGCTTAACTTGTTGTCAAAATATAACAATATTGTGTCAGAATTAAACAAATGTAGAGATGAACTGCTTGTACTTAAGCAAGCCAAACTAGAAACAATAACTCTACAAATTCAGAACACTGAGATTTTAAAACAAAACCAAGTCCTTCAAACTGAACTTAACAAAGAAAAGGCTATCATTCAAAGCTGGACCAAGAAGAACCCTAAGGTTTTTGACACTGTGGGATTAATCTCTCAGAAAACCATTGGCATTGACCCTCTTATGGTTGATCCAATTGTGTGTCAAAATGAAATAAACTTTGTTCCAGCTAGCATAACTTTTGAGCAAGAATTGCTTCCCAAGTCAAATGACTGGATTGTCAGGGACAACCCAGTTAGTAAGTTACCAAACTTTGAGACTGGAAAGATCTTGCTTCCTGAAAGTCAGGCTTTGAAAAATATGCTTGGACTCACTGAAAAACTCAGTAAGCTTGAACTCACTGAACCAATCACTGAGTCCTTCAATGAGTCTGAATCAGAATCATACCCTCCACTTCCTTCACTAAATACCCTTCAGGGTGCTGCACCTAACTTAGGCCTCCCACCTATGGTCTTCTCACCACACTCTCCAAAGGAGAGATCAAGAAGGGGAACAACCATCCTGAAGAGAGCAAACCTTGATGTCTCAGTAAATACTGATGACTCATCAACTTCAGTCCCTTCTGAAGAAACCACCCAAAGCCCTGACTCTAAATTTGATCAGTTGGCTGAAATGGTCAGGAAGCTAGCAGAGAAGATTGCATCTTCTGAGAAATCCTCTCAATCCAAGAAGGAACAAAAACCAACTTCCTCAAAGACCAAACCCAAACCCACAAAACCCCTGAAAAGATGTGAGCTATGCAACTATACAAATCATCTCACTGATGATTGCTATAGAGTCCTTTATTGCATGATTTGCAAAAAGGAAGATCACAGGACCTCTGATCATAAACAATGCTCAGTCATGTCAAACATTTCAGGACTTAAGGCTCAGTGCCTGAACTACCCTTCTGATTCTAAGCAGAAACAGAAGCAAAAGGCTAAGCCTTTTCCACCCTGCCCTTTGTGTGGATTCAATGAACACCACCCTGAGGATTGTCAATATGACAAACATTGTGAATCTAGTGGAAGTAACACTCAGAAATCCTCAGGAAAAGAGAAGGTCATTCAGTCAAGAAGAGGAACGAAACAATTCTCTCAGACTACTGAGGCTACCCCTACAACCAAATGCAAAACATGTGGTAGCTCAGTCCACTCAACCTCTGACCATGAATCAATTAATACTTTCATAAAGACCTACAATACCAAACCCTCTATGAAATGGAGTCCTAGAAAGAACTGATCTTGTTTACTATTTGTGCAGAAGCATGCCAGGGATCCTGTTTGGCATCTAGACAGTGGATGTTCAAGGAGCATGACTGGTGTTAAGGAGTGTCTGCATAAATATGTGGAAGAACCAGGACCCAAAGTGATATTTGCTCATAATTCATCATGTCTCACTGAAGGTTATGGTTCAGTAAACTGCAATGGTATTGTCTTTACTAGGATAGCATATGTAAATGGTCTTAAGTATAATCTGATCAGTGTCAGTCAACTATGTGATGCAAAATACATAGTTCAGTTTGATGATAAGCAAGGAACCATCTTCAATGCAAATAAGGAAATTGTCCTCATTGCACCAAGAAGACAAGATGTTTATGTATTAGACATGTCCAGTCTAACTCAGGATGGAACTTGTCTCTTTGCTAAGGCCACTGATACACTCAACTGGCTTTGGCATAAGAGACTCACCCACCTGAACTTTAAGAACATTAACAATCTTGTAAAACAAAACAAGGTCCTTGGCTTACCATCTCTTGTGTTTTCTAAGGATAAACCATGCTCAGCTTGTGAAAAAGGTAAACATCACAGAGCATCCTTTAAAACCAAAACCAACTTTTCCATCAGGAACTGCCTACATCTTCTCCATATGGATCTATTTGGACCTATCAGTCCAAGGTCTGTTAACCATGAGAAGTATACTCTGGTCATAGTGGATGAATACTCTAGATACACCTGGGTATTCTTCCTGATCAAAAAGAGTCAGGCAGCTGAAACAATCATGTCCTTTATCAGAAACATTGAAAATCAAAATGACATTAAGGTCAAACAAATTAGAACTGACAATTGGACTGAGTTCAAAAATAATGAACTTGAATGTTTCTGTGATGAGAAAGGTATTTCCCAAAACTTTTCCTCTCCATACACACCTGAACAAAATGGTGTTGCTGAAAGGAAAAACAGAACACTCATTGAAGCTGCTAGGACAATGTTATGTGGATCAGTCCTTTCCAACCATTTTTGGACTGATGCAGTCAAAACTGCCTGTTATACACAAAACAGATCCATAATTGTCAAGAGACATGGGAAAACCCCATATGAATTATTCAAAGGAAGAATCCCTGACATCAGCTACTTTCATGTCTTTGGGTGTCTTGTGTTTATTCATAATCACAAGGATCACCTAGGGAAATTTGATGCAAAATCTGATGATGGATACTTCCTGGGATACTCACTTGTCTCAAAAGCCTTCAAAGTGTTCAACACAAGGAGACAGCAGACTAAGGAAACATTTCATGTTACCTTTGATGAGAGCACTGATGCAATCAGGGTCTCAACTACCTCAGTAGAAGAGATAGGAATTGATATTTCTTCAAGATATCCTCCTGATGAATATCTGTCTGAAAACAATCCTTCTACTCAGTATCAAGATGATGTTAATCTCTCCTATGACATAATCCCTCACAACCTACCTAACCGAACCATCACTGAGTTTGTTGAGGCACATACACACACTGATGATATCAATCAGCCTGTTCAAAATACTCAAGATCCAAACAATCTCAGTGATCTGATAGACACTCAAGATCCAATCAATGATCATGTGTCTACTTGATGCGTGCGATGTGTCGTTGCGGTTTAGCAGTATTAATGCCTACTCAAGTTTTAAATTTATGTTTAGCCGACTTATCAATAACACACACACTTAACGAGCTGTGTACCCGGTCAGTATGAATATAATGGTAAGTAGAGTGTCGATCACTAAGAGTGGAACGTATTATCTCGTTATTCTAATCAGTATTTTAATATTCTAAGTTAGCTATACAACCTAATCTAACGCAAGGGGGTTCAGCCTGAGAGACTGGCACGATTTGGTTGCAATTAAATAATAAACTAAACCAATAGGCACGAATCAGCGAATAGCACACACGTACACAGATAAATACTTGAGACAATAAGAAGATCTGTCCTGATGATTAAGTAGATTGTCACTTGTTTTATTGATAGTTTTATATGAAGTGTATGTAGTTAACCCTTTCTCGTTGGCCCTATTCTTATCGGCGAGTAAACCCTTAATGATTACTTATGTCTAAAAGTTATTCCTAAGTGATCAATTTAGTAACAACCGTGGGAGCCACATTCTCTTCCGTAGTCAAATGCGCAGGCCACTAATAAACACAGAGGTTATCAATGCACTAATAAGTAGTAACAAAAGACATCAACATATAAACTTTAATTGATGGGAAAGCAGTTTTAAGGGAGTGCAATCTTTCCGTTGTCACATTACACAAGCCATCAATCCTGATGAATTAAAGTTTACTAACACAATAAAACAAAACTACTTAATGAATTAAACACATGCAGCACCTTCTTACAGCTCTTGTATCTTCGTTCGGGTGTGTCTTGTGCTGCCTATTCGTCTGAATTCGGCCTTAGGTTTCTCTGGTCTTCGTACTTCGTATATAATATGTCCTCCCGAAATTCGTCTGGTCTTGGGGTATTTATAGTTTCTGTCTGAGGGTAAGATGCGGCGCATCTAGTAAGTAGATGCGGCGCATTGACTTAACTTCGCGTGGGGTCCAAGATTAATATATTCAGGAATATTCGTACACCGCCAGAAGATGCGGCGTAACTCCATAAATAGATGCGGCGCATGTCCTCTTGTATCTTGGATCGTATCTGGTGAAATCTTTATATCGATGCGCCGTAGAGCAGAATAGTCTTGATCTTGTGCATTTCAGTAGAATCTTAACTTCTTGCTTATTTTGCTCCATAATAAGTCCAAAATCGCCAAGTTTCACCAAATGCTTGTTTTTACCTGAGAATTACAAAAGTAAACGATTAAGTATCAATCCTCATACATAATATAATAAAACAAGTCAAATTATTAGGATAAATGATGGTAATAAAATGTACTTATTTGAGTTCATCAAATATCCCCCCACTTGAACTTTACTTGTCCCCAAGTAAACCTTAGAATTAATCTTATGAAAATGTATCCTAAAAGATATTAGGATTTATTTTTATATTTAAGCATGTATTCATTTTTGTCATAATCACACAACTAAACACTTAACGAATTAGAAGTAAAATAAAATAATTTGATAAAAGCAAATCTAATCGTTTAACTGTCCAGTCGTGACGAATATTCTATCATAAGCTTGGCAAGTATACACATCTCCCCCACCAAAGCCAAGGAATAACAAGTCTAAAGCGGTAAAAAGGGTTTTGAGGTTTAAGGGTTAATTATTCTCATTAATCTCTATCGATCTCAAATTCCAGAAAAGGCGACAAAATCACAAATACATGATCGAATCCACAAACACGATACTTGCAATTGCTCAAATCCTTAACTCAAATAGGCTAAAGATAGGTCCAAACTTTACCAATAATATTATATCAAAAAGGGCGACTAAATCATAAATACATAGCCGAATCCACGACTACGATACTTAAGATTGCTCAAATCCCTAATCTCAATAAATCAAAGTCTTGGTTGGATAAAGAATAATATAGGGTATGGATAATTTTTGGGATATAAATTGGTGTAAAATGAAAAATAAACAAAACAAATAAATTAAAATCCTAAGTGTGGTTAATCACTATCCCAACCATCCCATGAATAAGACTCATATCACTGAATAACTCACACTTTAACACTTGAAACACACGCTTTAGGTAGACACGAATTATACTCAACAAGATCTTAATCAAAGAATAAACCTTAGTTGGTGTTCCCATAACTGCCAACTCCCATTCAATCCATAAATATAATATACAACAACTAGTGGTGATATCGACCACTTAATACAAAACTTTACATAAGTTGGTTAAAACAAACATCCAACTTTTTCTTTTTTTCTTTTTTCTTTTCTCTTTTTTTTTTTTTTTTTTTTTTTTTTTTTTTTTTTTTTTTTTTTTTTTACCCATATAAACAAAGATGTCTAAAATTTCACCACATCACTGTAATGATAATTCTGGATAATTTTTCCATACTTTTCATGACTTCAGAAATAACGGTAATAGTGAAAGTAGTAAACACACGAAAAATAAACTCAAAGATATACAATATTTACTTTCACTCCAATTGCATTGTGCAATTTCCCGACCTAACCATAGATAATGAATTACGCACGCGAACACAGGTAATGTAAGGAAACACACTTTGCCTAAAGCAATTAACCAACCACGGATTTTAATCTACAGGGTAGGCTAAGGTGTAAGGGTGTAACGAAACATTTTAACAAAGGTGTAAGAAACGAAAGGAATGGCTCTGAGTGTTTTTCTAGGGGTATCTTACTCTAAAAGTGAGAGTAACAAAATGTTTATACAGGGGTTAACTAACCAGTGTGGTTAGCTAATAACACATAACATATAAGGCTATTTGGGTGTAGTCCTAGAAATTTTACCAATTTAGACAAGTCATTCCAATTATATAAATAATACTTATTATGGTGGTCTCAAATAGTATACAAGCCAAGTTCTAAAGTTTACAAGTCACCGGCACACTCATAGATTTGTGAGTTTTGAAAAGTCACAATTTTTGAAAATAACGTCATGTGTGCGGCTATGCAACTTAGACTTTAAACAAAAACATGCTAAAAAAAAATTTTTAATTTTGATATATTAAGCACATTTTAAGCATATTTTGAAAAGTTTAGGACAAGTAAGTGTTAAGTGTTCTAATTCTCCAATCCCCCCACCTAAGTTAAACAAAGTCCTCGTTGTTTGTATAAAAGGTTAAAAACTGGAAAATAAAAGAATTAGAACAGAAAAACTCCCCTGAGATTTGCTCGGTATGATCTTCCATTTGTATAGAGCAAAAATCCTCTTTCTTGTGGATGAGAACGTTTAAGCTTCATAATAGATGTATCCACAGGAAATGCAGGAATCTATAATACCACCAAGGCTTTAAAACACACCTAAGTTAAGAAAGGTTCAAACTTGCATAATACATTAGTAGTTAGAAAAAATAAAACATAAAAATTAAAATGAAAATCATCAGGTCAGTCGATGCGCCGTATCTTATGGAAGAAGATACGCCGTATCGAGCCTGGAATAAGTACGGATCAGAATAGAAGATGCGTCGCATCCTTAACCAGGGATGCGCCGCATTAAAATAAACTGATAAAAAGTTTTAAAGTCGAAAAGTAAAAAAAATGCAGAAAAATAAAGTAAGATATGACCAGTGCAGGAGATGCGTCGCATCTCAGGATTGAGATGCGCCGTATCCTCTGCGGCCTGACTGACTCGACACAAAAACAGAATAATAAAAATTTATCCGGGTTGTCTCCCGGTCAGCACTTGTCTTTATTCCAGAGTCTTCAAGTTAGACTCACATTCAGCTCTTCATTTAGTACTATTGATTCCCACATTGCCACGTAGGATCCATTTAGCAACTAATTCATCACGTATATATTCAGGTCCCAATTTCAACACTCCTTTGTAGAATCCTTCCATCATTTGATATGGGTACTCAATCCCTCTCTTCATGTCATCATTACTAATAAAAAGGAATGGAGAGAATTTGTAGCAGAACCTATTAGTAGCATGCTTAAATCCAGGGTGTGTTCGGGGCATCATATAAGTGATGACGTCGCTTCCACATTGAAAGGTAATCTTTCCTTCAAATCGTTTTGCATTAATAGTGATCTCCCTACAAAATGGTTTTCCAACAATCACGTCACCCATACTACTGTCACAATAGGCATTCATGTCTTCAACAACGGCGAACTCAGTAACAATAGTAAAGCGTCCAACGAAGATCGGGACATTAATGAAGGCTCCAACTACATTCTTTCCCTTATATTCCACCTTTTCTCTCATAATAGAATTGTAAAAGCTTCTTGACATGACATTGATTGGTAAAATAGGAAAGAAATTGGCGTCAATACACTTGCACCCAATCATGCATGGGAATTGTAAATTGTAAGCACAATTGGCGTGGATCCTTCTACCGTAATCCCCGGCAACGGCGCCAAAAACTTGATGCGTGCGATGTGTCATTGCGGTTTAGCAGTATTAATGCCTACTCAAGTTTTAAATTTATATTTAGCCGACTTATCAATAACACACACACTTAACGAGCAGTGTACCCGGTCAGTATGAATATAATGGTAAGTAGAGTGTCGATCACTAAGAGTGGAACGTATTATCTCATTATTCTAATCAGTATTTTAATATTCTAAGTTAGCTATACAACCTAATCTAACGCAAGGGGGTTCAGCCTGAGAGACTGGCACGATTTGGTTGCAATTAAATAATAAACTAAACCAATAGGCACGAATCAGCGAATAGCACACACGTACACAGATAAATACTTGATACAATAAGAAGATCTGTCCTGATGATTAAGTAGATTGTCACTTGTTTTATTGATAGTTTTATATGAAGTGTATGTAGTTAACCCTTTCTCGTTGGCCCTATTCTTATCGGCGAGTAAACCCTTAATGATTACTTATGTCTAAAAGTTATTCCTAAGTGATCAATTTAGTAACAACCGTGGGAGCCACATTCTCTTCCGTAGTCAAATGCGCAGGCCACCAATAAACACAGAGGTTATCAATGCACTAATAAGTAGTAACCAAAGACATCAACATATAAACTTTAATTGATGGGAAAGCAGTTTTAAGGGAGTGCAATCTTTCCGTTGTCACATTACACAAGCCATCAATCCTGATGAATTAAAGTTTACTAACACAATAAAATAAAACTACTTAATGAATTAAACACATGCAGCACCTTCTTACAGCTCTTGTATCTTCGTTCGGGTGTGTCTTGTGCTGCCTATTCGTCTGAATTCGGCCTTAGGTTTCTCTGGTCTTCGTACTTCGTATATAATATGTCCTCCCGAAATTCGTCTGGTCTTGGGGTATTTATAGTTTCCGTCTGAGGGTAAGATGCGGCGCATCTAGTAAGTAGATGCGGGGCATTGACTTAACTTCGCGTGGGGTCCAAGATTAATATATTCAGGAATATTCGTACACCGCCAGAAGATGCGGCTTAACTCCATAAATAGATGCGGCGCATGTCCTCTTGTATCTTGGATCGTATCTGGTGAAATCTTGATATCGATGCGCCGTATGTAATAAGCAAGATGCGGCGCATCTAGAGCAGAATAGTCTTGATCTTGTGCATTTCAGTAGACTCTTAACTTCTTGCTTGTTTTGCTCCATAATAAGTCCAAAATCGCCAAGTTTCACCAAATGCTTGTTTTTACCTGAGAATTAGAAAAGTAAACAATTAAGTATCAATCCTCATACATAATATAATAAAATAAGTCAAATTATTAGGATAAATGATGGTAATAAAATGTACTTATTTGAGTTCATCACTACTCCAGAACCAACCCCTCTACCCTATAAGGCCTCCACAAGTTCAAATCAGTATCCAGGACCTCAAGAAAGTTGGACTAGGTCTCAGGACATTGAACTTGTCAATATTATTGGAGAGCCTACTGAAGGCATGCTCACCAGGAGCATGGCTGCTAGTCTAAGAGCAGCCTCATCCAATGAATGCCTATTTGTGGACTTCATTTCCACAATTGAACCCAAAAGTGTTAAAGAAGCACTTAAACATCCAAGTTGGGTTCAGGCCATGCATGATGAACTGGAACAATTTGACAGAAACAAGGTAATGACCTTGGTCAAATGTCCTGAGAATGTCTCAGTCATTGGCATGAAATGGGTATTCAAAAACAAAACTAATGAAAATGGCATAGTCATTAAAAACAAAGCCAGACTTGTAGCCAAAGGCTATAATCAACAAGAAGGCATTGACTATGAGGAAACATTTGCACCAGTAGCAAGGATGGAAGCCATCAGGATCTTCCTTGCTTTTGCTACATACATGAACTTCAAGGTGTACCAAATGGATGTTAAAAGTGCATTCTTAAATGGTTCACTGAAAGAAGAAGTTTATGTTGAGCAACCTCCTGGATTTGAAAGCCATGAGTCTCCTAATCATGTCTGTAAGCTTAACAAAGCCATTTATGGACTGAAGCAAGCTCCCAGGGCATGGTATGAGACTATCTCAGCCTTCTTAATCCAAAACAAATTTGTCAGAGGCAAGATAGACAACACATTGTTTATCTATAAGACAAATAATGATGTCATATTAGTACAAGTGTATGTTGATGACATCATCTTTGGCTCAACAAGTTTCAAACTTTGCAGACAATTTGAAAAACTAATGGCAAAGAAGTTTGAAATGAGCATGATGGGAGAACTGACATACTTTCTTGGTCTTTAGATCAAACAGACTGATAAAGGAACCACTATCAGTCAAGAGAAGTATGTAAAGAATCTACTGAAGAAGTATGATCTCAGTGACTGTGCCTCAGTCAAAACTCCCATGGTCCCCCCAAACAACCTTGGTCCTGATCTAACTGGTAAACCAGTAAATCAAACTCTCTTTAGAGGAATGATAGGATCACTGATGTATCTACTTGCATCAAGGCCTGATATCCAATTCTCAGTATGTCTATGTGCCAGATATCAATCTGACCCAAGAGAATCTCATGTCACTGCTGTGAAAAGGATATTCAGGTACCTGAAGGGCACTCCTAACCTTGGATTATACTATCCAAAGTGCTCAGGACTTGATCTCATAGGATACTCAGACTCTGACTATGCTGGATGCAACATGGACAAAAAAAGCACCTCAGGCTCTTGCCAAATTCTTGGTGGGAAATTAGTCTGTTGGAGTGCTAAGAAGCAACAATCAGTTGCCTTGTCCTCAGCTGAGGCTCAATATGTTGCAGCAGCTAGTTGTTGTGCAAATGTACTCTGGATGAAAAGTCAACTCTGTGACTATGGAATTCAGTACAAGATGGTACCCATCTTTTGTGATAACACAAGTGCAATTGCAATCTCAAACAACCCTGTTCTTCATCAGAGAACAAAACACATTGATATCAGATATCATTTCATCAAGGACCATGTCATGAATGGTGACATTGAATTACACTTCATCCCTATTGAATATCAGTTAGCTGATATCTTCACCAAACCTTTGGATGAACCAACTTTCACAAGGTTGAAAGCTGAATTAGGAATGTTGGATATAGAAAATCAGTCCACTGATTGAAATCCTTCCAATTGAAGTGTAAATTCTTAAAACCTCAGGTCCCTGATTCAATGTGTACATCAGTGAATTAATATCACTGAATCCTCAACCTCAGGAACTAAACCCAAGTTCCTGAAATCTTGAGGGTTCAGGAACTAAAACCAAGTTCGTGAATCCTTGCCACTCAGGAATCTTTCCATATTCCTGAATCATCAGTGACTAATCCCAAGTCCCTGAAAAACTATCACTGAATGAAGAGTCATTCATGGGCCTGAAATGGACATTAAATACTGACTTAAATGCTCTAAGTATCTAGTTAGTAAATGTCCGAGGTTGGTAGCTGAACACATATTTAATTCAAGAATAATTGTTCTTTTTGCCCTTCTGGCTTCCACCTCTGGGCCACCACATTCCCACTTGGCATTAAATGCCTCTCTAATCACATTTCAAATATGTGATGACTCATCTCTGCAAGTTGCACTTTTGCAGAACTGCTCAACTGTTCACTTCGACTGTTGCGCCAAACCAAGAAAGTGGAGTGTTGGCATTAAATGCGGATCCCAAAACATATTATTCAAAACAATTTCCAATAAATCTTTTTGAATAAATTAAGATCGCTCAAATGACCAAAACACCCCCATCTCCACTTTCCTATAAATACCCCAACCAGAAGAATACATACACATGTTTTTTTTTTAGAATCTTAAGCAAAACTCTGCCATTTTTAATCCTCAAAAATAAATTGTGTGTGCATTCTTAAGCTTTAGAAACCCTTTAACCTTAGTCAAACCCAGACTTACCCACTAAATGGCTTCTTCTAAAGCTGTGACATACGCTCCTAATGTGGATTTCACATTGGAGGGTGTAGACCTAACCAAAAACAATGTGGTGGGAAATTTCTCATATCCACAAATCTACCCAGCCTACAAGAACGTTATGAAATATCTTCGTAATTGTTTTCTTGCAAAGGCTTTGACCCACACCCCCTCAGTCATCTACCATGACTATTTGAGAGAATTCTGGTGTACGGCTGTGGCAACCAGCCCCAAAGACACCAAAGAGTCAATCATCACCTTCACGGTGATGAATGGGAGTAAAACCCTCTCCTTTGACTACTCAGCATTCATCAAAGCCACATGTCTTGACTTTGCTGAAGCCTTTTCACCCAACCCTACTGATCAGGACATAAAGAATGAACTGATCTTTCTTGCACCCCATGACCCCAGACGTCCAAAAATGTCTGCGGGAGGCTTACTGGAAAAGGCTCCAGTAGTCAAAACATGGTTCCACCCTATTTGGAGGATACTGATGACATTTGTCATTCAGGTCCTGGGTGGAAATAAATCATCTACGGAGCAGTTGAACTCATCACAACAATTGATGTTGTTCAGTCTCCTTGAGGGTACAAAAATAGACATCGGAGGAATAATCTTCCGAGACCTTGTTGCTAAGCTCTTAGGAAAACATAGGCAAAGGCATATGTCATATCCTAGATTTGTTTCCTGTGTGCTTCAGGACCTACTTGGTTCTGACTATGTGAGGACTAATGCAGAAGGTACGAAGCCTGACGTCCTGCACAAGTCAAACTTCACTAGTAGCATCAGTGAGGTTACACAAATTGCCCTGACTAAATACATGCAATCAGTCATTCAGGGTAATGACGCTATCTCTCCAGTTCCTTCACCGACCAAAAAGGTGAAGAAGACAAAGAAGGGTCAGTCCAGCCAGGTGGTTAGACCCAAGCCACTCGCCACTGAGACTGATCCTCAAAACCAACTCAACCTTAAAAAGAGGTTGAAAAAGGCCGAGACCTCTGAGACACCCATTTCTGAGTCCCTCTTGACCTCAAAACAAAGGGCAACGGAAGTCACTGAGTAATCATCCTCAGTGACCTCGGGCACACCCATTCCATATGGTTCAACTGACATACACAAGTCAGAGGGATCAGGAAGCATTCCCCCCTCACATCCCGATGAAGGTACTGATAAATCACAATCAGTACCCAAGGGAGAAAAGGGTCCTGAATCCTCGGTAGGGCAGCACCACCCTACTGGGAAGAGGACCCACACCCCCTCACATCCCGATGAAGGAACTGTCAAAAAATAATTAGTTCCCAAGGGAGGAAAGGGTTCTAAATCCTCGGTAAGGCTGCACTACCTTACTGAGAAGGGGACCCACAAACATTCACATCCCGCTAACGTTCCTGAGCAATCACCCTCAAGATCTCAGGGAGAAAAGGACCCTAAATCCCCTGAAGGACAGCACAATCCTGATGGGAAGGGGGTCCACAAACTTTCACAATCAGTACCTAGTGATACTACTGGAAAACACCCATCAGTAGTTGAAGGTGCTAAGGGGGACAAAGACTTAGAGGGAAAGAAACAACCCGCTGATATGGAACCCATCAACCCCTCAGGCGGATCCAGTCTCTCAGGAACTACCCCCAATAGCCAGGCTGGTGTTACCCTAGTTATTATGGCTAGTCAGGCTGAGCAAAACCACACAGTTATTATGAAAACGGGGTCAGGACCTGACCAAACCGAAGGCAAGTCTTTTTATAAAGAGGAGCCGGTTGATTTTTTGGGTATTGAGTCCATGGGGGACTTTCAGGCTCTTATGGAGTCTGATGAAGAGCTCAGGGAAGAGAGTGAAGAGGAAATTTTTGAGGCAGGTGAGGATATGGAAACTGATGTACAACCTGAACAACCTGAACAATCACATCAGTCATCTCCAAGCCAAAGTGAAAAATCAGCTTCTCAGTCTTCTGATTCTTCTGATACTAGGGACATCCTCCAAAAGTATGATAACTCTCTTCCCCTCACTGAAAGAACATTGGTCAAATTCCTACTGAAGACCAACAGAGCTCTTTTCACTGGTCTCTCTGATGAGATGTTTGATCATCACACTAAAGCTGCTGTTCACTATGCCAACCTGAAGGCAGATGTTGAAACTTTTCATGATGATGTGATCGAAATCCAATCAGACACCAAACACTCCCTGACAGCTATTGATCTTCATTTCCAGAAGTTCAATCTTACTCTTGAAGGCATCACCAACAGCCTTGGAACTATTCAGTCAGCTGTCAAGGATGACCCCGTACTCACTAAAAAGGTCCTTCAGGCTGCTGAGACTTATCAGAAACAGTCAGCTGAAATCAGTGATCTTCTCAGCTTACTGAAGGATTCTAAGCTTCAGAGTCTTACTACTTCCTTGGACTCAATCAGGACTTCCATGGGTCTTCAAGAAAAACATCTTGGTACTTGGGCACAATCTTCAACATCCTTGGCATGGTCTCTTGGGTCAAGGATGTCAGGCATCGAAGCTTCTCAGGCTTCTCTGGCGGATCAGATCTCAAGTCTTCAGAAAGACACCTCGGACATCAAATCAATGATGACTGAGATTTATCAGGCTTTCAAAGGTCCTGCTGCTCCAGTGACACCAACTCTTGCTCTCACCATGGCTCATGCAACAGTTGAGGAGGAGAAAGACACTGGAGTCTCAAGCCAACAACCTCCTTCTCACACTGAGGGGGAGATTCCTGAAGCCTCTTCCTCCCATCAAGATAAAGGCAAAGGCATCCTCACTGAACCTGAGCCTCAACCAGCACCGATCTCGGTTGCAAAGGATCCTGAATCACCACTCAGGATCCCATATGAAATTGATGGAGTTCTTCACTACTTCTCAGCTGATGAACTCAGTGCCTATCTTCAGGAAGAAGAAGCAAAGAAGAAGTTAAAGGAGGAAGAGAAGGCGAGCAAGCCTGCTATAATTAAGATTGTTCATGAAGAGGCTGAGAAAATTGGTCTTGAGGCTAAGGATCTCTCAGGAAGAGAAGGTGGTATGACCTTTGTGAAAGCTCAGTCTGAGGAGATGACCACTCTCAGGAAGAAAAGAGAGGAAAGGAATAAACGGGCTGAAGAAATCAGGCAGAACAGGATTAAGAAATACCAGTGGTATATGACTGAAAGGTTGAAGCCAGAACCTATCACTGATGTTCATATTCAAAGAAACACCAATCCTGCCGTAGTCACTGTCTACAGAGGTGCTGACATGAGAAACTTTGATGTTCATAAACCTTTCAGATTTGCTGACTTCGGGATCACTGAATTAGACGAGTTGGGTCCATTAATAGCAAAGAAATTAAATGTTGTGGTCCCTAATCTGATGAAGTCTTTGAGTCTGAGGTATGATAGATTGGTAACAGCACCTCAGGAACTTGGCATTCCATCTCTTCTTCCTGAATCTGCACAACCAGCTCCCTCTCAGTCTTCTTCTTCAAGAAAAAGAAAAAAGATAGAAGCTGAGCCTGAGATCAAGATTCCTGGTCTTGACTGCAATAGGGCTCTCCCTGAAGGTGTTCCTTTCATGAACAATATGGTTATTGAACAGCCTGAAAGAGGTTTGTTCTTCATTGATGAGTTCGGTGACAAAGCCTTCCAAAGGTGGAGTGATATAGATTTGTCAGGGATTAAAGCAATGCTTGGCTTTCTAATGATGGCCTCTCCACTCAAGAGTCCTGAAAATGTGAAGTTTTGTCAAGACCTGAAAAGAAAAATCAATGAACATCCTGACCAACAAGAGCTGCAGTCAAAGAAGCCCAAGCTTGAAGCCCTTGGAATCAAGTTGAACTGATGACCTGCCTGAATACCCACACTATCCCTTTTGTACTTAGTTTTTTTAGGACTTGTAAATGATATTAATAAGATGATGTTTTTATTATTTCAGTGTCCTTATTTACATTCTAGTACATTCAGTATGAGTAGAAGTCTTTAGCTCACTCATATCTGATCAAAACACTTAGGAATAATTTATATCCAAATAGGGGAAGATTGTTGGGTCATGAAAAACCCAAGGAAGCTTCAAACATGATTTGGACACAAATTAACTAAGTGTTAACTTAAACCGAGAACAATTCAAGTCACTGAGAGAACAGCCTCTCAGTGAGTCATCTTCAGGATGCTTAAGGCGAATTCAAGAAAAAGGATTCACTACTCAGGAAGGCGGTACTCCCTGAGTAGGACTTAAGCCAAAGAAGAAGATGATGGTTCAGTGAGTGTTGGACAAGAACTCACTGAACCCCAGTCTCCTTAACCAACAAAGTGATTGAAGGACTAAGGAACCAACGCCTGAAGAAAAGGCGGGAATAATAAGGAAAAGATCTGAGAAGATAATAGTGTCAGCCCCACACTCTTCTCTTGTCAGATCCAACCTTCCTTATTGCGGCTAAAAGTCATGGAGTGTCAGCCAACAACTCCCAAAGTCTTATTAGCCCTTTCCTATTGGTTCTTGGAAATGACAATTACTATTTGTAATTGTCAGACACGCAACCTCAACAACTTGTAATATATTTAATAACTTATACTTAGATTACTTGTGTATAAATAGATCAAATGGAAGAGAAGTTAAAGTGTGCTTTGTATAATTAAAGTCTTGAACTTTTATAAAGGAACTTCACTCCTACAAAGAGTATACAACTCACTGAGATAGCTCAGTGGGTATATTGTTACCACTCAAGCAAAACTTGAGTTTCGATAGGAGACATCCCATACCCTTGTCTATTCAATCCCAAGTGTTTGTTCCGCAAAACACTTGGGTATAGATTCTTGGAATTATTTCTAATAAGAATTTAAACATTGAAAAATATTGTTGTTTTTATATTCACGTTTTATAACTGTTAGAATTATCCTTAAACATTGTATTAGTCATTAACACAAATAGATTAACTTTCTAGTTAACTCTAATCGTGTAAAGGGACCAACAAAAAGGCCAACCCAAATTAGGTATTTGGTATCCTAGAGAATCTCCATTTGATCTGGTGGCTTATAGTGATAGTGACTATGCTGGTGCAAGTTTAGATAGGAAATCAACAACAGGTGGTTGTCAATTCCTAGCAAACACGTTGATATCATGGCAGTGTAAAAAGCAAACTGTGGTGGCAAATTCTAGAACTGAGGCTGAATATGTGGCTGCTGCTAGTTGATGTGGACAAGTACTATGTATTCAGAATCAAATGCTGCTAGTTGATGTGGACAAGTACTATGTATTCAGAATCAAATGCTAGACTATGGGTATAATTTTATGAACACCATGATTTTCATTGACAATAACAGTACTATATGTATTATTAAAAATCCTATTTTGCATTCTAAAACAAAACACATAGAGATTAGACATCATTTTATAAGAGACTGCAATGATAAAAAGTTAATTCAAGATGTTAAAATTCACACAGATAACAATTGGGTTGACTTACTTACAAAAGGTCTTGATGTTGGAAGGTTTCAGTACTTGGTAGCAAGTATTCGAATGCTCAATCCATAAAGTTTTAATCACTAAGTCTCTTTGTAAAGTTTTGTAAAGGATTAGTACTGTTATATGTTAATAATGTTAGACAGTTGAGTTAATACTGCTAGTGCAAATTAGTACTGCTAAGTTAAAACTGTTAGTCAAAACTGATATTGTTAACTAGAAAATGCTCTCCATTGTGTTTTCTTGGTTTTGGACTAACGTTTGGAGGTTAAGCAAGCAGTATGATTGGTATTGATGCTGTGTGAGAAGCTAAAGTGTGGGAATGTTTGTAATGTTGTTATTCCAAGATGGATTCATAATAGAGGGGATTTGGGAATCACTTGACAAGGGTTTTATACCTGAGTTGTGAGGTTCTTTAAAATCTTTTTCTTGAAATCAACTTATGCCTATCAAGTGGTTTTGTTGAACACGAATTGACGGTCATAGTTAGTCAGATAGTAACTGAGCTGACTCACTCTTTACCATTCTATCATTTGATAGTGTGTTAGTCTAAGGAGATCTAGTATTGAGTACAGCGAGCAAAAGTGAATCTAATACATTTGTATTAGAGGTAACACCTGCCACGAGCTGGAAACCCTGTCAAGAAGGCTCTTTTAATAAGTCTATATGATCACAGGCAGTATTTTATACTAAAAATTATTGGTTCTCACACAACCAGGGGTTAAATGCAACCGAAGATTGATTAAGTATCTTCCTTTACACTTAATCCCGTCCAAATGTATGAGTGAAGTATTGTTTTGAAAGAAAATTTTAGTTAATACTGCTGAAAAAGTTTTTCCAAATGTATGGGATATCGTCACACATGTAGTATTTTGAATGGCCACACATTAACTTATTTATGTGACTAAATGTACCAGAATAAAATAAACAGCCTCACTTGATCCGACTTGTGTGACCATTTCGGAATTTCATTGTCACACATTTGAATATTTTTGTGACTAGAGGTATCTGGTAGATTTTTTTTTGATTATTTAGTCACTTATAATTTGGGACGTGTGACAGATTCAAATAAGTTTGAAACATTAGTCACACTATATATATATATATATATATATATATATATATATATATATATATATATATATATATATATATATATATATATATATATATATGTGTGATAAATATATGTCGCACAATTGAACAGTGTGACCAAAATCCATATATGGTCACATGAAGTAATTGTGTATGTGCCTAAATCATATAGTCAAGTTTGTCACACATTATTTAAAAGTGACGGCTATTTTTTGTTGAATATTTAGCCACATATGAATTTGAAATGTGTGACAACTGAAAAGTAAGCTTGAAGCATTAGTCACGATATGCTTTTAAAAGTGACAAATATATGTCACACACTTGAACAGTGTGACCAAATGTCATATATGGTCACACTAAAGCATAGGCATACATGATTAAGTGTAACCAAAATTCGATACATATGGTCACGTATGTTAATATGTGTGTCTAAAGTTATTGTGTGTTTGTCTGCCAAATCCTAATATGTACAGTCACATTTAATTGTAGCACGATCATGTAACTATAGGCTTTACAATAGTCACACCATATCATAAATGTGTATCTAAATTATGTTTATGGCCACATTATAAGGGTATTATATGTGACCAAAATATTCAAAATAGTCACATTGTGAAATATTCATGTGACTATTATTTATAGCAAAATGTGAACTCAGTTATCATTAACCTTGATATTTGTCACATTGAGTGTTTGTGTAACTAAATTCAAGATGTTATATATGGTCACATGAAGTATTTATTTAGGTGTCTAAATCATAGAGTCATATTTTGTCACACATTATTTAAGTGTAGTCACAATTCGACAGATATGGTCACACATTTCTGATAACTTATGTAGTTTTGAGGGGTTAGATATGGGATTTTATAGTCTATCTAGTTTGAGTCTAATCTGATATTCAATGAATTGAGTTCAAACTATTAGTCATGACTCTTCATTTGCCTCATTACAATGATGGGATTTTATAGTCTATCTAGTTTAATGCAATAGTAAAACAAATGGGTAATAGTCACATGCATAACTGCACATTGACTACTTTTTCAACCACTCTTTTTTCAACCAATTGACTGCAATTGAGAATCTTTCATAGGTAATACTAGTTTTTTCAAACAAATGCTGCAATTGAGAATCTTTCATACCAAACACTATTTTTTTCAACCAAATGCCTGCAAGGGCATATACATGATAAATGAAAACTGCAAATACAATAAAGCTTGACTGCAATTGGATATACTAGTGAAAACTGCATATTTTTTCATTGCCATAGAAAAGCTTGACTTTTTGGAGTCAAAATCCATTACAACAGGCTAAATTACACAAACAACTATTTAATACTAAAATTGCTAATCATCTATCAGTACTAACTTAACAATAGCAGAAGTAACCTTTCTCTTAGCCTTGAGCAGCATTAACTTTAAGCCCAGCAGTAGTAACTTTTGTACTAGCAGCACTAACCACTTGGTGTATTTCCTTTGAAGTTCACTAGCAGTTTTAATTTTAACCAGCAGTCTTAACTGTTATACTAGTAGTCTTAACTTCAACCAGCAGCTTTTAATCCCAACATAATCCCAACATGAAGTAAACAATTAATAGATAAATTGAAATCCTTTACAAGAGTATTTGCAGCAAAACAAAAGCTTAAATAGGTTCTTTAGACAAACATAAATCCTTAAACAGATTGTGACAACTTGAGCATGACATGCTTCACTTGGATTTTTGTAAAACAATACCTTCACAATCGGTTCAATAGTAGTCATTCGTGTTTCATTACCCAAGTCATGTTGATTTACACGTGGCAATATGTTATCAGTGTGCTCATGAATGACTGTACTAAATTCCTCATCGACTTCGTCATATGTATCTTTGTAATTCTTGGTAGGCGTTTTAAAGACAATAGATAATTTTTTATCTACCTGGTCTTTCACATAAAACATTTGTCGTGCTAGTGAGGCTAATATGAACGGATCACACTTGTGGCCTAAACTATTCAGGTCTACGAACGTATAACCAATATTATCGCGTTTGACCCCACCAGTTTTTTGATTAACCCAATCACATTTGAAAAGAGGAATTTTGCTTGAAACGGTAATTGATGAACTCAAATAAGTACATTTTATTACTATCATTTATCCTAATTATTTGACTTGTTTTCTTATATTATGAATGAGGATTGATACTTAATCGTTTACTTTTGTAATTCTCAGGTAAAAACAAGCATTTGGTGAAACTTGGCGATTTTGGACTTATTATGGAGCAAAACATGCAAGAAGTTAAGAGTCTACTGAAATGCACAAGATCGAGACAAATCTGCTCCAGATGCGCCGCATCTCACTTATTACATATGGCGCATCACTATCCTGATTTCACCAGATACGATCCAAGATACAAGAGGACATGCGCCGCATCTACTTATGGAGTTACGCCGCATCTTCTGGCGGTGTACGAATATTCCTGAATATATTAATCTTGGACCACACGCGAAGTTAAGTCAATGCGCCGCATCTACTTACTAGATGCGCCGCACCATCATTTACCCTCAGACAGAAACTATAAATACCCCAAAGACCAGACGAGTAAAAAGTTCCGAAGTTCGACAGAAGACCGAAGTACAGAAACCTAGGACGAATTCAGATGAATAGGCAGCACAAGACACACCCAAACAAAGATACAAGAGCTGTAAGAAGGTGTTGCATGTGTTTAATTCATTAAGTAGTTTTGTTTTATTGTGTTAGTAAACTTTAATTCATCAAGATTGGTGGCTTGTGTAATGTGAAAACGGAAAGATTGCACTCCCTTAAAACTGCTTTCTCATTAATTAAAGTTTATATGTTGATGTCTTAGGTGACTTTTATTAGTGCATTGATAACCTCTGTGTCTAGCTGAGCGTTGATCGGGTCGCCATGCCTCTGCCCTCGCCTATTTATTAGATCGCCTATGCATTCTATCGTCTGTAGAAAAGTAGGAAGAAAGATAAATAGGATAGTCATAAGTAATCATTAAGGGTTTACTCGCCGATAAGATTAGAACCAACGAGAAAGGACTTAATCTCGGTGCGTTGCATCGAACTATACACTTCATATAAAACTAGCAATAAAACAAGTGACAAACTACTTATCTATCAGGACAGATCTTCTTATTGTCTCGAGTATTTATCTGTGTACGTGTGTGCTATTCGCTGATTCGTGCCTATTGGTTTAGTTTATTATTTAATTGCAACCAAATCGTGCCAGTCTCTCAGGCTGAACCACCTTGCGTTAGAATAGGTTGTATAGCTAACTTAATATGTTAAAATACTGATTAGAATAACTAGATAATACGTTCCACTCTTAGTGATCGACACTCTACTTACCATTATATTCATACTGACCGGGTACACTGCTCGTTAAGTGTGTGTTTTATTGATAAGTCGGCTAAATATAAATTTAAAACTTGAGTAGGCATTAATACTGCTAAACCGCAACGACACATCGCACCGCATCAAGTTTTTGGCGCCGCTGCCGGGGAGTGAATTGTTATTATCTGTTAATTTGATTAGTATTTTAATTAGGTTTTTAATTTTTTTATCTAACCGCTAATTCTGTTGTGTATTAAATTAATTTGCATTCATTGTATTATTTTGCATATTTTCTGTTTTTGTGTGTTATTTGTTTTATTTTTGTTTATTTTCGTTTGTGTTTTTATTTTTTTTTATTTTTCGTATTTTCCGCATACTGCTATCGTTGTACTGAGCTAAATCGAACGATACGGCGCATCTGATCTCTCAGATACGGCGTAATGCGTTTAATTTTTATAAAATACAACGCGTTTAATTAATTCGATACGACGCATCTTTTCCCCAAGATACGGCGTATCTGTTTTTGATAAATTTTTTTTCTAAACGTTAACGCCATACGACGCATCTGCTTTAGCAGATACGGCGTATCTATTATTTTAATTAAAAACAGTTTTCGAATTATTAAACAGATACGACGCATCGATATCTGTCTATACGGCGTATCTTCTGAATCAAAAATCTTATATTTTGAAACGTAACGAAAATACGGCGCATTAACCTTTGTTAATACGACGAATATAATTTGATAAATATAGTTGATTTTTGATATTTACTTTGATCGGTCCGCTACTCTCGTGTGCAAGTTGTTTATTTTCAGGATAAATGATGACTCGAGCATCACCATGAAAGATTACATTCTGAACCAAACCGAGAGAAGCTAGCTGGAGTGATCGAACATAAGACTGCGAGAGTGAAGGAAAACTCAATACTGGTAACACTAAACGTCTTAAATTCTTGAAATATAATTCCAGGTAACCTCTTCGATTATTCAACCAGCCCAAAGGGAAGTTCTCTACAATATAATCTCAATTTTATTATCCATATTATACATCTGATTCAAATTGTAATCTTAATTTTGTATGCTTAAAAACGATATTTGTTCCTAACCTCGGAATAAATCCTTATCCACTAAACAATAAGATTACAATCATTAATGAAACGTTTATGCCTATTGCTCTTATTTTGAATTACATTACATCATATGGTATGACCATTTTACCCCAATTTGATGTATAAAGGATCGTGTTGCGGAGGCCAAGGTACGTTCCTTATTTAAATTTCGTTCACTAACATAGAGATACGGCGGATCTAAATATCCAAAGCGCCGTATCTCTGACCAACTAGGACTCATTGACTAGTCAACGAGATTAAATAGATACGGCGCATCCCAATTTTTCAATACGGCGCATCGTTTTGCCCTATAAATACGACGGGAATGCGCCGGATCTAAAATTTTTACCACAAAAACTCACACAGTTTAGAACAATACAGGCAGTAAAATTATAGTCTAATTCCAAGCATTTTTTCTAAAATCCATCCTCTATTCCGATCTATAATCCTTCACCTAATCATAAAATTAAGGTAATTGTTCTATTTCGATAAAAAAAAAATTTAATATGAAAATTAGGGTTTATGTGATTGATTCGATTAGTGCTTAAATGATATAGAGATATGATTAGGACTTGTATTAGATGATCTCCCCCGTATCTAATTTGCGTAAATCATCGAATTTCTAGCCTAGTTTGATTTAAACGAAAATTTAGGTTTTGAATTCGATTTTGAATATTTAGTGGGAAAATGGATTATTGGTATTGTATTGAGCTTTTTATGATGAGTAAATGATACTGTGATATTGAGTGGGAGTTTACGTCACGGATACGGATTCTTGAAAAGCCTGCCTGATCCCCTTTATTTTATACTGATATGCTTTTAGATGCGGCGCATCTAGGTTAATTGATGCGGCGTAACGACCTATTTCCAAATTAACAAAATTATAGATACGCCATATTACTTAATCTAGATACGGCGCATCTTCATACGCCGTATCTCATTTCTTGCTCCGCATCTCTTATATTTTGTGCAGATACGCCGCACTGATTAAATCAGATGCGCCGTATCTACCTCACTTGCAGACTGCTTACTAACTTTGAAAATTTATTTCAGATGGCATTACCAGAGGTTGCACAACGACATCAGTGGTTACGTTTCGAGAATATGGGACTGACCCCTGGCACTTTGGAGGATTACTTACGTAGACTTGAGTCGATTTACTTCAAGAGAATATTCAGGGTACAGGTTTTGGATTTCGCTGATGTGGGATTGATTGGGGGAGGACATGCTGTTGAGAGTTTACGACGTAGGATGGAGATGGTTGTTACCGATGATGATGAGGAGGTGGTATTCAGATCTTCTGCTTGGGATAGATTGTTCAGGATTGACGAGCCCTTGGTGAGGGAGCTCATGATGGAGTTTTTCAGTACGGTCTACTACAGAGAGACGGATACTGGGTTGGATACTGCTGACACCCTTGTGTTTAGACTGGGTGGAGTGCCGAGGCAGATTTCTATGAGACAGTTCATTTTGGCCATGGGTTTGCATACGGTAGAGGAGCTTGAGTCAGATGGGTTTGCCAGATATTGGGATGATAATTTGAGAGCGGTCCCGGACAGGGCACTATTCGGTGATTACTGGGACATGATTTCTTCGGGGGGGGTGACATCCTTACTTCTACCCCCTCTTACACTTTGATCAGGAAGCCCATGAGGAGGCTGTGCCACCAACTGATAGCACTTACCATTGCTGGGAGGGGTCAATCACCTGAGAAGGTGACCACTCTGGACCTCTTCCTCTTGAGGAGCATGGATGAGGGGTTGTCGGTGAACATCCCCCACTTTTTGGCACACTACCTCCACCGATCAGCTGCAGGGAGAGATCGGAGGAGTCATATGACTGGCGGGCATTTTGTCTCTAGGCTGGCCCGCCATTTTGGAGGGATTGGAGTGGAGATTCCAGCAGGGCTGGAGGTTGTGGTGACCCATCTCCCGGTTATTGACAGGGATTACTTGGTTAGACTTGGGATATGCCAGTTGGCTATGGGAGATTACGTTTGGGTAGCATTGGGGCCCGCTAGAGCTGCAGGGCCAGAGGCGGAGCAAGGAGATCCTCAGGGAGCTCCGGCTGCTGCTCCAGCCGATCAGGAAGAGCCGCAGGCACCAGTACCCCCACCAGTCCCTGTACGCACGGTGAGTCAGAGAGTGGACGCAGTCGAGGTGGAGTTGAGAGCCTTGAGAGGCGTTGTTGATGGTATGAGGAGGGACTCAGAGTGGCTGGTTACGAGTGTGAGCCGACTTTTGGAAAAGCAGGGTATTACCCACACTCGTCCAGATGGTACTCATGTTGCAGGAGTGACACTTGGATACACTCGCAGAGTCCGGCCTAGGACTGATGATGCCAGCACCTTAGGGACCCACCCACACGACCACACTGACCCTTGATCTCTTGATTCCACGTGTTATGTGACATTGTTCCATGCACATTATTATTATTCTTTTTAGATTGTACTAATCGATATTCTCATTTATGCATTTGATGTTTCAGTTTATATTTCTTAACATGCTTGACAAAGACTGGCATTAAGTTCAGCATGATAATACGAGAGGACATGAGAGAAAACCATGGAACAAGCCATTTTACAACAGACTGTTAGCAGTCTGGCTGGTGAACACATGCGCCGCATCTGGTAAACAGATGCGACGCATCCTATCCTTTATTTCGTTTTATTTTTGTTTCAGGCCGCAGAGGATACGGCGCATCTCAATCCTGAGATGCGACGCATCTCCTGCACAGGTCATATCTTACTTTATTTTTCGGCATTTTTTTCGACTTTAAAACTTTTTATCAGTTTATTTTAATGCGGCGCATCCCTGGTTAAGGATGCGACGCATCTTCTATTCTGATCCGTACTTATTCCAGGCTCGATACGGCGTATCTTCTTCCATAAGATACGGCGCATCGACTGACCTGATGATTTTCATTTTAATTTTTATGTTTTATTTTAACTAACTACTAATGTATTATGCAAGTTTGAACCTTTCTTAACTTAGGTATGTTTTAAAGCCTTGGTGGTATTATAGATTCCTGCATTTCCTTTGGATACATTGATTATGAAGCTTAAACGTTCTAATCCACAAGAAAGATGATTTTTGCTCTTATACAAATGGAGGATCATACCGAGCAAATCTCAGGGGAGTTTTTCTGTTCTAATTCTTTTATTTTCCAGTTTTTAACCTTTGATACAAACAACGAGGACGTTGTTTAACTTAAGCGGGGGGATTGGAGAATTAGAACACTTAACACTTACTTGTCCTAAACTTTTCAAAATATGCTTAAAATGTGCTTAATATATCAAAATTAAAATTTTTTTTTAGCATGTTTTTGTTTAAAGTCTAAGTTGCATAGCCGCACACATGACGTTATTTTCAAAAATTGTGACTTTTCAAAACTCACAAATCTATGAGTGTGCCGGTGACTTGTAAACTTTAGAACTTGGCTTGTATACTATTTGAGACCACCATAATAAGTATTATTTATATAATTGGAATGACTTGTCTAAATTGGTAAAATTTCTAGGACTACACCCAAATAGCCTTATATGTTATGTGTTATTAGCTAACCACACTGGTTAGTTAACCCCTGTATAAACCTTTTGTTACTCTCACTTTTAAAGTAAGATACCCCTAGAAAAACACTCAGAGCCATTCCTTTCGTTTCTTACACCTTTGTTAAAATGTTTCGTTACACCCTTACACCTTAGCCAACCCTGTAGATTAAAATCCGTGGTTGGTTAATTGCTTTAGGCAAAGTGTGTTTCCTTACATTACCTGTGTTCGCGTGCGTAATTCATTATCTATGGTTAGGTCGGGAAATTGCACAATGCAATTGGAGTGAAAGTAAATATTGTATATCTTTGAGTTTATTTTTCGTGTGTTTACTACTTTCACTATTACCGTTATTTCTGAAGTATGAAAAGTATGGAAAAATTATCCAGAGTTATCGTTTTAGTGATGTGGTGAAATTTTACACATCTATGTTTATGTTAGTAGTTTAAAAAAAAAAAATCTAAAAAATAAGAAAAGAAAAAGAAAAAAGAAGAAAGTTGGATGTTTGTTTTAACCAACGATGTAAAGTTATGTAAGTGGTCGATATCACCACAAATTGTTGTATATTATATCTATGGATTGAATGGGAGTTGGCAGGTATGGGAACGCCAACTAAGGTTTATTCTTTGATTAAGATCTTGTTGAGTATAATTCGTGTCTACCTAAAGCGTGTGTTTCAAGTGTTAAAGCGTGAGTTATTCTATGATATGAGTCTTATTCATGGGATGGTTGGGATAGTGATTAACCACACTTAGGATTTTAATTTATCTATTTTGTTTATTTTTTATTTTACACCAATTTGTATCCCAAATATTATCCATACCCTATATTATTCTTGATCCAAACCTTTGATTTATTGAAATTAGGGATTTGAGCAATCTTAAGTATCGTAGTCGTGGATTCGACTATGTATTTATGATTTTGTCGCCCTTTTTGATATAATATTATTGGTAAAGATTACTTGGTCCTATCTTTAGCCTATTTGAGTTAAGGATTTGAGCAATTGCAAGTATCGTGTTCGTGGATTCGATCATGTATTTGTGATTTTGTCTCCTTTTCTGGAATTTTAGATCGATAGAGATTAAGGAGAATAATTAACCCTTTAAGCCTAAAAACCCTTTTTACCGCTTTAGACTTGTTATTCCTTGGCTTTAGTGGGGGAGATGTGTATACTTGCCAAGCTTATGATAGAATATTCGTCACGACTGGACAGTTAAACGATTAGATTTGCGTTTATCAAATTATCTTATTTTTCTTCTAATTCGTTAAGTGTTTGGTTGTGTGATTATGGCAAAAATGAATACATGCTTAAATATAAAAATAAATCCTAATATCTTTTAGGATACATTTTCATAAGATTAACTCTAAGGTTTACTTGGGGACAAGTAAAGTTCAAGTGGGGGGATATTTGATGAACTCAAATAAGTATATTTTATTACTATCATTTATCCTAATTATTTGACTTGTTTTATTATATTATGAATGAGGATTGATACTTAATCGTTTACTTTTGTAATTCTCAGGTAAAAACAAGCATTTGGTGAAACTTGGCGATTTTGGACTTATTATGGAGCAAATCATGCAAGAAGTTAAGAGTCTACTGAAATGCACAAGATCGAGACAAATGTGCTCCAGATGCGCCGCATCTCACTTATTACATACGGCGCATCACTATCCTGATTTCACCAGATACGATCCAAGATACAAGAGGACATGCGCCGCATCTACTTATGGAGTTACGCCGCATCTTCTGGCGGTGTACGAATATTCCTGAATATATTAATCTTGGACCCCACGCGAAGTTAAGTCAATGCGCCGCATCTACTTACTAGATGCGCCGCATCTTACCCTCAGACAAAAACTATAAATACCCCAAAGACCAGACGAGTAAAAAGTTCCGAAGTTCAACAGAAGACCGAAGTACAGAAACCTAGGACGAATTCAGACGAATAGGCAGCACAAGACACACCCAAACAAAGATACAAGAGCTGTAAAAAGGTGCTGCATGTGTTAAATTCATTAAGTATTTTTCTTTTATTGTGTTAGTAAACTTTAATTCATCAAGATTGGTGGCTTGTGTAATGTGACAACGGAAAGATTGCACTCCCTTAAAACTGCTTTCTCATTAATTAAAGTTTATATGTTGATGTCTTTGGTGACTTTTATTAGTGCATTGATAACCTCTGTGTCTAGCTGAGCGTTGATCGGGTCGCCATGCCTCTGCCCTCGCCTATTTATTAGATCGCCTATGCATTTTATCGTCTGTAGAAAAGTAGGAAGAAAGATAAATAGGATAGTCATAAGTAATCATTAAGGGTTTACTCGCCGATAAGATTAGAACCAACGAGAAAGGACTTAATCTCGGTGCGTTGCATCGAACTATACAATTCATATAAAACTAGCAATAAAACAAGTGACAAACTACTTATCTATCAGGACAGATCTTCTTATTGTCTCGAGTATTTATCTGTGTACGTGTGTGCTATTCGCTGATTCGTGCCTATTGGTTTAGTTTATTATTTAATTGCAACAAAATCGTGCCAGTCTCTCAGGCTGAACCCCCTTGCGTTAGAATAGGTTGTATAGCTAACTTAATATATTAAAATACTGATTAGAATAACTAGATAATAAGTTCCACTCTTAGTGATCGACACTCTACTTACCATTATATTCATACTGACCGGGTACACTGCTCGTTAAGTGTGTGTGTTATTGATAAGTCGGCTAAATATAAATTTAAAACTTGAGTAGGCATTAATACTGCTAAACCGCAATGACACATCGCACCGCATCAGTAATCTAGTATCCATATCTCTTGTAAAACCCCATAATAAAATGCTTTTCTTGTGGTTGCAACTTCTTTGGATATATATGAAGATCTACTGCCTCAACGCTAACCCCATTGTTCTGGTAAACTATGCCATCATTACTTTTCGTACGAAATGTATACCCATTGATGTTATATGCCTCGTATTTCACTATACTGGTGCGTGGTCCAAATGATATCCACCTCACAGTTTCTGATACACTATCTTTGGATATCGCTAACTCTCTCTCAACCTAAATTTCATAACAAGTATATATTACCTTTAAATTGCAGGAACAACAAAAAAACAATTAAAGAATAGGAGTGTTTGGGATAATGAAATGGTGTGCTATTGGACCTCTATCTAATGTCATATACAGGAGGGACAATTATAATGATAGGTTCTATGACTGACAAAGTTGTTTTGCAGATCATGGGTAAGTGCTTATTTATTATAGACTACTACTATTGATTTTAGAGCTTGTAGCTATGAGTTTTTCTGGGTGAATGGTACGCCTAATTAATGGTTTATACAGCTTATCATAAACACCAGTTAAGGACTTATCACTAAAACACACTTGACATTTTATCTCAACTCACTTCTTTTTAGCAACAAACAAACAATTATAAACAACATACGAGTAATTACCTCTTCGCATAACCACTTAGCAAAAGATTTACTGTGCTCATTCTCTAGCAATTCCATTCGTTTACCCGGGTTTTTTATTTTCAAAACTTGCTTGTGTCGCCTGAAACAAATAAATGTCTTTGATTATTATATTTGATAGAACATTTTAAGCAATGAAATAGACATGTGTTAGTAATACTTACTCGATATACGGTTGAATTTCATCTGTATTTTGTATTACATTCAAATGTGCTTTTTGAAAGAATTCTCCAAAAACTTCACTTGATTTGCCGGCCGACAATGGCTTTTCGTCCTCATCTTCATTGGTTACATATTTATCAGGTGGGATACCAATAGTTTTCATGGTTTTATGATATTCGCTAAAAAAACTCTATTATTTCTTCCACGATAGTCTCCTCAGCAATGCATCCCTCTGGCCTATTTCTGTTTCGCACATGTCCTTTAATAACCTTCATATATCTTTCGAAGGGATACATCCACTGAAAGCATATGGGACCACATAATTTTACCTCCCTAGTTAGGTGCACAGTCAAGTGTATCATAATATCAAAAAATAATGGAGGAAAGAACTTCTCGAGTAGGCACAGTGTCACAACAAGTTCTTCTTGCATCTTTTCTAGTTCTTGCAAGCTGATTTCTTTCCTACATATAGATTTAAAGAAAAAGCAAAACCTGATAGTAGCATATCGTGTGGGTGGGTGCATGATTGAAAGTATAGCAATAGGAAAAAACTCTTGCATTAGCATGTGATAGTCATGCGATCTAAGGCCAATGAGCTTCCTATCATTTAGGCTGACCAAATTAGAGAAATTCGGACAATAGCCTTGTGGTCCCTAATGTTGCATAACGTTTCACAAAAGATGTCTTTTTCAGCATTTGTTAATGTGTAACCTGCTAGAGGTAGTGTTGTTTTGTCTGCTTCTTTCCTAGCAAAGAACTCTTTTTTATCCCCAACTATTCCAGATCCAATCGAGCATTCATTCCATCTTTTGTCTTTCCAGGAGCATTCAGCAAAGTTCCGACTTGACTCTCACCAACATTCTTTTCTACATGCATAAAGTCAATACAATGCGAAACAAAATTATGCCTCCAATACCTTAGCTTTCGTTACCAAATGTTGAATTTCTTCCAATATGCTTCATTTACTTGGCTTGAACTACCCTCTGCTTCTGTTGTTTTCTTTTTTTTTTCTTTTTAATCTTCCCACCTATGCCCTTGGTATCTTCTTGGTTTTTCGAGGTGTTATTGTTTGTTCATTTTCCTTTTCCCCACTTATTTTCAATATGTTGTACCTCGTTGTATATTTGTTCCCCGTTCAATGGATTTGGAGCACGCTGAAATTCTTCTTGTCCATTAAACGCCTTCGTTTGCCTTCTGAACGGATGGTTGTATGGTAGATATCGTCTGTGTAGAGCAAAACTTTTCTTGGAAGAGGCGAAAAGTCTAACACAATGTGTATCTTTCCCACATACTACACAACCTTTGAATCCATTGTATGGGCAGCCACATAATGTACCAAGTGCAGGGTAATCATTTATCATCCATAACACAACGACACATAGATTAAAGTTTTCTTTTGTGGAAGCATCATATGTATCAATCCCTGTCTCGAATAAGGTATGCAGATCATCAACCAACGGTTCTAAAAATACATCGATATCATTTCTCGGGTATCCCGATAGTAATACCGAAAGCATGATAAACTTTCTTTTCATACACAACCATGGAGGATGGTTGTATATGACAGATAAAACTGGCCATACACTATGATGCCAAGTTCCTGGGTTGACGTCAACCCCATCAGCCGATATTCCTAGCCGTAGATTTCTCGGATCTTTAGCAATTTTGGGGAATTTTTCATCTATGGTACGCCATGCCTGTGAATCTGCGGGGTAACGTAAAACACCATCTGTTATCCTCCTTGTTGCGTGCCATCTTAAATCTTCTAAAATACTTTCTAATTTACAGAGTCTTTGCAGTCTTGGTATAATTGGAAAGTACCACATTACCTTTGCCGGAATGTTTTCGTACACTTTATGTGTCTTATTATCCACCTTCCATCTTGATATCCCACAAGTTGGACAAATAGTCAACTCCTTGTTATCCTTCCAGTAAAGAATGCAGTTGTTGCTACATACATGTATCTTTTTGTATCCTAATCCTATCATTCTCATTAGTTTTTTGGCCTGATAAGTTTTTTCAACCATTTCGTTACCAGCAGGTAGCATCTTTTTTAACAATCCTAGCAATTCAGTAAAGAACTTATCAGAAGCTCCATACTTACCCTTCATGTTGAGTAGTTTAACTATTGCGGACAACTTTACGAAGTCAGAACATCCTTTGTAAAGTGCCTTCTCCGCGTCTAATAATAGTTCTTGAAACTTGGCAAGGTCGGCCTCATCAAAACTTTCTGTTGTAGCATTAACCATTTCTGCTGTCGTTGGGCCATATGTTGGAATTTCAGAACCAAAATCCATGTCGAAATCCGTTTCATCAACAAACTCATCTGTTGTAGCATTAACAGGTATTTGGGCAGTTGTTGCTTGCTCATCCTTTTCTCCATGTTTATCCCATTTTCTGTAGCTTTAATGAATCCCGTGGTAGAATAAATGGAACTGCACTTCCTCCACTTTCTGCTCTCTATGTGGTTTAAACATGTGGTACACGGACATGGCATCTTAAGCTGTTGTTTATGACATTGTGGGTCAATGTTCCTCATCTTCTGTATGTTGTGTACTGCATACTTAATAAACGCTTCTACTCCATCAACATATTGTTTCTTGGTCCTACTAGTTCTCATCCAAGACTTGTCCATGCTATTGTTGAGGTCAAATGGTAACGTACATATCCTACAAGTCACAAATTAAACCAATATAAGCATCAAATCATTTGTGTATAATTACAATGGACAGTGGGTAGTGTAGTGGTACTCAAAATTCCCTTTGATCACAAACATCAAGCACATATTAATTGGAATCTGTCTAGGCAGAATTTACTGTGCTAGATCAATGTAACAGTGTTTTTAAAACTGTTATGTTTATGGCAGTTTTAAGGAGTGTTTAGGGTCATGAATGTAACAGTGTTTTTAAAACTGTTATGTTTATGGTGTTTTAAGTTTGTCATGTTTATAATTGTAAAAACAATTTCGAGAATAATATAATTTCACCATTGCAGTACCAAAAAAAATGATTTCCTAATTCAAAAAAGTACCTAATGTAGATCTAAATGAACCTCCCTCCGTTGTTGATGGCCGGACCGGCGAGTGGTGGATGGTGAGTGTGGTTGTGATTGGTGAATGGTGGATGGTGACTGGTGGCTGTGACGTGACAGGTGAATGGTGACTGGTGGCTATGATTGGTGACTAGTGGCTGTGATTGGTGAGAAATGTGGGAAATTTGAAATTTGCTGGAAAAAAATATGGGGGGCTTTTTAAAAAAATATGTGGGCTTTTGAAATTTGCTAAAAAAATATGGGGGGCTTTTTAAAAATTTTGGGGAGGGAAATACCAAAAAGGAAGCCAGAGGTATCGAAACTGTGACCTCCCCTTCACAACACCAACAACTCAACCATCTCCGCCCTTGGGTCTTTTTCGATTATACCTTCTTTTGTATTCGTCTTATAGACTATCTGTTTTGAGCTTATTTGCTTATTTTATTTTTAGCAGCTTATCTGTAGCTTGTTTCTATCTTTCATTTTTACGTTGCATTATATGTGGTGGTTTGGATTCTTTTTCGATTATACCTTCCTTTGTATTCGTCTTATAGACTATCTGTTTTATTAAAGAAAATTGTTACAAAATCCAAATATCTTCCATACAAAGTTAAACATGGCAGTACAAAGTTAAACCTGGTTGTATGATTATTTACACTAGCAGTACTAACATTATTTCCTTTCTGCTTGTCTGAAGATCTTTCTCAATAATTCTCTTGCCATTTATGAGCATTCATCAACTCTGAGCTTAGCAGCTAACATTACAAATAAGATAGTTGCCCTTAATGGATAATCTTTTTCTATCAGGATGTAGACATCCACTCCATTCTTTGTAGATACATGGTGAACACCAAATGTATCATACAGTCTCCATGTTGTACCCAAGTCATGAGCTTGAAACTGCCATAAGATATTTTCTGGATCAGGTTCATACAACCTCTTCAATTCCACCCATAGCTCCTTGTCTTTGTCTTCTATAGGATCTGTAGATCTGAACCTTTCTTGAACCAGACTCCATAGCTTGTCCAAGTCTTCCCTATCAAAAATCTTCAGCATATCTTCAAAATACTTATAAACTTCTGAGTGTCTTCCTACCCTGATTATCTTCTAAGCTTTCCCAAATGTATTTGTTTGTATCTCCCAATCAATAATTGGATGTTTAGCTTGAACAGGATCAACATTTAATGCTTCTGGGATTATAACCATCATATGCTGATGAAGCCTTTCATCAGGTAATTCCTTTGTTGTTTCTTCTTCCTCAACTACTTGATCTTCTTTATCTTCTTCAGTCTTTTGCTTCATTGAATCCTCTGCTGTAGGTACTTCTTCTTCACCAATATTCTGTTTCTTTGAAGATTCAGACTCCAATAATATACCTGCTCTCTTTGTTGTTCTACTTGCTTTTTCTGTTCCCATCGGAGTAAATGTGTTCACTCTTCTGTAAACACTTTCAAACTCACTCTTGATGTCCTCAAAACTTTTACCTTGGAAATCCTTCCTTTTGTATCCAGCCATGTTCCTCATGTAAAGAAACGTGGTGGTTCTTTGCTTTGCTTGACTAGGTGGTTTACTCCTCTTTTCTCTGGCTTTTTGTTCTGCAGCAGACTTTCTTCTTGAATTTATTTTTTCAGCAAGTTGTCTTGACTTCTCTTCAACGGACAACTCTTCATCTGCTCTGAGTTCACCAAGCCTTTCCTTTAAAACATCATCAGCATCAATCATAGACTGAACTTGTGTGGCGTCATTAAACCTTGCTTGTTCATCATCATGTAACTTCTTAGCAAGAAGTGCATCAGATTGTTCTTGTGCTAACCTTTGTACTTCAGCTGTTTCATTTGTAAGTCTTTTTTCTTCACGAAATTTTGCAATCTCAATTGTGCTCTTTCATCTTCTAGTGCTTTCCTAGCTACCTCTTCGTCAAAACTAATCTGAGCAAGAACACTCTTCTTGACCTTCTTTGGTGGCTCTTCTTCAATCATTATGCCCTTTCCTTTATCTGCCCTTTGCCTTCTATCATACACAGCCCTAGCAGTACTAACCCCTGCACCAGCAATACCAGCAGTACTAACTTGTTGATGAGCAGTACCAATATTTTCAGCAGCCAAATTTTCTTCACCCATATCTTGCCTCCCCTGAAACTTAACATTCTCTTCAACCAAAGAAATATTGGGGTCTTGATCAATATCAGCTATCTTCCTCCCCTGTTTGGAAGAATCATCCATGTTATCATCTGAATCATCATCATCTGAGCTTGTAGACTCCACAATATTTGCCTTTCTCTTTGCTTTAAGTGACTTGACTTTAGACTGCAATTTCTTTACTTTTTCAATGAGCTTCTTGTAAGCAGTACCATACAACTGCTTTGTCTCCTTAAGTTCTTTCTCCAAGCCAGTCACCCTTTGAGTCAAGTTGGTACAAATATCCATCAATTCCTTTAGTGAAATGTCTAGATACATTAGCTTAGGGAAATGTCTAGATACATTGAGGATTAAAATGAGATTGGTCATTTTCACCTCCCCCATAGACTCGGCATTATCCCACTATGTCTCCCCCCTCATCCTCATTTTACCAAGCGAATATACACTCATAAAAACACACTAAAAACCCTAGAAATAATCAAGTGGCGGCATTCTTATTAGCTCCAAGAAAATGAGGCGTGAAAGGGGTAAACAAAGGCTGTGATTGATCGTGTGATAGTAGGGATTCGAGGGTTTTGCTGTTGGTTCAAATCAGGTTTTGGGTTTGAGTCCTTGTTCTTGTTTCAATCGACACAAAGGTATACCACTCTAGTTCTTGTTTTCTCGAGATAGATACACATAAAACGTCCATAAATTGTAACCTGGAGCGAAGCTCAAATATACTAAAAATAATACATATGAAAGGGTTATAATGTCACATTAAATGAAGAATTAAGGAACACTTGAAATGTTAGGTCGATGCTGAGTTTTATTTGCTATTTTGAATCAGTGTATATGAGATCATAAATCTAGAAATTGGACAAATGTTTCGATCACTAATGTACAACATGAAACCTGGAAAACTAGCACATGAAATAATGGAATATATATGTATCGATATGCAGATTTTAAATGGCTATTAGAATATGATTTCATGCATGTTTTGTTGGATCATATGTGTGTCGATATAGAGTTGTAAATTGGCTTCTAGAATCAGATCTCATGCATTGTTGGGTTAGATCTGTTTACGCATGTGAGACCTGGATATTACACGCGTATAAAAATTGAAGATTGCATGCAGGTGTGTGTGTATAATAGATCGAAGAGAGGGCTGTGAAACCTGGAGTTTTACGTGTAAAAATGGAAGATTTGCATGCATGGTTTGTGTCGTGTTAAATGAGGTCAAGAATGGAAAACTAGGCTTGGTTGGATTTGTTATTTTATGTGAACTAAAAATGGTGTGTTGTGATATGTCGAATAGACTAGGAAAGGGTGTCGTGTGTGTGATCAATGGTGTCGAGTCTAAGGATTTAAAACACAAGAAAACTAGTGTCGAATGTGGTAAGTGTGTGTTGGTTCGAAATGGGTTGAATTGGTTTAGTTTTTGTCTCGCTAAAAATGGCTAACGAAAGGGGTTGAAAGGGGCATATTGGGTTTGATTTGAAAAGAATGAAATTGGGTCGAGTAGGTTGCATATAAGTGTGGGTGTTCGTGTAGGAAAACTTGACTATGTGTGGTGTGAAATATGTCGAAAAGGTTTAGGGCACAAAAGGGTTTGTTCGAGTTGGCTTTAATGTCGAGTTAGGGTTTTAAGTACACGAGTTAGGGTTTAGTTGCATGGGTGTGTTTAATGAGGTGCATGAAATCAGCTAAAAGTAAGAATTAGTCATAATTATATAATTTACATTTTAGACCCTGAACTTTGCTAAAATAACACTTTAAATCCTAAACTATTATAAGTGATCATATTAAACCATAAATCATTACATTGAGCATATTAAACCCTTGAGTTATTAAATTGTCAATTGTAACCTAAATTTATAAAACTTACTAAATCGGAAAACTTACTAATTAAGGAAACTTACTAAATCGAAAAACTTACTAATTATGGAAACTTACTAATTCAGGAAGTTACTAAAGATGGAAAGTTATCTAGGAAGTTACTAAATATAGAAACTTGCTAAACATGGCAAGTTACTAAATATAGAAAGATTCTAAAAATGAAAAGTTTCTAAAAATAGAAAGAAACCCTAAATGTGTAATCTGAATAACTATAAGCAGTAAACTTATAAAATGAGCTTACAAATAATACGTGATCATTAATTTGTATAGGTTCTGTGAAGAAGGAGTAGTTTCCTATTTCGGAGTGCTTTCCTGTTTTGTTGATTTGCTTTGCATAAGGTACAAATATTCTACCCTTTCTCAGTAGGGGTGCTTTCTCTCATGACTTTCTGTTCCTTGACTTTTATTTGTTTACCTTGTTATGGTATGAGCCTTTGCTTTGATCCCATTGATATGATCCTTTGCTATGATCCCATTGATATGATCCTTTGCTATGATTCAGTTGATATGAGCCTTTGCCGTGATACCCTTGATATGATCCCATGACTTGATATGATTTGTTCTGTTTAGTTGCCCGAGCTAACTAGCCATGGAGGTACCATGGCCATGTCATTGAGGCACCAATGGCATGACACCATCTATGGCGGTGTGATCAGTCCACGACGTCCCCATTTGATATGATATGATATGATATGTGATCACTTGGCCATTATGATATGTGTGTATACTTGTCTAGTACAGGGTACATATATGATTTGTTTTATGGTTTGGGGGGGCGTATGGATGCATCCTATATGTGTTTGATATGATTATGATATGATTTGGTGACTGGCTTGTGTGTGCCCTACACCCCACTCACTATTTGGTACTTAGAGGCCTCCCCTCTTCGTGCACTTATGATTTGACGGATATGTATATGTGATTATGTGGTCTATTCGAGTGTCTCGTTTAGACAGGCTCGTGGCTATTCTGTATATGTGATTCTTTGATCTATTCGAGTGTCTCGTTTAGACATGTTTGTTCCCTTTCCTATTTCACTCTTTGATTCATTATGATTATCTGATTCGTATTATCTTATTTCTCCATTTTATTTTGACTTACGATATCTATGCCTTTGATTCATATGATTCATCTTCGTTCACTTATGCTTATTACCTATCTATTTTGTATATATATCTGTTCACTGGGCTTTTTAAGCTCAGCCGCGTTTCTTTTCCATGCGGCAGGTAATAAGCGGGATGCGGGGTATGACAACCCGCTATTTTACAGGTCAATACTATTCAATAAACTCAAATTTCTTTTCTTGACATTTATTTGAGAATAATTTACATATAACTTTTTACTTGAAGCAATGTGAAATTTAGAATATCTTTCAAGTGCACTAGGACTTAGGCTAGGAGAAGTGTTTTGACACTTTTAGAAAGGAAGCTTTCCCATTCGACCTTCCACAGAAAACTCAGTAGCTCGGTGATAAGTTTAGGCTAGAAATATAGAAAATAGACTTTATAACGAAAACGTAGACGCTTGAATGAGTTAAAACGGGCTTATAACGAAGAAGATACGTTAGTTTAAAGTTATGCGTCGGAAATGAATTTTCTGAAAAATATAGATGCTGTTCGGAATTTTTGAGTGGTAAAAACTGATGTTAAAAGTTAACTTGACTAGCCGAGACACTAAAAACATGTTAGTATACTTAAACACGAACCCGGGGATATAGAAAACTTAAGAAACGGAGCTCCGACGAGAAAGTTATGGCTTAAAGAAGTTACGACGACATATAACTTTTGACAGCTTATTTTTTTGGCTATTAGAAAGCTGATGGAACATTTTAAAGTGAATTTTGGACACTTTAAAGTGTATTTTGGCTAAAATGACGTAAACAAAAATGGTAGAACATTATGTATACTTTTTAGGCACGTTAGAGGTTTTCAAAAATACTTATTAACAAGAGGACTATAGTTTAATCACGAGATTAACAAGTTACGTTTTCTAAAAAGAGTGATTTTCTTAATAAATGGACACATTGACGTAACTATATTTTTGTCGATAAGTAATGCAACAAACATGTACAAGTGATAATATAGCGTATGAACTTGCGTGCACGACCTTATTTTCGAACCTAAGACATATGAATTATTTAGGTTGCGGTTAGAGTTATCGGACCTTTATTCACCGTTTTCCAAATTACCAATCGAGATTTGCTTTATTGAGGTGAGTTTCATAGCCTCGATTTTTTCATTGTTTATACATGATTTCTAAACCCTCGAGGTGGGAATACATTGCTTATTTTTCGGACACATGTATTAAAACCGTTACTTTGTCTAAGTTAATGCATTGCCATTAAAGTCCCCTTGAATCATGAACCATTAATTATTTGTAAGCGCTGATGTTATGGATAGATCTATTTGGGTTGACACCCCCGTCCAAGTTGGTCACGCCAACCTGTCAAACGGACGGATATCATTCGGATTATTTCTGAGTGTCTGGCAAACACTATTTTGGGCATTTATTATTATGCTTGATTGCATACCATTTCGTCGAGCATCGGGGTCATGAGCTTAGGGCACTGTATATTATTTTTGGCTATGACGTTATATTTGTTGTAATTGTCTTGCTATTGAAATCTTGTGGTCCACACTTTACTTGTTTACTTAAACTTATGATCTCACCAACATTATGTTGACCCTTTTAGCGTGTATTCTCAGGTAACTAGACGATAATAAACATCTATGTATGGAGCACTCTAGATTCACATTTTGGAAGCCCATCATGATGAAGATTTCTTTGTATTACTTAGCGTTTGGTTATGTATTAAAATCTTACATTTTGATGGTGAACTCTGATATTTATGTTTTGTAAAACGTTTATGTTTAAATCAAATGCTTGTTTTAAAAAGGACTCACTTAGTGGTCATTCTTTATTACCTTGTACTTTTTTATCCAAGAACATCACACCCCTGGAATTCCATTCCGCTGCAATCCAGATTTTAGGGGTGTGACAGATTGGTATCAGAGCCAAGGTTATAAAGAACTAGGATGCATCATTGACCCTAGACTATAACCACTAGGTCACGACACTTCACAATATCATGATGTGCTTAGGATTACGATACATGTTTTTATTTACTTATTTTATATGAGTTATTTATACTTATATATATATTTATATTGACCTGGTTTACAGCGAAATATCTTCACCTACTCATCCCATTATCCTTGACTCGGATTCAGACATGGAAGATACATCATCATCCACTGTTCCGATCCTACCTGCTGTTTCAGTTCCTGTACCCTCTGGTGATGCCTCTGCGGAGACTGAGCCATTTGAGGAAGCTCATACCGTATCTACACCTCCTGTATTATCATCACCCATTGCACCTGTCCCTCTAGTACCATCACCACCAGTTTCACCTCCAGTGCGCCGTGTTAGGCGTATCCTTGTAGTGCGACCGGACCAGATCCCTATTGGTCGTCGCAATCGACTATACGAGACTAGCCCTATCATGCTCCGTACCGCTAGGAAGAGGGTACGACCTCGACCCAGCCGTGTACCAGCACCTACTACTCCATCTCACCTTCCATCACAACCATCATCACCACCACCACCATCGTTTACTTACCACCAGACTACCACAGTCCCATTACCACCATCACCCAGAGATGTTCCCGATACTATGTTACCACCTCGTAAGAGGGCTTTTACCATAGCACCTTCACCTTCTGATCCCTATGTTATGGCCGCTGCTGAGGCCTCTGCTAGACCCAGGGCACATAGGTGAGTTGACGCTCGTAAGTGGTCATTCATTCTGCCTACTCTTAGTAGATGGAGATACGATGAGGGTACCCCGAGTACCTTTGAGCTGGGAGAGAGTTCTGCGATGGCTGCTGCACGAGCTCTACCAGTTATAGGTGAGCCTGTCCATCCCACCATCCCACTCTTGATCGCTAGGATGGTCCGCCATGAGGACCGCATTGATCGAGTATTTGATCATCTTGATGAGCTTCCCTTGGAGCGCATTGAGACTATAAAGACTCTGCTAGAGCATCAGATCATAGCCCACTCCCGGATTGCTATACTTGAGCATTTCGTGGAGGATCAGCAGGCGCAATGACGTGACTAGGATGCATTGATTGCTAGTCTCCTCGAGCAGATCAGGGAGCTCCAGTGCCGTCTTGATGGTGCATCAGGCAATGCCTAGACTAGATTAGTATCATAGATAGCTTTTGTATTTATATCCTAGCCACAGGGTGCGTGGCATTAGTAATGATGCTTGTGATCTATTGTTAGTTGTACAATAATATAGCAAGTTATTTTAGGATGTATTGTATGGTTATGCTATGATATGATATCGGTCGATGTGAACCGAGACTTTTCATTTTGTATTCATGTATGTTGTGATTGTATCTACTCATGTTGTGATTATATTATGGTTGTCGCGATTTATTCTTATTATGGTTGATTCTTATCACGGCATATGTTTATCATGATTTATCCTTGTCGTGATGTATTTTTATCTTCTTGTTGTTGTATCTACTCATGGTGAAAATATATTATGATTATTGTGATTTATTATGGATGATTCTTATCACGTCATATTTCTATCATGATTTATTTTGTCATGATTTATTCCCATATTGTTGTGGTTGATCTTGTTGTGATTTTCACATGTCATGGTTGTATATATATACTTGTGATGACCTTTGTTACTTGTGGATCCTAATTATTGTTGTTTTTTGTGATTAGAAAAACAATGCCACCAAAGAAACAAAGCATGAGTGCAGCTGATATTGATTGACTCGTTGCCCAACGGGTCACGGCACAAGTTGCTGCTGCTATGGTTGAATATGAGACCGATCGCAATAGTGGTAACGGCGGAGAAGCCAGTGGAACGGCAGCTAGAGTTGAGACCACGGCTCGTGGATGTACTTACAAGGAATTTTCGGGTTGCGAGCCGCAGACTTTCAGTGGCGCGAAAGGAGCTGTCGGTTTGGTACGATGGTTCGAGAAGTTGGAATCGGTTTTCTGCATGTGTAACTGCGCGGAGGATTGTAAGGTGAAATATGCTATGGGTACCTTGCTGGATGGTGCCTTATCATGGTGGAATGCTTATGCTCAATTAGTGGGAATTGATACTGCTTTTGAAACACCATGGGCTGATTTTAAGGAAATGGTAACAGCTGAGTATTGTCTGAGGAATGAAGTTCAAAAGATGGAGGTTGAATTTTGGAACTTAGCAGTGAAAGGGTATGATATTGCATCTTATACTAAGCGATACCATGAATTGGCTACTCTTTGTCCTGAGATGGTTTCTACTACACGGAAAAAGATTAAAAGGTACATCTGGGAACTTCCATCTAGTATTCAAGGAAATGTCACATCTTCTAAGCCGAGTACTCTGGATGAGACAATCTGAATGTCTCACAATTTAATGGATCAAATTCTTCAAGCAAAGGCTGCTCGAGATGGCAATACTAGTAACCGCAACAATAACAACAACAACCGCTACCATAACAGTAACAACAACAAGAGAAAATGGGATGTTACTCAGGGAGGACATGTTGCACAACAACCCAACAAAAGACAAGAAGTCGTTAAAGCCTATGTAGCGAGACCGACTGAAAGGAAAGGTTATGAAGGAACTCTTCCAAAGTGTGACAAGTGCCAGAGTCACCATAATCCTGGACGTTTCCCTACTCCATGTGGCAATTATAAGAAGAATGGGCACTTAACCAAAGACTGCAGGTCTCCTACTTCTGCAACAAATCAAAGGGTTCCCGGTACATGTTTCGGACGTGGCGAAACAGGACATTTCAAGAACCAATGCCCAAAGGAGAAGAAACAGGGAACGGGAACACAGAATAATGGAGCTCAGGGAAGAGTCTAAAATCTCATAAAAAGGGAAGCTGCAGGGGACCCGAATGTCGTCACGGGTACGTTTCTTCTCAATGGTCGTTATGCTTTAGTTTTATTTGATTCGGGTGCCGATAAAAGTTTTGTGTCTACTACTTTTGCTCCATTACTTAACATTACACCGACCACCTTAGACACTGCCTACAACATTGAATTAGCTAATGGTAACTTAGTTAGCTCCAACACCATAATCCGCGATTGTACCTTTAACTTCCTGAACCATCGATTTAACATCGATCTTATGCCCATCGAACACGATAGTTTTGACGTCATAATCGGTATGGATTGGCTATCTAAACACCATGCCAGGATCAATTGTGACGAAAAGGTTGTTCATCTCCCTTTTAATGGTGAAACCTTGATTATCCGTGGTGAACGAACCGGGACTCGATTAAACATCATATCATGCATCAAGACCGAAAAGTGCATAAAGAAGGGATGTCATACTTTTCTAGCACACATAACCGAAAAGAAGTCTGATGAGAAACGATTGGAAGATGTACCGATTGTTCGATATTTTTCAAAAGTCTTTCCCGAAGACTTGCCTGGACTACCGCCTACCCTTCACGTAGAGTTCCAGATAGATTTGGTGCCAAGAGCGGCACCAGTAGCAAGAGCACCCTACCGACTAGCACCATCAGAGTTGCAAGAATTGTCTAATCAGTTACAAGAACTACTAGACAAAGGATTCATTAGACCAAGTTCCTCACCTTGGCGAGCGCTGGTCTTGTTCGTAAAGAAGAAGGATTGATCATTCCGAATGTGCATAGATTATCGCAAGCTGAACAAGTTAACGGTAAAGAACCGTTACCCACTCCCAAGAATCGATGATTTGTTCGATCAATTGCAAGGTTCCAGTTTTTACTCAAAGATTGACTTGAGATCGGGTTATCATCAACTTAAAGTCCGGGAAGAAGATATCCCGAAAACGGCCTTTAGTACTCGTTATGGTCATTACGATTTTCAAGTAATGCCATTTGGATTAACTAATGCACCGGCGGTATTTATGGATCTCATGAATCGGGTATGCAAGCCGTACCTGAACAAATTTGTAATTGTGTTAATTGATTATATTCTCATCTACTCTAAAAGCAAAGAAGAGCACGAAGAACATCTTAAGACGATCTTATAATTACTCAAGTATGAGAAGTTGTACGCTAAGCTTTCTAAGTGTGATTTCTGGATTTGAAAAGTACAATTTCTTGGGCACGTAATTGATAGTCAGGGATTGCATATTGACCCAGCTAAGATCGAGGCTATTAAAGACTGGGAAACCCCTAAGACTCCCACAGAGATTCGTCAATTTCTAGGTCTTTCCGGGTATTATAGAAGATTCATTGAGGGTTTCTCTAAGATAGTGAAGCCTTTGACCAAGCTAACGCAGAAGAATCAGAAATACGAATGGGGAGAGAAACAAGAATCCGCCTTTAAGTTGTTGAAGCAGAAACTTTGCAGTGCGCCGATTTTGGCATTACCCGAAGGAATGGAAAACTTTGTAGTTTATTGTGATTCTTTGCATAAAGGACTTGGAGCTGTGTTGATGCAGAAGGAAATAACTTACGCTTCACGACAACTCAAAGTTCACGAGAAGAATTACACCACTCATGACTTGGATTTAGGAGCGGTTTTCTTTGCGCTAAAGATTTGGAGACATTACCTCTATGGTACTAAGTGTACAGTGTACACGGAACACAAAAGCCTCCAACATATCTTAGATCAGAAAGAGCTTAATATGAGACAACGCCGTTGGCTAGAACTACTCAGTGATTATGATTACGAGATTCGATATCATCCTGGAAAAGCGAACATAGTAGCAGATGCCTTTAGCAGGAAAGAACGAATTAAACCTCTGAGAGTAAGATCATTGGGTATGAAAATTAGTTCACCTCTCCCATCCAAAATCCTTGAGGCTTAGGCCGAAGCACTGAAGACAGAAAACCGACCTAAGGAGAATCTTCATGGTAGGCCAGAAAGTAAGAATGGTTTTGCAAAGAGATCCGATGGGATGTTATGCTTCAAAGATAGGAGTTGGATACCACATTTTGGTGGCCTACGAGAGTTGATCATGCACGAATCACACAAGTCAAAATATTCCATACACCCAGGTTTCGATAAAATGTACCAAGTCCTCAAAAAGCTATATTGGTGGCCGAATATGAAGGCCGGCATTGCTACTTATGTCAGCAAGTGTCTTACTTGCTCCAAAGTTAAGGCCAAATACCAGAAGCTGTCTAGTTTGCTATAGAAACCAGAGATTCCTCAATGGAAATGGGAGCGTATCACTATGGACTTTATCACTAAACTCCCTAAAACACCGAGCGGCCACGATGTGATTTGGGTGATCGTCTCACCAAATTAGCTCATTTCTTACCCATTAAAGACACCTACAAGATGGATAAGTTAACCAGAATCTACATCCAGGAGATAGTCTCGAAACATGGTGTACCAGTTTCAATCATTTCAGATCGAGACAGTCGATTCACTTCAAGATTTTAGGAATTACTTAATGATGCCTTTGGAACCCGTCTTGATATGAGTACAGCCTATCATCCACAAACAGATGGTCAGAGTGAGAGGACCATCCCAACACTAGAGGAAATGCTCCGTACCTGTGTGATTGATTTCAAAAATAGCTGGGATACTCATTTTCCGTTGATTGAGTTTTCCTACAACAATAGTTATCACATAAGTATAAAGGCTGCACCATTTGAAGCACTCTACGGTAGGAAATGCCGATCACCTGTCTGTTGGGCCGAAGTCGCAGATGCTCAACTCACCGGTCCAAAAATTGTTCACGAGACAACCGAAAGCCGCCAGAGACTGTCAAAAGAGTTACGCCGACGTGAGACGTAAGCCCTTGGAATTCAAAGTTGGATACATGGTAATGTTGAAGGTATCACCTTGGAAAGGTGTAATATCATTCGGGAAACGCGGGAAATTGAACCCTAGGTATATTGGACCATTTAAGATTCTAGCTAGAATCGGTCCAGTGGCATACAGACTTGAGCTTCCGCCAGAGCTTAGCAGTGTGCATAATACCTTTCATGTTTCTAATCTTAAGAAGTGTTTATCCGACGAATCCCTCATCATTCCGTTAGAAGAGATTCAACTCGATGACAAGCTTAATTTCATCGAAGAGCCAGTAGAAATTATGGATCGTGATGTCAAGCAATTAAAACATAGTAGAATTCCTATCGTCAAAGTTCGCTGGAATTCTCAACGAGGTCCCGAGTTCACTTGGGAACGAGAAGACCAGATCCGTCAAAAGTATCCGCATCTCTTCATCAACACTGACTGAATCTCGAGGACGAGATTCATTTTTATGGGTGGTAGACTATGACAACCCGTTATTTTACAGGTCAATACTATTCAATAAACTCGAATTTCTTTTCTTGACATTTATTTGAGAACAATTTACATATAACTTTTTACTTGAAGCAACGTGAAATTTAGAATATCTTTCAAATGCACTAGGACTTAGGCTATATTTAGTCCACAACGTTCCAGTACCTTTCTCCTACTCCGGTTCGAAATTTTAAACCCTAAGACAATTTCCTTCTCTTTATTTACTTACGGTTGTTAATTGAACAAACGCTATTCGCAATTTAAATTTAACACCCGGTATACCAATACTTCTAACGATTATTTCTAACGCATTTTTATACTTCCTAAATTATTACCAAAGTTCCAAAAATATTTCCTTACACCTAATGTAATTTCTTTATTTCTTACGTTTAATTACGTATAACTTACGTTAATTACCAAACCGATAACCAATACCTATTTTTAATACACAATACATACAATATATACACTTTTGTACCAAAACTAAATCTATTATTCCTAGTCTTGCAAGTGTGCCGCACCCCCTCCCCCTTTTGTTCCATAATCATTTTTAGAACAAAACTTCCACTACATTAATTGCAAGACATCATCCTAAAAACATGGGGTAGTCCAAGAACAAATTGGTGGCTTGACCAACAATTTGTCCCCCCGCCCCAGCCTCATTCGGCCACAACCATAATGACCAAGCCCATCGATATTTTTGACCCAACTATTGCACCTTTGAAACTCTCTAGTATATATATACATGCACAACATTTAGTAACTAGCAAAAATATAAAGAAATAAATAAATAAATAACATATCACACACTCATTTACTGATCCATTCGATCCAACCAAACGAGCAAGGGAAGAAAAGAACTTGTGTGGCTAATTCAACTATCATTAGGAAATACTAGTAAGGGTTTTGGTAACACTAATCTTGGGTTAATCAAGTATATTGCCTTCTCATCACATTAATCTCCCTAAGTAAGTAAACTTTATGTTGATAAATTTCATACTCTTTATGTCTTGATACTAGTCTCAAGTGCATATGCTTGTTATCACTTTGTACATGTTATAAAAACCTTTTAACCTCAATAATCTTTTAACTAATGGCTATGTTTTAAACAAATTTCTATCATGAGTAAACTAGTTGGTTATAATCTTAACAAGATGTAAACATTTAAAAACATGACATATAAACTAGTAGGCTTGTTATCTTAACTAGCCTTGATGGTCACTTGAAATTATGAGAAATGGAACTCTTTAATATTTCTAAGTTTATTGTTAGATCACTATTCACATGTTGAGAAATTTCTGGAAGAGCTAGGATTAGTTTTGGAGTTGTTGTTAAGTGGTTTTTGATAACTAGAAGGCTAGGAGAAGTGTTTTGACACTTTAGAAAGGAAGCTTTCCCATTCGACCTTCCACAGAAAACTCAGTAGCTTGGTGATAAGTTTAGGCTAGAAATATAAAAAATAGACTTTATAACGAGAACGTAGCCGCTTGAATGAGTTAAAACGGGCTTATAACGAAGAAGATACGTTAGTTTTAAGTTATGCGTCGGAAATGAATTTTCTGAAAACTATAGATGCTGTTCGGAATTTTTGAGTGGTAAAAACTGATATTAAAAGTTAACTTGACTAGCCGAGACACTAAAAACATGTTAGTAGACTTAAACGCGAACCCGGGGATATATAAAACTTAAATAACGGAGCTACGACAAGAAAGTTATGGCCTAAAGAAGTTACGACGACATATAACTTTTGACAGCTTATTTTTTTGGCTATTAGAAAGCTGATGGAACATTTTAAAGTGAATTTTGGACACTTTAGAGTGTATTTTGGCTAAAATGACGTAAACAAAAATGGTAGAACGTTATGCATACTTGTTAGGCGCGTTAGAGGTTTTCAAAAATACTTATTAACAAGACGACTATAGTTTAATCACGAGATTAACAAGTTATGTTTTCTAAAAAGTGTGATTTTCTTAATAAATGGACACATTGATGTAACTATATTTTTGTCGATAAGTAATGCAAAAAAACATGTATAAGTGATAATATAGCGTATGAACTTGCGTGCACGACCTTGTTTTCGAACCTAAGACATATGAATTATTTAGGTTGCGGTTAGAGTTATCGGACCTTTATTCACCGTTTTCCAAATTACCAATCGAGATTTGCTTTATTGAGGTGAGTTTCATAGCCTCGATTTTTTCATTGTTTATACATGATTTCTAAACCCTCGGGGTGTGAATACATTGCTTATTTTTCGGACACATGTATTAAAACCGTTACTTTGCCTAAGTTACCGAATTGCCATTAAAGTCCCCTTGAATCATGAACCGTTAATTATTTCTAAGCGCGGATGTTATGGATAGATCTATTTGGGTTGACACCCCCATCCGAGTTAGTCGTGCCAACCTGTCAAACGGACGCATATCATTCGGATTATTTTTGAGTGTCTGGCAAACACTATTTGGGGCATTTATTATTATGCTTGATTGCATACCATTTCGTCGAGCTTTGGGGTCATGAGCTTAGGGCACTGTATATTATTTTTGGCTATGACGTTATTTTTTTTGTAATTGTCTTGCTATTGAAATCTTGTGGTCCACACTTTACTTGTTTACTTAAACCTATGATCTCACCAACATTATGTTAACCCTTTTAGCGTGTATTCTCAGGTAACTAGACGATAATAAACATCTATGTATGGAGCACTCTAGAGTCACATTTTGGAAGCACATTATGATGAAGATTTCTTTGCATTACTTAGCGTTTGGTTATGTATTAAAATCTTACATTTTGATGGTGAACTTTGATATTTATGTTTTGTAAAACATTTATGTTTAAATCAAATGCTTTTTTTAAGAAGGACTCAATTAGAGGTCATTCTTTATTACCTTGTACTTTGTTATCCAAGAACATCACACCCCCGAAATTCCATTCCGCTGCAATCCAGATTTTGGGGGTGTGACACGGGGCAAGAGTGATGAGAGTAGGAGTTAGAAGACCTACCATGATTAGATTCCACATTTGTTTTGGATATGATTTAGACTTATGCTAGATATTTTATTTCATTTCATTTCATGTTTAGACTTGTTGGAAGTTTGTAAGTCCGGAAGTCATGATGTTCTTGACTTTACTTTATTTATGAAGTCTTCCGCTTGCGTTTATTTTGTATGTTCTGATAGACACCATAATGTGGCATCTTGACCATAGTCGGGTTGGGGTGTTACAGAAACTGAGGGAATGTATGGAATGATTTGGGATCGGGTTCATTATTATTGACCCAAGGGAATAAATATTTGACCGTGACTAGAAAGGAAATAGGAACTTATTGGTTGCGACTTGATATTGACTCGACTTCGACAAAATAAAAGAAAGAAATAAAAATAATTGTTAAATTATAAGTTGTAAAGATATTTGTTATTAAATTTGGTTAATAACGAAGTAAGAAAATTAGAAGTGTAAGTGAGACCATGGTTGTTAGGATCCCGATCCTGATCTTAGGATCTTACAATTTTACGATACTGCAAAGCAAAAATGATCCGGATCTTACAAAGGTTCTTTAAAATCTTAAGATCTTATAGGATCCCGATCTTTACCATAGGATCTTAAGATCTAATACGATCCGATCTTACTTTTCTCGAACCATGAACTAAAAAAAACTAAAAATTTATGGAATGTATTTTTTAGAATTAAAAAAAAATGTTAATATTATTAAAAATTTCATAATCATAATTTAAGACAACATTTTCTATGAAATATTTACATAATTTGTGTTTATGATATATATTAATTTATAGATTTTTATAATATTACAAAAACTATTAACAAAATGACATTATAGTACGATCTTAAGATCCCGATCCGATCTTACGATCTCGATCTTGCAAAGACGAAATCGATCCTAAGTAGGATCATCTCGATTTTGAAAACCTTGCGTGAGACATTTGGTATAAAAATGGAACACACGAGGGCTATTGGACTATTCGAGACATGCTACCCGTAGACTAACATATTTGGATTTATTGGACTATTCGTTTGGTTATGGTTTGAGTTACGGATTGGTTTAGTGTTTAGGGTTTAGGGTGTAGGGTTTATATAAATACTCGTTATATTATAAATTACTCGGGAAATTGATTTTCAATAAAGTCTTTTGACTTGGAAACGTTCGATAAATGAAATAGTCATGGCGAAATTTTGTTATTTCCAAAGATTAATTTTGTCGTAAGTCCAAACTTGTTTTAAATCATAAAACGAGTGTACCTTGTACTAATAAATGGGATTATGGTAAAATACCGACGATTGCCAATCGACTCATCTTATTTGATATGTTTGTTGTTAGTTATTTCTTTGTGTTAGGATCTCTAGGAAATAAAGATTTCTCATTGCTGCTGATAAGTGAAGCTGGTTCCTGCTGATAGTTATCCATTGCTGCTGCAGTTGGTTCCTACCGATAGTTTATTTATGTTTCTGCTGATTGTAGTCATTACTGCGGGTAGTAGTAATTGTTATCCCGTAAGTTTAGAATGTTTGTTAGACTTATTTTTAGAAGAGATTGATGTATATCTCTTCACACATTTTTTTGTATGATGGGTTAGGGTTACGGTTTATTGTTAGTATAAAATAAACACCCGTCTATGAGTTTTGTATCGATTACAACATTCAATAAAACAATTTCTTAGTTCACAATCCGATCCATAGAGTATCATAACCTTGTTAGTTATTTTCTTCTTTATATTCTTGTGTTTAGTTTCCGCATAGACACAAGTCTTACACCTAGAGATTCTCGTTTAACCAAGCTCAATCAAGCTAGAAGCACTCGATCCTACAAGTGGTATCAGAGCCTGGAGAGGATCTCTGATAAAGAAGAAAAAGCTCTCTATCTAATCTCTTAACCCTCTCTCAATGGAAGGGGACAACCCTGAAAACATTGTCATTAACCAGGAAGAAACTCAACCCAAACCTGAAACCTCACAAGTCCAAACACAAATTGTCACCACTGTGTCCAGCAACAATGCTAAATTCCCATACCTAAAGAAAGATGAGTATGAAGTCTGGGCCATGAGAATGGAATACTGGATCACTAACAGTGATTACAACCTGTGGAATGTAATTCTTAAGGGAAACAGCAAGAAGAATACTGGAAGGGATAATGATGGCAACATCTATATAGAGCCACCTGTTACAGCAGATGAACATCTTGCTGTACAAAGGGAAACCAAGGCAAGAACCCTTTTGCTTCAGGCTATTCCAGAGGATCATATGAGTGATTTCCATCACCTGGATGATGCTAGACAGATCTGGCGTGCTGTAAAAGCCAGATTTGGAGGGAATGATGAGTCCAGAAAAATGAGAAAGTCTATGCTCAAGCAAGAGTTCCAGGAGTTTAAGATCTCTGAGGATGAGGGGATTCACAAAGGGTATGATAGGTTTCACAAGATCCTGAGCCAACTCAACCAGTTGAAAGCTAGGCCGGACAATGAAGACTACAACACCAAGTTTCTGAGGGCCTTGCCTCCATCCTGGTCTCAGGTTTCTATAACACTCAAGGCTAAAGGTGGACTGGACTATATGAGTTTTGATGATCTGTACAACAAGCTGAAAACCCTTGAAATTGATATCAAAGGGTATTCCACCTATTCACCTCAAACACCAACCCATACTGCATTTGTTAGTACCTCTGGTGCTAATAAAGCATCATATGGAAACAGTCCAACACCATCATCATCATCAATTTCCTACTCACCTGCCACACCAAAAGCTTAGACCAGATCTGATAATGTTCTAGAGGAGGTGTTTCATTCATTTGTTGCTGAAAGTACACAACAGCAGCAGATTGTTTATGAATATTTTAATCAGGTGGACCAATTTGATCTGGAAGAGATGGACATTAAATGGCAGATGGCTATGCTGTCATTGAAAGTGAATAGGTTTGAAAAGAAGGAAGGAAGGAGGATTAACTTTGATGGACAGGAGGCTACAAGGTTTGACAGGAGGAAGGTGAGGTGCTACAAATGTTCTCAACCAGGTCACTTTGCCCGGGAATGTACAGATAAGAAGGTGGATGATAAAGCCAGGTATTCTGCTTTCAAAATTCAAGAGTTGGAATCAGAGGACCCCAAGGCCTTGGTATCTGTGGATTCGATGGTGGACTGGGAACATCATGAGAAAGCTGTTGCAAGTGGAGCAGAGAAGGTCTATGGGATGATAGCTGGATATGGTGAGAAGAAACAAGTGGCTAGTCAATTTGGAATGATGGGTCATCCATCTCTGGTACAAAACTGCCCATTTGGTTGTGAACCTATATATGCTAAACTGAAACAGGAATTTGATGATAAAGAGAGTGAATATAAGGATAACTTTATACAACTTAAGGCTCATAAAAATGCTGTTAAAACATTAGAACAACAAAAAGTATGGTATCAAAAACAACAGTTAGCATATGAAGAAAAAATAAAGGTTTTGGAAAGAGATTTAAAAAACGCCACTAATGAGTTTAAACATTCTGAAAGAGAAAAAGCTAAGGTGGTGTTAGAAAAACAGGATTTGCAGTCTAAGCTAGACAATTCCTTGGCTAGGTTTGATAAATGGAAAGAGTCATCAAAAAACCTACACAAGTTAATCGATAGTTCTATGTCTACAAAAACTAAAAGAGGTTTAGGGTATGGTGACCTGATAGGGCCAAATCAATTTTATGACCCTAATGAGTATAGTGTTTTTGACCCTGAACCTGTAGATTATAGAAAACCTGTAAAGTATGTAAAGGAGAGTGGAATGAATGCTGTTCCTCCACCCATAACTGGAACATTGAAACCTGCAGACCCCTATGTTGACTTTGATGATTCACAAATGACTTATGGCAAAAAGGCAAAGAACTTACCTGATCTTGATTGTGACTCTAATGAATTTGTCTCTTGTTCTTAAAGTGACAAATCTTCAGAAATCAAGACTAATGACTACGCCACATGTGGATCAAGTGACAAGTCAGCTTCAATAAAATCAGAAGATCTGTAATACCCCAATCCGACAAGGGCAAAGATGTCACAAATACATGGTTTCATATCAGATATAAACATCAAGAAATAAAATAGCGGAAGCTTTAATAATAAAATCAACAGGAAACAAGTCAACAAGACTCATGTCAAATGCAAGACAGAAATAACGAAGTACGAAACAGAATCCAAAATGCCCAAACAATGGCATAACAGAAATAATATCCAAATGGTCACACTAGAATGACAAGGTCTAAACTCCACACAAGTTGCTCTCATCCCAAGCTAAACCCAGCTCCTAGCTTAAATGTACCTGCCGCAGGAAAAGAAATGCGGCTGAGCTACGAGAGCTCAGTGAACAGATATAACAGAAACAAAGCAATAATACAGGATAAAGAATAAGAAAAGAAATACGAACCAGTCAGAGTCAAGGTACAAGTATAATGTAACAGTAGTGAAAGGCAAGTGATATCAAGGTCATATGAATATGTCAAGGTTAAGGAAAGTAGTACAGGTAAGTGTAAGGGTAACAGAAATCCACTACGAGCCCAGAAACAAATATCACAACAAGTCCAGTAATCAGGGTGTACGGAGGGGAGACCTCGGTACCAAATACAGGGTGAGGGGCTACCTCTCAGGGTTGGAGTTGCAAGCTCCCAAGATGTGAAAGACGTGCATCGTACACACCATCAGTCACCAGGTATAACAAGTAAACAAATCAGGTCAAGTCTAGGATGCATCCATACGCCCCAGGTGGCCAGAGTCTACCAATACACGCCATATAATCAAGTCAGGGACGGGATAGGACATCTCTCTCCTACCCTAGAGTCAAGTCACTGGTGCATCAATGACAAGGACATGAACACCTCATGCCTGGTGGGTGGCTCGTAATATCAAACTGTGGGTCAAGGTCAAGTATCAAGTGTCAAGTGGCAGGTGCCAAGTATCAAGTATCAAGCAGTTCAGGATCAAGTTTCACATCAGGGTTCAAGTCAGGAGATCAAGACAAAGGTTTAAGCAAAGGTTCACATCAGAAGGTTCAATATCAGGTAGGTCAATATCAGGAAGGTCAATCTCAGTTTGTTCAAAGGTTCATAATAAAAGCTCACTTTAACAGTTTATATTAAAAGTCCATATCATAGGTGTTAAAATAATCCTTAAGTACTGGTTCCTTAAAAGTAATCTTTAAACGGTTTTCAATAAGAAGGTCCTTTTAAAAATGATTTATGTAAAGATAGTCTTACAAATAGTTTCTTAAAACATTTTCTTAATTAATTAAAAAGATTTTCTCATCCAGTTATAATATCAAGTGTATCAAGGTTCAGGTCAAGGTTCATGGCAGGGTTCATATATAAGGTTCACGGCAGGGTTCAAAGCAAGGTGTGAAACAAAAGATCAAGGCAAGGTTCAACCACAGGTTCAAGAATAAGTACAACAGATCAAGGTTCACAAACAGGGAAAACATAGCAATGGCATAGGGAAATCCTAATACGAATCAAGATCAACAACTCAAAAGAGAACGAAGGCACCTTACTGAAAAGGGCAGAATATCTGTACCTTATTTGAATGCAAGCAAGAATACAAAAGTAGCAAAGACTGACAGAAAGCAATCACTCCCTCCTCGAACCTAAGGAGTAAAAGACAGAGATACGAAAGGGGTTTCAGTTATCTTCCCATTATAAGTAACTTCTATTTTTAGTAGGTTTCCAGAATTGAGTAAGTTTCCATACTTAGCAAGATTCAAGTGATATAATTCAAGTTAAGTCTTTAATTAGCTTATTATGGAAGTCATGTTCATTTTGACAAGTTATACAAGTTCAGGGTTAATTATGACAAGTTTCATAGTTTAGGGTTATAACTGTAAGTTTACCAAAGTTCAAGATTAAAATAGAAATATTATAATTTACCAATCGAATACTTTATTTTCCAGAATTACACATTCGACCTTCAAGTTTCAAATATTTACAAGTTACACCCTTTTAGTTAATTAATTTACAAATTAAACCTTATAATTATGTAAATTACAATTTAACCTTTATTAATGTTACCTTTGTATATCAAGCCCTTCATTACTCATATTTACAGAAAAATACCCTTTAAATTAATTATGGCACGACAGGCCCTTCAACTTTTGGTAAATTACAAAATTATTCCTTATACTTATCAAAATTGCAATACGATTCAATATTTATCCATAATTACATATTAAGCCTTTAAATAGTCAAAATTACACATTTCACCCTTTATAATATTAATAACACCGAGAACCCTTGAGTTTCCAGATTTTACATTTTTAGTCCCTCATTTTTATTTCTTTTCAATTCGCCATAATATTTACACATTAAATCCATATCTCGCTCAATTTACAAATAAGGCCCTCATATAATAATTTTTATATATTCCCCCTGATCTATAAAACATTACAAAAATATCCAACAATTTTTAATAATTACCAAACACCCCCTTACCAATTTATTTTCCAATCGGTATATAAAATATTTTATCAAAATCAAACCCTAACCATCCCAATCAATAAGTAATCATTATATCATCATTATACCATAATCATTACACCATTAATACACCAAAATCATCCTTAAAACCCTAACCCTAGTTCGTTCCCCTTTTTATTTCTTTTTCTTTCTTGATTTTCTAATTAGCCGATTATACAAACAATTCAACATCAATTATTTTAGGCCTAGAAAAATCGAATGAACATTTTTCCCAGGTTATATTGATCATATGGAATGTAAATAAAATGAATATGAAACCCAGAAAAATCGCTTACAATTATTTAGGGTTTTAATCCGATTTTAGGGTTTATAACACATAAATTCATATACGACTTATATAGCATGCATGTATCGAATTCAACATTTTATATGATGTTTATATGATTAAAGTAACACAAGAAAAATACCAGACTAGATCTGGAAGGAAAGGAAGAGGCTGGACGAAATTATTCTTCTCGGATGAACACTACGAGACCACAAAATTTCCCACGAGCACACGAATGATCCCACGACCTTGTAGTCATTTTTCACAGATCATATGTGATGTGAGGAGCATGAGAAAAATGATAAACAAATTTTACATGGGTCGCACGAATTAAAATGGAATTATACCTTACGTATGGAATAAAGGAGGAAAAATTTGACACCACCTAGACTAGGCCTTGATAAATCGAATGGCTATTTTTCTAGTCTTCCTAGCACTAGAATGAACTCCAAAAAAATGTTTCTTGGCTGCATAAAATTCGGATTGAATGTGTGTGTATTTTTGTGTGTTTCGACTAAGGTTTTTAGGGTTAAATCAAGAAGAAAATCATGGGAGGTTATATGGATAGTATAGACCGAGTATGGGGGGGAATTGATGCTAAAGAATCGGTAATAGGCTGGACAAAATCAATCTTCTATAAATAAAATGATTTACCTAATTTATTTTGTATTTTAAGTGTTTTTAAATAATTAAATTATAACTTATGTAATTTAATTAAAATTTTCGGCCCATTGTGTAATTTGATGAATTTACACTATTTTGTACATTTTAAAAATATTAGAAGCTTGCTTCAAAATTATCTCGCTTGATTTGTGGTTCGATTCCAGAGATTCGGGATTAATTCGGTACTTTAAATAAGCTTTAATTAAATTTTTAAATATTCAGGGGTAATTTGGTAATTTTTGCATGTTTTAAATTTTTGGGTTTTACAAGATCTCTCCTCAGAAGTAGCTACTGGTGAATCTCAATCAAAGACAGCTGCATTTGAAGATATTTCCTTTGATAATGTTAAAAACAATAATGTTTCTAGTTGTGGTTCTGTTTCAAACAATTGTGGTTATGGTTTTAATTTTGTTAAGAATGATTCTGTTTCTTGAGCTGGTTTGAATAATTCAGGTTGCAATGAGAAAGATAATGTTAAGAAAAAGTCCCCTAGAAAGAAATCTTTCTTTTTGTGTGGTAGTTATGATCATCTTATCAAAGACTGTGACTATTATGAAAAACAGATGAGTATATATGCTTGTCAAAATAGGTCTGTGTGGAACAATGTCAATGATATTCCCCCATACATTCCACAAGCAGCAAGAATAAACTCTTGTAGAGCTTCTGTTACAGCGGGTAAGTCAGTTCCAGCTAGTAAGCATGTTGTTGCTGGCAAACCAGTTCCTGCTGGTAAGCCTGTTGCTGCTGGCAAGTCCATTCCTGCTGATAAGCCTGTTGCTGCTGGTAATCCAGTTCCAGCTGGTAGGATCAATCCTTCTGGTTGGAGAAGCAATGCTGCTAGACCTTACTACAGACCTACTAGCACTTACTTTCAAAATGATATGAGGCATGTATATTTTGACACCATGCACATGGGAGGGGCAAGATGGGAAACTGCTGTTAAGTCCTCAGCAGGTTGTTCTTGGAGAAACAATAACCAATATATGAGAATGGGGTCCAAGAACAATGGTGGATCTCATCAATCTCCATGGTTTAATACTTACTGATCCACTAGGCAGGCTCAAGTTAGCAATGGCTTGGGTCTCCCTTGTATCTAATGTTGTAAATGTATTCTTTGTATCAGGAATTTCTTTTTAGAAGTAAAGATGTTGGCATTGTTGACAGTGGATGCTCCAGGAGTATGACAGGAAATTTAGAGAGACTGCATGAATTTGTGCCCTTAAATGGAGGTTCTGTGACATTTGGAGGAGGAGATGGAACAATTACTGGAAAGGGTACTATCAAAACAACCAAGCTAGACTTTGAAGATGTGCTTTATGTGAAGGAACTCCAAAACTTTAATTTGTTCTCTGTCTCACAAATTTGTGACAAGAAGAACAGTGTTCTCTTCACTGAAACTGATTGCTTTGTGTTGTCCAAAGACTTCAAGTTGCCTGATGAAAGTCAGGTTGAACTCAAAGTTCCAAGGACTTACAACATTTACAGTTTTAATCTAAGTGATGTTCAGCCTGAGGGTTCATTTACTTGTTTGATGGCAAAAGCTTCTGTGGATGAATCTAATAAACGACACAGAAAAATGGCTGATGTGAATTTCAAGACCATTAACAAGCTGGCTAAGAATGGTTTGGTCCAAGGGCTCCCTCTCAAGACCTTCTCCAATGAACACAATTGTGTTGCATGCAACAAAGGAAAGCAACACAAAGCTTCATACAAGGCAATCACAGCTGTGAGCACCATCATTGAGCCTCTGCAGCTTCTTTATATGGATCTCTTTGGTCCTACTTCTATCAGAAGTATTGACCACAAGTACTACTGTCTAGTGATTACAAATGATTTTAGCAGGTTTTCTTGGACTTTCTTTTTGGGTTCTAAAGATGAAACTTATCCATATTAGGGACTTTATTACCTTAATAGAAAATTAGCTAAATAAAAAGGTTAAGTCAATAAGGTGTGATAATGTAACAGAGTTTTAGAATTCTAATCTAATTGAACTCTGTGGGAGTAAGGGGATAAAAAGGGACTATAGTAATGCCAGAACCCCACAACAAAATGAGGTTGCAGAAAAAAAAATAGGACCCTTATAGAAGCACCTAGGTCTATGTTAGCTGACTCTAAGATGCCCACTACGTTTTGGACTGATGCAGTCTGCACTGCTTGCTATGTGCTGAATAGGGTATCTATTACTTGTCCTCATAATAAAACACCTTATGAGCTTTTGTTTGGGAAAGTTCCAAACATTAGTTACCTTAAACCTTTTGGATGTCCTGTCACTATATTGAACACTAGTGATCATCTAGGCAAGTTTGATGGAAAGGCTGATGAAGGGTTTAATGTTGGGTATTCTGCTCATAGTAAAGCCTATAGGGTATATAATCTGTCTACTAAGAGAATAGAAGAAACTCTCAACTTAAGATATCTTGAGGATAAACCTAATTTGCAGGGTGCAGGTCCAGAGTGGTTCTTTGACCTAGATTATCTGACAGATACCTTAGGTTATACTATATTCAAAGAAAATCAATCTGTTGGTACACATGTTTCTCAAACTAACAATGCAGGTACCTCAGATGATGATTCTGATGCAGAGAGTGATGAACGACCTATAGTTGTTCCTTCTTTTCCCTCTAACAACATTTCAGGTTCAAAGTTCAAAGATACTTCTGATATGGCTGGAAGTGATTCAAGTTTTGAAGAAGATCTTGCTAGGCTTCAAAGACAAGAGTATAATGCCAAGAAAGCTGTTGAAATGTTTTGTTCTGGGTTTTCTAAAGAGACAGAGGAGATTCTGAGAAATGCTGAAGCTGAAGTTCGAAAGCAACTGAATTCTACTGGTGGTCTTCCTTTTCCTGCTGCTACCAATTCTGCTGGTAGTGCATATGTTCCAGCTGGTTCTTCTAATGATTCTGCTGATGTCTCCACTCCTGGTGTTCCTATGTCTATTCCACCTGTTGACTCTCTGGGTATTGATAACTCCCCTGAAAGATTTCCAATCCCTTCTAATCTTGGCAATTCCTTTTCTTCAAGAGATAAGCTGGAAGATCCTCATCATCAATCCAGAACAGGCATTTTCACTTCTTCCTCATATGATGATGACTTCAACCCCTCCATTACTAATCAGGCATCCACAATTGATTTCAATCCCATTGTTACCAAGAGGATCAATACAGTTCATCCTCAGTCCTTGATCCTTGGAAATTTAAATTCCCCTGTTCAGACAAGAAGCAAAATACATCAATCCAAGTTTGGAGAATCTGCTTTTCTCAGTTATATCCAGGATCAGTTAAGAAGCAATCATACTGATTACCTACATTGCCTCTATGCTTGTTTCTTATCCCAAATTGAACCAAGTAGTATAGCCCAAGCTCCTGAGAATTCTGATTGGGTTGAGGATATGCAAGAGGAAATGTAGCAGTTCCAGAATCAGAAAGTATGGATGTTGGTACATTTCCCTGCAGGAAAGCATGCTATTGGAACTAAATAGATTCTCAAGAATAAAAGGGATGCTAGGGGAATTGTGGTTCAGAATAAAGCCAGGTTGGTGGCTCAAGGACATAGACAAGAAGAGGGGATTGATTATGATGAAGTGTTTGCTCTAGTGGCAAGAGTTGAAGCCATCAGACTGTTCTTAGCTTTTGCCTCATTCATGGGGTTTGTAGTATATCATATGGATGTGAAGAGTGCCTTTTTGTATGCAAGGATTGAAGAAGAGGTTTATGTTACTCAACCAAAAGGATTTGTGGATCCTCAGAATCCTGATTTGGTTTACAAAGTGGTAAAAGCACTTTATGGTCTTCATCAAGCACCAAGGGCTTGGTATGCAAGGCTATCTGCCTTTTTGCTAAAACATGGTTACAGAAGAGGGGCAATAGATAAAACACTTTTCATCAGGAAGAACTTCAAAGATATCATTCTGGTACAAGTTTATGTAGATGATATCATCTTTGGTTCTACTAATGAAGCCTGGTGCGGGGAATTTGAGGAATTGATGAAGAGTGAATTTGAGATGAGTGCTATGGGTGAAATGACTTTCTTCTTGGGTCTTCAGGTTAAGCAGAAACCAGATGGGATCTTTATCTGCCAGGAGAAGTATGTTTATGACATACTTAAGAAGTTTGATATGGAAACTGTGAAAACTGCAACAACCCCATTTGAACCTCCAAAGCCTAAATCCAATAATGAACCTGATGCTGCTATTAATGTTCATCTATATAGGTCCATGATTGGATCACTCATGTATTTGACAGCTTCTAGACCTGATATCATGTTTGCTGTCAGTGCATGTTCTAGACATCAGGTTACACCCTTGACTTCTAACTTAAATGCAGTCAAGAGAATCTTCAAGTATTTGAAAGGACAACCTAAGTTGGGACTTTGGTACCCAAAAGATTCTCCTTTTGTGTTGGAAGCTTATAGTGACAGTGATTATGCTGGTGCTAACTTTGATAGAAAGTCAACTACTGGAGGTTGTCAGTTTCTGGGTAGAAGGTTGGTTTCTTGGCAGTGCAAGAAGCAGACTATAGTGGCTACATCTTCTACTGAGGCAGAGTATGTTGCTGCTGCTAGTTGCTGTGGATAGGTTTTTTGGATGAAAAATCAGCTATTAGATTATGGGTTCAACTTCATGAACACTAAGATCTTCATTGATAATCAAAGTACTATGTGCATTTTTAAAAATCCTATCTATCATCAAAGGACAAAGCATATTGAGATAAGACACCATTTCATAAGAGATGCTTATGAGAAGCATCTTATTCAGGTGATTAAAATTCATACTGATGACAATGTGGCTGATCTGCTTACCAAGGCTTTTGATGGACCAAGATTTAATCATTTGGTGGTTCATATTGGGATGGTAAATCCTTAGGTACTAAGTTTGAGGGGAGGAAAAAGCCTAAGGGGAGGCTTTCTGTTGTATAATTTGTTATTTTCTTTGTTTTCTCTTTTCTTAGTTTTAAAAAAAATTGTATATTTTGTGTACTAACTTGTCTGGTTTTGAATCACACCTTGCAGGTACAGTGTTGGTGTTTACACCTTCACAGCAAATGGTATTCAACTCACCATGTCTCACAGACAAGAAAGAGTTGACTCACCATGAGGGTATAGCTCTGGTGTGATTGTCAAATCTGTTGATAGCTGTAATAGCTTGCTCAAAGCTATAGGGTACTTCAACTCACCCATGGTTCATTCCTGAGAGTTGACATGGTTTTCAATTCACCATGGATTTTACTCCTTTGGGGTTTCCAAAGAATTGACTAGCCCACAAGTGTATGGTTTATGGTAAAGGCAGTTTGAATTCCATACTTGGTACTCAATTCACCAAAGGTTATCTTCAACCTAAGTATTGGCTAGTCCTGAGCAAACGGCTATAGGTAAAGACAAGTCAAATCCGTTTAAAGTTGCTGATTTACTAAAAATCAGATGGTTATCAATGTACCATGGTCTAACACACTTAAACATTGGCTACTCCACTAGTGATGGCTATTGGTAAAGAGACATCAAATCCATTAAATTTCAATGATTCACCTCTCACAAGAGTTAACACACCTGGAAGTGATGAGAATAGTATGAAACTTAAAGTGATTTGATGTACATATTATCATAGTAGCAGTCAAGTTCAAGTGAATGACATGGTGACCAGCTTAAATGTTTTGAAGATGATTTCCTATTGCTGCTGAACTATAGAAGTTGCTGCTGGAAGATGTTGCTGCTGGTTACTTACTATTGCTGCTGCTCAAATGCAATCCTCAAGCCTGAGAAGTTAAAGCTCTATCACGTGGGAATCTTGCAAGTTAACCTAGTCAACTTCAAGATTAGCGGAGGATTGTTAGGATCTCTGGGAAATAAAAATTTCTCATTGCTGCTGATAAGTGAAGCTGGTTCCTGCTGATAATTATCCATTGCTACTGCAGTTGGTTCCTGCCGATAGTTTATTTCTGTTTCTGCTGATTGTAGTCATTACTGCGGGTAGTAGTAATTGTTATCCCGTAAGTTTAGAATGTTTGTTAGACTTATTTTTAGAAGAGATTGATGTATATCTCTTCACACGTTTTTTTGTATGACGGGTTAGGGTTAGGGTTTATTGTTAGTATAAAATAAACACCCGTCTATGAGTTTTGTATCGATTACAACATTCAATAAAACAATTTCTTAGTTCATAATCCGATCCATAGAGAATCATAACCTTGTTAGTAATTTTCTTCTTTATATTCTTGTGTTTAGTTTCCGCATAGACACAAGTCTTACACCTAGAGATTCTCGTTTAACCAAGCTCAATCAATCTAGAAGCACTCGACTCGATCCTACACTTTGACTTCTTTTCATCATCTCGTCTCGACTCGAGTTATCATCAATACTCTTCTCGACCATTCGGTTATTCATTTTTTTGTAGTGAGTACTCGTGAGTCCGTGTTCTCTACCGTTACATGAATGTTGATACCAAACCCTTTTAAAAGGCTAAAATGAGAATGATTAACTTTTGAAAACTCTTGCGCATTTGATTTTATTGGTGAATATCGTACCGAGTACGTTGCGTTGCGATACGTTGCGTTAAATCATTTGATACGATATTCGTTTTCTTTAACTTTTAAAAAATTAGGATAATTGTTTCTAAATGTAAAAAATTTGGGTAATTGTTCCTATAGTAACCACTGATAAAACATACCACCACCACTACCACCACCATGGGTTCTTATGCACCTGGCACTCCTCCTGTAATTGGCCAGTACGTTCGACCCTTTTGTGAATTTGGTCATCGTTTGACTATGAAAACGGCTTGGACACCGGAGAATCCAGGAAAAAGGTTTATTACTTGCGCCGATTATGTAAGCCCTAATTTTTTAATTGAGGTTTTTTTTTTTTTTTTTTTTTTTTTTTTTTTTTTTTTTATTATTCTTTTATAATTGATGGGGGTGCTGTTGTTTAAATTTAGGACAAGAGAAGCAAGTGTAATGTATATCAGTTTTTTGATGACGATTTACCAAGTTAGTAATATAGGCAACTGCTATTGGATTTGCATTCAAGGGTCAAGAGAGGTAGTCAAACGAAAGATATGCAAGAACACATTGGTATGCTAGCAATGGAGAAATCTAGGCTTATACATGAGTTGACTATCACAAAGTCAAAATTACAGTTGTATGACAGAATTTTTGTCATTTTGGTTGGGATATTGTTTGTTCTGTGTGTTGTATTAGGTATGAGGATTGGGTAGGATAGTTTAGGATTGTGTAGTATTGTGTAGGATTTTATGCCATATGTTGTGGTAGTATAGTGTTTGTTGTAATAGTATTTGACTCCATAAAGTCAAACAGTCATTAGCAATGAAAGAATTTGTAGTTTTCTTGTATTTTCATGTATATGCAGTTTAGATGTTTATGCAATTTGAAGTTTTCATGTTACTGGATTAAAGCTTAAAATTGACTTTAGGAAGTCAAATTACATAGATCAGTTCCCTAGGTGTTACAAAGAGTTTTATTGCAAGGCTTGATAGGAAAGTCCTAAACATACCACTAAACCTTTTTTTTTTTTTTGCCTTTGCCTACAAAAGGCTTAATACCAATCAGTTCACAATTTGCCTTGTTTGGCATGGCTAGAACCTTAATCCTACCATCAAAAGCAATCTTTGCAAGCTGTTTTGAGGTAAGACTATTGCTGGAATCAACCTTGTTTGAGCTTGAACCAATCTTTGCAAGCTGTTTTGGTTGAGAATCCTTTGGAAAATAGTCAGCCCATGACATTGGATGTGAATCAGAACTTGAATCTTCACTGCTGGAAATCCTAAGGATTTCTGGAAAAATATTAAAAAATAAAATTAAAAAAAAAAACAATGAAAGGTGTGTTTGCAGATATCACATGAACAAGACAATACCTTGTTTCATGTTGCTACTCATTCTTTCAATTGTAGTTTTTTGTTACTGATTGTTGAAGGGTAGGTGGTTATGCCTTTATATAATGGGTATGTGAAGGCTTGTTTGGTGGATATGTGAAGGCTTGTCAATGTGCAGGGTTGTTTGGAGAAAAAAAATAGTGTTTGCATGTGAAAGTGCAGTCAATGTGCAGGCTAGTACAGGAGAAAAAATGGTCTTTCCAAGTAAAGATTCTAAATTACACAAAAAGTAGTCAAAAAGTAGTAGTAGTTCTGACATTTGGATGAATGTACTTATTACTAGTTTAACTGTATCTATTTTATAACTTTAATGATAGTATTTTGGTTTGTTAAATGGTAGCAATTTGTGTTCTTGATGTGATTATTGCACAGTTAGATTTAATGGTAGCAGTTTCTGTTGTTGATTTGATGATTGCACATATTTATTTAATAGTAGCAGTTTGTGTTCTTGATTTCATGTTGGTTTATGATTTAAGGGTATCAGTTTGTGTTAAATGGTATCAGTTTGTGTTTATGATCTTGGTGTAATTGTGTAAATTTGAGTTCTTGATTTGATATGCAGTTTGTGTTCATGATCTTGGTTCAAGATCTTGGTTCATGATTTGCGATTAAGATAATGATATATAACATTTTGAAATGGGCTGCATTTGTGTCCATGATCTATGTAAACTTGAAGTTTATTGTTGAATGTAAAGCTGTGTGAATTTTTAATTTATTCAAGTTTATGCTTTAATTAACAGGTTCAAAGGCAAAAAATTTAAATAATTAAATTGTTAATTTCAAATTAGAACTTGGAGGCAAAATTTTGATCCAAAATTTTTAAATCACCTAATTAGAAGTAGTTACCAAGAATAACGATTCATATTCTTCATAAACCCTCTTTTCTCTCCTAAAAAAAAACTGTAAAGAAAACACAAAAATCAAATCTTCTATCACCATTACTTTCCAATCCAGAATCATTTTCTTTTACCCATTGTTGCTCAAGAGTCATGAAAATTCAACTCATTGTTGATCATCATCTTTTGCTTCCTTCTGATAATGAACATGATGATAACAACTTAGAATATGAATCCGAGATGTATTCTGATGATGAAGATGCGCCTGGAACCAACCAATTAGATCGGAAACTAGCTAAGAGGGGCATAACCAGGCTATATAAGTTTCGCATGGATTATGGCAAACCTGGTGGAATAAAGCTCAGGATAACCTTCGATGCGTTGAATAGGGTATCAGGGTTACACATAGCACTGTTTTCGAGTTTTTTAGGAGATCTGGTTCATGAGCACATAGGTTTGAAGATTCTATCCTGGAAGAAGGTGGATAAAGGATCAAGAGATAAACTATGGGATGAAATCACGGTACATATATACTATTTTTTAACCTAGTACTACATAAGTTTATCTATGTAGTTACATTATGTGCAACTAATTAACAACATTATTTTAATCTTTGCAGCAATATTTTGATGTTGACTTGACATTCAGAAAATTGGTAATGCATCATCTTGGTCAACTGCAAAGGAATTTCAGAATGAAACTCCGCAAAAAATACATATTGCCCAACCTAAATACACCTTCGAAACTGAATGAAGTCCCAACCAAGTATAGTGCAATTATGAAATCAGAAGACTGGGTCAAGTTTGTAAACTACACGACCACCGATGCATACAAGGTTTTAGTTAGTCATCTTTATTTAAGTCTATATGTCATTTCATAATTTTTAGTTTGCAGCATTACCGCATCTAAACGCCTTATGATTTTGTGTTTTTAGGAGATATCAGATAAAGCTAAAATGGTGAGTTCCAAAAATATTTATCAGCATAAAATGGGGTGTGGTGGATATGTTTATGTGAAAGAGAAAATGGTAAGATTACATAATGTCTATTTTACAAATTGAGAGATGATCAGTTTGAGAAATGAATCTGTTTACATTGCACAATTTGCACATTTGCATTTAATCCCCTCATATTTTCGATTATCTTGGTTTAACTTTACATGTGTATGCATCCTCATATTTTCGTTTATCTTGGTTTAACTTTACATGTGTATGCATTTGATGTTTATTAGATCGAAAATAAAGAAATTGAAGCAGATGAAGAACCCCCGCGTAGTATAACGTGGTTGAAAGGAAGGGTAAACAAAGACGGAGAATATCCAGATGATGAGATTAGATCAGTGAGAGATAAAATTGTAAGTTTGACTACAAATTCTATTATTATGCATACATACCAGCAGCATTAACTGTGTACTAGCTGTAGTAACTTGTATACCAGCAGTATTAACTGTGTACTAGTAGTAGTAAACACTTGGCATATTTTTTATTGAAGTTCATGAGCAGCACTAACTCCAGCTGGGCAACATTAACATAAATATGAGCAGCAATTACTCTAACAGCATCAAAAAGACTTTTAATCCCAACATTTCCTATATTTTTTTGTAGAAAGAAGCTGATGACAAGATCAAGGAAGGAACCTTGAATCTTTATAATGGCACTAATGCCATGACAGTTGTGTTTGGTAAGAAAAAGGGAGGTTATGCAAGAGGAGTGGGAAGTGGAGTTACATACAAAAGGTATTTTGGTCTTCCTCAAAGCAAACAAGAAACTGATGAAATAATTGAGTTACTTCAAACTCAACTTGATAATGAGAGACGCGAGCGTCAACAAAAAGATTTATTGTTCAAGAAATTGTCCACCGAGATGACAGAAAAAAATGTATTTGTCAAGAAATTATCCAATGAGATGACAGAAAAAAAGGAAATGCTTAGTCAACTGATGGAACAGTTGAGTAAACAAGGGGTGCAGTTAAATTTGTCATCTTAATTTCCAGTAGCCTCAGATGTAAGCCATTTTTTATGCTATTAACAATTTCATTTTCAAATGTTAACACCACTGATGCTAATGATAGCAGGCATTGAACATAAACTAATGAGTCAATATATTTCTTAATTTATATTGCAGGTGACTCCAATGGCCATTGATAATATAGATAGCAGCGCTTATGAGGTGGACGGAATTCAGTCAAGTGATGTTGTACATGATAAACATGCGAGAATTCAGAAGAAGTCTAATGGGCTTGTAACTTCGGAAAAGGTAATGGAAACAATGGTAAGTAATAAAATATCCCCCTTTGATTTTTGAATTTTACATACATGACTAATGTACCGTGTTTTATATATACATATAGGAACCTGTTAAAACTGTCAGACCTAATAAAATGCCTAAGTCACGACGAAACGGGCCTATAGATTCCCAATGGCAAGGAAATGTGTCTCCAACACAAGGACTACCAACAGTATGTATTTCAACATGTTTCTTGTTATTCTTTTGTTTAAATAATGTAACATGTTTTATATATACATATAGGAACCTGTTAAAACCATCAGACCTAAGAAAATGCCTACTCACCATGAGGGTATAGCTCTGGTGTGATTGTCAAATCTGTTGATAGCTGTAATAGCTTGCTCAAAGCTATAGGGTACTTCAACTCACCCATGGTTCATTCCTGAGAGTTGACATGGTTTTCAATTCACCATGGATTTTACTCCTTTGGGGTTTCCAAAGAATTGACTAGCCCACAAGTGTATGGTTTATGGTAAAGGCAGTTTGAATTCCATACTTGGTACTCAATTCACCAAAGGTTATCTTCAACCTAAGTATTGGCTAGTCCTGAGCAAACGGCTATAGGTAAAGACAAGTCAAATCCGTTTAAAGTTGCTGATTTACTAAAAATCAGATGGTTATCAATGTACCATGGTCTAACACACTTAAACATTGGCTACTCCACTAGTGATGGCTATTGGTAAAGAGACATCAAATCCATTAAATTTCAATGATTCACCTCTCACAAGAGTTAACACACCTGGAAGTGATGAGAATAGTATGAAACTTAAAGTGATTTGATGTACATATTATCATAGTAGCAGTCAAGTTCAAGTGAATGACATGGTGACCAGCTTAAATGTTTTGAAGATGATTTCCTATTGCTGCTGAACTATAGAAGTTGCTGCTGGAAGATGTTGCTGCTGGTTACTTACTATTGCTGCTGCTCAAATGCAATCCTCAAGCCTGAGAAGTTAAAGCTCTATCACGTGGGAATCTTGCAAGTTAACCTAGTCAACTTCAAGATTAGCGGAGGATTGTTAGGATCTCTGGGAAATAAAAATTTCTCATTGCTGCTGATAAGTGAAGCTGGTTCCTGCTGATAATTATCCATTGCTACTGCAGTTGGTTCCTGCCGATAGTTTATTTCTGTTTCTGCTGATTGTAGTCATTACTGCGGGTAGTAGTAATTGTTATCCCGTAAGTTTAGAATGTTTGTTAGACTTATTTTTAGAAGAGATTGATGTATATCTCTTCACACGTTTTTTTGTATGACGGGTTAGGGTTAGGGTTTATTGTTAGTATAAAATAAACACCCGTCTATGAGTTTTGTATCGATTACAACATTCAATAAAACAATTTCTTAGTTCATAATCCGATCCATAGAGAATCATAACCTTGTTAGTAATTTTCTTCTTTATATTCTTGTGTTTAGTTTCCGCATAGACACAAGTCTTACACCTAGAGATTCTCGTTTAACCAAGCTCAATCAATCTAGAAGCACTCGACTCGATCCTACACTTTGACTTCTTTTCATCATCTCGTCTCGACTCGAGTTATCATCAATACTCTTCTCGACCATTCGGTTATTCATTTTTTTGTAGTGAGTACTCGTGAGTCCGTGTTCTCTACCGTTACATGAATGATGATACCAAACCCTTTTAAAAGGCTAAAATGAGAATGATTAACTTTTGAAAACTCTTGCGCATTTGATTTTATTGGTGAATATCGTACCGAGTACGTTGCGTTGCGATACGTTGCGTTAAATCATTTGATACGATATTCGTTTTCTTTAACTTTTAAAAAATTAGGATAATTGTTTCTAAATGTAAAAAATTTGGGTAATTGTTCCTATAGTAACCACTGATAAAACATACCACCACCACTACCACCACCATGGGTTCTTATGCACCTGGCACTCCTCCTGTAATTGGCCAGTACGTTCGACCCTTTTGTGAATTTGGTCATCGTTTGACTATGAAAATGGCTTGGACACCGGAGAATCCAGGAAAAAGGTTTATTACTTGCGCCGATTATGTAAGCCCTAATTTTTTAATTGAGGTTTTTTTTTTTTTTTTTTTTTTTTTTTTTTTTTTTTTTATTATTATTATTCTTTTATAATTGATGGGGGTGCTGTTGTTTAAATTTAGGACAAGAGAAGCAAGTGTAATGTATATCAGTTTTTTGATGACGATTTACCAAGTTAGTAATATAGGCAACTGCTATTGGATTTGCATTCAAGGGTCAAGAGAGGTAGTCAAACGAAAGATATGCAAGAACACATTGGTATGCTAGCAATGGAGAAATCTAGGCTTATACATGAGTTGACTATCACAAAGTCAAAATTACAGTTGTATGACAGAATTTTTGTCATTTTGGTTGGGATATTGTTTGTTCTGTGTGTTGTATTAGGTATGAGGATTGGGTAGGATAGTTTAGGATTGTGTAGTATTGTGTAGGATTTTATGCCATATGTTGTGGTAGTATAGTGTTTGTTGTAATAGTATTTGACTCCATAAAGTCAAACAGTCATTAGCAATGAAAGAATTTGTAGTTTTCTTGTATTTTCATGTATATGCAGTTTAGATGTTTATGCAATTTGAAGTTTTCATGTTACTGGATTAAAGCTTAAAATTGACTTTAGGAAGTCAAATTACATAGATCAGTTCCCTAGGTGTTACAAAGAGTTTTATTGCAAGGCTTGATAGGAAAGTCCTAAACATACCACTAAACCTTTTTTTTTTTTTTTTGCCTTTGCCTACAAAAGGCTTAATACCAATCAGTTCACAATTTGCCTTGTTTGGCATGGCTAGAACCTTAATCCTACCATCAAAAGCAATCTTTGCAAGCTGTTTTGAGGTAAGACTATTGCTGGAATCAACCTTGTTTGAGCTTGAACCAATCTTTGCAAGCTGTTTTGGTTGAGAATCCTTTGGAAAATAGTCAGCCCATGACATTAGATGTGAATCAGAACTTGAATCTTCACTGCTGGAAATCCTAAGGATTTCTGGAAAAATATTAAAAAATAAAATTAAAAAAAAAAAACAATGAAAGGTGTGTTTGCAGATATCACATGAACAAGACAATACCTTGTTTCATGTTGCTACTCATTCTTTCAATTGTAGTTTTTTGTTACTGATTGTTGAAGGGTAGGTGGTTATGCCTTTATATAATGGGTATGTGAAGGCTTGTTTGGTGGATATGTGAAGGCTTGTCAATGTGCAGGGTTGTTTAGAGAAAAAAAATAGTGTTTGCATGTGAAAGTGCAGTCAATGTGCAGGCTAGTACAGGAGAAAAAATGGTCTTTCCAAGTAAAGATTCTAAATTACACAAAAAGTAGTCAAAAAGTAGTAGTAGTTCTGACATTTGGATGAATGTACTTATTACTAGTTTAACTGTATCTATTTTATAACTTTAATGATAGTATTTTGGTTTGTTAAATGGTAGCAATTTGTGTTCTTGATGTGATTATTGCACAGTTAGATTTAATGGTAGCAGTTTCTGTTGTTGATTTGATGATTGCACATATTTATTTAATAGTAGCAGTTTGTGTTCTTGATTTCATGTTGGTTTATGATTTAAGGGTATCAGTTTGTGTTAAATGGTATCAGTTTGTGTTCATGATCTTGGTGTAATTGTGTAAATTTGAGTTCTTGATTTGATATGCAGTTTGTGTTCATGATCTTGGTTCAAGATCTTGGTTCATGATTTGCGATTAAGATAATGATATATAACATTTTGAAATGGGCTGCATTTGTGTCCATGATCTATGTAAACTTGAAGTTTATTGTTGAATGTAAAGCTGTGTGAATTTTTAATTTATTCAAGTTTATGCTTTAATTAACAGGTTCAAAGGCAAAAAATTTAAATAATTAAATTGTTAATTTCAAATTAGAACTTGGAGGCAAAATTTTGATCCAAAATTTTTAAATCACCTAATTAGAAGTAGTTACCAAGAATAACGATTCATATTCTTCATAAACCCTCTTTTCTCTCCTAAAAAAAAACTGTAAAGAAAACACAAAAATCAAATCTTCTATCACCATTACTTTCCAATCCAGAATCATTTTCTTTTACCCATTGTTGCTCAAGAGTCATGAAAATTCAACTCATTGTTGATCATCATCTTTTGCTTCCTTCTGATAATGAACATGATGATAACAACTTAGAATATGAATCCGAGATGTATTCTGATGATGAAGATGCGCCTGGAACCAACCAATTAGATCGAAAACTAGCTAAGAGGGGCATAACCAGGCTATATAAGTTTCGCATGGATTATGGCAAACCTGGTGGAATAAAGCTCAGGATAACCTTCGATGCGTTGAATAGGGTATCAGGGTTACACATAGCACTGTTTTCGAGTTTTTTAGGAGATCTGGTTCATGAGCACATAGGTTTGAAGATTCTATCCTGGAAGAAGGTGGATAAAGGATCAAGAGATAAACTATGGGATGAAATCACGGTACATATATACTATTTTTTAACCTAGTACTACATAAGTTTATCTATGTAGTTACATTATGTGCAACTAATTAACAACATTATTTTAATCTTTGCAGCAATATTTTGATGTTGACTTGACATTCAGAAAATTGGTAATGCATCATCTTGGTCAACTGCAAAGGAATTTCAGAATGAAACTCCGCAAAAAATACATATTGCCCAACCTAAATACACCTTCGAAACTGAATGAAGTCCCAACCAAGTATAGTGCAATTATGAAATCAGAAGACTGGGTCAAGTTTGTAAACTACACGACCACCGATGCATACAAGGTTTTAGTTAGTCATCTTTATTTAAGTCTATATGTCATTTCATAATTTTTAGTTTGCAGCATTACCGCATCTAAACGCCTTATGATTTTGTGTTTTTAGGAGATATCAGATAAAGCTAAAATGGTGAGTTCCAAAAATATTTATCAGCATAAAATGGGGTGTGGTGTGGATATGTTTATGTGAAAGAGAAAATGGTAAGATTACATAATGTCTATTTTACAAATTGAGAGATGATCAGTTTGAGAAATGAATCTGTTTACATTGCACAATTTGCACATTTGCATTTAATCCCCTCATATTTTCGATTATCTTGGTTTAACTTTACATGTGTATGCATCCTCATATTTTCGTTTATCTTGGTTTAACTTTACATGTGTATGCATTTGATGTTTATTAGATCGAAAATAAAGAAATTGAAGCAGATGAAGAACCCCCGCGTAGTATAACGTGGTTGAAAGGAAGGGTAAACAAAGACGGAGAATATCCAGATGATGAGATTAGATCAGTGAGAGATAAAATTGTAAGTTTGACTACAAATTCTATTATTATGCATACATACCAGCAGCATTAACTGTGTACTAGCTGTAGTAACTTGTATACCAGCAGTATTAACTGTGTACTAGTAGTAGTAAACACTTGGCATATTTTTTATTGAAGTTCATGAGCAGCACTAACTCCAGCTGGGCAACATTAACATAAATATGAGCAGCAATTACTCTAACAGCATCAAAAAGACTTTTAATCCCAACATTTCCTATATTTTTTTTGTAGAAAGAAGCTGATGACAAGATCAAGGAAGAAACCTTGAATCTTTATAATGGCACTAATGCCATGACAGTTGTGTTTGGTAAGAAAAAGGGAGGTTATGCAAGAGGAGTGGGAAGTGGAGTTACATACAAAAGGTATTTTGGTCTTCCTCAAAGCAAACAAGAAACTGATGAAATAATTGAGTTACTTCAAACTCAACTTGATAATGAGAGACGCGAGCGTCAACAAAAAGATTTATTGTTCAAGAAATTGTCCACCGAGATGACAGAAAAAAATGTATTTGTCAAGAAATTATCCAATGAGATGACAGAAAAAAAGGAAATGCTTAGTCAACTGATGGAACAGTTGAGTAAACAAGGGGTGCAGTTAAATTTGTCATCTTAATTGCCAGTAGCCTCAGATGTAAGCCATTTTTTATGCTATTAACAATTTCATTTTCAAATGTTAACACCACTGAGCTAATGATAGCAGGCATTGAACATAAACTAATGAGTCAATATATTTCTTAATTTATATTGCAGGTGACTCCAATGGCCATTGATAATATAGATAGCAGCACTTATGAGGTGGACGGAATTCAGTCAAGTGATGTTGTACATGATAAACATGCGAGAATTCAGAAGAAGTCTAATGGGCTTGTAACTTCGGAAAAGGTAATGGAAACAATGGTAAGTAATAAAATATCCCCCTTTGATTTTTGAATTTTACATACATGACTAATGTACCGTGTTTTATATATACATATAGGAACCTGTTAAAACTGTCAGACCTAATAAAATGCCTAAGTCACGACGAAACGGGCCTATAGATTCCCAATGGCAAGGAAATGTGTCTCCAACACAAGGACTACCAACAGTATGTATTTCAACATGTTTCTTGTTATTCTTTTGTTTAAATAATGTAACATGTTTTATATATACATATAGGAACCTGTTAAAACCATCAGACCTAAGAAAATGCCTAAGTCACGAAAAAACGGGTCTCCAGATTCCCAATCACAACAAAATGTGTCTCCAACACAAGCACTACCAATAGTATGTATTTCAACATGTTTCTTGATATTCTTTTGTTTAAATAATTTCAGATATATACATGCAAAAATTATTTTTTTTATCCATTTAAGTGCAAACTGTGGCATTTAAAGAAATCAAATATTGTTACTTTGGGTACCGTATACAAGTCTCATGGAAAACAAATGCTGCATAACCAAGCACTCCCAAATGATTGGTACAGAGTGTCAATTGATTCATCGTTAGTGGATGCAGCATGCATACCAGACGTAGGAAATAATGGGTTAAAAACAGTTAAGGAAGGCGTAGGTGGTTTCTTTGCATGGCCAAAGGATCAAGTTATTCTTGTAGAGGAGGTACATACATGTGTTTTTTCAACCTACATAAATATAATTCTTCATATTTAATTCAATGTTTGATACAAGCGTCTTTTGTTTACCACAGGTTACACCACCAACTACGATGCAAAAGATTACTGAGAACAATTCTGGACCCAAAGTACCATCGAAGCGCAAAAATTATGTCTCTATTGAAGGCACGCAAAGGCAATTACAGGTTATGATGGCGAAGAGTCAAAAGGCTTTAAATTATGGTACTTGAGAATTTGATTATGTACGACATTACAATTGTATATTTGGTTTAGTTATATACATTTGAGTTTTATTCAATTTGAAATTTCTTTTAGTTTTTAATTTTGTTTCATATATATATACTCATTCCAGCAGCACTAACATAGTACTAGCAGTAGTAAATCTGCTTTAGCAGGACTAACTTAGTACTAGCAATAGTAACTCTACTCCAGCAGTACTAACTTAGTACTAGCAGTAGTAACCCTGTGACTAAAAGATACACACACATAATATGGTTACGCTTATCAACATTGTTGGTCACTCTTTGTTTAATTCGATGTGTAACTAAATATTACAAAATGCCACACAAACTAAAAATTCATGTGACCATTGGATGAACAATAGTCACGGAAAATACACATTTCTTCACTTTAAACAGCATATGGTCACACTTATTAACACTTTTGCCACTTTTTGCTTAATTGTATGTGACTAAATACCAAAAAAATATGCTTTTTGTGACTAAATATTACAAAAGGCCACACAAACGTAAAAATCATGTGACCATTGGATGATCAATAGTCACACAAAATAAACATTTCTTCACTTTAAACCGCATATGGTCACACTTATTACCACTTTTGGCCACATTATGCTTAATTGTATGTGACTAAATACACCCAAAAAACACCCTTTGTGTGACTAAATATTACAAAATGCCACACAAACTAAAAATTCATATGGCCATTGGATGGAAAATAGTCACACAAAATACACATTTCTTCACATTAAACAGCATATGGTCACACTTATTAACACGGTTGGCCACTTTATGCTTAATTGTATGTGACTAGATACCCAAAACAAACATGCTTTGTGTGACTAAATATTACAAAAGGCCACAAAAACATAAAATTTAAGTGGCCATTGGATGAACAATAGTCACACAAAATACACATTTCTTCACTTTAAATAGCATATGGTCACACTTATTAACACTTTTGGCCAATTTTTGCTTATTTGTATGTGACTAAATACCCAAAACAAACATGGATTGTGTGACTAAATATTACAAAAGGCCACACAAACATGTCATTCATGTGGCCATTGGATGATCAATAGTCACACAAAATACACATTTTTTCACTTTAAACAGCATATGGTCACACTTATTCACACTTTTGGCCACTTTATGCTTAATTGTATGTGACTAAATACCCAAAACAAACATGCTTTATGTGACTAAATATTGCAAAAGGCCACACAAACATAAAATTCAAGTGGCCATTGGATGAACAATAGTCACACAAAATACACATTTCTTCACTTTAAACAGCATGTGGTCACACTTATTAACACTTTTGGTCACTTTATGCTTAATTGTATGTGACTAAATATAAAAAAAAAATGCTTTGTGTGACTAAATATTACAAAAGGACACACAAAAATAAAATTCACATGGCCATTGGATGAACAATAGTCACAAAAATACACTTTTACTTGATTTTAAAAAGCATATGGTCACACTTATTAACACTTTTGACCACTATTTTTTAATTTGTATGTGACTAACTCCAAAAAAACAACACACTTTGTGTGACTAAATTATCACAAATGTCACATTTATTATATATTCATGTGGCCATAGGACGGAAAATAGTCATACAAAATACACATTTACTTGAATAAATCATCTCAAATGTCACATATATTATATATTTATGTGGCCAAAGGACGAACAATAGTTACTCTAAAAAAAATTTGTGTGACTATAAAGTGTTTACGGTCACTGATACTGATTAATCCAACAAAACTTGTGCCTAATTTGTCACACATATTCGGGTTTTGGTCACTCTTTTTCAAGGAACTGCTGAGAAAGATATTTATGCAGGCTGAAGGTTTCAGAAGGTGAAGTGTGATAGGATCTGATGTGTTACACTTAGGGTGTTAATCCTGTATGATGTGTATGAGATACTTTGATTGGATATAACTAAGTATACAGAATCTACTCAGTTATACTTAGAAGAATAATTGTATGTATATGAATGAAACAGTCTATTTAGTATGAACAATGAAGACTTGAGAATAACCAAAATGATTAAATATTATTATGATCAATAATACGAGTGATCTCCTATCACTAGGGTTTACAACCTTGAATCTCTATGAATAAGTTTTTTTCTTAAAATCGTACCTACACTTTAACCTAGGATATCCTTTTATAGAACAAGGATTCCTGTACAAGATAACTATAACACTAATTATATATGATATTCACTAAATCTTCTCTATACTTATCCTATTACACGTTTACAAAACATAAGCAGTACAAAGTATTTGTACTGGCAGTTAGTACTGCTTGTGTTATCTTCCACCAGTTGAAACTACAAGCCTGGCAGTACTAACTGTTAGGTTTAATTCCCAACAATCCTCCCCTAAACTTATGATTTCTCTCCAAATCACAAAGTTTCTTCTAATTAAATATTAACACTGATGATGGGGGGATTCTTCCAAAAATTACCATGTTAATCTTTTAGTACTTGCTTTTCTTTGCTCTGCAAGATCAAACATTCTTCTGACTAACACTTCTGCCATCTTTGAATCAGCTTCAACTTCCAGTTTTGAATACACTAAGGTAACTAACACAGCTGGTCTGAGAGGGTAGTCTTTTTCCACTAACATGTATATCTCCAAACCATCCTTAGTAGAAATCCTATGAACTCCACATGTATCAAATAGCTTCCAAGAAACATCTTTGATCATGGCTTGAAATATCCATATTGCTTCTCCTCCATCTGGTTCATAAATTCTCTTCAACTGTACCCATAGTTCCTTATCTTTGTCTTCTATAGGATCTGAAATCTTGAATCTTTCCTGTACTAAGCTCCATAACTGATTAAGATCTTCTCTGTCAAATCCATTGAGCAAATCTTTAAACAATTTGTACTTCTCAGTTATTCCTCCAACTCTTATAATTTTTCACCCTTTCATCCTTCCATCTGTAAATACTTCCCAGTCTATAATAGGATGTTTTGCTTGAAGTGGTTTAACATTTGTGGATTCAGGAACCATTACAATCATGTTCTTGAGCTTTTCATTTGTTAAACTTTTACTTGCAGTCTTTTGTTTCTTTGATGTATCTGACTTTAACATTTCAGCTCTTCTTTTTTCTCCTTTAGGATCTTCAGAATCATATATGAACTCCTTTGGAATTGGCTTGTTAATTCTTGCATAAGCTTCATAATAAGCTTTTTCAATCTCTGCATCTGATCTCCCTTTGAAGTAACTCTGCTTCCAAAATGCTTGGTTCTTCAAATAACTCTTCATGAAACTTATTTGCTCTTTATAAGAAGGCATCTTCTTCTTATAACCTTTCTTCTGTCTATCCTTGATTTTTTGCATAAGATCATCTAAAGCCACTTCCTTATTCTTTAATGGAATGATATTTGTAAGCATTTCTAACCTTGCTTCCACACTTAGACTTTCATCTGACACCAATTGAACTGCTTTTGCCTTCACAATGGGATCAGTATCTATCAAATATTGTATCTGTTCAGCAAATGTTTCTTGAGCAATAGCAGCATCTAAAACCATTCTTTCTTTTTCCAATCTTTGAGTTTCCATCCATTCTGCTACTTCAGCTTCATACATCATCTTTGCTACTTCTTCATCAAAATCTATTTGTTCATGAGTTCTTGGCTTGATCTTCTTTGGTTTTTGTTCATCTTATTCAACCAAAATCCCTTTACCTTTATCCTTAGCAGTTTATACTGCTTCCTTTTCAAGCTCAGCAGTTTGTACCGCTACTTTTAATCCAGCAGTACCTTGTTGTTTACCACTTTGCTCACTCTGCTCACCCATATCCGTATTTTCATTTCCATTACCAGAACCTTCTTTCTCATCCAAATTATCACCAGTTCCTTCTTCAAAACTCTAAAATCCTTCCCTAAGTTTGTGATTCAGTCTTTCTTGATTTCCTCCCCTATTTGGGAGAATCATCACCATCATCTGAATTACCATCTGAATCATCATTTGAAGAACTAGTAGAAATTACCACCTTAGATCTTTTCCTCTAGGCTTGAGCTTCCAACTTCTTTACTCTTAAGATCAGCTTGTTATAGACATTGGCAAAGTTGCTTTTGTAACTTTTAAGCTCATCCTCTAGACTTTCCACCTTGTCAGATAATTTGGTACAAAGAACCATCAATTCCTTGAGTTTAATACTGCCCTCATCACTTCTGGCTGTGTGACCTGCTAGGAGAGGTGAATCAAGGGGCAAAGGTTCAGGTTCTCCCCAAGTTGGACTAGGATGTACTGTTGAACCACCCAGATAATCCATTTAGCCTGGGATTACACTACCTGTGGCAAGTCTTGGAGGACTTGGCACATTAAATGTTGCCATGGTAGGGGTCTTAGTTATGGTTACGCTGGCCTGCTTAGCAGTAGTGTAAGCCCCATCCATACTATCATCAAAGATAGGCTCATCTGCTTCAAAGGTTGGAGTAGGAGGACTAGACTGAGCAATCATAGTCTCCTTTCTGGTTCTTCTTCTATAAGTGGTTGTTACTGGGGTGTATAAGTTGTTTCAGGAAGCTCAATGGATGTGTGTTGGGGCTCAGTTGGGTATACTAACCCTTCATCCTCGACATTTTATATCATCTCAGGAAAGAGAGGTATTACTTCCCCATTAAACAGTCTACTTGCCATAGCCATATTTTGAAAGAGTTTTTGCTGAAGGCAAGGTGTTGGAAAAGTTTCTTTAGGTTTCTTAAGTAGATTCTTTTTCTTGTTCAAAAAGGTTTGGATAAACCTTGGATACATTAGAAACTTTGTTTTACTTTTCACATTATTGACCATACTCTCAAATATCATTTTTGAAAAATTAAAAACTCCGTTTGTGGACAAACATAAGAGAGCAATAGCAATATTGCTATTGAATTGCTCCCATGAGGTCCTTTTAGGACTCAAACAATGCAAGAGAGTATGTACCAAAAATCTCCATTGAGGGGAGAAACATCCTTTTTGAAAAGTCAATTTATGGTTGGATGTATCATACCCTATTATGGCAATTTCTTGCCATATTTCTCTGTTTGACAAGTCATTGATTCCATCAGAATCTTCTAACTTTAGATGTCTCCTAATAGAAGATTCAGAAACAATGAAAGATATGCCATCCACTTTAGAGTGAATTTCTATGTCTCCATCTTCACTAGTTTTGACAATAGCAGTTTGCCAAAACTGTGTGATTTGAGAGATAAAAAGAGTAGGGGAAACAGCTAAAGCATACCTTATATGAGAGTTGTTGAGAAAATCCACAATCTCATAGAATTTTGGTCCATCCCCTTCCTCTGTTTTCTCAATAAAAGCAACCTGGTTGTGCGTCTTGACAAAGTCCAAATTAGCCATAATATTCTCAGTAAAAATTGTTTTGACTGTGGTGAATAGTGAAGATTTAGGTTAGAAAGTAGAAGATGAAAGTGAGATGAGATATTATTGAGAGAGTAATAGGGTTTCGATTTGACCGACTTAAAGAATAAGTTAACTTTTATTTTAGGATAAGATTATAATAGAATAAAAGTTAAAAAATCTAGAAGAGGATCCCTTAAAAATCATAACTTAATCAGTAAAAATCGCAACTAACTTCCAACGGCTAGTTTCTAAACAAAAATTAGTTACTGACACAACAGTTACAACGGCTAGTTCAGCAGTACAAACTTTGCACTAGCAGTACAAACCTTTTATCAAAAGTTTTCAAAGAACAGTATGAACTTATATGGATTTCAAAAACATTGTAAGACACATATAGTTTTTAGCAAACTATCAGCTATTAACTGATTTGATGTGTCTTTACCAATAGCCGCTTGCTTTGGACTAGCCAACTCTTCACTGTTAGATATGGTGAGTTGATAACCATATAGTTTTTGGTAAACTATCAACCATGAACGGATTTGAGAAGTCTTTACTAGAAACCGTTTGCTCTGGAATAGTTGGTTCTTATGCGGGTTAGACATTGTGAACCAATAACCATTTGTTGTGTGCACAAATCACACACTTTGAGCTCCAAAGCATCTCACCATTCAGTCCAAAACATAATGCATTCAATACACAAACTCCAATCAACCTGCAATTGTTAGTCCAACAATAGAAAATAAGGTGCAAAGCACTTGTCTCATAACAAAATTAGTATATGACTAACATTCCACATAAACAAGTAATTAATTTCCTTGGGGAACCCAAGCCATCACTGACTTAAGTTTTCCTCTTGCATCAATATAATTAAACATTTTTAAAACAGTTGGAGCACCATTGGATTGAAGTGGTCTCCAAACCCATGATGCTGATGCATTAATACCATTGTCCATTTTTCCCTTAGTAGTGTTTTTAAAACTATCAATATTAACTGCTTACCTAGCAGTATGAATTGTTGGGTTTGCAATAGCAACCTTAGGTTTCCAGATTTGATTCTTTACAACTGCTTGGTTATTAAATGGCCTTCTGGCAGTTGATGGTGCAGATTTGAAAAATGTTTTTGCACTTTGAACTGCTTGTCTTGGGTAAAAAGTCTTATTTGGTCTGGCAGTATGAATTTCTGGTCTAGCAGTATGAACTGCTCTTGGTCCAGACCTTAAAAGAACTGACCTAGGTATCATTCTAGCATTTATAGGGTGAGTGGGAGGTCTTACTGAGTTCACCCTAGGACTTGAATACCTAGTTACCCTGTTGTTGCAATAAGCAGCAAGATGGTCAAAGCTACCACATGTGAAACAAGCTTTTCTATAAAAGGGAAAGTCATCACCTAGTTGGTGAGACTTGAGGTTGTTCCAATTCCTTTGGTTACCTCTGGGCTTGTGTGTGGTTTTATACATTTCAGCATACCTAACTGTTTTCCTAGCAGTATTAACCTTTGACTTAGGCCTAACAGTTGTATTCTTGACCACCTTAG